>CM034314.1:36156504-37356504 GCA_019925795.1 Dendrobium chrysotoxum
TTCAATTGGATCTTCAAACATGCTTTGCCAGTAAAATCTCATGCCCCAACAAGAAGAGAAAGATTTTATTTCAATAGTATTGGCAATCCAACAAAACTTCTGATTAGATGCTCCTGAGAGATAAAAATCCTGGGAGACCTACAACCCGTTCCTTAAGACAACGATCTCAACAAGATTAACCTCAATAAAGTTGACCTCAACAAACTTAGTTCCAATAGGTGAAATGACCCAAATAAATAAGAGTGAAGTTCAACACCCCACAACAATACTACCATCTTTCAAACCATTTTGACCAGCAATTTTGCCCAAATAATTCAATCCTTCAGGACCAAACTTGAAACTAGAGAAATGCACCATGTACATGATCTCAACCTGGCTTGTAGAAGATGATTTATCAACATTCAAGAATTTCTCATAGAACTTGAAGTAGGGAGGAGAAGCCACCAAAGCATAAATCTTGATCACAACAAACCAAATAACTTGACCATCAAAGAACACCATAACACCAATCTTAATCAACAAAGGCCAACCAGCCAAGCACATCTTCACTCTATTCTCCTTACAAATAACACCTCCATTCCCCTAATCAAGAATAGCTTTGTACCTAAACCAAATAAGACTCATCATACGGCCAACATCCACCATCATTAATCTCGAAGAATCAACCAGCATCAAACATCTGTCATCCACGAAGGCCCGACAGACAACCACCACCAAAATGGCACACAAATTCAAGCTCTATTGGCCTGTAAATCACTCCTCAGAGCTTTTCTATCCCTATCCTATTCCTATATCCTAGAAATCAATCTAGAATACAACCATATTTTTATTGATATGATTATGTGGTTTTATCCTTTAGTGGGTAGAGAATGCTTTTTTTTTTGAAACCTTGGATTTGTTTATTGATAAATCCAAACACTTTGAAGTTGTCAATTAATATGATTCTTTAAATCCTAAAGCAAATAACACCTTAAAAGAATGGAGGTTTTATGTGTTTGATTTATCTTTTGGGATGAAATGAATATATTCACATGTTGATTGATAACTTCAACGCACATTGGAGTTACTAAATACAAAGGATCTTAAAAAACCTAAACTAAATAATATAGATAATTAAAGCACATCAAAAAAACATAAAGCATTAAAGAAACTAAGCTAAAACTAAAACAAAAACTAAAACCCTTTGGCCTATAATAAATAAAATATACTCATAGACAACCCAATAATTAATCTACATAGGATATATTTAAAAGCAGAAGCTAAGCACACATTTTTGAATTTATTGATAGGACAACCAACTCTAGTCTTGGTTAGGGTGGTGTGCTTACTTTCCTTCACTTGATGTTATAGTTTGATACAGTTCTAGTGGGTGTGTGATGATGTGATTGTTTATCTTTAATTGCACTAGTTGATGGCCTATAGATGATTGTATATACACTACATATTATTTTTTATATAAATCTTACAGGTAGTTGATTCAATTTTAATTTTAAATGTAAATTTCTAAATAATTATAAATAAAAAAGAGTTATTAAAATCTATAGTTAATTTACTTATAGAGTAGAAATCTGAAAGAATGCACTTTTTCCTTTAAAGATCATCTCTTTTGGAGTTCTATATATTTTACATAACTAATGTCAAAAGACAAGATGATATGAAATTAATAAATAAGCAAATTAACTTTGTACATACTTCCATCATTGTATAGGTGTAGAAATCCAAGCTTATTATCGGTGGAGCTTGGCCACCATTACTTTACAATAGACATTGGTTTGTATATTATGGCACTTGCCATGAACTTTCATTCTTTACATTACTTTATTTATAAACTTGCTACATATACACAAATGCATTGATTTTAATTGATTTGTGACTAGAAACTGCATGTTTTTTCATAGATTTTTTGGCATTGCATGTGCTTTTTTCTGGACATACATGTTAGGCTCCTAGGATTCTATGGTTTTTATACTTTTATACTCCAACTCCTTTACCTAAAAATTACATAAATGGCATAAATATTTACTTTTCCTATAATGTACACAAATAAACACACACGAGTCTTTGACAAGTAAGCCTAAGAGATGGGGCCGAGTATATTATTCCTTTTAGTATAGGGTTGTTATGCTATTAGATTATTCTTAGAAAACTGGACATATAGATTGCATTAGTTGCCTATAAAAGTTTTAGAGTTGGGGTAAAATTCATTTCAAATTGCATTGGTTAGATGCAATTTAACCCCTAACATCTTTAACTCCTTGATTAAATTCTAAACCTTAAACCTTGATTCTGACTTAAATAAAAAGCTTATCGACCTACATACAAGATACCTAAATTTTCTAATTTTATAAAATATGACTAAGTAGTTAGCTGGCAACCCACTCCATATTGTAAGTCCAAAATGCACTTTTGCATAATTCCTACATTTCCTTTTGAGTGGATTATCTTGATCATCTAATTAATTATCAAAATAAACCTAAATTTGATCTTTGAACTAAATTTGTAAATCCTGACCATAAAATAGGTTAGAGTGTTTCTAGGTTTTCCCAAATCTCAAGTACTCTCCACCATTCATCCTTTGACTCTGTAAATAAGTGTTCAAATATTGAACCTTTACCAATTTGTGGGTCTATTTTAAAATCCTAGCCCTAAATCTTTATAAAGCTAAAGAAGTTTAGTCGCTTCTTTAAGCAAGAGTATTCTCAAGATTCATCTTGGGATATAATTAATGATAGAGGCTTGCCTTTATGGGTGACTTAAAATCTAGTAAAAAAGTAAACCCTAACTTAGTTGTCAAAAGTAGGGGAAAATCTCTAGATGTAGATAAGTTTTATTCATTATTAATTTCATTTTTAAAATGATAGTGGAATATCATTTTATCTTTTGAGATTAATATTATATTGCTATGTTGAGTTTTGTTGTGAAAGTATATTCCATTTTTATTCTTAAATCGATAGTAAAACATATGTCTATCTTTTGAGACATTATATTGTTAACTATGCAGATTTGATTATAGAAATGTAAAGTGAATCTAGTGTTGTAATATATTTTTCTATAAATTTATCTAGTGAATCCACTAGGCATTATCTCTTTCTCCATTTTTAGTAGTGACTAAACATTTTGACCTATAACTTATACACTTAAATTTTTTAATTAAACTTTTCAGCTTCATCACAAAGATTATTTTTAGCTACTCTGCTATGGAATGTTTCCTCTTTACATCTCTAGTGGTGACTAAGCATTTAAATTGGTTGTACTATTACACTTAAAGTAGGTTTAAACTACCTTTCTTCCATTGTTCCTTTCATTTATTTCTCCCTTAAGTGGAAGTGGTTAACATCAAACTCTTGACTTACCTTAAATGGAATTAGCTTGATTTAAAACTTCATCTTTAAAATCTAATTTCAATATCTCCTGGTTTTGAATAATGCATTTTAGATGCATTTCCTATGTGGATTGGTGTTGTTATTTATACTAGGTCCTAGTCAATCATTTCAAATCCTAAATTTAAAATCTAGATTCTTTCAATTTTTAATCTTAAATCTAAAATTAAATTTCAATCATCTCCTAGTGCTAAATAGTGGATTATAGCTGCATTTCCATCATGTAGCTTGGTATGACTACTTAGACTAGGTCCATTAAACCAACATCAATTTTTAAATCAAAAAGCTTTCTTATAGCATAAAGCTTATTCTGGGGATTTAATAAAATAATTCAGTGTGTCTTAAGAACTAAATATATTACTTAAAGCCAGGGAGTCCAAATTTTGATATGAAATTCTGGTTCAATTTTTAAAATGACAGGAAAAGCCATTTTTAGTTTCTCTTCAAATATTAACATTATTATTTGTCAATCTCAACTCCCTAAAGGCAGTATGATTAAATTAAGTTCTATAATTGAGAAAATATTGATGGAAATTGATGGTCAACTATTTATTATTATTAAAACTTTTAAAGTATCTAAAATAAAGCTTATTATAGAATTCACCCTTGAAGGTGGGTTTATGGTCGCCCATATGGCAACTAAGCCTTTTTCCTTTTCTAGACTCAAGATTCCAGTAAATGAGAAGTTAAATTCAGTCATCCCTTCTAAAATGTCTATTTTTAGCATCTTTGAGGTTGGGTTATCTTCTGTTACTATAGAAATGACGAATTCTCAGTGTAAAAATAAGAACTTCCATTTTGGGCGGAGAGTCAAGAAAGTAAAATCGATAGAAGAGGAAATTTTGTTGTTCGATCTAATGGAATCTACAATAGGAGAAATCCTTATCACCTCACTATTAGTAGGTGGAAGTTGATTCCATCCTTTATCTATTGCTTCTAGAAAAGAGAGCACTAAAAGAACTGCTAATTATTTACTACATTCATTCTACAATAAACCTATTATTTCTTATTTGACTAAGAGGAAGAGGAATTTTTAAACCCTACTGAAAGGACTTATCAAGGAGTGTTCATCCAATTTTGGACAATCGAAAGAAGAGATTCTAAAGAGTATAAAGGGCATCATTACTGATAAAGTAGAGTCATAACTACTTAAGAAAAATGTTGTTACAATCCTTATAAGAAGATGAGTAAACTTTAAAGAAGTTAATTTAGATGAATCATTGATTTTTACAAATCACTATGGAGAATAAAAAAGTTTTTGAGAATCAATTATCATCCTGGTTTAGTTAGTAATTAGCATTGTATAAATCTAGTAAAGGAAGTTAGATTCATGAGTTCATACCATCATGGTTATACCCCTTCACCTGCATCAATTCATCTAAATAATCAATAAGTTAATGTCACCCATTACTATTTGGTACATCAATCTCCTATAATTGATTGGCACCCATTAGAAGGTAGCCAATCATCTTCTCACCTAGATGTGAGGAGGTTAAAACTAGTAAAACACAAAACTCTAATATCTATTAAGATGAAGATTTGGTGTCCTAAAATTATAGCCACTTCATCTATACTCTTTGCAACTAAAGATTATGTAGTAGAGGAATTAAGAAGATATAAAGGTAAAGTTCCAATAGAGTCTACATCGGATAGAGAGTTCACCCTTATAAACCTACACTATGTATCAGGAAGTCCTATAGAAAAGATGATGAATAAACTAAAAGATAACATTAGAGGAATTGATGAAGAAGAGGCCATTGAAATGGCCACCATTAGGTACATGATGAGGAGATATCTACAAAAATTTGTATGGTTCCTACAAGGATATCAACTCAAAAATATAAAGATAAAGTTAAAGCAGGTTTTTTAGATGTGGAAGTTAAGGAAGGACCAACTCTAGACTTAACTCAACATCTATTAGATCCATCAAGTAAAAAAGATGAATATATTGCTATAATTGAAAAGAAAATGGAAGAAATGTTCAATGCCATGGCAACATTACAAAATGTAGAATCTCTTTCATCTAAAGTGTATATTGAATCACCACTTAATGTATATGTTCAACATGATAGTCAGAATAAAGAAGTTATTAGAGAAGAAGCAATGAATATAGCAATGAAACTAGAAAGGGAGTTAGTCCAATCTCTTAATCTAAAATAAATGGTAGAGTAGAAGGTTAAAGAATGGGGGCATAGTCTCAGGGTAGACCATTCCTCGAATCATATAACTTAGTCCCATATCCATAAGGATTTGTTCAACCTTTATTTAAGAACTTTCATGGCATGGGTATCCTAAAATAGTACATAGCGCATTTTAGAGAAAATTATTGTAACACTGGTGGAAGCAATGCATTGTTATTTTGATAATTTGTCACCAGTCTATTAGGGATTATATTCAATTAGTACACTAAATTACTAAAGGGGTCTGTCTGCATATTCTCTAAATTGGAAATCCTTTTCCTTAAAAGGTTTTCCTAAGCAAGACATCACGTCATGGACAGGGATCTCGTTATTAAGAAATAAAAACTTGGTGAAAATTTGGTAGATTTTAACTTAAGATGGAATCATCTTAGCATGAAATATAAGCTTAATTTGTACGTACAGCTTACTATAGTGACACTCCTTAGAAACATATATGGTCTAGTAGCATTATTTCTTAAAGGGTTTACCATAATGATATTTTAGAAGTTATTAAGTAAAGCCTCTAATCCCCAAGAGGAAGCTTCTCTACTATCCTTCCTAAAATATCAATCTTTTCCAAATATAAAGAAGTTAAAACCCATAAGGTTTTGGAAAGGAAATCTTTGTTAGTCTCCACTATTGATAAAGGTCAATAGTTGATAAAGGAGCACATACGAAATCTAGATCATACTTCCTAGTATCAACATTACAATAAACCTCAACATGATAAGTGATTCAAACCTCGATCCAATCTCAATCTAGATGAGAGCAAAAAGAAGTTTGAGTCACTTATAAATAAGTCAAGCTCATTTAAAAGGGAAGCAATCAAAAGAATGTTAAAGGACCTTTTAAAGAAAGTTGAGTTTAAATTACCTAACCCTAAGAGTCTAAAACAAGGGGATAAATCGGGGAAACCCAATTATTCACAATATCATCGAATGTTAGGTCACAAACTTAAAAATTGCATCACCTTCAAGGAGTGGACTAAAATGAATATATAATATGGTGTAGTTATGATACTCAAAGAGTATTTAGTAAATTCAAGCTAGGGATCAGTTAATTGTGAGATTGGTGAGCCTTCTTCACCCTCAATAATTTTAAAGCCTGATGATGGATGGGATCTTTCATTATTCCATTCCACTAATACAATCCTAATAAGGTTTATCATGTATCTCTTTAGGTATCTCAGGAAGCAAAGCATCCCATCCAGGTTAATCAGGTAGCTCTTAAGGATGATCTGAAGATAACTCCAACTAAAGATCCTAATAAGATTTAAGCCTACTAGTCTTTTGTAGTTCTAGAGGAGAAGGAGAATTAGAACATGAATAATATTGTAGCAAATAAAGTTATACTTTTAGGCCGCTCACACTATTTGATTTCCATTTATTCCCTTGTTGGACTAAATAGATAATGAAGAAATATTTAGTGTGCTTCTTTTTAATATCTAATGAATTTACTAACATTTTAAATAGTACAGTAGAAAATAATTCTAATTAAAAATTAACTTAAATGAAATGAAAGAATCAATTTAAAATTTTTTTGAGGGTGATGCTCCATTACATGATATTTAGGATGCTCTTATCAGTCTTGAAATTATGATTTGTTATTCTAAGAGTTTTCCTAATGAAAACTTAAAACTAATTAATAATTAAGAAGTAAAAGATCCTACTATGAGTTTGCTTCAGGAATTAATTCAAGTAAACCTTTGTTGTGGTAAAGTTCTACCACCATGAATATTGGCCAAAGATAAAAATAGTAAGTCATAAATAATCATGAAACTTTAACACAATCCAAGTGTGTACAACCTCAAGATGCAATTAATCCAAAAATTTCTAAAGTTAATTATAATGTTATAACTCATTTTGAAAGTTGCCTGCGAAATTGAGTATTTATGATGCTCTAGTCTTATTTAAAGAAATAAGAGTGGCTTAATCAAAGTCTTACTTGATTATGATCTTTATGGCTCAATTTACATCAACATAGTCAAAAAAAGCATTACAGTTTAAAGAGGTTCCAAGAGTGATATTCTCAAAAGAAGTCTTATGAAAGTTTATTTGTTGGTTGTGAAACCAATTGAATATTAAAATGGCACACTAAGAGGGGGTGGGTGAATTAGTGATTTAAATAGTTTTCCAAAAATATTTTTTACCAAAAAAATTAGTTTTTAATGCAAAAGTCTTTTTCATAAATGAAATTACAACTCATAATAATAACTCAAAATCATTACCAAATATTTTGTGTTTTTGATTTTGTAGAAAAAGCAAATAAATTTTTTTTTGTTCTTTTTATCTTTCTAATTTTTTATTTTTTAAAAATCAATCCCAATCAACCATAATGATTTTTGTATAACAATGATAATCAAACTCAACTCACATTATAGAAAAGTTGATATACAAGAAAGTAAAATAGCATAAAGTAAATATGAAAAGAAAAAAATGCAAACTAATTTTTATGTTGGTTCGATCAACTTGACCTGCATCCACTCCCCAAAGATCCTCTCTTTGAGTATTTCACTAATTAATAGAGACTTTCCTTCAGTGCATTTCTAGGTGGAGAAGCCTATATAGACTCTTCTTTCTCAAAGAATATCTTATTTCACTTCCTTAATCTGACAAAGATGAAAAAATCCCTTTCCCTCCTCAGTGCGCTGAAGTAGATGAAATCCCTTTCACCTCCTCGGTGCAACATAGTATTTGAAATCTCATTCACCTCCGTAGTGCAATAGAATGGCCAAAATCCCTTTTGCCTCCTTAATGCGACAGAGTAGATGAAATCCCTTTCACCTCCTCAATACGGTGGAGTAGCCAGAAGCTTTCACCTCCTTAGTACGGTAGGCTACCCAACTACCATTAACACTAAAGGCTTCTTCATAGATCTTCCCTCAAGGTAAATATTTTCCCACTCAGAGGAACTTAGGTACAAGATGCCAAAATCCCTCTCAAACTCCTTTTATTCCCACAAGGCTCTTCTCCCACTCAAATAACTTCACCCTTTCTCTCCTTTGCTCAATACTCTCTCATCAAAACTCTTATAGAAGAAACTAACCTCTTATTGCCAAAAGACACCCCTAAAGTGATAAAAAGAATTTAAATAGAGGGCTTAAAAAATAAAAAAAATTTAATAGTCGCTTTTATTTGTATAATATGATACTCATATCATATTATAATTTGTTTATCCTCTATTGTATGATCAAAGATCATATAATATGATTAGTTTATTTGAATGTATTTTATATTGGATGAACCCTAGAATGGATAATTATTATATAGGAGGTCACTATACCGATCTTCTAATATGATCATGATCGTGCGGTATGATCATAAATCTTAATTAATTATAATTTTCTTGCTTAATCATAGGATTCAAATTAGGCAAGATTTTTAAAACATCATATATATAACTAGTTTTATAATACAGTTAGAACAAATTTTAAATTCAAATTATTGCCAATTTTAAATCATGATGAGGATACAAAATATAACTGAACGTTTAGTTTAATGATGTGGTCATATAATGGGAGTGTGGTGATTGGGATATGCTATGTTTATTTTATGTCAAAACTAATATAACCCCAATAAAAATGCAAGTGCACATGCTGATCAAGTAATAAAGTGTTTGAGAGGTGTCGATCCCATAAGAAAATACTATACTATACACAAATTTCTTAAGTACCATTTATATAAGCTTCTCAATTTATCGTACATAACAAAATCAAGTTTAAAATCTATTTTAATGAGAAATATAGGAAATAGTGAAGATACGAGTAATTAAAGTGTTTTAGACTAATAATAATGAAATAACCTAAATTCTCCCAAGTATACTTTTTTCAATAAATTCATTGCCAAAATTATTATGGGTAGATTAGCTTTGATTTTACCTAATATTATCTCTTTAGAGCAAATGGGTTTTATTAAAGGTAGATCTATATTTGATAATGTTCTACTTGCCTAAGAATTGGTTCATTATTTGCATGCTAAAGTTGTTGGTGGCAATTTTGTTTTTAAAGTTGATATTACTAAAGTGTATGATAATCTTAATTGGGAATTTCTTTATACTATTTTAAAGCTTTTTGGTTTCAGTATGTGTTTCATCAATCTAATTAAAAATAGCATTAAGGACTGTTACTTTTCTATTATTATTAATGGTAAGTCCCATGGCTTTTCTAAATCTTTGCATGTCTTAAGACAGGGTAATCCTCTATCTCCTGCTCTCTTCATTATTGCTGTGAAATTTTATCTAGAGGTATTAATGATCTTTTTAGAATTCACCCTAATCTACATTTTAGAACTTCTTGTGGATTTCCTATTTCCCATTTGAGTTTTGCAGATGATTTTATCATTTTTACTAATGGGTCCATTAAAATATTATACATTCTTTTTAAATTCCTTAACATGTTTTGCATGCTAGTGGGTTAATTTTTAATCCCCCAAGAGTTGTTTCATCCCTGCTAATTTTATATCTTCTACAGGGATTACTAGTATTCAAAACAAATTTGGTTTCAAAAGAAAAAAATTACCTATGAAATATTTGGGTACTCCTTTTTACAAGGGTAAGAAGCAGTCTCATTTATTTGATGATATTTTTACTACCATTCATAAGAAGCTTTCTTCTTGAGCTTTTAATTTTCTTTCTTTTGGTGACAGACTTGTTCTTATTAAACATGTTATCTGTTCTATACCTATTTATATATTTCATACTTTATGTCCTACTTTAAATGTTTGTAATAGAATGGAGATTTAGCTTAATAAATTCCTTTGGGGAGCTTGAAATGGTAAATATGCTATTGTGTGTTGACTAACATTTCAAGTACAACAGGCACTGGTCTTTGAAGATTCAGGGCTCAAGACTAGGTACAATAGGTTATGCAGAAAGTGAATGTAGTTTTCATTAATTTATTTTAACTTCTTGAGTCAAGTCCAGTAAAGGTACATGATAGTCTGGTGATCGTGCACACACACATAAGGGGAGAAAATTTAATGTTAAATATTTTATTTTTTCTGTACATCGTACTGTATGATCTGGATCGTACTGTACGATCTAGTGTTACAAAAATTAATTAAAATATTTTATTTTTCAAAAAAAAATTCTTTTGAAATATAACTAATCGTACAGTATGAACACCACATCGTACTAGATGATCTGGTATAATTAGAAACCCCATCGATCATTAAATTAGGCAAAATTTGAATTTAAAAATTATTCTATTCATATTATACGATCTTAATCATCCTGCACGATGTTTAAAACATTGCCTAATTTAATCCTGTGATTAGTCAATTGAATCTACGTAATTTTGATATTTGGATCGTACTGTACGAACTGGATCATACTGTACGATGATCAGAGATGATTTTGATTATCCCAGGATTCATTCTGGATGAACTGCACTTCGATTGAACTAATCATACTGTATGATTCTGCGATCGTACAGTACTAATAGGTCAAATTCTACACATCGTACTGGACGATCCTGCGATCGTACTGTACGATCTTTGATGGCTGAATTAGATTTTTAGGGTTTCTTGAAGCCCTCTAATTAAGGTTTCTCATAAGACTTTGTAAGAGTCTTTTGGGCATTCATTGAGTTGTTTTCTTCTAAAGAAAGCTTGAAGAGAGAGCTTTGGGCTAGAGAGAGAAAGGGTGAAGTTTGTAAGAGAGGGAGGAGATCCTTGTGGGCTTCAAGGGAGTGTGAGAGGGGATTTTCACACGGTTGCTCCGCGAACTTCCACCTGAGTTCCTCCAAGAGTCATGGTTTGTCTTGAGGGAAGCTTTGGGAAGAAGAAGAGCTCTTTGGTGTCAAAAAACCCTGCTACTCCGCCGCACCAAGAAAGGTGAAAGTGATTCAAGGTCCTTTTACTGAATGGAGTAGAGAAGACAAAATTTATGCTCAATTGAATGCTAAATACTTGAACTACTTTTTCTGTGCTTTAACTTCTGAAGATTATATGATTATTTCCAATTGTATCACTGGCAAAGAAGTTTTGGATAAGTTATGCATTACATATGAAGGTAGTAGTGAAGTGAAATAATCTAGATTAAATGTATTATTGCATGACTATGAACTTTTTTGCATGAAACCTTATGAGACTATCTTAGACATGTATACTAGGTTTACTCAAATTGTGACATCATTGCATGCTTTAGGTAGAGAACTTTCAAACTTAGAAAAAGTCAATAAAATTCTACGTTGTCTACCTGATAAATTTGATGTCAAAGTGACTGCTATATATGATTCAAAAGACTTGAATTCTTATTCTATTGATAATCTAATCGGCTCACTCATTGCCTACGAGCAAAGTGTGAGTCAAAGACTTTTGGTTGTAGGTGATGAAAAGGTTATAGTGCTAAAAGCAAAAGATACAGATAAAGATGGCTTAGAAAGTGATGAGAATGAGAAAATGGCATTAATAACAAGCAAATTCAAAAGTCAATTAAAGCACAAGCACAAGAGAGAACAAAAGTGAAGCAGAGGTAAAAATGACAAGTATGATAAGCCTGCTTCTGACATTATTTGTTTTAGGTGTAGGAAACCTGGACATTTTAAAAATGAATGCCCCAATCTTAAGAAACATCTTGTAAAGAAAAAGAGTGAGGATAAGACAATTCCAATAAGGGGAAATAAAAAGAGGCAAAAAATCTCCTAGGCAGACTTAGCTTCTGAATCATCAGAACAGGAGCAAGATGATGAGGTAACAAGCTTATGCTAAATCATCAAGAATTCGATTGGTAATTCTGATCAGGTATAAGTATGTTGAGGTTTATTTGTTTGTTTTGTTTATGTGTTTTGTATGTTTGTTTATCTATTTTGTGTGTTTGATGTTTAGTATGTTTTAAGCATGATTTTATATTTTAGTTTCTTATATGTCATTACCTTCTTTTGCATGTAGTTTAACTTATGGGTTTGCATTATATCTCTTCTTTTTGATAATGTCAAAGGGGGAGAATGTATTGTGGTTGGTTGCATTTATGGTTTAGTTTTTTATAAAATTTTTCTGTTATTTAGTTTTTTAAAGTTTTATGTTATTTAGTTTTAAAATATTTATTTGTTTTGAAAAAAAATATTTAAAAAAAAAATGCTTACCCCTATTTTTAATATAATTCTCTTAGTGAGGGGGAGATTAGGAGAAAATATTTTTAATTTGTAAATTCAACCAATAAAATTTTCCATCATCAAAAAAGGGGAGATGGTTACAAACTATTCTGTATGAAACCTAGTGAAACTATCTCTGAAATGTACACTAGATTCACCCAGAAATGTATTGTGGTTGGTTGCATTTATGGTTTAGTTTTTTATAAAATTTTTCTGTTATTTAGTTTTTTAAAGTTTTATGTTATTTAGTTTTAAAATATTAATTTTTTTTGAAAAAAAAATATTTAAAAAAAAAATGCTTACCCCTATTTTTAATATAATTCTCTTAGTGAGGGGGCGATTAGGAGAAAATATTTTTAATTTGTAAATTCAACCAATAATATTTGCCATCATCAAAAAGGGGGAGATTGTTACAACTCGGGCTCCTGAGTATATGATTTTGATGATGATAATATTTTTGAGTGCCTCTTTATTTCTCCAAATATTTGTTGTGTATACATGTTCGTGTGTTGACTAACATTTCAGGTACAACAGGCACCGATCTTTGAAGATTCAGGGCTCAAGACTGGGTAGAATACATTATGCTGAAAGAGAATATAATTTTCATTTATTTATTTTAACTTCTTGAGTCGAGTCCTGTAAAGGTACATGATAGCCTGGTGACCGTGCACACACACACAAGGGGAGAAAATTTAATGTTAAATATTTTAATTTTTTTGTACATCGTACTATATGATCTGGATCGTACTGTACGATTTGGTGTTACAGAAATTAATTAAAATATTTTTTTTTGAAAAATAATATTTTGAAATATAACTAATCGTACAGTACGAACACGACATCGTACTGGACGATCTGGTATAATTAGAAACCCCGTCGATCATTAAATTACACAAAAATTTGAATTTAAAAATTATTCTATTCGTACTATACGATCTTAATAGTACTGTACAATGTTTAAAACATTGCCTAATTTAATCCTATGATTAGTCAATTGAATCTACGTAATTTTGATATTTGGATCGTACTGTACGAACTGGATCATAATGTACGATGATCAAAGACGATTTTGGTCATCCCAGGATTCGTTCTGGAAGAACTGCACTTCGATTGAACTAATCGAAATGTACAATTCTGCGATCGAATAGTACTAACAGGTCAAATTCTGTACATCGTACTGGACGATCCTGCGATCGTACTATATGACCTTTGACGGTTGAATTGGATTTTTAGGGTTTTTTGAAGCCCTCTATTTAAGCTTTCTCATAAGACTTTATAAGAGTCTTTTGGGCATTCATTGAGTTATTTTCTTCTAAAGAAAGCTTGAAGAGAGAGCTTTGGGCTAGGGAGAGAAAGGGTGGAGTTTGTAAAAGAGGGAGAAGATCCTGGTGGGCTTCAAGGGAGTGTGAGAGGGGATTTTCACATGGTTGCTCTGGTGAACTTACACCTGAGTTCCTCCAAGAGTCAAGGTTTGTCTTGAGGGAAGCTTTGGGAAGAAGAAGACCTCTTTGGTGTCAAAAAACCCAGCTACTCTGCCACACCGAGAAAGGTGAAAGTGATTCAAGGTCCTCTGCCTCACCAGGAGGGTGAAAAGGAGTTCAGGTCCTCTGCCTCACCAGGAGGGTGAAAAGAGGTCAAGGTACTTTTCCTGTGAAAGGATTACGGTCCTCTACCGCACCGGGTTGGTGGAACAGAGTTTGTAAGGGCTTCTCCGCCTAGCTGAGGGGGCTAAAGGAGAGACACTATAGTGATAGTGGAATACCTGGAGAGGAGGCTCTGGGGAGTGGACGTATGTAATGGTTTGACAGAACCACTATAAATCTGGTGTGCTCTTTCTGATTTTATTTTTCACACTTTATTTTCATTCATTTTATTTTCTATTATAGCTGCTTGGTGAAAATCTGAGAACATATTTCATTGTGATAATTAGAGAATAATCACCACTATTGTGATTATTTACAAATCATTAGCTTCTGTATTTGATGAGTTAAATCATCCGATTAAAAATCTGAAAAATATTTTAAACTTTAGAACTCTTGGCGCATCTCAATCTTTCAAGTGATATCAAAGCATACACTTGACTTTCATAGGTATCACTAAGGTTTGGATTGAGGTTGATGCTTTGCTGTTGATTCATTATATTCAGGGCAACTATAACTCAAATCCTTCTAATTTTTATATGCTTAGAGATATTAAGTATTGACTCGCTTTCATTACTTACTCTATATCATATATTTTGAGAGAAGGGAATGATGTTGCTGATTCTCTTGCTAAAATTGGTTGTAATTTAATTGGCTTCAATGAATTTACTAAAAATTCTTTACCTAGGGAGGTTAAAGGGTTAGTTAGATTGGATCGATGTGGCCATCCTTACATTTAGTTCCCCTAGCTATCCTTCTTTTTGGGAGAGGCTGTTTTGGTTTTCTATTGCTTCTTATTGTAGCTGCTTTAGGTTTAATCTTCTTATATTGGTTTTTGTTTATAATAAGATGTGGATGCCTGGTCTTCTTATAATTAAACTTTATTTATAATAAAAGAACTATGATATGATGTATTTTGGCTCCAGGGTTTCTTTGGCTTTTGCTGTGGTGTATTGTGTTGACTGTTTTCTTCAAGGTTGTATTTGATCTATGTGGGATACCAATTTTCTCTGATCTTCATTACTTGGATTTTAGCATTAATATTATTGATGGCCTGGGCTCTATCGATGACTTGACTAATTGGTATCTTGATTTGGTTCTTAAATGTTGCTCTTCTTTTCCCTGGCTTTGCTATATCCCTCATCTCATGATTCAGGCAGATGATTGTGTTAGGGTTTTGTTGGGTTTGCTTCCTGGATGGCACCATTGGGTTTGCTAGAATTTTCTTTTGGTTATTGATCCTCAGGAGTTCTCTGATGGCGGTTCCTAGTTTTTAGGTTGGTGGGCTGGTATTGGTAGTGGTGATATCATGAGTTATTTTCCCTATTTTTGGTCAATTTATCCTATTCCTAGCGCCTACTACATGGTTTATTGGAGGTTCCATAATGCTTTTGGGTTTAGAATTGAGTGGCATTTGGTTTCTCTTTATGATGATGCCTTAGATACTAAGTTCCTGAGCTCTATTGATCCACATCTTCTGTATTTCTTTTCGGCTTTAGAGATGTTTCATACCTTTGAAGCCTAGATTTATTTCAACTAAAACTTTGAGTGGATTTGGAATATCAACAACCATCTTAGTGTTGCAGGATTTTTTGATTGCTATTATTATTTTATTTGGATCAGTGACTTCATATTATTTTATTTTATCTTGAATATTCTTTGTAATGTTATTGTGGGCCTTCTTTATATTTAGCTTAATCATTTTTTCTGGGGTGTTGTCGGCTTAATGTTGGTTTTGCGCTATCCTTTTGACCTTCATGTGGGGCTGCTGCATTTCTGGGAATACATGCTTCTGATGGATGGAGAAGGGTTAATGCTTTCTTCTGATAACTCTAATGAGCTTCAATTCCTAACTCTTTTCAAATTATTTTTTTATTACTATGCTTTTTCATTCTTCTACTTCTTTTGTAGTCACTATTTCCTGTAGGATCTCTGGACTGAAGAGGTTATGGATGAGCTGATTATTTTTTGCAAGACGTTTGAGGTAAATTTTCTATATCTTAGCTTCCTTTTTTGGATGTTGTCTACATGCAGTCCTAGAATGTTATTAGGGTATTTTGTAATTCTTAGTATAGGGAACCATTAGCTCTTTGGTTTTATTTTAACTATTTTTGTAGCTTTGTCGAGCATTAGCGAGCTGAAGTTTCTCTTTAAGGACCTTATAACCCTTCTTTTATTTTAACGTGTAGGCCCCTCCGAGGGTTTCCCCCTATATATATATATATATATATATATATATATATATATATATATATATATATATATATATATATATATATATATATATATATATATATATGTGTTAATTATAAATCAAAGCATGTGCATCCCCAGATCTCTATCGAGCTTATAGGGATGTAAAGAAAGGTTTATGGTCTTTCTAAAATAATTCTTTCTTCATAGATCCTAGAATACTAAACATCCTATGTATAGGCTTACAAGCAATCCATTTTAATTCACCTAATTTTTCCAACATTCCTCCGTTGAGCCAATGCATTACACTAGATATTAAATTTTATATATATCCACTGCATAAATTAAAAGAATTGCATGAGATATTAAAAATAATTATTCATACTTTAATTAAGAAGGGTCTAAATTAGGGATTACATAGGTATTCACATCATTAGTTTAACACTATGAGTTTATCTAGCCATGGAATTAAAATTGAATAAAAAAATTTTCATTTATTACTCAAAATAGAAAGTACAAGTAGAGAAGCTGATGAAAATATCACCCAGAATGGAGAATCCCAAACAAATTCTATAGATGGATCCTTCCCAAAGTGAGTCTTCCCATACAACTTTGCTCTGCACATTCCTTTCCTCTCTAATTGATTGTTAGCTCACTAAAATGTAAAATAACCACTCTAAATGATGTATCTCACTTTTCCCTGATCTCTCTCAAACTCTCCACTATACTCTACTAAAAAAATCTAACAACACTCCTTAAAAAAAAAGAAAAACTATTTAAACTTATTATAGAAAAAGACTTAGGCACTGTTGCACTCAAGAAGGTGTTTCCAAAGTGTTACAAGGTGAATTAGGACCTTGGCATTGCTAAATATTCTCTACTATGGAGGTAGGTTGACCCACCATAACTATTTACTACTGGCAGGACGTTTGAATGATCCAGTGTACTACCTATTCTTGTCAACTAGTCCATCACGGTGCTATAAAAGTTAAGAATTACAGCATTCTCTTATATCATCAAACACTATTATACCTTCAAGGTCGATGCTTATACTTTGAATTATTATAAAATTTGCCTGATACTCTGGTATTGCAATGTTTGTTTCTGGCACTGTGAAGTTATGAAGCACTGTGGTGTTGTTCTTTATTCTATTAGGATGCTGAATTAAATGAATTTTCCTCAGACTCTGGCACCACAATGTTCTAATCTGATGTTGGGGTGTTGAGTATGTTACAGAATTGCTAGTTATGACACTATGATGCTAGTTCTAAACTTTATAATTTTGCACCTTTTTTGAGACATTTTAGCACGACATGAACTAAAACACACATCTTTTCTTAAATTAAGAAATTAAAAATACTATATGAATTTCACTTAGCAAATTCTCCCAAGCTTAAACTCTTGCTTATCCTCAAGCAATTTTGTTGATACCTTTGATTAGCATCATTAGTTTAAATGAAATTTTTTAATTTAAAAATAAATAAAATGTAAGACAATACTCTACAATTTAGATGTGAATTGGAACGATCAAAGTATGCCATTCTTTTTAACAAATCATGAACAATCATCCTAAAGAATCACCATTACTAATATCCAAATTGAACTCATCTACTACAAGTGTAAGTGCAATATTGAGTTATTAATTCAGATTGAACAGTTTATCATTTAGGAATTGGTTTTACATTGGTTAATTTTTAAATTCATTTATAAACCTTTATATGCAATAGCTCACTTATACTCTCCTATTTTAAAATTGTGTATTACGATCCTTTTAGGAATTCAACATCCTCATATGCCAATTTTTGATGTTATAGTAGTCATTTTTCTTTTGACTTTTCTTTCTTTTGATTTTCTTGTATTCCAATTTTTTTCTTTTAATACACATGAGCACTAAAGTAATGATTTTGAATATTTGATTAATTTCCTTCCTTCAAGTGACCCTAATTACAAATTATGTAAGGATTTTGCAGGCATACTAATTCCATAGTTGGTTCATAATGATTTGCTTAAATTAATCTAAATACTTTCTTTTTCTAACATTAGCTATTCAGTCATGTAACCGATATTCAATGTTTAGGTGATATAGTATTTAAGTTCAAAATTAATGTACTAACTTGATCATTTTTCTAGTTGATTTTTATGATTTTTAAATGAGAAATTATTATTCTTCAATTTAGAACCTATGATTTTGTATTATTCTTAATTTTAAATCATTTTTAATTGTTATTTTCCATTATAGTTAACTTATTTATCAAAGAGTAATATTTGAAGGACATTTCAATAGTTAAGCAAACTAGAAAATTTAATGAAAGTTCAACTAAACAACATAAACAATAAACAAAGTAAAGTGCAAAAGTAATAAAATTGATAAAAACTTAAGTACTATACAAAAAACTAATCGAATGCATAACAATACAACAAATTTTGGTTTCCTCCCATCAGAGCTAAGTTTTTAGTCTCCCTCCAGACTATGACAATCATTTCTCTTGAGGATAAGCCAACTGAGCAATGGTTCTTAAGTGGTCTATTTCCCCTCCTAAAAATATTTTAACTTATGTCCATTAACTTCAAAGATTTATGAGATCCTTTTATCCTTAATTTTTATAGCTTTATAAGGAAATACCTTAGTAATAGTGAATGGTCCAGACGACTTGGACTAAAGTTTTTCTGGAAATAATTTTAATCTTGAATTGAATAACAAACCTCTTATCCAGGGGTCAATTCTTTCTTAAGAAGCTTACGATCATGCCATCATTTTGTTTATTCCTTATAAATCCAGGCATTTTTATAAGCTTCACCTCTAAACTCCTCCAATTCATTCAACTGAATTAACCTCTTTTTTAGTGTCCTCCTTAAGACTGAAATTAAGCTCACTGACTGCCCAAAATACTTTATGTCCTAACTCTAATGGAAGGTGACAGGTTTTTTGTAAGACTAACCAATAGAGAGACATTTTAATATGTGTTTTTAAAGCAGTTCTATAAGCCAATAATGAATTATCTAACCTTATAGCACAATCTTTCCTATTAGAACCCACTAATTTCTTCAAAATTCCTTTAATCTCCCTACTGCGAATTTCAACTTGGCCACTAGTTTGGGGAGGATAAGTTATTATAATCTTACATTGGATACTATATTTAGTGATTAATGCTTCTGCTCTTTTATTATAAAAGTTACTTCCTCCATTACTAATAAAAACTCTAGGCATTCCAAATCAAGAAAAAAATTTTCTTTGAAAATTTATGTATTGCTTGAGCATTAGTTTTAGGGGTTAGCGCTTCTTCAATCCATTTGGAAACATAATCAATAGTAATTAAAATATACTAGCATCCATGGGATTAAACAAATGGACCAATGAAATTGATTCCCTAAACATCAAATAATTCAATTTTCAAAATATAGTTTGAGGGTATTTTATTTCTTCTAGTGATATTACCTACTCTTTAACATCGATCAAACTTATTAACATAATCATCAATATCTTAAAATAAAGTAGGCCAATAAAATTTTGATTGAAGAATTTTAGAAGCAGGTCTAAATCCTCCAAAATGCATTCCAAAATTTGAATCATGGCACTCTCTAGTTATAGGCTCTATTTCTTCTTCATTGATGCATCTCCTAATGATTTGATTGTTACACTTTCTAAACAAATATAGCTCATCCCAAAAGAAATATTTGGCATCATGCACAATTTTTTATTTTTGAGTATATGGTAAGTCGCCTTAGATGGTTTGGTCACGTAAAACGGCGGCCTCCCGATGACCCGGTTAGGAAAGTAGAGGTCTTAGATTTGACTTATGTTAAGAAAGGTAGAGGTAGACCTAAAAAGACTTGGTTAGAAAATATTAGAAATGATCTTTCTTTGTTAGATTTAAACGAGAATTTGACTTTTAATAGGACACAATGGAGAAAAAGGATTCATGTAGCCGACCCCACGTAGTGGGATAAAGGCTTGATGTTGTTGTTGTTGTTGTTGTTGAGTATATGGTAAGTCAAAAGGAATCACACCACTAATAATAAAATTCATAATATTAGGATACTAAGGAAAACTACTCACATTCATTGCAAACAATTGTTCATTGAGGAAAAACTTATTAATGTCAATTTTATGCGATGCATGTTCTTCAAATGTAAGTCTTGAAAGATGATCATTAATCTAGTTCTAAGTTCCTTTTGTGTCTAAGAGTTCTACATCAAATTCTTATAACAAAAGTACCACCTCACCAATCTTGGTTTGGTATCCTTTTTCAACTTAAAAAATTTAATTACATAATGATCTATATATACTAGAACATTCATGGCAATCAAATTAGATCAAATTTTATCAAAATTAACGATAATAGCTTGTAATTCTTTTTTAGTAGTGGTGTAATTATATTGTGAAGCATTTAAAGTCCTACTAGTATAAAAAATAATAGGAAACGTTTTATCTTTTTTTATGACCAAGAACAACACCTACAACTTAATCACTTGCATCACACATTAATTCGAAATTTAAAGACAAGTTTGGTGCAATAATAACAGTTGTAGTGATTAAATACTATTTCAATATTTTAAAGGCATCAAGACATGTAGAATTAAACATAAATGGAACATCCTTTTTCAATAAATGATACAAAGGTTTGCAAATTTTGTAGAAGTCCTTAAGAAATCTCCTATCGAACCCAACATGTCCTAGAAAACTTTTAATTCCTTTAAGTGAAGTGGGAGGTAGCAACTTTTTATTACTTGGACTTTAGTCTTATCAACATTTAACCCCTTCATGGATATTTTTTGTCATAGCACAATACCTTTCGTCACCATAAATTGATAGTTGTCTCAATTCAACACTACATTTATTTCTACACATCTTTTAAATATAGTGGTAGGATAATCAAGACAAGAATTAAAAGTAGTGCCAAAAATAAAAAAGTCATCCATAAAAATTTCAATATCTTGCTCTATTAAATCAGAAAAAATAGACATCATACATCATTGAAAAGTTGAAGGAGCATTGCATAGACCAAAGGGCATCCATCTAAAGGTAAATATCACATAGGGACTAGTAAAAATAGTTTTGTCCTGGTCCTAAGGTTCTATAAGAATCTAGTGGGACCCTGAGTGTCCATCTAGGATATACTAGAAAGATTGCCCTACCAACATATCTAAATTGGGTCAAGAAATTGAAAGGGAAAATGGCCCTTCTTAGTGTGTTTATTCAACTTCCTATAATCTATACAAATTCTCTAGCTAGTGACAGCCCAAGCAAGAATGAGTTCATTCTATTCACTAGATACTACAGTCAATCCATCCTTCTTAGGAACATAATGAATTGGACTAATCAAATCAAAGTGAGAAATGGAGTAGAATAACTCTACATATGACCATTTATTCAATAATCCCTACATCATTCTGGCTCTCTTCTATGTTCTTCTAAAAAACTCTAATAACCCTCCACACCAAAAATATAGAAAAACTATTTATATTAACTATAGAAATAGGCTCAAGCGGCATGAAGCTCGACAAGGTGATGCCACAGCATTATAAGATGAACTAGCACCTTAGCACTGCTAAATGTTCTCCACTATAATGCTAAGCTGATTTATTATTGCTATTTGTCAATCCAACATGATGTTTAACTGATATAACATGCACTTCATTTCATCAACTCCTCCACCGTAGCACTGCAAAAGTTGGGCACTATGGTGCTCTCTTACATCATCTAGCACTATAATACTTTTGAAGTTGGTACTTTGACATTAACTTATAGTACAATTTTTCAAAGACTCTAGCAGTGTAATTTTGGTACTTTGCGGCATTGTAAAGTGCTACGGTGCTGACCGTCATTCCACTGCAGTGGTGAACTAAATGGAATTTTTTTAGAGACTCCGACACTATAATTTTATAATGTTTGTAAAGTAGGAGAAAATAAAATAAACATCCAATAATGTTTTTAATCATAAAAACACAATGTTGGCCTCCCAAATTGCAATAATCTTCGCATTTTTTATAATGATACACATTGTTGGCTAGAATTGCAAGTTAATTTTATCTTCCTACTAAGCTCTCCACCTTAATAAGTGATTCCTTTTAAAAATAGGGAGAAATTTTTATTTTATTTTTTTTATTTTATATAATTTTTAATTTCATTTTTAGTGGGTAAATACAAATCATAATCACAACAACACTACAAGAAAATAACATAAACTACACTAATGAAAACAAAATAGTATAACAATCAGACTCAATATTTCCCCTTTTGACATCACAAAAAAGGGGAACCATAAAAAACTACAGTACAAAGAATAAATAAAGTCTAAAAATTGAAAGAAAAATCAAATACACACTATAAAAAACAAAACATCATAAACTAGTCATAAGAGAGACCCTGATCAAGTGCTGGTGCTTGTGGTGGCTGGAAGTAATGGTGTAGTGAAGCAAATTTATTTCTAAACCAAGCATGATCATCTACGTGCTACTACTATACGTGGTTAAGAAACTAATCCTAGTGAGATTTGGATAACTAGATGTGGGTCTCTAGTCACAACTCTAATCGATCAAAAGCCTAATCCACAAGTCAGGAGATGGTGAATGAAATACTGATGCTAGTGCTGGTGCTGGTGTTGGTGCTAGTGCATAAGGTGGTGGCTCTCCCTCTTCCTCATCAAAATCATTCTCATCTTCTACAGGTTGTTCCCTTTGCATCCATCACTAAAGAGCAAGTGGAAGGAATAATCGATGTAAGAGACTGGGAAGTGGTCCTCTGGGTAGGATACATAATGTTATATTTTATATCAAGGATGTAGGCAATGATATGTACTAGTACTAGATTCTACCTACAATATGCCCCTAATAGTGGATAAATTTTTAATGTAATGAATGATCATATCTACTACATTAAACTCAATTACAGTCATACATAAGTAAGTGATAGCAAATAATAGGGGTTTAATATTGGCTCTATCTCAAGCCTTATGAATGATTAAAGTTCTAAGATTGTGCTGGATGACACTATTTTAGATGAGGGTATGACTAAAGGTAGGTTATGACTAATGGTGTGTTTCTCATCATGAGAATTATTTATGTCTAATCATAATCTCCTATGGTGCATACATTGTGGGGTTTTATGCTTATGGTAGAAATATATATAAGTTCATATAAATCATGGTATTTAACTTCTATGAGGCACCTACAACCATAAGATTACAAAATAGACCATTCGGAGTTGATTGCAATACTCATAAAAAACTCAAAGAGCATTTTAGAGTTGAAAGGAAATGCAAGAGTAAGGATAAACTAGAGTGTCGTTCTAAAAAATAGATCTAATAACTGGTATTAAATAATTTCTTGGTTCAAAATCATAGAGGGAGTAATTTTTGTAAATTTATATTGGTGGTTGGCAACTTAATCCTCTACTAATTAGAACCTATCATCGATCTAAAGATGAAAAGAACTTCCTAGAAGGAATCAAGCTCGCTTGCTAGCCAATGGGATATATAAGGATAAGAATTTTAAGGTGAAAATTAGTATGAATTCGATGTGTGTTCTTAGAATGAACACTCAGGGTATAAAATTTTAGTACAAATCATATAGTACAAACCAGAATAACTGGATGATTTTCATCTTTTTTGTTCGTCCCAAGGGGCCAGCTATACAATCATTGACTAAATGGATCATCCCATATGAATAGTTGTTCGTATAGTATGATATTTATCAATAGATCAAACCAAAAAACTTTATTATTATACTAACAGTACTGAAATGTGTTTTGTATTATAGGATGTTTCATTCCTGCAGTATGGACCTCAATAATAAACTTGATTTTAACCATTAGATTTGAACTAATGGCTGATATTGTGCTAACTAATGTGTACCATATAGTATAAAGGTGATTATGTAGTACAATGTGAACAAATTTATAATCGGGGATAACTCCATAATTGAAAAAATATAAATAAATAATAAATTTAAAACATAAACAAACAATCGACATAGAAATAAACACGAACATACACTAACATAATCAAACAAACAACCTCATAATAACTCACAGAAACTTACAAAAACAATCATGATATTATATACCACTACCCCAACTTTTCTATGCATATAGACGCCTGGTCTGATCCTAAGTGTATTGAATGTATCAAATTTTAGAGGTTTGGTAAAGATATCTGCTAATTTTTTTCAGTATCAACATGTAGTAGTTCTATACGCTATCCCCAGTGGAAGTGTAGGCAGATTTCAAAGGTTACGGGGTTTATAATTATCTCTTCGTTGGAGTACCTTGGGCTGCCACTAGTCTTGCATAGGCTTGTAAGCTTTGATTTGACCATGATCCTGAAAAGTACTTTTGATAAGATCAATTCATGCCTATCTTTGGTAGGTCGGGCCACTCTTATCAGGACTTATCTCCTTGCTACCCCCATGTATCTCATGACCTACACAAACATCCCCAAGGGGACCCTCCAAATGATTGAGAAGGTGAGGTATCAATTCTTATGGAAGAAGAATGCCAATAGCTACGGCCTGCACTATGTTGCCGGAATGAACTCTGTAAACTGTTACTACAAAGGAGGTTGGGATTTCACTCTTCTGTAAAGTGGCAGGGACCTTTACGGGCTAGGCTTGTGTGGGACTTCTTGAAGCACCCTACCTAACAATTAAATCAGTTGCAACATGCAAAGTATGGGGGGGATCTATAGGCGAATACTCCAGGCCGCAATGTCTCTATTTCTTGGAAATGTCTATAGAACAGAGCCTCTGCTCTATGGTTTGTGCTGTGATGGACTATTGGGGATGGTCAATAGGTTGATACCCTCTAGGATGTCGGTATCCTTGATTGGCAATTGGCAAAGTCGCCAACCTTTATAAACATTGATCTTATAGAGGACTCTAAGGTGGGCTGCCTTCTTAGCCGTAACCTTCAGTGGAATTGGGATGCCTAAACCAAATGCTTTGGTTCAGTTATGGCTCACCACATTACTGCTATCCAAACCATCAATGTGGAATAGACTAATTTTCTAGAGCTAATTACGTCTCTTGCCAGTATGACCACCACTTCCATGGCCTATAAAGCCTGGATTGGGACTTCTGACTTCCAGTTCAATTGGATTTTCCATTTGAAGATGCACCCAAGGGAGGCATTTTTCTGGTGGCGTCTCCTACTGAATGCCATTCCTACCAACTCTTGGCTGCATCACAAGAACCTTATGGACATCCCCCTTTTCCCTTAGGGATGCAAAGTTGAGGAGACTAGAGAATATTGTGCAACCCTTTGTAGCAAGCTTCCACAAGTTTTTGGCATTTTGAGGAAGTGGGGTTTTGCTTTGTTACTGATCTACTCATGGCCTGAGCTCCTAGCTGAGCTTGGGAAGCTGTCATCAAAAAATCTTTGGCTTGGGAGGATATATTGTTATGTGGTCTACCACCAGTGGAGAGAAAGGAACGCCCATAAGCATGGAAGGCCCTGCTGTTCCCCTTCTTTCATTGTTGCTAACATTCTTGCTTCATTACCAAAGCCCTACTACATGCCAATTTTGGAGCAATGGGGAACCAATCAACCCTTTTTGTTCCCTTCACACAAATAATGCGCCCCCCCCCCCCCCCCCCCCCCCCCCCCCCCCCCCCCCCCCCCCACGCACGTTAAAAGGTTAAAATTCAATTTTGATGCCTTGATCCAGCCATCTTATATCACCAGCCATGGCCTTGTTGCATGTGATCATGAAGGCAAGCTGGTGGTTGTTCTTGGCAAGCATATTGATCATTGGGGCTGCACCAAGGTAGAACTTATGACGGCCTTAACTATCAAGGAAATTTCCCAAGGCTAGATGACAGAGCTTGATGGAGTTATCATTGAAGGGGATTGCATTGGTGTAATCAAGTGGTTGCAGAGGCCGTTTAACCAACAAATGAAGGCCCATTTTGTTTTGGAGAGCCCAGATGTCTCCTTATTTTCTGACTTCAAGAAAGTGCTTTTCAAGTATATCCCCCAAAATAATAACAATCTGGCTAATTTTTGTTCCCCTTTTGCTCTTTTTGGAAATTTTGTTTGCCATGAAGTACACAATAATGAAATTCCTTCAACTTTTTGGTCTATGTTGAGGGATGATAGTGATAAAGCATAGCCATAGTTGTCTTTTATTTTTTCATTTATAGTTAATCAATTCAAAGGCAATATTTAGTAACTACATCATCTCTATGAATTATAGAACTATAAAAGTCATGTTTTTCTCCAAATTAAAAATATTCTAATTTTTTAAATGATTCACTTTTGTTTTTAAAAAATTTCATCTAAGTGTACCCAGTGTAATCATCAAAATATCATAAGTCCAATTTACTTTCTTCCTAGACTTATTATATCAATTTATCCAAATAAATCCATATGAAAAATTTTTAATGGTCTTATGGTAACTATATTCTTGATTGAATTAAATGAGGACAATGTTTGCTTTCCTACTTGTCATGCTGCACAATGTGTTCTTTGAATAGTTCTATCTTAGGAATGCTTCTAACTAACTCTAACTAGGTAAATTTCTCAAGTATCCTCAAGATTGCAAGACATGCTTTTCTATGACATAACCATCACTCATGAACAAGTATTTTCAAAATAGCAACCATCACTTGATTCATCAATGCAATTCAAATCAATTTTTTCGTTCTTAGTCCTTCAAACATAATTTTGTCTTTTAGTATTTGTAGACATTTAATTAAAAGAAATTTAATATTAAAACATTTTTCACAAGCTTATTTGAAGCTTGAAAAAATTATGTTTTAATCTTACTACTAACAGAACACTTAAAATATCAAATTTATCAACTTTACCTTATAATACTTATACTTATTACCCTCTTGGTGGTGGTGTCTCCTAATGTAACACTTCCTTCATTCTTGGTCTCCAATAAGATAAAGTGTTTCAGATCTCTAACTATGGGCTATATGCATCTATAGTCCAGGTACTATTTACTCTTATTGGACCTCTCATGAGTGCACACCTACAAACTTAATCAAGGGTAAGTTTTGGGAACCCAAGCGGGTTTGGGTCCTACCTTATACTTGAATGTATGAATGCAATACTCATATACTAATGATTTAGGCCTCCAAATTAAATGTGTTCTATGATGTAGTGTGCAAGTGCTTGTAATGTGTCCTAATATGCCACACAAATAGAACCTAACCCCTGGAAATGGGTTTACTAATTGAAATGGGTGTATAGCCTCTTCTTTGGGATGTATGATTCATGATGTGTCCTAAGCTATGGCTTTAATGTTTACATAGGAATATATTATTTAGAAGTGCACTTATTTTATTTCTTAAATCCTCATTTACACTCTTATACATACCAACTTCTTCCTTCATTACTTTCCAGTCCTAATACAAGTTCTTCTAGTTTGTAAATGCAAATTCTAGCTCAATATGTTCTTTATTCAAGTATTCATATGTCTTTAATAACTCAAATATGCCTTTTGTTAAATGATGCATATTCATCAATTAGTGATGCATGCTCCTTATTTAATGCAATTTGTTTAATTTTAAAAATTGAATGCTCTTTAGTTAAACTTTCGAGCACTTCTTTTAAATTTGAAAATACTTTCTTCAAGTGTGAATGCTCCTTTTTTAACTTCTTATATGAGGCATGCATTTATTCAGATATGGAAAATAAATCATAATATGAAATCTTACATACCGCATCATTATCAATGTTCCCAATATTATTATTAGCCATTAAAAAAAGGTTTGTTACCTCCACTTCTTGTTCCATTTCTAAGGAATCTGACTATGAGTTTGCCTAGAACTCCTTTTATAATTTTTGGTGGCCCTTTTAGAATTTGATTTTTCTTCACCCTTTCCCTATGTAGGGTGACTCTTGAGGTTGGAAAAATCTATTCTAAAATGTTCACGCTTCATGTACTCAAAATAAACCATGTCAGATGAAAACTTATTGAAATCATCAATTTTATGTTTGATGTTATCAAAGTGCAACTTATGTTTGCATTTCAGGAAGCTCTTGAATTAGTGAATGTTATGTCCTCTCTCCCATCAGCTTATGAATCATTTCTCTTGATGCCCTTAATCTTCAATGCCACCATTCTTTCTATCTTCTTGTCAACTACATTTAAAATCCTTTAGCTCACATTCTACTTGTAAGCAATAAGAGAGCACAAAAGATTATCAGTAGAGTATACATTAAGATATTTTGATTCAAATTTTACAGTGAGTATAGCATTATAAGAATAAGGCAAATAATTCAATATTTTATTCACTTTTTTAGAATTAGAAATTTCCTTACCTAAGGCATATAATGAAGTGATTATTTTGGTGAACCTAGTATACATGTCAGATATTGTCTCACTAGATTTCATACAAAATAGTTTATACTCATGTTACAAGAAATTTAAATGTAACTACTTAACCTCATTAGTGCCTTCATAGTTGATTCATAATCTATCCCATTTTTATTTTCAACTAGTGAACATACAATCATGCATATAGTCTTCTGATTTCAATGCACATAAAAAATAATTTATGCACATTGCATTCAGTTGAGCTAAATCTCTATCCTCTATAGATCATTTAGTAAAGGGAATATCAACTTTTATGTCATTAATAATTTGAGACGGTAAAGAATATCAACTTGAATCATATGCCACATGTGATAATTAAATATTACAATAATGTGTTTGTATTTTTCAAAAATCAAATGAAATGATATCAAACAATGGTGAACAGGTAATAAAATAACCTTCAATAGTATTATAGTTTCCAAAATGTGCCATTGGATCAAACTCTACGTGTTAGAACAAAATTACAAGAGAACCCACTCTGATACTAATTGAAAGTTCAACCATTGGCTTTGAAACAAATTGAACATTTAAATTCTACAGCAAGAGGGGGGGTTGAATTGGTGATTAAAAATCTTTTTCAAAATCTTTTTGATTAAAAGCCAAACTCATATTTAAATGTGGAAGTGTTTTAATAAATGAAATCACAACTCACAACAACAACCCAAAATAAATACCATTTTTTTTGTTTTATTGATTTTGTAAAAGAAGAAAATAAAAAGTTTTTGTTCTTTTTACATTTCTAATATTTTTGTTTCATTTTAACACAAATATCAATCCCAATCAACCACAATTATTTTTGTATTACAATTAAAATCAAACTTAGCTTACACTATAAAAATTTAAATTTATAAGAAAGTAAAACTATAGAAAGTAAATGTGAAAACAAAAATAATGCTAATTGATTTTTATAGTGGTTCAAACAAATTTACTTACATCTCCTGAATGTTCCTCTCTTTGGATTTTTCACTAATCAATAGTGACTCTCCGTCAGCCCAAAGTAAGGCAGTGAAGCTCATTCAGACTCTTATCTCTTAAAGAATCTCTCCTTTCACCTCCATGTTCCAGTGGAGATGTCGAAATCCCTTTCACCTCCTCAGTGTGATGGAGTAGTTGAAATCCCATTCACCTCATCGATGTGATGGTGTATCCAAAATCCCTTTCACCCCCTCAATATGATTGAGTAGCTAAAATCTCTTTCACCTCCTTAGTCTGGCGAAGTAGCCGAAATCCCTTTCACCTCCTCGGTGCAGCAGAGTAGCCAAAATCCCTTTCACCACCTTAGTGTGATAAAGTAGCTGGTAGCCTTTGACACCAAAGGATTGTAAGCAAAGCTTCCCTTAAGATAAACCCTAACACTAAGAGGAACTCAGGTGCTAGTTTGCTAGAGAAATTGTGTAAAAACCCCTCTCACCCTCCCCTTTCATTCCCACAAGACTCGTTTCCCTCTCACACAACCTTACCCTTTCTCTCCTTTCCTCAATGTTCTCTCTTCAACACTCTCACCAAAGAAATATACATGTGACTTCCAAAAGACTCCTCCAAAGTCATAACAAGAGTTTAAATAAAGGGCTTCAAAAAACCCTAAATTTTCAATTATGCAGCTTCTACTCGTATAGTGTGAAACTCTCATACAGTATAATTAGTTAATCCTCTATTATATAATCTAAGATCAGTATGATTAGTTCAATCAAATGCAGTCCATTTAGGATGAACCCTCAGATAATTAATTATCATACAAGAGGTCGCTTTGTTGATCGTCTTATGATCATACAGTACGATCACGATCGTACCGTATAATTATTAAACTAATTAATCCCAGTTTGATTGCTTAATCATATAGATTAAATTAGCAAAGATTTTTTTTAAATAATTTATAGTGCAGACTACTTCATACAGTATAATTAGAATTAATTTCAAAATTTAAATTTTTGCCTCATTTAAATTATAGTAAGGATACCAAATATAGCTAATCATCTTATATGATGATATGGTCATAGAGTATGATTGCTTATGCCCTTTGACAAATTAATACCATTTAATTAAATATTTTAATTAATGTTTTATTAGATTGATCATACAATATAGTCAGTTATAGCCTTTTACAAATTAATCTCATTTAAATAAACATTTTAATTAATTTTTTGATTACAACGATTATACATTACAATCAAGATCATCCAATAAGATCATCCAAACAATTAAAATTTTTAATTTCACTCTCCCATGTGTGTGCATACATGTTTGCTAAACCAAATAAACCTAATACAAAAAAGACTCAAGAAAAATAAAATTACAGACTCTTTGAGACAAATTCACTAATACACATTTTCTTGAGCTCTGAATCTATGGTGGTACTTTGTGTATTTTAAACCTAAAATGTTAATAGTGCACAGGAAACATATATGCAATATAAAGTAGGAGAAAATAAAATAAACATCCAATAATATTTGTAATCATCAAAATATAATATCCGGCTCCCGGATTGTAATAGCTTATTTTTGGGAATCGTCGATCATAATCGCCAATTATATATAACTGTAAATGTGGATAACTTTACATTGTCACATGTCATTATTGATAGGGGTGTAATGGTTAAAATGTTTACTACTAGAACTATTGTCTGCCTGAGGGTAGATTCTCATAAATTGAGATTTAATAAAATAATATTATGAGGATTTAATGAAAAAGAAGAGAAGGCTTTGGGTTTTATAACCCTCCTATTACAAATAAATGCCCTAAAAACTAAGGCTAAGTTTTACTTCATAGATTCAAAGGCCTCATTTAACATTCTCCTAGGTAGACCTTGGCTTCATAAATATAGAATTGTGTCTTCCACTCTTCATCAGTGTAATAAATACTCTTGTGAAGGTGTTAAACATTTTATTAAAGATGCCCTATAACTATTTTTAATTCATGAAGTAGGAATATATGAATACATCACTTTTTTTTTTTTTGAAGAAATGGAAAGGGCAATTCTATTAAAAATCAAAGAGCAAGAACTAAGTGATAGATCCCCTATCACTTTCCTCCTTTAACAAAGAAAAAAAATATGGAGGAATGTTATTACAACCAATATTATCCCAAAAAAAATCAGAGGAAGAAGAAAAGTTAGCACAATAATCAGCTAACTTATTACAATTCCTATTCACAACTTGTAGGACAACTTGATTAAAGTCTTTAAGGAAGGAAAAATCTTACTGCTTGAAGAAAGGAATCTTCACTTCTGCATTATACAGCATACTTTGGACGTTCTTCATTACATTGACATTATCTCCTTCAATTATAATACCCTTCTTCTCAAACATCTACTCTTGCAAAACATTCTTTAAAGAGAGAATAGATCTGAACTCTAGCTCAACAGGATCCCAATGTAAACAAGAGAAACCAAAAGCACATAAAAACCTTCCTTTAGAATCTCTTATCACTCAACCAATCCCACCCTCATAAGAGATTTTTAATGAAGTATCTATATTGAGCTTAATCCACTCGAGTTGAGGAGGATGCCAAAATGAATTAGACAGCTTCAACAGCTGGTTGACATCCCAGTATTCCGAGCGGAATGATGCAACAGCATAACTTACTGAACATGCTGCTGTTACAATGATGTTATCTTCCTTTCCACCATGCATAAGCTTATTCATGCTTTTCCATGAAAGATACACAGCCGAGCAATACAAATTCCCTATAAAAGGATTAGATTGTGATAAAAGCATCAATTTTTGATTACATTCCTCCAGGTCAGAGTCCATAGGGACCTCAAATCCCCACTTATTTTGCAATAACAAAACCTGGATAATATACACACAGCTACCGTCTATATGATCCGAATCTTCAGCTGACTTACAACCTCTTAGACAGCCATTGAAATCCTGCAATCTTCTGTATATTAGGAATTCATTAGTAGGAATCACCTTTTGAACTAGCCTCCACCAGAAAATCTCAACTTGTGGACGAAGCTTCAGCTTTTTCTTCCATTCCCAACTGAAATCTACAACATCATTATCATGTATCTTCTCAGAAATCATGGCTGCAATAGACCTACCCGAGCATTTAAAAATCAATTCCAATTGATCTCCTTGTAACTCAGGATTGATTGAAACTGCTGTGATAATTTCAACCAAACTAGAACTAAAATCCAGTTTCAACTTATCCTCATCCCACCTTCCATCTCATATATAGTTCGCAAGGCAAGAACCTGTTTGAATAGAATCAGCAATAAATGTGGGCCAACAATCAATACTTTTATCAAGAATCCAAACATCTTTAAGAATATCAATATTAACACCATCTGAGATCTTCCATCTGACAATTTTCTTCAAAAAAAGCTCCATTCTTTACAATTTTCCAAGTAGGAGAGTCATAGCTTCTAACTTGAGAACTCCAAACACTATCTCCATATTTGACCCTTAAGTTCCTATTCAGGAGGGAGAAAGGCTTTGAAACAAAACTCCAAGCGAACTTGGCCCTCAACGGCCCTGTTGCAGCTGAGGCTGAAAACACTCCTTGTCCACCCATATTTTTGGATCAACACAACTTGTCCCAAGCAACATAATGAACACCCTTACAATTATTACTTTTTTTCCAAAGAAAATCCCTACACATTCTATCCAAATTTTTCAACACTCCCTTAGGGACAAGTGAATGAGTGGATAAGAATGTATGAAGAGAAAGTAAGGAAGACTTGATAAGAAGAAGTTTCCCTTGAAGAGAAATAAACCTATTATTCTAAGTATTAATTATGCTGCTAGCCTTTTCTAATAGATTTTGGAAATCCGAATGGACTAATCTCCTTATCACCAACTTGACCCCAAGGTAGTTGAGCTCATTAACAGTCTTAAAACTGAGAATTTTAGCTAGTCCCATAGCTTTCCTTCTCCCAACAGATTTTCCAAAAAGAACAGAAGACTTCTGAGCATTGATCCTCTGACTCGTCCACTTGTTGTAATCCTTCAAGAGTTTGTTAATTTTCTTTACATGTATGTGGTTTGCTATAGAAAAAATTATAATATCCTCAGCATATTGAAGATGCGAAATCTTATCAGCATTAGGAGCCACTTTGATACCAATTTTGCTACCCCTTTGAGAGAATGCTTCTGAAAGCAGTTATGAATATAAAATGAAGAGATAAGGAGACAATGGACACTCTTGTCTAAATCCACTTTCAGCTTTTATCCAAGAAGAGCTACTACCATTTATCAAAAAATAAAATTTTGGATCAAGCACACACTGCATTAACATATTAGAAAATTTCCTTGGGAAACCATAACGTTCTAACACTTGCTTTAAGGTGGACCATCCCATGCTATTATAGGCTTGCTCCATATCCACTTTGATTGCCATCAAACCTTTTTTGTTTTTGGAAAATCTGAAATTATGGATTAATTCTTGTGAAAGCAGAACATGTTCAGATAGAGACCATCCTCTAACAAAAGCATCTTGTTCTTCTGATATAATCTTCGGTATGAACCAAACAAGTCTATTCAATAACATTTTAGCCACAACTTTATAAATAGAAGAACAAAGGCTGATAAGCCTATAGTTGGAAGGATAAATAGGATTTTTAACTTTCAGAATTAAGACCACCAAAGTTTCCTTCCACTCATCACATATCTCATTAGTAGTAAAAAAAGGAAGAAACAGCCTTCCAAGCATCTTCCTTAACAATTTGCCAATATGATTTAATGAAAGAATAAGTGATACCATCCATACCTGGAGAAATGCTAGATTCAAGACGGTTAAAAACACCCTCTAGCTCCTCCTTGGAGAAATCGACCAACAATAATCTCCTATCTCCCTCATTCAGAACATAGGAAGGATTCGGCCAACCCCTAAGGTCACACCTACTCCCTTTCCATTTATCTTTAAAGAACTTATAAAACACCTCTTCAATTTGGCTATGCTCCTCAATCAAATTACCTTGGAAATCTTTGATTTGATGAACTTGATTAAAATTCTGTCTATTAGACGCAAAAGCATGAAAATACTTAGAGTTAATATCACCTTCTTCAAGCCATTTGACCTTAGCCCGTTTTCTCCACCAAGTATCAAGCCTCCCAAGAGTAGAATTAAGCTCCAAAACTTTAGATTTCAGCAAACCAAGTTTTAAGTTGGGTAAGCCGCCATTCTCAGCTTCTTCCTCTTGTAACTCAAGTATTTCATTCTTAAGACACTCTTTCAAATCCTTAAGACTCACAAGCTTTGATTTACTCCAAAAAAATAAGGCTTTTAAAGATCTTTTAAATTTAATGTATAGAGCTTGAGCTGCATTGCCACGAGCTTCCTTACCCCAAGATTTCTCCACAATCTTATAGGAGGCTGGATATGTAGACCAAACTTCTTCAAATTTCTAAAACTTTCCCCTTTGGAATCCAGAAGATAGAACTTTAATCAACAAAGGACAATGGTTAGAAGCTATTCTAGCTAGATAATGAACCACAGCCTGTTGAATAACATCTAACGCCAAGGAGTTGAGAAGCACATGGTCCAAGCTCTCTAAAATCCTGGCACCACCACTTTTATTATTGCACCATGTGAACTTAGGCACAACAATCCCCACATCATGTAAATCACACATGTTCATGAACATATTCATGTCTTGAGGGCCTTGAGAAAATAAGAATTTCTTACCTCCTCTCTTCTCCTCTTGAGACAGGATGCAATTAAAATCACCTCCTACTAGAAAAGGAAGATCCAAAATTGAAAAAGCTTCAAGACTACTCCACAAAAGCCTCCTCTCATGAATATTTCTGCTGCCATATACCGTGGCAATCAACCACACTCCGTTGGTAGGAATGTCAAGTTCTCCCACAACCATTTGAGGAGAAAAAAATTTAACTGAAAAAGAGACAATATCCGCTCTCCAACATATCATCATACCACAAGACAAACCATCTACAGGAAGCAGAAAGTAATCCCAACGAGGACCAAATATTTTATTGAATTCCAACTTGTCAACAAAAGCAATCATAGTCTCTATCAACCCAACAAAAAAAATATCAAAATCTTTAACCAATTCCTTCAAATAATGGGAGGCTTCATGTTTCCTGGCCCCCCTATAATTCTAGAAAGCAATAGAAGTCATTGAATATTCGAGTTGGGATTGCTCCCACCCCTACCATTTTTTAACAAACTTCCTTTCCTCCTTGGTAGAGTAAGATTCTCTTTACCCAAATGCCTTAGCTCCTTTTGAAGCTTGAATTTCTTTCCTCTAGATACATCCTCCACTGGTTCTGAAATTACTATTTTAACGCTGAAAACAACAATTTCTCCTTCCTCTAGTTCTCCAGCCAAAGAGTTAGGAGGCTCAGAATAATCTTCATTAATACTATTCAGCACATTAAACTTATTCTCTACAGAACCAGACAGGATAAAGGACTGACTGGCAGCAGGAATATTGTCAGTAATTGATGAAACATCATTCGCAACATCAGCTTTAGCAGAGACAGAATCTGCACACCTTGTGTCAACCTTTTTAATAGGAGAAGGCCCTTGATGATACAAATCTTTGCTTGCAATAATAACTTTATTCTCCTCACCTATTCCTGAATCTTGATTAACCTTATGGATAGGGATAAATTTCTTACCTGTGATAGAATTAGCATTATGAAACTGCTTGGCTATTATACCCTTTCTTCTTTTACTTTTAACATGGACCCAAGCCCATAAGTAGCCTCTGGAATTGATCCTTCACCCAATTTCTCCTCAGCTATGCAACTACCTTTTTCCAAATATTGATCCATATCCTTCAATACAGAATTATCTTTTCCCTTAAGTTGATCAACTACGTGACCAACTTTCCCACAATTGAAACAAAATGAGGAGACTTTTTCATATTCAACTTTTTGAAAAAACCTCCCACAAGACCCCTCCACCCAAACTGCAGTGGGAAAGCGTTTGCCTAGATCCATTCGAACACAAATTCTTGCATATTCCCTCTTACTCCATTGGAACATATTACCATCAACCTATAAAGGTGTTCCAATCATGGAAGCTATTCTTACCACATTTTCCTCATCCCAACACAAAATCAAAAGGTGAGGCATCCTTATCCAAATAGGGGAAGATAATCCTTTAAACGAAGTAGGAGAAAATTGAGGAGTCCACCTATCCAATCCAACAATGTGCCCATTAACATACCAAGGACCACCCTCTAAAATGTTCTCCACATCTTTAAAGTTGCTGAAAGAACATAGAACCCATCCTAGACCAAGAATAGTAAAATGAAATTTCCCAAACTTTGCCCACGTCGTCGTAATTCAATAGCAATCAAGTGATTAGGAGTCTCTTTCCCAAAGACCTTAACCACAACAAAAAACTTAAGCTTCTCAGAATTCATTTTAACAATGGATTCATTCAATTTAACTGCCTTCTTGTCTTCAGATAGATAAGAATCCTCCATAGAAAAATTTATTTTAATATTTAGTCGCCTCATCCAAGGATTAAAAACATTTCGATCAGATTTAGAACCCTGTTTCATAAGCACATCCAATTCCTTCAAACCAACCCCTGCTATGGAATTATCACAAACATCCAAATGCAAAGTAATTCCTAAATTCGGCTCAGATCCATCACACAAATTCAACTAAGGCGAGTCTATGTTATCTCTAACAGGGCAAACCTCATTAGGCACATGAGCATTCTTGTTATCTTTATTCAGGAAATTCGCATTTATCCCTGGCCGGAGGTCAAAGATTGCATTTGAATGACTTAATTTGTTAACAAAAATCTTCATGTTTGATGAAGAAGGTTCACAATCAGTAGATTTCAGAGGTGATAACCCACTAGACTTCAAAAGCTATGGAGATAAATGCATAGAAGGATCCAAAATACCCTTACCCGTGCCTTCCACCAAATGCACTTTAGGTGGAGTAGAAAAGTTAACCTCTTTGATAATCAATGGGCGATCTACCATCCTCGTTCATGAAACACTTGCATGCATTCCTTGATTCTCCTGTCGATGAAGCATTTCTTCTCTAACTCGATCCGGAAGTCCAGCCGGTTGCTTAGCAGCTCCAGTGGCCGTCGAAGATGGCCTGCGATTGTCCGTCGTCATCGCCAAAAGAGCGACAAAAAAGGCAGAGAAAAAGTCTAGAAGACGAAATTTGAAAATTAGTTGTTATCTCTCTCAGTCATACTTTGTCCTAAGGATGTGAAAATTCATTGAATACATCACTTATTGTCAATTGGATAAGCAAATAATCTTCTCTAGAAACTTCGAACTAGCTAAAGCAAAATAAGAAAAAAAAAAGTAAAACATCCTAACCTCTAATAAAATGTTCTTTGGCATCCTGCCTCTCCTACATAAAGAGGTGGTAGAATGGTTTAATGGGCTAGAGGGTGAGATAGAGGATGACAAAATGAAAATTTATAAGTTATTGAAATAGTATACATGTAAATAAAGTTGCATGTAATATATTTCAATTTGAAATCCATCTTTGAGGATGAATCATACGCATTTAAGAAAAATAAATAAGCTATAGAATATCCTAATATAATTGAATATATAAAGTATGAAGTTTCTTTAGAGGTAGATAGGAACAAGGACAAGGTCTAAATTTTTAAAAAAGAAAATCCACAAGTATATACCTTTAAAAAGCTTGAGGGGTACGTAAATAATGTAACTCTAATCCCATTATCTAAAAATGATATAGCTAGGTTCATACTGAATGTCTCTCCCACTTTTAATCTAGATAGCAGAACCTATAAATTTATACCTTCCACCAACAAAAGTGTAGAAACCAATGTAATCCCTTATGACCCTATTTTAAATGAAATGGTATAACTATGTTTTAGTTAGTACTCTAACTATATAAATAATTCTTCTAAGAAAGGTTTAACATCATCCACTTGGATTAGACGTGAAGCTCAATAATTTGAAAACCTATGGAATATGAAATATTATAAGGCTAAATCCAAAGCAAGTGTTAGTTTTGGTATTCTATACGATTTGACAATTATGAATATTGCTTTATGCTTACCAATAATCTGGAGTCTGATAGTCTCCTTACAAAGGATGTTAAATCTATTAACAAACTTTGTCAGAGACTTTAGATGATCTAGATGACTCTTAGGTTAGGTATGTACCCCCTTGAGCTTGAAGAGGAGATTAAATTAACCACATATAATTAAAGAGAAATAAAGCTGGGTAAAGAAGAAAATTCTTTTCTAATCTTCATAAGTTCCTTATTGAATGAGAATGAGGTGAATAAAATGATCGAGTTACTTTTGGAGTTTAAAGATTATTTTGCCTGGAGTTTTGATGAAATGCTCAGATTATATCCATATATAATAGTTCATAAACTAGAAATTCAACCTAATATGGTTCTTATAAAATAAGCACCTCAAGATGTATGAATTGACATAGAACAACAAGTTATTAATGAAGTTAAGAATATAATTGAAGTTGGTTTTATCAAGAAAGAGAAATTTTCAACCTAGCTAGTCAGCATTATTATAGTTAAGAAAAAAAAGTAGTCATATTCATGTTTGTATCAACATAAAAAATCTAAATAAAGCATGTCCTAAAGATGAGTTTCCATTTCCCATACTCAAAATCATGGTAGATAATGCTTCCTCGCATGTAATTTCTCTTTTTTTGTTGGCTTACACAAATATAATCAAATTGAAATAGTTCATGAAGATGAAAGTATACAACATTCAAAACACTTATTGGAGTTTATGGCTATAAGGTTATGCCCTTAGGACTAAAAAACACTAGAGTAACATTTTGGTAGGTAATGATTAAGATTTTTGATGAACATATCCATTAGTAGGTGGAGTGTTATGTGGATGATCTAGTTGTTAAAAGTCATGAAAAAGGAAGATCATCTAAATGGCATGAGAAATACTTTCAAAATTTTTTATCAGTATAATCTTAAATTGAACCCTCTAAAGCGTGCATTAATTCAATGAATTTTCTTACTTTTGTAGTAAGACTCTATAGAATTAAAATTGACCCCAGTAAAATAAAGCAGTCTTAGATATGCCATCATCTAAAAGTCTCACCTAATTGAGATCTTTCCAATGTTTATTGGCATATTTGAGAAGGCTTATGTCAAAATAATCTTGAAGATGTTAGCCAATCATAGCCTTGTGTAAGAAAGATGTCCATTTCTAGTGGGACGATAAATGTCATAAGGCTTTTGATAGTGTAAAATAATACTTGATGAATCCTCTAGTATAGGATACTCTTACCCTAAGGAAACCATTAATCATGTATATAGTAAGTTTAAGTGAATCTATTAGCACCTTTTTAGCTTAAGTTAACAAGGAAGGATAAGAGAACATACTTTATTACCTAACTATATAGTTGCTTCCAACCAAACAAAATTATCTTCCAATTAAGAAGCATTATTTGGTCTTAATCTTCTCTGCTTAGAAATTATGGAATTACATGTTATCTCTTAATGTAAATCAAATTTCCAGAGTAAATAGATTGTATTATCTAATGACCCATCCGGCATTATCAAGAAGATTACATCGATGGTTGATGATTCTTCTATAATTCAACATAATATTTACTCATCCACATGCTATAAAAGGACAATCCTTGGTAGCTTTTTTGGCAGCATATCCTATCCAAGTTGATTTCCCATTAAATGATGATTTGCTTGATGAGTAAATCAAGAGCTTAAAATTAAAATAAAGCTCTACTTGAGAGTTATATTTTAATGGCACTGCATTCCTATAAAATAAACAAAGGACCACAAGATACTTCCCCAAGGAAACCTAGAATTCAATTTATATTCATAAATCTAAATAAAGGCTTACTATATTACTCTTACCACTTGTTAGAACCCTATACAAAAAATGAAGCTAAGTACGAGTCATTGAAGGTCTAGAGTTAAAAATCTTAAATGAGATTAAAGATATTAAAATCTATGGAGATTCATAGCTCATCATCAAATAAGTGGTAGGAATCTACAAAGTGTTAAAGGAAAACCTTAAAACATATCACCAGTATATCATGAGGCTTCTCAAATAGATTTTGAATGTGACTTTATATCAAATACCATGTGGAAGAAATTCTATGGCTGCTGCTCTAGCAAGGGTTGCTAGGGAATTAGCTTGTCTAGAGGAATATTTTATTTTTATAGAGGTAAAGGGTCACAATATTTTATTGCCTATAGAATTGGAATTTATAAATAAAAATTCCTTGTCAAGGATAACTTTATTCTTATTGCAGATGATGAAATGATAAGTTTGAGACAAACCATCATTGAATACTTTTGAGAAAGTAAGCTTCACCATGATTAGATGTGTTTATGTTGTTTAAGTAAATCAGATGCTCACAAAATTGAAAAAGAAGTTCATGCTAAATTGTGTGGTGCTCAGTTGCGCATCCCTAAAATGAAGATGAAGAATAAATGAATAGGTTACTATTAGCCATCAATGATAGATGAATGCATGAATGTTTCATGTTGATGTCATCAATGCTAAGTGTATGGTATAGTGCTATGGAAACCAATAAATATTTAGCATCTAACCATTGAAACATTGACTTTTGAAAGATAGGGTACATATATCATTGGTCTGATTAATCATTTATCCTCTACGGGTTACTAGTTTATATTAGTAGCAATAAATTTCTTCTCAAATGGGCAGAAGCTATTTCATTAAGAGTTCTTTAAATACATATCATATATCGATTTGGTGTTCTTCATCAAATCATATTTGATAATAGTCCACATTGAGATACACTAAAATAACTAACTATGATAGATGTCATAAAATTGATTAGAGATAGTAAACTAACTATTAGCTTTGGCAAATGAATTGGCTTAGGCCTTCAGCAAAATATTGGTAAAAATACTAAAGAAGATACTAGATGATAGTAAATGTTAATGGCATGAAAATTTGGAGGACGCTTTCTGGGTTTATCAAAACCACATATAAAACTCCAACTCAATCTACCTGAATCTTTTTAGTATTTGGAATAGAGGATGTTATCCCCTTAGAGGCACAACTTCTTTCTCTCCATATTATAATAAAATACAACATAACATCAAAATAAAATGATAGGCTCTAGTTAGAAGAGCTCAAAGGTTTAGAAGAAAAGCGGTTACAGGCTCAACAGAATCTCAAGTTTTATAAATCAATTTAAGCGAATGACAAAATGGTTCATCCAAGAGCCTTCCAACTGAAAGACTTGGTTTAGGTTCTAAGAAAAACTATTTTTCCCATTATAAGTTGGGAGGTAAATTTGAATCTAGTTAGGAAGGTCCATTCATAGTGGAGAAAGTCTATAAAGGAGGATCCTACCAATTTGTAGATTATATAGGAAAACATCCTACATTGCTTGTAAATGGATGATATCTCAAGAGAAATTTTGATCGATAATTTTTGTAAATAAATTTTTAATAGATTAACTGATTTTTGGAATGTAAATTGTTTGAATTTATTAAAGTTTTTTAATGAATTGGGTCCAAGTGATGAGAATGGGTCTGAAGAATTATATTAGAAATAGCTAATTTTAAATTTCCCTAGTGCATGCTTAAATTTCTATTCTTAAGAATGGGTACTATTTCCCTTGTGACATCCATTCCTTTTGAACTTTGGTTGATGGGATAAAATGATCTCTTGTTATATCTTAATTTGACCACTTAAATTCATTCATTTGGGAGTGACATCCTATTTGAACATCCTTTAATCAACTTGTTTGGGATAGGTCTTCCATTGAGCTATAAATTCTAGTTCTCAAGAATTGGTGTAAGTTTCCCCAATGGCATCCTTCCCTTTAAAACTCTGGTTGATTGGATAATATGATCATTAGTATTATCTTTATCTACTAACTTAAATTTGTTAATTTGGGAGTGATCTCCTATTCAAACATCCTTAAATCTTCTCAATTTGGATAGATCTCCCATTTAGGTATAAATTTTTGTTCTTAAAGTTGGTGTAAGTTTCCTTAGTGGCATCTTTTCCTTTTAAACTTTTGTTGATCAGGTAATGATGTCACTTGTATTATCCTGATCTGACCATTTATTTATGCTCATTTAGGATAAATCTCCCATTTGAACATCCACCCTAAATTCATTTGTTAGGGATATATCCCCTTCCAAGCAACTAAAACTTTGGTTGATTAGGTGATCCAATCCTTGGTATTTTCTTAATTTAACCATCTAATTTAGTTTGTCTGGGAGTGACCTCCCATTCAAATATGCTTAAATCATTTCATTTGGGATATAACTCCCACTCAGACATCCTTAAATCTTCTTATTTGGGAGCAACCTTCCATTTTAAAATAAATATCTTTCTCACTATTTTGATATGGTTAGGTGACTATTGAGGTGCCCTTTTGGCCATTTTGATATGATCAGGAAAAAGTTGGACTCCTTTCTATATTTTGTCCCTATATTTTGATATGGTCATGCATATATTATATTTTCCTAAATAATTTTCTCATTATTTTGATATGGTTAGTTGAGTATTGAGTCATCCTCATTCACTATATTGATATGGTTAGGTTATGACTAGATATTTCTTCTTCACATTCAAGCATCCATCTAAATTCATTTTCTAGGGATAGATATCCCTTTCAAGCATCTTGCTTGCTTACATTTTCCGGTTCGAATGATTTCCCTGCCATATATAGCCTAAGTTAATCTTTCTATATAGGATCATTTCCTTTTAGGTATTTGTTAACTTAATCTCTTTGGATTTTGTTGCTTATTTTGGTCAACACAGACACATGTCATTTACTTTTCAAGTTTATCACACCTGTTGGAGGTCTATTTATTCACCTCATTTTTATATAAGGTAAATCATTTAATACTTAATCCTTAAACACCTTCAATTATGGTATTTAATCATTGAATTCAATTCAATATTTAAACTCAATTCAATCACCATGTAGTCATGGCATTCAATCATAAAATTTCCATTCATGCTCATTTAATTCAACCTTAAACCCTGTTCGATTATTCAATCAATATTTAATCATTCAATGATTATTAATAATTCAATCATTCTTTAATCAACAATCAAATTAAAACATTCAAAAATTAAACTCAAGATCAACTCAATCATTCAATGAATATTCCATGATTTTCTAACACCTTCAATCATTTAATGACCATTCAATGATCTTCAAACACCTTCAATCAATCATAAAAACAAATTCAGTTATCCTCGATGATCAATCAATCTTTAATATCTAGTTCAAATTTAAACACTAAAGGCTTTGAATTTTTCCCTTTCTATGGGAAATTGTTAACCTGCTCAAAACCTTATGTGAAGTCAATGGAATGGTCTTTAGTCATTTAAATATTGGTAATCCATGTCCTAAGAGTCTCCCTAACCATTTTTCAATCCCCCATGAAAGTTTGATAGGGATGTTAAGCCCTAGTGAACTAGTCCCGAGGCTAACCAAGAGGGGGGGGGGGGTGAATTGGTTATTTAAAAATTTCACGACAACAATGAAATATCTTTTCGATACTTAGCAGCAAAAACAATTAAACAAGAATGAAAAGATCAATCTCAGATATTCACCCACGCAGTTAATATCAAAAAGTAAAGTGCAGAACTGAATCAGAAAAGCAAACCAGATTTTATAGTGGTTCGGTCAACTTGACCTACGTCCACTCCCCGGAGCCTCCCCTCCGGGTATTGCACTAAACAAAAAGTGTCTCTCCTTTTGCTCCCACAGCAAGGCGCAGAAGCCTGTACAAGACCTCCTTTTCACCACACGGTGGGGCAGAGAACCCGACCTCCTTTTGCTTCCTCCTGAAGCAGGCAGAGAACCTTCGAACTCCTTTTGCTTCCACCTGAAGCGGGCAGAGAACCCCGGATCTTCTTGCGAACGATCCTGCCATGACGAACACCAACTAGAAGAAAGATGACGAGCGGAGAAGACGACTCTGATCCGTGCTTGGAGCAACCTTAGTGAATCCCTCACTAACTCCCCCTCACAAGATCTTCTCTCTCTCTCTCTCTCAAACTCTCTCTCTCTAGGGTTTCTCTGGAAAGGAAGGTGGCAAAAGATTTTTCTTATTTCAAGAAAAAAAATTCTTTTATAGGAGGGCTTAAAATTTGCCCTAAATCTCAACTGGTCGGCCAAGATTGTCCAGGACGATTGGTATGTCGTCCTGTACGATCAGTTCAAATTCAGCTGTTTCAGCCTCGATGATCTGGCTCTTCTGGACGATCAGTAGAAAAAATTGTTCATATCATCCCGTACGATCCTGAGATCGTCCGGGACGATTAGTGCAAATCGAGGAATATCGTCCAGAAGACAGTTTGGGTCGTCTAGAGAAACTTGTGCTGGACGACCAAAAAATGACTTGATCGACCAGGACGATATGGGTATCATCCTGTATGATTAGTTCAAAAAGTGCCCAAATCATCCTGAACACAGTTCGGGACGTACAGCTGAAATGCACTAGACGATCATGATCGTCCGGGACGATCCTGCGATCGTCCAGGATGATATGATCGTATCAATTAAATATTAATTACTTTCCTTAATTACCAGACTAATTTAGGCATGATTATACTGAATCATCCAGGATGACACACGTATCATCCGGGATGATCAGACCAAATAACTTAAAATAAAAACTTGCCTAACTTGATCTGGCGGCTGAGAATTTCTGATTTGAGCATATCGTCCTGTACGATCCAAAGATCATCCAGGATGATCTGCTTAATCATACTCACTTAACTTGGTCACCCTAATTAGGGTTTCTGTTTTTGCTGGATCGTCCAGGACGATGTGAATATCGTCCAGGACGATCTGAACAAAAAATGAACAAAAACTCTAATTCACTCAAGCTCTCCCCCTGAGTGTGTGTGTGCAAGGTTACTTAGCTCGGGGATCAGTTACATTACAATTGACTCAATAAAAAGAAAAATCATACATTTGACACACTTGGACCCGATCTTGAGTTGGCTTGATTTGCTCGTGATCTTTTGTGCCTGAAATGGGTTAGCCAAGCAAAATACACTGGAAACATGTTTGTCATCATCAAAACCAGATTTGCAACACCCTATTCCCTTCCAAAGAATAAAATTCAAAGCTCCAACCTAAAGTTCAAACCCTTAAAATATTTATAATCTTTGCCACTCAACATGGCATCTTGGATTAAACCTCTTTAGTGACCATTATAATTATTTAAATATTCTCATAATCATCATCAAAATGATTTGAACCCATTAGTGTCTATGATTGACCTAGGTTGACTTAGTTTAACCAAACGAACCCTTAAACCCTAAACCATGATCATATACTTGAAACACCTTCTAAATTTTAATCCAAGCTCTAGGTTTTAACCTTATGCATCCTATAATCATCCTTGATAATGCTCAAACCTAAATGGGCCCTTGATGGTGTTGCAATCTAGGATCCCTAGCTTGTGATTTTGATGATAACAAACATTATTGATTGAGATTTTATTTATTCTAGCATATATATTGGATATTATTTTTGTCTGTGCACACTAACATCCCAGGTACATCATACACTGCTCAAGATTGATCAAGACTCAACTTTGGGTAGAATAGGATGTCATTCAAAAGAGTCTGTAATTTTCACTTTCTTTAATTTTCTATTTCTTGAGTCTGGCCATGTAAGGGTGTATGTAAAATTGGCGACCATGCACACGTATAGGGGAGTGAGGAAAATTAGAGATGAAAATTTTTTGAGCTAATCATATAATCGTACTGTACAATTAGTTACACGAAAAAGAGGTTTAATGGCTAATTGAATCATTAATGCTAATGAACCTATCATATTATACAATATAGATCATATTGTATGATTTGTTTTGATTTGTAAACCGTAGCCGCCAGATAAATTAGGTAATAAATTTTTAACAAATTATACTGTATGAATCTAATAATACTTAAATTATCCCCCTTGATTAGTCAATTAAATCAAAGTTTAATAAATATGGCTAATTATTTTGTATGATTAAGATCATACAGTACAATTGATAGAGACAAAATTCAGTCGTCCTAGAGATCGTATTGAATGAAAACCTTAATTTTTGAACTAATCATATGCAATAATATATATATATATATATATATATATATATATATATATATATATTATACTATACAAACTATTGATATTGCATGGATCGTACTGTATGATGTTAATCATACCAGATGATCAACGATGATTTCCAATCATCCCCATAATCTCCTGTATGAACCGAGTGGAATTAAACTAATCGTATCATATGAACTTACGATCATACTGTATGATATGTATGTTGGATTTGAACACTTCGTTTGAATAACTATTTCATCATACTGGATAAGTCCTAGTTTTGAATTGATCGTACTGCATGAACTAAGATCGTATTGTACGAACAAAGACAGCTAAATTAAAAATTTAGGGTTTTTTAAGCCTTATACTTAAGCATCTTATTGAAGTCCTTTTTAAAGAAGTTTTAGCTGTTGAAGGAACTCTGAGAGAGAATTTCTTGTGAGAGCTTTGGACTTAGAGAGGAAGAAGGAGATGTTATATGTGATGGAGAAGGAGTGTGAGGGGTATTCACACGATTTCTCCAGTAAAGCTTGCACCGAGCTTTCTGCTATGGCCTTGGTGAGTTTTTAAAGTTTCTCTTGGGAGAGAAGATTCAAAGTCAGGGGCTAGGGTTCTCTGCCTTCACTAGGAGGCTGAAAAAGGATTGATTGTTCTCTTCCATCACCAGGAGGGTAAGAAAGATTCCTTTGGTTCTCTACCTTCACCAGGAGGGTGAAAAATGATAGAAGGTCTACTACCATCACCAGGAGGGTGACATAGCTTTTGGTTCTCCACAGCACCAAGTTTGGTGGTAGTGAATCTTGTAAGGGCTTCTCTGTCTTGTTGTGGGGGCAAAAGGAGAGTCACTATACTGTTAGTGTAATACCTAGAGAGGAGGACTCCAGAGAGTGAACGTAGGTCAAGGTTGACTGAACCACTATAACATTTTTGGTGTGTTCTTTTTTATTTGTTTTTGCTTTTCTGGATTTTTGTTTCTGCACTTTAAATTCCTACACAAATTTCATCTTTTATTATAAGTTGCAATTAGGTTAATTCGTGATTAGCAAAAAGAGATATTTTGGTCGAATTATTTATGCCTCAAAATGAAAAATATTTCAAATTCTGAATTACTTTCGCATTTGTTAAGTTACTCATTTTGATTTGTTTCAAACATCATTATCTAGCATAAACTAAAAAGAAAGTTTTTATTACTGTATTTTTTTTTTAAATTACTAATTCACACTCCCACTCTTGGTGTGCCTAGGGATAGTTCATCGAGGTCTTACAACCTCCATGAACTTTCAAGTGGTATTAGAGAGGGTCTATGAATTCATAATTTTAAAATCCTCAACTAAATATTTAATGGCACAATTTGGAAATAGAAATACTATAGAGGGTTATTCAATAACACGTCCACCTTTGTCTGAAAATATTCCTTTTGATTTTTGGAAAATTTGCATGTCAACATTTCTGCAATCCGTTGACTATAAAATTTAGCATATGATTCAAACTGGCTATTCACTTCCATCCCAAGTAGTTAATGGAGTCAAAACTAATATTTCTTTTACTGAATGGAGTTATGAGGATAGAGAGCTTACTCAATTAAATGCTAAATGTTTAAATTATTTTTTCTATTCTTTGAAATTTGAGTATTATATGAGAGTATCTACATGTACTATAGGGAAAGAAATAAGGGATAGATTATGCATCACATATGAGGGAACTAGTGAAGTAAAACAATCTAGGTTAAACATTCTACTGCATGACTATGAACTATTTCACATAAAACCTAGCGAGACTATATCTGAAATATACACTAGGTTCACTCATATGGTGACATCCCTGCATGTATTAGGTAAAGAACTTTATAATTCTAAAAAAGTTAAAAAGATTTTACATTGCCTACCAAGTGCTTGTGATACTAAAGTCACTGTGATCTCAGAATCCAAGAATTTAATGTATATTCAATTAATAACTTGCTTGGCATGCTCATTGCTTACGAGCGTGGCATGAGTCAAAGACTACTTAATGCAAGTGACAAAAAAGGAGAAGATTATGGCCGTGAAAGCTAACGACTAGGATAGTGATAGTTTGTACAGGTGGAGGATAATGAAATTGCGTTGGTGACCCATCAGTTCAAAAATTTCCTAAACAACAAGCAGAAGCATCATCAACAATAACGGAGCAAAGGTAAAAATAATAAAAATTTTAAAGCATCATTTGACATGAAAAGTTTTGAATGCAGGAAACTATGACATCAGTGAGATAGATTGTCCCAACCTCAAAACTTACCCAATTAAGGAGAAGGGTGAAGAGAAGCCAAAATTCAGAAAGGGGAAACAATGGACACAAAAAGGTTTTTTTGTTGACTCCAACTCAGAATCATCTGAATAAGAAGTAGAGGAAGAGGTAATAAACCTATGTCTTATAGCTAATGATACTTGATCAATCAGATTAATATGAGGTATGTAGCTATCTTTTGATGAATTATTTATTATATCAAAAATAATTTATGAATATATAGGAAGCTACAAAGGATGTATACTAGTTTAAACACTTATTTTACTACTTTACAAAAAGAGCATAATTGTCTAATAGGTAAACATTCTAGTTTAGATAGTAATCACATGTCTTTACTTGATGAGTTTGATGCATTAAACAAGAAGCATATTGATCTGTCTAGTGCATATGAATCCTTGAAAGAAAAGCATATTGAATTAGAAGATTCATTCAAATAATTAGAGACATGTGCATCTAAACTATATGGGAGTGAGCATGCATTAAAATTAGAAGTTACAAGCCTTGAAAGTGCAAATGAATTTTTAAAAGCAAAACTGCATGCATTATAAAAAAATAAAACACCACCAACGTTAACACAATGGTACAATCCCCCATCAGTGCATGCATCATATAACCCTAAGAAGAGGCACATCCCCCAGTAAAAACTAGTAAATCAGTTCCCAGGGGTTAAGTGTCTTTCTTGTGGCATGCTAAGTCACATAGCCCGCACATGGGCCATGCTAGCTATATATTCTCTCCCTAGATACTTTTTGGTAGAAGTAGTGAATAGTTCTTATTATGTATAGAATAGGGTAAATGTTAGATCCATGTTAAATAAGATGCTCTATAAGCTCCTTAAGGGTAGGACACCCAACCTTTCTCACTTGCATGTCTTTGGATGTAGATGTTTTGTCTTGATCAATGGAAAATCACCTCTAAGAATGTTTGATCCAAAATCTGATGAAGGAGTCTTCTTAGGCTATTCATCTATAGGTAAGTCCTGTAGAATTTTTAATAAGAGGACCTTAGTAGTAGTGAATTAACACATGTTGTGTTTAATGAATCAGATAAAACCTTTGAACCTAGACTAGAAGAAGAAGAAGAAGAGCTCATTCAAGGGGTAGAATCTATTGACTTAGGAGATAGAGTAGAACCTCAATAGCCTTTTCCAAAAGAATAGAGATACTCATCTAATCATCCTAGAGAACTTATCCTAGGAGACCCATCTGAAGGAGTTAGAATTAGTCATGGACTCATGAAGGAGGTCAGTCATTCTATATTTATCTCCATGGTAGAACCCACCAACATAGATCAAGCCCTTGATGATGAATTTTAGATCCTAGTAAGCAAGAAGAGCTAAATCAATTTGTTAGAAATGATGTATGAGAACTGGTCATAAGACCAAAGGACAAGAGTGTTGTAGGAACTAAGTGGGTTTTCAAAAATAAAATAAATGACTCTGGTGTAGTGGTTAAGAATAGGGCTAGATTAGTAGCTAAGGGGTACAATCATATTAAAGGAGTTGATTTTGAGGAAACCTTTGCCCCTATAGCTAGATTAGAAGCCATTAGAGTGTTGCTAGCCTTTGCTTACTTTAGATGATTCAAGCTATATCAGATGGACGTTTAGAGTGCCTTTCTAAATAGCGTGATCAAAGAAGATATGTATGTTGAGCAACCCCTAGGTTTTGAGAATTCTTAATTTCCTAATCATGTATTCAAATTGAAAAAGGCATTATATGGATTAAAGCAAGCACCAAGAGCTTGGTGTGAAAGGATGGGCACATTCCTCCTAGAAAGAGCCTTTATTAAGGGTAGTGTAGACAACACCCAATTCCTTAAGAACGTATGAGAAGATCTACTCATTGTTCACATTTATGTCAATGATATATTATTTGGATCTACAAATAAAACTCTATGTGATGAATTTTTAAAGGCAATTTGTGAAGAGTTTGAGATGAGCATGATATGAGAACTTAATTATTTCCTTGGATTTATTGTGAAGCAAACGGATGATGGAACCTTCATTAGCCAATCAAAATATATCCAGGATATTCTTAAGAAATATGAGATGAATAATGCTAAGGTAATAAATACTCCTATGAGCTCTACTATTCAGCTAGATAAGTATCCAAATGGAAAATTAGTTAATCAGAAAAAATATAAAGGGATAATTGGATCTCTTCTTTATTTGAATTCCAGTAGACCTGACATAATGTTTAGTATATGTCTGTGTGCTAGATTTCAGGCTGATCCAAAATAATCTCATATGACTGCTATTAAGTGAATCATTAGATACTTATTAGGCACCTAAAACCTTGGTATCTGGTATCTTAAACATAGCTCATCCTTTAAAATTATAGGATATTCAGACTCTGACTTTGCAGAATGTAGGGTAGATAGGAAAAGTACATCAGGAATATGTCAGTTTATAGGATAATCATTAGTTTCCTGGTCTTGTAGAAAGCAAAATTCAGTAGCCCTAACCAACATTGAGGCCGAATACATTATCGTAAGAAGCTGTGTTGCTCAAGTCTTATGGCTAAAGTAATTAATCTTAGATCTTTGACTACTTGTATACACCATTCCTATTATGTGTGACAATACTAGTGCCATCTACATCTCCAAAAATCAAATCCAACACTCCTACACAAAGCATATAGATATTGGGCATCATTTTATAAGAGATTATGTAGCCAAAGGGGATATAGAACTGCATCATAAAGCTACTGGAGACCAATTGGTAGACATCTTTACCAAACCCATTTCCTATGACACCTTTAGCACCTTGAGGACTAGACTAGGTATTATAGACATTCATGCTTAATTCAAGATGAATATGAATTATTCTATGTGTCATTTTGAATTTGTGTGACTATATACATGTTTGTGTATGTTTTAATTTTTCATTTTTTTTTTAAATTTGTGTAGTAGATGTTCCCTCATCATCACACACCTTTCATAGTCTTAAAAAATAAATAAAAATATAAAAAATTTGCTCACATCGTACTATACGATATGCACATCCTTGCACAACTCTCTACCCTCAGTTAAATCTATGGTCCATATATGTTCAATTATCGGTGATCGTACTGTATGAACTCCTTTTCATACTATACAATACATGTGTCAAAAGCCATTGGATGAATTCAAGTCGGCCGATACGATAATAATTCCACATCGTATTGTATAAACACATGTTTGTACTATACAATCTATTTAGTTAAAAAGCATACAGACATATCCTTGATTTGAATGTAATTCCTTAAGATCATCTAGTATGATATTGATCGTACTATATGATTTGACCACTTTTTCTGACAAGTCATCCAGATGATTTAACTTCATTTGATCGTACCATATGATCTCAAATAGTATTATACAATCATCAAAAAAATTTATAAATTAGAGGGATTTCTATTGTTCAATTCACTCAATCCTCCCATTCTTTTCTTCGTTCTCGACTCATACTCTCATATCCTTATGTGCTCAAATGGCAGAATGCAGCAAGCGAGGTTGTCTGACCTATGGAGGCTTTTCCTCTCGTCGCCCTATCGATAAACATTTTTAATCTACTGAGGATCAAGATATGTACCATAGATATAAGGAAGCTTGTATCACCCCCTCCAAAATTTTGAATCAACACGCATTGAACTATGAGGTGATGAACCTCTTTGCCTCCACTACTCTATAATTCCTCCTCACTCTTTCATTTCCTTTCAATTATGAGTTTCACTACAAATTCTTTGCAAATCTTAGGATTAGCGCTGCTGCACCCATCATATAATATTATGTGTGTTGTTGTCCCGTAGAAATTACCAAGGATGATTTAGGCAAATACCTCCATCTTTCCACAAAAGGACCTCGACCCCAATTAATGGCCTCCATTGGTGATTTTGATTAGAATGCAGTCAGTCTAACCATCTAAAATATCACCCAAAATCAACGCCAACCCCTAGTCCCCTCTTGAAATCAAAATGCATATATTAACCAACATGTCCTTCAAACTTTAATCATTCCTGAAGCCAGAGATCATGTCAACATTACTCCACTCCTTTCCTTGGTCACTTACTTTATTATGTCAAAAACCTAATTTCATGAAGCCCAAATGATTATTGATTATATTCTAAACCTGACTCCCATTGAACTTCCTTCAACTATAAGAAAGCAAAATATTGCTCTTGGTCATGTCATTGCCTATATTCTAGATAAAAAATATAAGCTTACCTACCCTGCAACTATCGATTATATTCCTATTTTTTATACAGATTGTTCCTTCCATTTTCTTTTTCATCATCACTAGGGGCAAGTGGAAGATGAACCAATTTTTTATTAAGAAGGGGGAGCTGGTCCTACAGCTGCACTTGCACAAGAACCTGCACCAATACTAATGCCACAACCGGTAAAAGCATTGAAAGTTTATGAAGGTTGTTAAAACTTTAAAAATTAGCCAGAGGCTAACCAAGAGGGGGGTGAATTAGTAATTTAAAAATTCTTTAGTAAAAAGAAAATCTATTTATAACCTTTTTAATATTTAAAAATAAGCAATTTTAATCAGTAGAAGCGAAAGCAATGTATTTCACAATAACAAACAAAATCAAAGTTTTTAACCACATAGTAAATCACAGAAAAGTGTGGAAATTAAAATGTAAAAAAGTAAAAAGAACAAAAAGACCATATTTTATAGTGGTTCGGTCAAATCTGACCTACATCCACTCCCCAGAGGCCTCCACTCTGGGCATTGCACTAAACCTTTTAGTGTCTCTCCTTTAGCCCCCACAGCTAGGTGAAGAAGCCCTAACAAAAAATTTTGAACTCACCAATTGACTCCCTTGAGTGTGTGTGTGCAAGGTTACTTAGCTTAGTATCCATCAAATACATAATTTGACTCAAGAAAGGTAAAATTATATTGAATTTGAAATTATAAATAGACTTAATCCTAGTCTACCCAATCTTGAGCTGATTGAAGTTCCATATGAATTGTGGACCAGAGATGTTTGTACGTAGGGCAACAAAATGGATATATAATAAATAGTAGTAAGAGAACAATAATGTTTATTATCATCAAAATCAGAGTATTTGGGCCTAGATTTGCAATAATCTCCGCCTTTTTGATGATGGCAAACATTGTTGTTAAAGATGTTCAAAGTCCTTTGAAATTCTCTGAAACTCGCCCTTAGAAGATGAAATTTTAAAAATAAGGAGAGTTTAATTTTAATATATATATATTATTTGTCTTTATACTTCTTAAAGAAATGAAAAGAGTAAACACCAAATAGAAAACAGACTTCATTAAAATAAATTATGCAAACAATTAACAACAAATAACAAACTACTACTCCCCCTTTTGACATCACAAAAAAGAAGGAAAAACACTAAATAATAGAACTCAAGAAATACATCACAAAGCAGAAATAAAGAACAAAACAAGCTAGAAACCAAGGGGATCCTGATCAGGTGGAGGTAGTGGTGGTGGTGGCTGAAAGAAGAGATGAAGCGAGGCAAACCATTCTCTAAACTAGGCCATATCTTGATTGTGCTGCTGTTACTACTGGACTACATAGGAGTCAAAGTGAGCTAAATCTTGTTCATGTTGTTGCTGCTGCTCTGCTACGTTGGAGTCAAAATGTGCCTCCCACTGATCAAACCTCTGAATCAACTGATCAATCTGAGACTACTGAGAGATATGAGCTGGTGCTTGAGGTTATTCTTTTGCTCCCTCCTTTTACTTGCAGTTAGTATATCGAATATTGTGGTGATGGGCACTGTGAAGAACATGAAAGGAGCTATTGGAATAGAAGATTGGGAGGTAATTAGGTGGAGTAGAAAAATGAAGATTATATTTGGACTCTAGGACAAAGGTAATGAGATGTCCTAAAGCTAGATTGTGAAAGCTCTTATTACGGGGATCTCAAATGACTATTAAATATTTAAGGTAGCGAATAAGAAGGTCAACTGCATTGAAGTTAATTTGAGCCATTATGAAATAAGTTGCAAGAGATACAATAGGAGTAATGTTAATCTGATCACCAACTTTTGGAATTATGGAGTTACAAAGAATATGCTGGACGATCCTAGCATCTTACACTAATGTGATGATAGTAGGAATGTGATAGTTAATAGTGGATTCTCTAAGAACAATATTGGCTTACGTCCAATCAAAATTAGGATTGGCAGCTTGAATATGAACTTTTTCACCAGTAGTGGAAAGATGGTGAAAGTCATGGAAGTCTTAGTAGGTAATCTCTACTGGCCTCCTATTAGAATAAGATTAGAGGGAACTACCCACGCTATTGATTCTTAGGCTTGCAAAATATTCAAAAAGTAATTCATAATTGAAAGGAAAGGCCATAGTAAGGATGAAGCCAAGAGTGGTGTAGGCAAAGAGATCAAGCACTTGAAAGTTTAAAATCTCCTGGTTGACAATTTTGGATGGGGTAATTCTAGCAATTTTATAATGATTATACGTCACTTCATCAGCTTCCTTAGGTTATCTAGGATTGATAATGTGCCTAGATGAACTACATGCGAGAGCTTGGGAATGCTTTCCACCATCCATTTTAAGGAATGAGAGTGCAAGAGGGAAGGAATAGAAGGATTTTTATGAAGAGATTGAATGAATTGCTGCTATTTATATAGAATTTCAAAGATTATACTATAAGATCCTGAGATCTTAAAGGATAATTAGGTGTAATCAATTCATCCATATGATTATTCAAAAAAGGTGGTCTTATCATATAGTACGATTAAATATCATACTAGATGATTAGAGAGATGGCTTTCATCCTGAGGAGTCAGCCTGTATGACCTTTGATGGAAATGATCGTATTGTACGAACAAGTGGATCATATGAGATGATGTGTTATTATGGATCATACCAGCTGAATTCAATTTGTCCAACAGTTCTTACCATGTGGATCGTACATTATGAAGAAATAATCATGTCGTATGATCACCAATAATTAATTAATATTAGTCGTTGGATGTGTTGTGATCACAGATTTGAAATTTTGTTAAGATCATACAGTACGATGTGAATTGTACTGGATGATATGATTAAAAATTATAGAAGCTATGGGATGTAATGTGATGATCAAGAATGGTCCAAAATAAAAACAAAACATGAAAAACATTAAAAAAAATTAAAAAAAATAAGACAAACAACCATACAACATGAATAAAGTTTTTTTTTATTTTGAATTGATCAATTTAAAAAAAATGATAATTTTACTTCATGATTAGATTAAATATTCAGTAAGAAATGAATTGACATCACTGAAATCCATAAAGGTTAGAAATTTGATTTTGGTAACCCTAGCTCGGGCTCCCTACAGGTCAAAATCCTTTTTTAACAACGATCTAATTCAAAAAATAAATTAGAGAGAAATATGTTCATTTCAAACTTTTTTTTAGAGAAATATCTGATAGAATAGCATTGTAATATAATGACTTAGAAGTCATGATTTTTATATTCAAGTGTAGGAGTTATCAATTGGCACATGGAATCTTCCAAGATTTTAAAGATTTGAAACAAAGGGAAGCTAATTCATAGTGGCTTCATTTAGTGCCTCTTTTTCAGCTTTTGGTGCATATTGCACTTCTTTTGATTTTTGATGCACTTTGTGCATCTTGCAATTATTTGGTAGCTTTTATGCATCTTTCAATTTTGGGCTCTTTTTGTGCCTCTTTTCATTTTTGCACGCTTGCTTCCTTCCAAAAATATTTTAAAGAAAACTGTCAGTTTTGAGGTTATCTTCTAAATATGAGAGAAGACAAACTCACTCTCTTATAAAAGAAAGAGTAAACCCTAAAATAGATCCCTATCCATATGATAAATGTAAACAACTTGATTAAGAAAATTTAAGGAGATTCATTAACTTGGAATATTACTCATATGAGATAGATGGTTGTAGGAAGATGAAATAGATCTCTATTTCAAGGTCCATCTTTTAATTTGAAATAGATTTTTATTTAAAAAGGAAAAACACCACTAAATCAGTTAGAAGAAGAGGAACAATCATCAATTTTTTCTTCCTTTAACTATTTTGGAGGAGTCAATCACAACTTATAATCTTCTAACCAAAAAAAAGGAAAAATTGTCATTTAAAACAAATTCTAGCAAAATTGAGTATTGATCAAATTCTTAAAACATTAAAGGAAAATAAGATAAAAACATAACATAAAAATACATGCATAAAACAAAAACAACAGAAACAAATAAAAGAGATGAAAGTTCGAAAGGGATGTTAAGCCCTAGTGAACTAGTCCCGAGGCTAACCAAGAGGGGGGGTGAATTGGTTATTTAAAAATTTCACGATAACTACAAAAATCTTTTCGATACTTAGCAGCGGAAACAAGTAAACAATAACGAAAAGATCAACCAACGATATTCACCCAAGCAGTTTATATTGAAAAGTAAAATGCAAAACTGAATCAGAAAAGCAAACCAGATTTTATAGTGGTTCGGTCAACTTGACCTACGTCCACTCCCCGGAGCCTCCCCTCCGGGTATTGCACTAAACGAAAGTGACTCTCCTTTTGCTCCCACAGCAAGGCGGAGAAGCCTGTACAAAACACCTCCTTTTCACCACACGGTGAGGCAGAGAACCCGACCTCCTTTCGCTTCCTCCTGAAGCGGGCAAAGAACCCACGAACTCCTTTCGCTTCCTCCTGAAGCGGGCAGAGAACCCACGAACTCCTTTCGCTTCCTCCTGAAGCGGGCAGAGAACCCGGATCTTCTTGCGAACGATCCTCCCACGAAGAACACCGACTAGACGACAGACGACGAGCGGAGAAGACGACTCTGATCCGTGCTTGGAGCAACCTTAGTGAATCCCTCACTAACTCCCCCTCACAAGATCTCTTCTCTCTCTCCCAACTCTCTCTCTCTCTAGGATTTCTCAGGGAAGGAAGGCAGCAAAAGATTTTTCCAAATCTAGGAAAAAGTTCTTTTAAAGGAGGGCTTAAAACTTGCCCTAAATCTCAACTTGTCGGCCAAGATCGTCCAGGACGATCGGTAGATCGTCCTGTACGATCAGTTCAAATTCAGCTGTTTCAGCCTGGACGATCTGGCTCTTCTGGACGATCAGTAGAAAAAGTTGTTCATATCATCCCGTACGATCCTGCGATCGTCCGGGACGATTAGTTCAAATTGAAGGAAATCGTCCAGAAGACAGTTCGGGTCGTCCAGAGAAATCTGTGCTGGACGACCAAAAAATGACTGGATCATCCCGTACGATAGGATAATCGTCCGGTACGATTAGTTCAAAAAGGCCCCAAATCGTCCTGTACATAGTTCTGGACGTACAGCTGAAATGCACAAGACGATCACGATCGTCCGGGACGATCCTGAGATCGTCCAGGACGATGTGATCGTATCAATTAATCATTAATTGCTTTCCTTAATTACCAGACTAATTTAGGCATGATTGTAGTGCATCGTCCAGGACGATACACGTATCGTCCGGGATGATCAGACCAAAATACTTAAAATAAAACTTGCCTAACTTAATCTGGCGGCTGGAAATTTCTGATTTGAGCATATCGTCCCGTACGATCAGTAGATCGTCTAGGACGATCGGCTCAATCAGTCCTTCTTAACTTAGTCGCCCTAATTAGGGTTTCTGTTTTAACTGGATCGTCCAGGACGATGTGGATATCGTCCAGGACGATCTGAACAAAATTGCAACAGAAACTCTAATTCACTCAATCTCTCCCTCTGAGTGTGTGTGTGCAAGGTTACTTAGCTAGGGAATCAGTTACATTACAATTGACTCAATAAAAAGAAAATTCATACATTTGACACACTTGGACCCGATCTTGAGTTGGCTTGAGTGGCTCGCGGTCTTTTGTGCCTGAAACAGATTAGCCAAGCAAAACACACTGGAAACATGTTTGTCATCATCAAAACCAGATTTGCAACAATCTCCCCCTTTTTGATGATGGCAAACATTTGTAAATTAGTCTGAACACAAAGGTAAACTAGCAGATCAAACAAAACAAACATTTTTTTTTTTAATTTTCATTTAACGGCTCAAACAATACAGAAAACATGAAATAGAAAACAGAAACAGACACGACACGACTACAACTGACTCCCCCTTATGACATCACAAAAAGGAGGAGGGAGAAACATAAACACGGAAATAAAACATAAAATAAAACAAATACAGAACAACAACACGACAGAAAACTAAAACTGAGGCGGATCCTGATCGGAAGGAGGTGGCGGTGGAGGGTAGAAGTAATGGTGAATGGCCTGAAAGTGAGCTCCAAACCAGGCCATGTCCTGGTCGTGCTGCTGCTGCTGCTGTGCAGCATAGTCCGCGAAGCGTTGGAGGTCCTCGTTGTGCTGCTGCTCCTGGGCAACCACGTAGGAGTCAAAACGGGCCTCCCACTGGTCGAAGCGCTGCACCAGGTGGTCAAGGGGAGAGGCAATGCGAAGGGGTGCAGGTGCCTCTGGTGCAGCAGGAACTGGAGCAGCCTCTTCCTCTTCTTCCTCAACATCCGGGGCAGGTTCCGGATGTAGGCGGGTGCTGTGTAGGACGTGGAATGAGTTGTTTGTGAAGAAGGAAGGAGGGACATCAGGAGGGACAGGATACTGAAGGTCATATTTTGTCTCTAAGGCATAGTGAATGAGATGACCTAAAGCTAGATTTGGGCGACGCCTGTGGCCCGGATCTCTAATGGTGGTGAGATGTTCTATGTATCGGATGATCAGATCAGAGGCATTAAATTCTCGACGGGCCATGATGTAGTAGGTGGTCAAGGACAGGAGCGGGGTAATGTGAATTCGATCCCCCGCCTTTGGAATGACGGAGGAACGAAGGACGTGCTGAATGGTCCGGGCGTCCTTGAGAAGGGAAGTGCAAGCATTGTCGTGATAGGGTGCGTTGGTATTGCGAAGGAAGTGATTGGCGACACTCCAATCATAGTCAGGATCGGTGATGATCGTGTGGATCTTGTCGCCAGTGATAGACAAGTTGAGGATATTGTGAAAATCGTGGGTCGTGAGTTCCACGGGGCGTTGATTTACGTAGGAGCGAAGAGTGGAATAGTCCGCGGAAATGCGCAAGTTGGCAAAGAAGATGCGAAGGAGTTCCAGATTGAAGGGAAAGGCTAAGGTTAGAATGAAGGTGAGCGAGGTGTGTGCGAACAAGTCTAAAACGGGATACGTGAGAGTGCGTGGATTGACAATCTTGGAGTGCGTGATACCTACATTACGATAGCATTCGAAAGCCGCCTGATCGGCGGCATTCGGGAAGCGAGGATCTACATGTCCCCGGGACGAACTGGCACCCTTCTGACGGGAACGCTTGCCACCAGCCATGAGGATTTGAGAGAGTAAGGAGGAGAGGTGGAGTGGAGAAAACCGGTGTGAAAAAGCTCAAGAAATCTGCTGTTTATAAAGAAAACGGACTGATCGTCCCGTACGATCGAGACATCGTCCGGGACGATCGGGACATTTATGTCGTCCTGTACGATTGGTCAAAAAAGGCGGTCCGATCGTCCAGGACGATCATATATCGTCCGGGACGATTAGACACAGGCGATCGTCCCGAGGAGTCAGCTGAACGACCGTTGACGAAAAGGTATCATCCCGTACGATTAGGTGGATCGTCCAGGATGATTTACAATAAATATGTCGGATGGGCCGAATTTAAATCGTCCAGCGGTTTGACAGGTGGATCGTCCAGGACGATAAGGGGATCGTCCGGGACGATGGGCAATAATTGGCGCAATCTCAGCCGTTTGATCAGATCAGGAGGATATGGATCATATCGTCCAGGACGATGTGAGTATCGTCCGGGACGATCACCAATAATTGGAATTTTTTCAGCAGTTGGAGCAGTGAAGGGGCGATTCTGAACGAATCGTCCAGGACGATGTTTAGATCGTCCAGGACGGAGTGGATCGTCCAGGACGATATGTGGATCGGCCAGGACGATGTGAAGAAAACAGAACAAGATGGATGATGAAGAAGACCAATCAGGATTCCAAAAACACAATTATGTAAATCAAAATGCCACACAAAAAAAAAAAAAAAACTCACAGAAGAAAAAAAAAACATGAAAAAGCAAAGTTTTTTTTTTTTTTTTTTTTTTTTTTTTGATCAATCTGCTCGAGTAAATCAGAATTTTTCCTTGATTTTATATTCAAAAACCAATAAGAGAACGATTGACAACGCTGAAATCCAGAAAAGGTTGAAAAAATCGACTTTCGTAACTCCGACCCCGGGCACCTTATCGATGTAAACCTCTTTCAAAATAAAAATCCGATTCAGAAGAAAAGACATTAGATTTGAAAAGAGATCCTTTCAAGCCTCGTTCCAGAAAAATATCTGATATAATAGTGTTACAAAGTAAAAAATCAGAAATCAAGATTTTCAAACTCAAGCTTTTTGAACGTATTAAGTGACACACGAGTTTTTTTTTTCTAAGACATTTAAAGATCTGAAAGAGAAAAAAGCTTAGGTTGGGCTCATTTTGTGCCTCTTTTTTTTTCAATTTATTTGGCGCACTGCGCATCTTTTGATTTTTTGATACACTTTGTGTATTTGGCATTTTCGCATCTTTTCAGTTTTGGGCTCATTTTATGCCTCTTTTTCAATTTGGTTGGCGCACTGCGCATCTTTTGTAAGCTTTCTCCTTTTCATAATCATTAAAGAGTCTCAGCTGTGAATCTATCTTCCAGACATAGGAGATGTCTCTCCACAGTAGGGAAGAATGATTCACAAAACAAAAAAAAACACATCATATGATAAATGCAATCACTTGGTTTTAGAAAATCAAACTAATGACTCAAGACTTTGAAAAACACTATTGATATGAGGCAGATTACTGTAGGAAGATAAAATAATCTCTATTTCAAAAAACTAACATTTTAATTTTAAAGAAGATTTTTATCCAAAAGAAACCATACACCAGTAAAGGAGTTAGAGGAAGAGAAACAATCATCAATGTTTCTTCCCTTTAACGGATTCAATGGAATCAATCACTGCTTACCAGCTTCCAAATCAAAACAAGGTAAAAACTCCCAGTCAGAAATTCAGATTATCAGAAGTAGTGAGCGGTGATCAGATTTTGAAAAACATAAAACAGTAAGTGCAAGATATGAGCTAGTGAATAAAAAAAAAGGTATAAAATCATATCAGAGTAAATACTTAAATCAAACTAACAATAAGGCTAAAACAGAAATCAGCAAAAGACATAAAATCAACTGAAAGTAAATAATCAAAGCCAAAAACTAACTAACAGAAATCAGAAATCAAAAGAAAAACTAAACCTACCTAACAGAAATCAGAATACCAATCAGAAAGATAATAAATCAGCAGTCATCAGAATCAAGCATTTATATCAATCACTCCTAATCTGGTTCTCAAAATGCTGAATGAGTCAAAGGCCAGTGGTTTAGTGAATATGTCAGCCAGCTGATTTTCAGTTGCTACATGATGTAGCTCAATGTCCCCTTTTATAACATGGTCCCTAATGAAGTGATGCCTAATGTCAATGTGTTTGGTCCTAGAATGTTGGATTGGATTCTTAGAGATACAGATGGCACTGGTATTATCACACAGAACAGAAATTGTGCCAACGGGTACTCCTAAATCCAAGACTTGTTGTTTCAACCACAGAACTTGGGCCACACAACTTCCTAAGGCAATGTACTCAGCTTCAGCAGTGGAAAGTGCAACTGAGTTCTGTTTTCTACTGGACCAGGAGACTAACGACTGTCCTATGAATTGACAAGTCCCAGAGGTACTCTTCCTATCCACCCTACACCCCGCAAAGTCAGAGTCAGAATATCCAATGATCTCAAAAGAGGTGCTGTGCCTAGGGTACCAAATTCCTAGGTTTGGGGTCCCCAAAAGATATCTAAGAATTCTCTTAACAGCAGTCAGGTGGGACTCTTTAGGATCAGCCTGAAACCTAGCACAAAGACAGACATTAAACATGATATCGGGTCGGCTAGCAGTCAGGTAAAGCAGTGAACCTATTATCCCTCTATACTTCTTCTGATCAACAGATTTTCCATTTGAATCCTTATCTAACTGAACTGAGGAGGGCATGGGAGTATTGATTGGCTTGGCTTTGTCCATTTCATATTTCTTCAAAATGTCCTTAGTATATTTTGATTGATTGAGAAAAGTTCCATCTTCCATTTGCCTTATGCTAAACCCCAAAAAGTAGGACAATTCTCCCATCATACTCATCTCAAACTCTTTACTCATTGTTTTAGAAAACTCTTCACATAAGTATTTATCAGAAGATCCAAAAATTATATCATCAACATAGATCTGGACAATGAGTAAGTCATCTCCTAATCTCCTCAGAAAAAGGGTAGTGTCTACGCTCCCCTTAACAAACTCTCTTTCTAACAGGAATGTGCTAAGCCTCTCATACCAAGCTCTGGGTGCCTGTTTCAATCCATATAAGGCCTTTTTTAATTTATAGACATGACTTGGATATTGGGAACTCTCAAAACCTGGGGGTTGTTCTACAAAAACATCTTCTTTAATTACCCCATTTAAAAAGGCACTCTTGACATCCATTTGAAACAGCTTAAATCCCTTATAACAGGCAAAGGCTAGTAGCACTCTAATGGCTTCCAATCGAGCTACAGGGGCAAAAGTTTCCTCAAAATCTATCCCTTCTATCTGATTATACCCCTTAGCCACCAATCTTGCCTTATTTCTCACCACCACACCAGAATCATTCATCTTATTCTTAAAGACCCACTTGGTTCCCACAATACTTTGATTTTTAGGTCTTTCTACTAACTCCCAAACATCATTCCTTACAAATTGATTCAATTCTTCCTGCATAGCTAAAATCCAAAATTCATCCGACAGGGCTTGATTGATGTTGGTGGGTTCAGTCATTGAGATAAAGGCAGAATGGTTTACTTCCTTCCTAAGTCCATGCCTAGTCCTAACACCTTCAGAAGGGTCTCCTAAGATCAGTTCTTTAGGATGACTCGAAGAATATCTCCAATCTCTAGGCAAAGTGGTTTGAGGTTCTACCCTTTCCTCCAAATTTGTATTTCCAACTCCTTGGGTAACCTCAACAATCTATTCATCTTCTACTTCAGATCTAGACTCCTTAGGATCAGATTCATCAAACACTACATGGGTTGTTTCTTCCACCACCAAAGTCCTCCTATTGAACACCCTAAAGGATTTCCCCACACTTGAATATCCTAAGAACACTCCTTCATCAGATTTGGGGTCAAATTTTCCTAAGGGTGACTTCCCGTTGTTTAGAATGAAAACCTTACAGCCAAAGACATGGAGGTGGGACAGATTTGGAGTTCTACCCTTAATGATCTCATAAGGTGTCTTGTTCAGCTTGACTCTCACATTTACCCTATTCAGCACATAACAGGCAGTGTTCACCGCTTCAGCCCAAAAGTATTTTGGAAGTGAATACTCGGCAAGCATGGCTCTAGCGGCTTCCACTAAGGTCCTGTTCTTCCTTTCAGCTACCCCGTTCTGCTGAGGGGTCCTAGGAGCTGAAAAATTGTGACTAATCCCATGATTCTCACAAAAACTTCCAAATCTTTCATTTTCAAACTCCCCTCCGTGATCACTATGGATGGTAATAATCTCACATCCTAACTTCTTCTGAATCCAAGTAGAGAAAGATCTAAACTCATCAAATGACTCAGATTTGTGTGACAAAAACTTAACCCAAGTGAACCTTGAATAATCATCAACAATCACAAAACCATAGACTCTCCCCCCTAAGCTGGCAGTGCTAATGGGTCCAAAGAGGTCCATGTGAAGAACTTCTAAAGGTCTAGAGGTGCTAATGTCCTTAACAGAGTGAAAAGAGGACTGGACTTGCTTCCCCAACTGACAGGCATCACACAGGTGATCCTTAGTGAACTTAAGCTTGGGCACACCTCTAACTAAGTCCTTTTGGGTGACTCTCCTAAGGGTTTTCATACTGGCATGACACAATCTCCTATGCCATAACCAAGACTCATCAGCAGCAGTTTTTAAGCAAATTGAATTATCAGATTTAATGCTACTTACATCCAGCTTGTAGACGTTGTTGATCCTTTGCCCCTGCAAAACAACTTCATCATTTAAGCTTAAAATGCAGCCAGTGGGCAGGAATTTGATGCTGTATCCCTTGTCGCAGAGTTGACTGATGCTCAGCAGGTTGTGTTTCAGTCCATCTACAAGCAAAACATTATCAATCATAAAGTTCTTTGAATCACCAATTATACCTGTGCCTACCACCTTCCTGGTGGTGTTATCTCCAAGTGTAACCTTGCCTCCAGCTCTGGCCTCCAGCGAAATGAACTGATTTGCATCTCCAGTCATATGTCTAGAACATCCGCTGTCCAGGTACCACATGCTCTCACGAGGTCTTGTGTGAGAGCACACCTACAAAATCATCAAATGTCAGTCTTAGGAACCCAAACAGGTTTGGGTTCCTTCTTATGAAAAGAAGAATGCGATGCATGTGTGCTGTGCTGTGCAACAGGCAGTTTGGGTCTCCACACCCAATGTGTACTACGGTGAACAGTACAAGTGTGTGATATGTGTCCTAACATGCCACATGAAAAACATCTAACACCAGGAAAAGGATTAACTAAACGTCGTGAGTGATAGTGCCTCTTCCTAGTAGTGTATGAAACATGCTTTGAAGAACTTGCAACAGAATTTTTAAAAGGTGGCGGTGCATAAAATTGTTCAAAAGTAGGCGGTGTTTTGTTATTTTCAAAAGAACTGATTTTCACTTTCAAAAACTCAATGTGTTTGTTTAAACTTCCAATTTCAAATGTTTTTGCACTATCAGTACTTTCTAACTCAGATGCCAAATCATTCACTTTCTTAAAAGCAAGTTCTAATTCAACATGCGCTGTTTTTAACAAGTTATGCTCAACAATTAAATCAGAATGCTTTTTATTCAGTTCATCAAACTCATCTAGTAAAGACATGTGATTGCTATCAATGGTGGAATGATCCTTAATCAACACTTCATGCTCTTTTTGCAAAGTCAGATAATCTAGTTTCAAACTAGCATGGGTTTTCTTAAGCTTCCTATACGATGTATGAATCTTTTCAGAAACTTCAAATAACTGATCGTAAGTAAGCTCACATACCTCTTCCTGGTCGGACTGACCAGGGTGATCATCCGCCATCAGACACAAGTTTGTTTCCTCCTCTTCAGCTTCAGTCTCAGAAGAGTCGGATGCAGAGTCTGCCCAGAACGCCTTCTGAATCTGCTTCTTGTCCTTTCTGTACTTTGGTTTCTCCTCACCCTTCTCCTTGCTTGAGTGAGCTTTAAGTGTTGGACAATCAGCCTTTATGTGTCCAGGCTTCCTGCATTCAAAACAAACCGATTCAGATGAACCCTTAAAGTTTTTATTGAACTTACCCTTGTTCCACTTCTGATGGTTCTTATGTTTCTTCCTTAGAAAGCTTTTGAATTGCCTTGTGATTAAGGCAACATCATCGCTATCAGACCCGAAAGTGCTAGCATCTGAATCTTTGGCCTTTAGTGCCACTGTCTTCTCTTTCTTGCGTTCACCTGCATCAAGTTGCCTTTGGTTCACCCCTTGCTCGTAAGCAATGAGTGATCCAAGTAAGCTGTCAATAGAGTAAGTGTTTAAATCTTTGGATTCAGTAATAGCAGTAATCTTAGCATCATAAGAAGCAGGCAAACATCTAAGAATCTTGTTCACTCTTTCATAGTTGGTAAGTTCTCTACCTAAAGCATGCAAAGAGGTAACAATCTGAGTGAACCTTGTGTACATTTCTGAAATAGTCTCACTAGGTTTCATGCGAAAAAGTTCATAATCATGTAACAAGATGTTTAACCTAGACTGTTTGACTTCAGTTGTACCTTCATATGTTATACATAATCTATCCCAAATCTCTTTTCCCGTTGTACAAGTAGAAACACGCATATAGTCCTCAGATTTTAAAGCACAAAAGAAACAGTTCAAACATTTGGCATTTAACTGTGCTAAATCACGATCATCAAACATCCAATCAGCAAATGGCAATTCAGTTTTCACATTGTTAACCATTCGAAAAGGTGGTTCGTATCCGTCCTTAACTAACATCCACATGCGATAATCGATAGACTGAAGAAAAGTAGACATGCGTGTTTTCCAAAAATCAAATGGAATGTTATCAAACAACGGTGGTCTAGTTATAGAATAACCTTCAGCAGTATTATGATTGTTACAGTTAGCCATTGGATCAAATTCAAAAGTTTTTAAACAGAAATTTTGAATCCCGCTCTGATACCACTTGAAAGTTCGAAAGGGATGTTAAGCCCTAGTGAACTAGTCCCGAGGCTAACCAAGAGGGGGGGTGAATTGGTTATTTAAAAATTTCACGATAACTACAAAAATCTTTTTGATACTTAGCAGCGGAAACAAGTAAACAATAACGAAAAGATCAACCAACGATATTCACCCAAGCAGTTTATATTGAAAAGTAAAATGCAAAACTGAATCAGAAAAGCAAACCAGATTTTATAGTGGTTCGGTCAACTTGACCTACGTCCACTCCCCGGAGCCTCCCCTCCGGGTATTGCACTAAACGAAAGTGACTCTCCTTTTGCTCCCACAGCAAGGCGGAGAAGCCTGTACAAAACACCTCCTTTTCACCACACGGTGAGGCAGAGAACCCGACCTCCTTTCGCTTCCTCCTGAAGCGGGCAGAGAACCCACGAACTCCTTTCGCTTCCTCCTGAAGCGGGCAGAGAACCCACGAACTCCTTTCGCTTCCTCCTGAAGCGGGCAGAGAACCCGGATCTTCTTGCGAACGATCCTCCCACGAAGAACACCGACTAGACGACAGACGACGAGCGGAGAAGACGACTCTGATCCGTGCTTGGAGCAACCTTAGTGAATCCCTCACTAACTCTCCCTCACAAGATCTCTTCTCTCTCTCCCAACTCTCTCTCTCTAGGATTTCTCAGGGAAGGAAGGCAGCAAAAGATTTTTCCAAATCTAGGAAAAAGTTCTTTTAAAGGAGGGCTTAAAACTTGCTCTAAATCTCAACTTGTCGGCCAAGATCGTCCAGGACGATCGGTAGATCGTCCTGTACGATCAGTTCAAATTCAGCTGTTTCAGCCTGGACGATCTGGCTCTTCTGGACGATCAGTAGAAAAAGTTGTTCATATCATCCCGTACGATCCTGCGATCGTCCGGGACGATTAGTTCAAATTGAAGGAAATCGTCCAGAAGACAGTTCGGGTCGTCCAGAGAAATCTGTGTTGGACGACCAAAAAATGACTGGATCGTCCCGTACGATAGGATAATCGTCCGGTACGATTAGTTCAAAAAGGCCCCAAATCGTCCTGTACATAGTTCTGGACGTACAGCTGAAATGCACAAGACGATCACGATCGTCCGGGACGATCCTGAGATCGTCCAGGACGATGTGATCGTATCAATTAATCATTAATTGCTTTCCTTAATTACCAGACTAATTTAGGCATGATTGTAGTGCATCGTCCAGGACGATACACGTATCGTCCGGGACGATCAGACCAAAATACTTAAAATAAAACTTGCCTAACTTAATCTGGCGGCTAGAAATTTCTGATTTGAGCATATCATCCCGTACGATCAGTAGATCGTCCAGGACGATCGGCTCAATCAGTCCTTCTTAACTTAGTCGCCCTAATTAGGGTTTCTATTTTAACTGGATCGTCCAGGACGATGTGGATATCGTCCAGGATGATCTGAACAAAATTGCAACAGAAACTCTAATTCACTCAATCTCTCCCTCTGAGTGTGTGTGTGCAAGGTTACTTAGCTAGGGAATCAGTTACATTACAATTGACTCAATAAAAAGAAAATTCATACATTTGACACACTTGGACCCGATCTTGAGTTGGCTTGAGTGGCTCGCGGTCTTTTGTGCCTGAAACAGATTAGCCAAGCAAAACACACTGGAAACATGTTTGTCATCATCAAAACCAGATTTGCAACAAGAGAATCACTGAAAGGATAAAAGCATAAAAATAATAATAATCCGATTTGAGATTTCCAAACATGAATATCTATGACACCTAATCTGGTTCTTAAGGTGCTGAATGTTTCAAAAGCCAGCGCTTTTGTAAAGATATCTACAAGCTAATTTTCAGTGGCTACATGGTGTAGCTCTATGTCTCCCTTGGTGACATAGTCCCTAATGAAATGGTGTCTTATGTCTATGTGTTTGGTCCTAGAGAGTTGGATTGGATTCTTTGAAATGCATATGACATTAGTACTATCACATAAGATTGAAATGGTGCCAACAGGTAATCCTAAACCCAGTATTTATTATTTTAACTAAAGAACTTGGGCCACACAACTTCCTATGGCTATGTAATCAGCTTCAACAGTAGATAGGGCTATTGAGTTTTATTTTCTACTAGACCATGAGATTAATGATTGTCTTATGAATTGACATGTCCCAAAAGTGCCTTTCCTATCAACCCTACATCCTATAAAATCTAAATCAGAATATCATATGATTTCAAAGGAAATGTTATGCCTAGGATATCAGATTTTAAAGTTTTGGGTTACTAAGAAATATCTAAGGATTGCCTTCATAGCAGTCACATGGGACACTTTTGCATCAGCCTAAAATCTAGCATAGAGACAAACAATAAACATAATATTAGGTCTACTAGCATTTAAGTAAAGAAGTGATCCAATTATTTCTCTATATTTCTTCTAATCAATAGATTTTCCATTTGAGTCCTCATTTAACTAAATTATAGAACTCATGGGAGTGTTTATTGCCTTGGCCTTATCTATTTTATACTTCTTAAAGGTGTCCTTGATGTATTTTTATTGACTAAGAAAAATTTCATCATCTTTCTACCTTATACTAAATCCAAGAAACTAGGTCAGTTCTCCAATCATACTCATCTCAAACTCCTTACTCATTGTCTTAGAAAATTCATCACATAGGTTTTTATCAGAAGATCCAAACAAAATATCATCAACTTAAATTTGGATAATGAGTAGTTTTTCTCCTACCTTTTACAAAAATAGGATGGTGTCTATGCTCCCCTTAACAAAGGTTCTCTCTAGTAAGAATGTGCTTAGCCTTTCATACCATGCTCTAGGTGCTTGTTTTAGTCCATATAATGCCTTTTTTAATTTGAACACATGATTGAGAAATTATAAATTTTCAAAGCATGGGGGTTGTTCAACATACACATCTTCTTTTATTAACACACTCGAAAAGGTACTTTTGACATCCATTTGGTACATTTTGAATTCCTAAAAGTAGGGAAAAGCTAATAACAGTCTTATGGCTTTCAGTCCAGCTAAAGGGGAAAAGGTCTCTTCAAAATCAATTCCTTATATCTAGTTGTTTCCCTTAGCCACAAATCTTGCTTTATTTCTCACCACTACACCCGAATCATTCATTTTTTTTTTTGAAAACCCATTTAGTTCCAACAACACTCTGGTCCTTAGATCTTTTACCTAGTTCCTAAACATCATTTCTTAAAAATTGATTTAATTCTTCTTGCATGGCTAGCATATAGAATTCATCACATAGTGCTTAATTTGTGTTGGTGGGTTCAGTCATTAAGATGAAGGCAGAGTGGTTTACTTCTTTTTTAAGTCTATACCTAGTTCCTACACCTTTAGATGGGTCTCCTAAGATCAGTTCTTTTGTATGACTTGAAGAATATATCCATTCTCTAGGTAGTGAATTTTCAGCTTCTACCCTTTCTTCCAGAATTACAGATTCTATTACTTGGGTAACTTTAACTACTACTTCTATTTCTACCCAAGACCCTTCAGAATTATCATATTCATCAAAACTATATGAGTGTTCTCCTCTATCACCAGTGTCCTTTCATTGAAAACTCTAAAGGATTTTCCAACATTTGAATAACCTAGGAGCACTCCTTCATCAGATTTAGGGTCAAACTTTTCTAGTAGAGATTTTCCATTATTCACAATGAACACTTTACATCCAAAGACATGAAGGTGAGAGAGGTTGGGTGTCCTACCCTTATGGATTTCATAGGTTGTCTTGTTTAGCTTTGATCTAACATTAACCTTATTCAAAACATAATAGCATGTATTTATTGCTTCTGCCCAGATGTATTTAGGAAGTGAATATTTAGCTAACATGGCTCTAGGAACTTCTACCAGGGTCCTATTCTTTCTTTCAGCTACCCCATTCTACTGAGGGGTGGGTTATAGGAGTTAAAACATTATTATCTATCCCTTACTCCTTATAGTAAGATTCAAATTTTTTATTCTCAAACTCTCCACTATGATCATTATGAATGGTCAAAATTTTACAACCTAGCTTCCTCTGAATCCAAGTGGAGAATGTCCTAAACTCCTCGAATGATTCATTTTTATGAGACAAAAATCTAACCCATGTAAACCTCGAGTAATCATCAAAAATCACATACCTAAAAACTTTCCCTACTAGGCTTGCAGTGCTGACTGGTCCAAAAAGATATGTAAAGGACTTCTAAATGTTTGTTAGTGTTAATGTCCATAACTGAGTGGAAGGGGGATTTGACTTGCTTTCCTAACTTATAGGCATCACACAAGTGGTCCTTAGTGAAATCTAGTTTGGGTATGCCTCTTACTAAGTCTTTTTGGATGATTTTTTTAAAACTTTTTATGCTTGCTTGACACAGTCTCCTATGCCATAACTTGGATTCATTAGTAATTATTTTTAAGTAAAGCTAAGTAGCAAATTCAATGCAATTTAGATTAAGCATGTAAACATTGTTAATCCTTTTTCCCTACAAAATAGTATTTCCATTTAAGCTTATAATGCAGTTGGTAGATAAAAATTTTATGCTGAAGCCTTTATCTTAGAGCTTGCTAATATTGAGCAAATTATGTTTTAAGCCACATACCAGTAAAACATTTTCAATGATGAAATTTTTTGAGTTGCCAATTATACCCAACCATCTTCCTAGTGGTATTATCTCCAAGTGTTACCTTGCCCCCTACACTGGCCTCTAATGTGATGAATTGCTTTACATCTCCAGTCATATACCTTGAACATCTGTTGTCCAGGTACTATATGCTCTCACTGGGTCTTTTATGAGAGCATCCCTAAAAAATCATCAAGGATTAGATTTAGGAACCCAAAAAAGTTTGGGTTCCACCTTATGGATTGAAGGATGATATGCTTGGATGCTACGCTATGGATTATACAATTTTGGGTCTCCACACCAAATGTGTTCTATCGTGAATATTGTAAGTATGGGAGATATATCTTAGCAAGCCACAAGAAAAACATCTAACACCAGGAAAAGGGTTTACTAATCTATGTGGGTTATGATGCCTCTTCCTAGGTTTTAATGATGCATGTTGTGGCGATAAATTATGAAACTGTGCAAATATAGGTGGTGATTTGTTTTCTTTGAAAGCATTTAATTTAACTTGTAAATACTTGTTTGCACTTTCAAGAATTGAATTTTAAATTTTCAATGCATGCTCCCTATCATCAACTTCATCTAAACATGCTTTTAATTTATTAAATAAACTTTCTACATCAACATCAGATGTAGTCAAGGAGTCATGCTCAGTAGTTAAATCAAGATGCTTCTTGTTTAAAGTATCAAATTCATCTAATAAAGCCATATGATTACTATCCAAAGTAGAATGATCTTTCCTAAGGCATTCATGTTCTTTCTGCATATTTAAAAATCACAAATCAAGCTTGCATAAATTTTATTGAGCTTCCGATATGTATTATGAATTTTTTCAGAAACTTCAAATAGTTCATCAAAGGAATGCTCACATACCTCGTCTTGATCAGAATGATCAAGATGATTAAATGCCATTAAGCATAAGTTGGTTACCTCCCCTTCTACTTTTATTTTATATAAGTCTTGAGTAGAGTCTGCCCATAAAGCCTTTTTAGTCCTTTGCTTGGCCTTCTTAAACTTAGGTTTTTCTTCACCCTTCTCCTTAATTAGGTAAGTTTTTAGATTTGGGCAATCAGTCTTCATGTGCCCAGGCTTCCTTCATTCAAAATAGATAACATCAGAAGAAGTTTTAGAATTTTAATTGGATTTACCTTTATTTCATTGTTGACGACATATTTTCTTTCTCTTTAGAAAGTTCTTGGATTGACATGTCATCAGCGTTATATCATCATCATCCTTAGGTATAGAATTGTCACTATCAAACTCATTAGCCTTTAAGGCTACAATTTTCTCTTTTCTCTTTTCTCCTACATCAAGCTATCTTTGACTCACTCCTTGCTAATAGGAAATGAGTGATCCAAGTAAGTTATCAACGGAGTAAATATTTAAATCTATAGATTCAGTAATAGTAGTAATTTTTGCATCATAGGAAGTAGGTAGGCAAAGCAAGATCTTGTTTATTTTTTCATAGATAGTAAGTTCTCTTCCTAAGGCATGCATGGAAGTAATAATCTGAGTGAACCTACTATACATTTTAGAAATTGATTCACAAGATTTTATGCAAAAGAGTTCATAATCATGGAGCAGAATATTTATCCTAGATTATTTCACTTCATTTATTCCTTAATAGGTTATGAACAGTTTATCCCAAATTTCTTTCCCAATTATACAAGTAGATACACGCTTGTAATCTTCAGATTATAATGTATAGAAAAAATAGTTTAAACATTTAGCATTTAATTAGGCTAAATCTCTATCTTCTATGGTCCATTTAGAAAAAAGAAATTCAATTTTCATGCCATTAACAAAATGTGAAGCTGCAAAATATCCTTCCTGAACTAACATCCACATGCGATAATCTAAAGATTGTAAAAAAGTAGAAATGCAAATTTTCCAAAAGTTAAAAAGAATATGATCAAATAACGGTGGTCGTGTGATTGAATATCCTTCTGTGGTATTATGATTTCCAAAGTTAGCCATTGATCATTTTTTAAAAGTTTTCTAAAACTTAATTTTTGAATCTCATTCTAAAACCACTTGAAAGTTTGTAAAGGTAATTAAACCTCTAAGAACCAGCCTAAAGCTAACCAAGAGGAGGGTGAATTGGTAATTTAAAATTTTTGTACCTTTTTAATATTTAAAAATAAGAAATTTTAATCAGCAGATGCGTAAGTAAAGTATTTAACAATAACAAACCAAATCAGAGTTTTCAACCATAGTAAATCACAAAAAAGTAAAAGGAATGAACACACCAAAATTTATAGTGGTTTGGTCAAAAATGACCTATGTTCACTCCCTGGAGGCCTCTACTCTAGGTATTGTACTAAACCTTTTAGTGTCTCTCCTTTTGCCCCTATAGCTAGGTGGAGAAGCCCTTACAAATTCACATTTACCTTCCCGGTGTGGCAGAGAACCAAAAGCTTGATGGTAGCGAACCTTGAATCTTTTACACCCTCCAGGTGATGGCAGAGAACCACGGATCCTTTTACTCCCTCCTAGAGTTGGCAGAGAACCACGACCATAAGCTGTAGAATGTCTCCTAGAGCCACCAAGGAATCAAGAAGAAACTTGAAGAAGAAAAGTAGGAACCTTGCTTGGAGTAACCTTATGACTCTCTCATAACTCCCCCTCACACAAGCTCTTCCTCTATTCTCTCCCAAATCTCTCCTTAACTTCTTCTCTAAGCTCTCTCTCAAACACACTCTATAGTAAAAGGTTTGAGATAAGACAATATGAGAGATTAAATAAAGAGCCTCCAAAAAAGCCCTAAATTTCAATCTCGTGCTTCTGATCATCTAGTATTATTTCAGATCATACTATACAATTAGTTTAAAATAGCACTTTCAACTAGTACAAACTATAACCCACTGTTTGATTAGTTCAAGTATTTATATTGATCATCCATTACAATGTGAAACATCATATGTATGATTAGTACAAACACAAAGATAATCATCCCATACGATGGGCAGCATTTAATTATTATACCATGCAGGAATCGGATAGTCCTGTACAATCAAGACCATTGCCTAGGATGATTAGTACAAATGCATAACTAATCATCCCATATGATGGGTGGCATTTAATTATCGTACCATGCAGCAATCAGATCATCCTGTATGATCATCTCCGTTCATCCTGTACGATCTAATCAAATAATTTAACCATAATTAAACACCTAATCATAGGATTAATTTAGGAATAATTGTAATATATTATATAGTATAATACGTATTGTAATGTATAATTAGACACTAATTTTGAATATTTAAATATTACCTAAATTGTAATTGGTGGCTATTTTACTGATTATAATTAATCATCCTTTATGATATGAACAATAGTATTATGAGTTTAATCAATCTCAATTAACAAACTGTGCCTTGATTAGTGTTTTCTGGTTAACGGATCACCTAATATGATATAAATTGTATTATATAATTAGTTCAAAAAGCAAAAAAATTTCTAACTCACCAACTGACTCCCTTGAGTGTGTGTGCAAGGTTACTCAGCTTAATATCCACCAAATACATAATTTGACATAAGAAAGGTAAAATTACATTGAAGTAGAAATTACAAATAGACTCTACCCTAGTCTACCCAATCTTGAGCTGATTGAAGTTCCATGTTAACTGTGGACCTGAGATGTTAGTTAGTATGACAATAAAATAGATATGTAATAAATAGTAATAAGAGAATAATAATGTTTTTTATTATCAAAATCATAGTATTTGGGCCTAGATTTGTAACAAGCATATCAATCTTACCCTTACGAGGAGATGATAAAGAGATTTGATCATTTAGAGTCCCACCTGGATTCTCATATTTAGCAGCAACAATAACAGCATGAGGTGGATATGGCATGGTTTGTAGAACAATTTTCCTCTATTCACAAATACTTCTAACCACCCCCACCTGATCAGGGGCCCTTCTTACTTTTAGGCTTTGTGTGTGGTATTTCATGTTTTTTATATTTTATAGTTTTTAATGTCTTGTGTGTTCCTCCTTTTTTTTGTGATGTCAAAAGGGGGAGTAAGTGTTGGGTTGTTTGTATGTTTGCTAATTTTTAATCAGTTCTTTTTGTGCACTTTCTATTTATAATTTTTTTGGTTCTTTTATTTGTTTTTTATTTATCTTATTATTTTAAAAATAAAACAAAAAATCAAAATTAAAAAAAAACCTTACCCCTACTTTTCAAATCTATCACCTAGTAAGGGGGAGATTAAGATAAAAGAACATTAACTTACTATTTCAACCAAAATATTTGGCATCATAAAAAGGGGGAGATTATTACAATCTGGGATCCCTAGCTTGTGATATTGATGATAACAAACATTATTGATTGAGATTTTATTTCTTCTAGCATATATATCTGATATTATTTTCTTATGCGCGTACTAACATCTCAGGTACACCATACACCTCTCAAGATTGATCAAGACTCAAGTTTGGGTAGAATAGGATGCCATTCAAAAGAGTCTGTAATTTTCACTTTCTTTTATTTTCTATTTCTTGAGCATGTCCATGTAAGGGTGAATATAAAATTGGTAATCATGCACACACATATTAGGGAGTGAGGAAATTTTGAGTAGAAATGTTTTAAACTAATTATACCGTAAGATTACAATCCTACTATACGATCAGTTACACGAAGAAGAGGGTTAATGGCTAATTGAATCATTAATGCTAATGAACTAATCATATTGTATAATATAGATCATACCGTATGATTTATTTTGATCTATAACTCTAGCCGCCAGATAAATTATGTAAGAAATTTTAAAATTAAATTTTAAAATAATCGTACTTTACAAACATAATCATATTGTATGATATTTAAAATCTTACTTAAATTATCCCTCATAATTAGTCAACTAAATTAAGGTTTAATAAATATGGCTAATCCTACTGTATGATCAAGATCATACCATACGATTGACAGAAAAAAATTCGATCATCCCAGAGATCATATTGGATAAAAACCTTGATTTTTGAACTAATCATATAGTACATATATGTGTGTGTGTGTGTATATATATATATATATAGTATGAACTATTGATAATATAGTGACCAAACTATACAATATTAGTCGTATCAGATGATCGACAAAGGTAATTTCCAATCATCCCTATAATCATCCTGTACAGAATGAGTGGAATTAAACTAATTGTACCATACGAACATACAATTGTACTATATGATAAGTTTGCTAGATTTGAATAATTCGTCTAAAGAACTATTTGATCATACTAGACAAGTCCTATTTTTGAACTGATCATACTAGATGAACCCATATAGTACTGTACAAATAGAGACGGCTAAATTAAAATTTTAGGGTTTTTTGAAGCCTTATACTTAAGAATCTTATTAAAGTTTTTTTTTAAAGAACTTTTGGCTTTTGAAGGAAATCTGAGGGGGAATTTCTTGAGAGAGCTTTGGGCCAAGAGAGGAGGAAGGTGAGGTTGTGTGTGAGAGATGAGTGTGAGGGGTATTCACACGATTGCTCCATACAAGCTTACACCAAGCTTCCTCCTATGGCCTTGGTGAATTCTTAATGTTTCTCTTGGGAGAGAAGCCTCAAAGTCAGGGTCTAGGGTTCTCTGCCTTCACCAGGAGGGTGAAAAAGGATTGACAATTCTCTACCATTACGAGGAGGGTGAGAAAGATTCCTTAGGTTTTTTAACTTCACCAGGAGGGTGAAAAAGGATTGAAGGTCTACTGCCTTCACCAGGAGGGTGACATAACTTTTGGTTCTCCACCACAAAGGGTTTGGCGAAAGTGATTCTTGTAAGGGATTGTCCACCTTACTGTGGAGGTAAAAGGAGAGTCCCTATAGTGTTAGTGTAATACCCGAAGATGAGGACTCCGGGTAGTGGACGTAGGTCAAGGTTGACTGAACCACTATAAAATTTTTGGTGTGCTCTTTCTTATTTGATTTTATTTTTCTACATTTTTGTTTCTACACTTTCATATTCCTACAAAAATTTTGGCTTTTATTGCAAGCTACAGTTATGTTAATTCTTGATTAGTAAAAAGAGAAATTTCATATTTTGGTTGAATTATTTGTGCCTCAAAATGAAAAATATTTCAAATTCTAAATTGCTTCCACATGTGTTAAGTTACTCATTTAGCTTTGTTCGCAAAGATTGTTATCTAGCATAAAATGAAAAGAAAGTTTTTTGTTGTAGTATTTTTTTAAAAAAATTACCAATTAAACCCCCCCCCCCCCCCCCCCTCTTGGTGTGCCTAGGGATAGTTCACTTTGACCAAAAAGGAACTTGTTAAATATATACCCTTAAACCTATTTAGATGTTAAAGTAAGCCATTCCAAAGCCTCCTCAATCTACCAAACACTAATTCATATATTCTTGATTTAAAATGGACCCTTGGTTAACCATGATAGACCAAAAGTGCCATAAAACCCATCTTGATCTAATAAACCATTTCATGTAATTCATTGCAAAAGGATTATGCATTATTCAAAACCTTTTCCATTCAATCATGAATATCATTTTAACCCAATCTATAGGTCTTGTCAACCCTAGTTGACAAAGTCAACCTAGGTTGACAAAACAAGCCATATGGGCTTCATTCTTAAATTCAACTAACCTAGGCTAACCCATGGCCTAAAAACCACACAAACCAGGCCATTAGATCCCCAAGGGTCTGCCCAGGTCATACTGGCCCTTTGGCTCACTTATTTTACCCATTTGAGCTAACCCAAGTGAACCCAAAAGGGTTTCCTTGAGCAAAAATTTAATTCCATGTAAAATTAAACCATGCCAATACATCTAGTAGGTACAAATGGGCCCCTACACTTAACTTAGTCTACCTAGCCCTTGGGCTAACCTTGATTAGCCATTTTGGCTAGCCTAAGTCTAAAAAATCATGTTCCCTTGGACCATTATTAAACATAAATATAGTTAGCCTAGATCAATCATTACATTGCATTTCCTTTGGTTCTAGACACAATCTTGGTCAATCTCAAGCCATGGGGCTGTCTGAGGTGGCTGAAATCTTAAATAACATACTCAGGTTCACTAGTTCACTCATTCTAAACTCCTTAACATATCACATGGCTTCAAAACTTCCAGAACACTTCCTAAACACCTATTGGCCCATCTCCAACTGATTGAACCACCTGGCATGGCCTCACCTGGCCAAAATTTGAAATTATTTCAAATTAAAAAACACTATAAATATAATATAATTTCATTGAACAAGTTTTTTCGTTCTTCATTCTATATCACTACTTAAAGCTTCCTCAGTTAATCTCCAGTTTCCCTAGATCTCTACAGCCTATCCTAAGTGAGTTCAAGTGAACTCTAACAAGCTACTTTTGGCCAAATATTTTATTATTCATCCATTTCTCCTTATTTATTGAAGTTTAAATAAGAAGTGTGCTCCAAATCTAGATGAGTGTTCCTGAAGTAAAACCCCCCTTAATTAACCTTTCCATATAAGTAATTTCATAACCCAAGCTAATCTTGGCTTAGGTTTGGTCAATTGTGAAAGTAAATTCCAATCCATTATTGGATTAGAAAGTTCTGATTAGAAGATCATCTGGGATCACTTTGAGCAATTTTTATAGGTTAGATTCATTGGATCAAGCAAAAATGTGCATTTGGTAAAGAAATTGAGTAAGAGGTTGAAGATGATATCAAGGCTTTCCATTTTATTTGAATTGGAGTAGTATTTTTTATTTTGTCAAATTGAAAATCATGCTACTCTTTTATAGTTTTGAGTTGAGATCAATCAGACATTTGATCTTTTATCTAATGGCTAAAATAAATGCTGAACAATATGAGGGGCTCACTATTCTTAATATGGCTAATCAGGGGATGACACATGTAAAAGTGCATGCACACTTAGCCGGCTGATTATGTAATTCCTATATCTAGTGAATTTAAATTACAAAGATAGATCAAATTTTGAAACCTAATATCTATTCATCAATTGACCAATTATCATGTGTGACCCCTCTATAAATTTATCATGAGGAGATCTAAAAAAGACTTATGAATATGAGGCAAATTCTAAGTATATTTCAAGTAATTCAAGAAATATTCCTCACTGTATTTCTAGAATTACACCATGTAAATAATTCTAATTGCTTTTAAATTTGATCTTGGGGATGTTTTACACATTTTTAAAATTATTCAACATGATTTGAAGTTTGGTGAAGCCTCAATTGGAATTTTAAATTTATAGGTCATAATTTAACCTAAAATTTTAAAATTCCATAACTATGAATCCAAAGGAAATTTTGGCATATTTCTTTATGGATTTCTATCATTAGTGTCAAGGTTTAGTTAGCCAGTGATTTTTGCCCAACCTCTAGTCTAGATAACTTGATATGAATTTTCTAAAGTAAAGATTTATTTACTTTGGAAATTTATTATAAACCATAGGGATACTTTGATGGCCACAAATTGTTCAAGCTTAAACCCTATGTCATCATTAACTTATGGTTTAAATTTAAGTTAACTAGATTTTATTTTATTAATTAATTTCATCCTAACCTTCGTGTGCAAAAAGTTTCAACAAAAGAGGATAAAGGAAAAGAGAAAGTCAAATCTCCTAATCCGTCTTTAGAGGAAAATGTGGATCGTGATCGTCTGTTGCCTGTTGTTAGAAATACCAGGATTGAGAATACCGATGTAGATGGAAGGATCGAGCAGAAGAATTTCCTATCCCAACAAATTTAATCCATCAATGCTAAGAAGCTTCTGATCTGATCAATAACAATGAACAAATTGATGTTATGGTTGCTGAGCACAACAACACTATAACTTGCTTATAATTACCTTGCTTTTCTAATATTAATCTATCAGATTATGATTTAGTTTTGAATAATGGTAATGATAATAATGATTATACTAATGTAATTAATAATGGACAGGATATTGCATAATGGAATTTGGAAGTAAGATAATTTGCTCTGGAGAATAATGAGGAAGGTACTTTTAGTCAAGCGACTAATCAGGGAAAGGATTGTAAGGACTCTCAAACTCTTATCCCTCAAATTAATGATTCTATTAATGCCATTGATCAATTTGATAACGTTACTAAAGGTGTGGAGGATGAGGATAATGGCTACTCTCATGTGCAATCTGGAAAGAATAAGAAAATTAAAACATTGTTGTTTAATCTCCGAGAAGTACACGATCTCAAACTTCTCAACTTCAATCTAATGCTTAGGCCTTTTATATGGAATGTTAGGGGCATTGGTTGTCCTTCTACTATAAGTAGAGTTAAAAATTTATGTCGTATTTATAATATATCTTTGCTTATCTAGATTGAGCCTCTTATTCCCATCTTAAGTTGGATAATACTGCTAGAATTTTGGGTTTTAATCATGCTGTGGCTAATATCTCTAATAAGATTTGGGTTCTCTGGAAGGATCTGGTCGTTATTGATATCATTGGTGAGTTTACTCAGGTAATTCATTATAGTATTTATTTTATGCATTATAAATGCTTTGTTTCCTTTGTTTGTGCGGCCAATTCTCGTATTACTAGAAGGATCTTGTGGGACTAGCTTACTTAATTTCATAGTGTTGTGAATTCACCTTGGTTGGTGGAAGGAGACTTTAATACTATTTCTAACCCTAGTGAAAGGCTTGGGGGGGAGGGGGGGCCAACCTAGTTTTTTAATCTATGGAGGATTTTAATAACCTGATGTTAGGTTGCAACCTCATTGATATTGGTTATACGGGTAGTACTTTTGCTTAGAATCATGGTAACCTTTGGCAGCAGTTGGATTATGTGCTTTTTAATGATAGTTGGATTAATTTCTGTACTTCTACCCATGTTGAACTTAGTAGAACACTTTATGATCATTCCCCTATGCTTATTACCATTAACTTGAGAAATAATAGCACTGCTGCTAACTTTAGATTTTAAAACATGTGGCTTCTTGATAATTCTTACATTGATATGGTACAGGATAACTGGCAAGCTCCACTTCACCCACATAATTCTTTTTTCGATTTGAATATATTATGGCTTATATTTAAAATATTAAAGTATAAAATTAATTAGTGGAATCATAATGTGTTTAAAAAATGCTTTCTCTAACATTATGAGTGCTGAGGAGAAAGTCAACTCTTGTGAGAATAATTATTAACATCATCCTTCGGAGGAAAACTCTAATATTTTGCAGCATGCCAAAAATTATCTCTTTAACTTACAAGCTCAAGAGGAAGAATTTTGGAAATAATAAGCAGCTTATAAGCATCTCACTGATGGGGACAATAATACTAAGTTTTTTCAAGCTTTAGTTAAAAGAAAAAGAGCTAGAAATTGGATTCATTAAATTGCTCGTGATGTTGGTTCTTTTACTGAAGATCCTAAAGAGATTGCTAATAATGGGATGGAGTACTTTAAAAGCCATTTTAATCATAACTTTTCTCATGATCATATTGATAAGCCTTATGTTATTCCTCATGTTATTAACCATGATGATAACATGGATCTTAATAGATATCTTACTATGGAGGAAATTAAGAAGATTGTTTTTGAGATGAATGTTGAGTCTATTGCTGGCCCGGATGGCTACATGATTAAGTTTTTTAAAAAGCTTGGGACATTATTAAGCAAGATCTTTTCAATGCAGTTTTGTATTTTTTTTATGGTAATAACATGCCTAAGTTTTTCACTTCTACCTCCATTATTATCATTCCTAAGAAAAATGGGGCTTATAATTGAAATGATTTTAGACCGATCAAGCTCTATACCTTTCTCAATTAATTCATTTCTAATATTCTTATGAACTTTCTATCCCCTTTACTTCCTAGAATCATTGCTCCTAATCAAACTGGTTTTGTTAAAGGTAGATCCATTTTGAATAATATTTAACTTGCTCAAGAAATCATTCATGATTTGAATGCTAGGGTGCCTGGGGGGAACATTATCTTCAAGTTGGATATAGTCAAAGCTTATGATAATATTAATTTAGAACTTCTCTATCACATCTTACAGTTGTTGGCTTTAAATTTGCTTTCATTAAACTTATTAAACAGTGCATTGAAGGTTCTTTTTTTCTATTATCATTAATGGTAAAAGCAAAGGTTTTTTTTCAAATCTTCGCTTGGGTTGAGACATGGTGATCCTATTTCTCCTGCTCTCTTTATCATTGACATGGAATACTTGCCGAGAGGTATCTCCAATCTTTATGAGAATTATCTAGATTGTTTTTATAGAACGTTAGGTGGTTTTCTTGTCTCTCATTTTTGCTTTGCTGATGATATTATTATTTTTTGTAATGGCTCTCTCAATCGGGCGAATAGACTCATGAGGTTTTTAACTACTTTTCAAACTTGTAGTGGTCTTCTTATTAATAAAAGCAAGAGCTGCTTTATTTCTTCTAGCAAGGTTTCTCATGATCGTATGCATGCCATTAAAAATAGTTCTATTTTTTGCAAGGCTCTTTACCTTTAAAATTTTTAGGTGTTCCGATTTATAATGGTAGGAAGAAATCTTTTCTTTTTGATGTTCTTACTTCTATGCATAATAAACTTAGTTCTTTGGAATCTAACAATCTTAGCTTTGGGGGTAGATTAACTTTTATCAGTAGTGTGTTGTGTTCTTTACCTATTTATATCTTTCAAACATTGCAACCTACTAGTTCTGTTTGTAATAGGATTGAGAAACTTTTTAATAATTTTTTTTGGAGGAGATCCAACACGAATTATAAAGTCATTTGGTCCTGCTAAACAAACTGTTGTGGGAACCTTAAGGAAGGGGCTTTTTTTTTAGGGGAAACCCCCATGGGGGCCTACGTGTTAATATAGGAGAAAAAGTACGAGGTCCTTAGAGGGATCTCAGGCTCACTACTGCTCAAAAGAGCTACAAAAATACTCAAAAAACCAAAAATTCCTATGAGCCCGAGTTCCCTACTAAGCAAAAGTACAAAATAACCTAGGAACAGTCTACAGTGCATAAGAAAGAGCACCAAAAAATTGAGAAAAGACCAAAATCCAGGACCGAGCATCATTCTCCTACCCCATCAAGCACGAGAAAAAACACCTGCAATAGACAAAACCTACAAAATACGATGGCAAACCATGAAGCAGTTGGAAATATCAAAATAAATACATTCAAACCCCAACCAATTAGATAAGGATGTCCACCAATCCACAATAACCCCACCATCCAAACAAAGCTAAAGGAGACACTCCAAAATCCCAAAAATACAAAGAAACCAATACAACCACCAACCCATGTAAAGCTCCAAACTACAGGCTTCAGTATAAAAGATCTCCATGAAAACATAAAGAACATGACAGATAGAAATAGGACCAGCCAACATCACCCAAACAACCCAGGCAAGCCAAAAAATAACCCCAACAGCCAAGACCATAAACCAGAATAGAAGATATTGAAACCTCCAGCAAATTATCTGCAAACAATCCCCCAACTGGCTGAGAAAATCCACAAAGCACCAACAACAAAAAAGCCACCCATACATGCAAGTAATAGCACCCCAAAAAGACCACCTAATAAAACGACCACCAAAGGATAAAGAAATATTAAGAGGGAACATAAGGGATACCCATCTCATCCAATTTCAATAAGCCACGAAGATGAGCCGGCACAGAACCACCAATAACATCAATAAAGTAATTAAGTTGACAGCCCCAATGCGCCAACCACTTAGCACATTCATTACCAGCTTCACAAATATGATGAAAGGAGTAGTTAAGAGATAACAAATGCTTTTTAATATCTCTAATCATGTAAAAAAGATCAGAACTGCAGATAGTATCCCCTTCAACTAAAAAAGTACTAAAATCAAAACTAGAATTGACCTCAATAATCAAGTTAGTTAAGTTAAGGGAAGCACAAAATTTAATGCCATAAAGGATGGCAAGAGTAATGGCAGCAGAAATGTTACCTAGATAAACCGGCCCAGCAAAAGCACTTAAGAGATGGCCATAATAGTCTCTAATAGTGTCACCACATCCCCCAGGAGTACCAGAGCAAGTCCCTTAAACATTCAACTTAAGGAAATCCTTAGGAGGCTTATTCCAATAAATATTATAGGCACGGTTTATAGGTATATCCCCAATCAGAGATAAACCTAAGCAAGAGCCAACATAGTAAAAATTCTTGAAATGCTTATAAGTAATTAACTTAGTAGCCACCAGCAAAAAAAAGCTTATCTTTGACCCTCTGATTGATATAAGTATGATTCATCTTAATATTATTAAAAATCAAATTATTCATTTCCAACCAAATAAACCAAAGAATAATACAAGGGATAACGTTGCGAACATGACCTTTAAAATTAATAAACCACGCATTAAGCAGAGATTTGAGAGATAGTTTACCATGAAAGCAATTTAACCTAAATAACTCATCAAAGTAAATCCAATTACGAGCAGCAGAAGGACCAAAAATGAAAACAAGATGCAAACTCTCCAAATGATAACAACATTGACATTTGGATGCCAAACTAAAACCTTTTTTTATAAGGTTATCATCAGTAGGTAAATATTTATGTAAGAGTCTCCAAATAAAAATAGAAATAGTAGAGGGAATGCTCCTATTCCAAATATGCTTAAAAATACTGTCACTGTTATTCTTAGAATGAAAAGAATGCCAGGCATCCTTTAAATGAAAGTTACCATCTCTAGAACAATCCCATAAGATGATATCCTTAGAATAAGCATTAATAGGCAGATTAAGAATTTGGTTAGTGATACATTTAGGAATCACACTAGATAGCTTGTCATAATCCCAATTGTTATTATTAAAGAAGAAATTCACCTTGATAGAAGCAGTGGATGAAGTGTTTAAAATTGAGTCAAGCGAGTGCTTACCAAACCAACAATCCTGCCAAAAGGAAATTTTACTATCACCAAGCCCCCACGAGATAAAGGGCTCCACCTCCCACTTAATTTTACAAAGCATTTTCCACAATTTGGAGTCATTTTGTTTGGCAATACAGAGAGTAGGATGAGTACCATCACAATATTTAGACAACATAAAGGTAGCCCAAAGATTATCTCTAGAATGATATTTGAACCAGAGTTTAAAAGTAAAAGCCTTGGAAAGATCATAAAAATTTTTACACCCAGGACCACCTTCATCCAAAGCCCCACAACATTTCTCCCAAGAAGCCCAATGAATTTTAGCAGTAGAAGAGGAGCCTTTCCAAAATAATTTGTTAATTAATTTATAAAGTTTATCACGCACAGCACGGGAAGGAAAAATGGTTTGAAAAGTGTAAATAGGTAAAGCACACAAAACACTTTTAATAAGAGTAATTCTACCCCCAAAACTAAGAAAATTCGAGTCCCAAGACAGAAGCTTGTTGTAAATCGACACAATAAGATCATCAAACAAAACAGAATTCCTTCCCCACTTAAAGAGAGGAACACCAAGATATTTGATGGGAAAATGAGCCTAAGTAAAATCAGTGATGTTTTTGAGGGAAAGAATACGATCGTTAGACATACGCTTAGAAGCAATAAAACAACTTTTATTTTTACTAAAGGTAACTCCACTAATCATTTCAAACTAAGATAAAAAACCCATAAGTTTTTGAATATTGTTCTTGGACGCATTAATAAAGATAATAAAATCATCAGCAAAGCATAAATGAGATATAGGAGGACCACGCATAGTTTTAAAATAAAGCCCAGGGTTAGCATCAAACAAATTAGCAGGAGAAATAGGGTCTCCTTGCCGAATACCATGAGAAATTTTGAAAAACCCCTGAGAAGAACCATTAATAATAATAGAAAAAAAATACATTCTCAATACAATTTTTAATAAGATTAATAAATAAAGAGTCAAAACCAAAAGCATCCAAAGAGAGATAGATAAAATTCCAATTAATATTATCATAAGCCTTTGCAATATCAAGCTTAACAATTACATTACCTCCTCTAGTCTTGGCATCCAAGTCATGGCAAAATTCCTGAGCCAACAAAATATTATCCGTAATGGCCTTACCTTTCACAAAACCCATTTGATTAGGTGAAATAACTTTAGGAAGAGTAGAAATAAGGCGATTCATGAGAATTTTAGAGATCAACTTGTTAAAGAAAGTGCAAAGACTAATAGGTCTAAAATCATTCCAAGTGTTAACAGCATTATGTTTAGGAACAAGAACAATAGATGTAGAAGTAAAAAAACTTAGGAACAGGGTTCCCAGTAAAAAAATCTAAAACAATAGAGAAAATATCATTATTAATAATATGCCAAGTTTTTTGAAAGAAAAGAGTGGTGAAGCCATTAGGGCCAGCAACAGAGTTACTATTCATATCAAAAATCATATCTTTGACTTCCTCAGCAGAAGGAGGTCGAATAAGATCAATGTTCTCCTCGAAAGATATAAGAGAGGGAATAAAAGTATGATCAATGAAAGCAGGAGTGAAATTTTTGTTAAAGCAAGATAAAAAATGATGCACATCCAAATTAACAATTTCCACATAGTTATCAGTAGTGGAACCATCCTCTCTACTAATGGAATTAATAAAATTTTTAGCTCTTCTTCTTTTCACCAACGCATGAAAGTATTTAGTATTATTGTCACCTTCAACCAAATGTTTAATAGCAGCTTTTTGCTTCCAAAAAATTTCTTCCTGAGCTTGGAAGCTAAAGAGATCCTCTTTAGCTTTCTTTAAAATAGAAAAACTAGTATCAGTAGGATCATCTTGATAAGTAAACTCAAGAGAATTAACAATTTATTCAGAGTTCAAAATATTATCAAAAATGTTTTTAAAAACATGATGATTCTGAAAGTTCGAAAGGGATGTTAAGCCCTAGTGAACTAGTCCCGAGGCTAACCAAGAGGGGGGGGGTGAATTGGTTATTTAAAAATTTCACGATAACTACAAAAATCTTTTCGATACTTAGCAGCGGAAACAAGTAAACAATAACGAAAAGATCAACCAACGATATTCACCCAAGCAGTTTATATTGAAAAGTAAAATGCAAAACTGAATCAGAAAAGCAAACCAGATTTTATAGTGGTTCGGTCAACTTGACCTACGTCCACTCCCCGGAGCCTCCCCTCCGGGTATTGCACTAAACGAAAGTGACTCTCCTTTTGCTCCCACAGCAAGGCGGAGAAGCCTGTACAAAACACCTCCTTTTCACCACACGGTGAGGCAGAGAACCCGACCTCCTTTCGCTTCCTCCTGAAGCGGGCAGAGAACCCACGAACTCCTTTCGCTTCCTCCTGAAGCGGGCAGAGAACCCACGAACTCCTTTCGCTTCCTCCTGAAGCGGGCAGAGAACCCGGATCTTCTTGCGAACGATCCTCCCACGAAGAACACCGACTAGACGACAGACGACGAGCGGAGAAGACGACTCTGATCCGTGCTTGGAGCAACCTTAGTGAATCCCTCACTAACTCCCCCTCACAAGATCTCTTCTCTCTCTCCCAACTCTCTCTCTCTCTAGGATTTCTCAGGGAAGGAAGGCAGCAAAAGATTTTTCCAAATCTAGGAAAAAGTTCTTTTAAAGGAGGGCTTAAAACTTGCCCTAAATCTCAACTTGTCGGCCAAGATCGTCCAGGACGATCGGTAGATCGTCCTGTACGATCAGTTCAAATTCAGCTGTTTCAGCCTGGACGATCTGGCTCTTCTGGACGATCAGTAGAAAAAGTTGTTCATATCGTCCCGTACGATCCTGCGATCGTCCGGGACGATTAGTTCAAATTGAAGGAAATCGTCCAGAAGACAGTTCGGGTCGTCCAGAGAAATTTGTGCTGGACGACCAAAAAATGACTTGATCGTCCCGTACGATAGGGTAATCGTCCGGTACGATTAGTTCAAAAAGGCCCCAAATCGTCCTGTACATAGTTCTGGACGTACAGCTGAAATGCACAAGACGATCACGATCGTCCGGGACGATCCTGCGATCGTCCAGGACGATGTGATCGTATCAATTAAACATTAATTGCTTTCCTTAATTACCAGACTAATTTAGGCATGATTGTAGTAAATCGTCCAGGACGATACACGTATCGTCCGGGACGATCAGACCAAAATACTTAAAATAAAACTTGCCTAACTTAATCTGGCGGCTGAGAATTTCTGATTTGGGCATATCGTCCCGTACGATCCAAAGATCGTCCAGGACGATCGGCTCAATCAGTCCTCCTTAACTTAGTCGCCCTAATTAGGGTTTCTGTTTTAACTGGATCGTCCAGGACGATGATACTATCGTCCAGGACGATCGGAACAAAATTTTAACAGAAACTCTAATTCACTCAATCTCTCTCCCTGAGTGTGTGTGTGCAAGGTTACTTAGCTAGGGAATCAGTTACATTACAATTGACTCAATAAAAAGAAAATTCATACATTTGACACACTTGGACCCGATCTTGAGTTGGCTTGAGTGGCTCGCGGTCTTTTGTGCCTGAAACAGATTAGCCAAGCAAAACACACTGGAAACATGTTTGTCATCATCAAAACCAGATTTGCAACAGATTCCACCAATTAAGCACTTGTTTCAGTCTTTTAAGATTCCACCAAAGTCTTTTCATACCACTAATAGAATCATCAGGATGCAGTGGAGCATGCTAGTTATTCTTAACAACATCAAAAAAGGATTCGTTAAGAAGCCACATATTTTGGAATCTAAAGCGAGACATAATAGTGTTAGGTCTAGACTTAATATTAATAAGAAGAGGAGAATGGTCAGACAAAGTTCTACTCAAATGTTGCACCTTGGTACTAGTTTGAGAATTAAGCCAAGAATCATTAAAAAGCACTCGATCTAATCTTTGCCATAAATGACCCCTATTCCAAGTATATTTATCACCAGTAAAGCCAATGTCAATCAAATTACAAGTAAAAATCATATTGTTAAAGTCCTCCATAGAACGAGCTAAAGGAGGAGACCCAGCCATCCTTTCAGAGGGGTCAGAGATGGCATTGAAATCTCCACCAAAAATTAAAGGAAGACTGCATACTTGTTGAAATTCAATAATTTGTTCCCAAAGTAACTTCCTAATATAAAGTGAAGAGGCGGAATAAACAAAAGATGTACAACAATGAAAAGTAAAAGCTTCCATTTTACAATGAAAAACTTATGGAAAGTCGGCAATAACATCAATTCTAATAGGATCCTTTCAAAGCACCCAAATCTTGTTGGCAACCTTATTAATAGCATGTTTAAAACCCTGAAAGCGAGATGTATTAATGAGTCTAATGGAAGGGATCAGAGGTTCAAGTAACACTAGAATAGAAATATTGTGCACACGGCATAAGTTTTTAACATGAATCTTAGTAGAAGAACAACCAATACCCCTAACATTCCACACAATAGCATTAAACATAAAGACAAACTTAGTTGGAAGTAAGTGACCTAGTATTTCTAGGAGGTTATATAGAGATATGTTTAGGTTTTCTACCACGTTTACTATGAACTTTAACAAAGCTCAGATCACTATCATCTCTAGTAAAAATTTTAGCAGAAATATTCAGTTCTTCAGTATCTGTAAACACATCACTTTTATAATAAGAGGTTGTAAAAACCTTACTACCACTTGGGTGCTCACGTGGGGACCTCATTTGAGGAATTCCATCCTCCATAAACATACTATCATCCTCCTTAATAAATTCACCTTCTTCTAACTGAATAGCATTTCTTTCATCATTTTTATGATTCTCCACATTTTCCTGAATAATAAGATGAGAATAGGAATTAATCATAATATCAGTAGATACAGAAGTTTTAGAATTATCACTATAAGAAGGGATAGTTTCTAAAATAGAAGGAATATTCATAACACAATTAGGGTTAGTAGAAATCATGTTCTTATCACCCTCATAAAAAGAGGGTTCAATCGAATTTTGAATGATACCCTGCTTAGGAATCAAAGTAGTCACATTAGAAGAGGAAGGAAGATTCCCCTCCACATTAATCAGATCCATAGAAGAAATAGGAGGGATAGATGTGTTATCCTTTAAGGGAGAAGGAGTGGTAGTATCATTAGCATTTATGTCTTCCCTCTGTTTCAATAATTCCTTCTCTTTACAAAGATGAGGATGCTTGCGAAAGCAATCATTCAAACCATGACCATGCATCTTGCAAAAAGAGCAAAAAATAGGTAAATTTTCGAATTCCACTTTTTGGAAATATCCCTTGATTTCAGAACCAATCCAAATTTTAGTTGGGTATTTTTTTTGAAACATCAAGTTCAACCAAAACCCTAGCCACAGATGGTCTAGAAACTGCGGCAGTAGCCTGATCAGTTTGCAATGGTTTCCCAAAAATAGAGGCCATACCAAAAAGAATTTGTCGATTAAAAAAATGCAATCGCAAGTTAGGAAAAGAGATCCAAACCGAGGCAATGGGAGATTCTTCCCTAACATCAAAATCAGGTGTCCACTTAAGAAACCTCATTTGACAAGCTTGAATATAGTAAGATCTACGAGCAAAAATTCAGCTATAATCCAGGTCATTAGAAAGTTGAATAGCCACATGCCTTTGATCAAGCAAACCAATATGAAAAGTTCCCGATAGTTTAAGATTATGAAAAAACTTACGAATCACATCCAGATTAGGGTGCCTCAACATGAATTTACCAACAAGCATTAAAGAAAAGGGCGTTGCAAGAGAATCAACCACTTAATCCTTAAATAATAAAATCGAACAGCCCTTAAAAGAGGAATGCACAAATTTCAGTTTAGCCACAGAAGCTGAGCTCCCAGCCAGTACATCTTTGAAAGATCTAGTAATCCCCACTAAAGAAGGGGGGATGTTGGGACCGATGACGAGGGGGCCATCATCGCCCAACACCAGGAAAAACCAAAAAAACAAAATGAAATAAAACCACAAACAAGCAGGATTAGGAAAAGCCAGCGAACAAAAACTAGTAAAAAAAAACGCAATAGAAGGATCACACCAGCGATTGAGAGGAAGCCCTAGAAACACCCCAAAATTGCCTCAGAGCAAATAAGATTAGAGAGAGTTGTCGTATTCTCTCAACAAGCAGGATTAGGAGAAGCCAGCGAATAAAAAACCAGTGCTTGATGAAGGGGATTTAGGTTGTAAAAATATGCATGATTTATCTTATGTATTTTCTTTTAAACTGTGGTTCGATTTTTGTTCTAAACTTAGCCTTTGGGCTAAGTTTATGAATACTGAGAACTATGTTGGTAGGCACCCTACTATGTGTTTTTTTAATAAAGGTGACTCAAGGGTTTGGAAAGGTTGTGCAGTATCAAGTGGATTGTTGAACCTCATGTTAAATGAGGACTTGGCAGTGCTACCCTCTTCTTTTGGTAAGACAACTGGTTGGGAGGTAAGTCCATTGATTCTTATATTAATTCCTATTCCACTATCGCTACTAAAGTTAATTCTTTTATCTCTTTTTTTCTTCTTCTTTTTTTTTGAAGAGAAGCTAATTTTCATTAATATCTAGGAAAAAACTAAGTACAAACTACTGATTCCTTCTTCAACAATTCAACAAATGAAGAAGGAACCTTATTCAAGGAAATATCTTCCCAAGAAAAGGAAGAAAAAATAGCAAAGTTAGCACATAGATCCATTAACTTATTACAACTCCTATTAACAAAATAGAAAATTACATTGTTGAACTCCTTTACAAAAGAAAGATCTTCCGCTCCATGCCCGCCTTTTTTTAAGATTTTTTAATGAAGTTGATAATGTTAACATTATCACCTTCAATAATAATTCTCTTATACTCCAACATCCAATCTTTAATAGCACTTTGAATAGATGTAATAGCATGAAGCTCCAACAGAGAGATATCGCAATGCACACAAGAGTGACCAAAAGCTAAGAGAAATCTACCTTTATGATCACGAAAAACTCCACCAATTCCTGCTTTATAAGAAGGAAGAAGAGTTGCATCCACATTTACTTTGATCCAATCAGGTGGAGAAGGATGCCAAAGATCTTCCAACAGAGATAGCTGATTAACGTCCAACCGTCCCAAGGAGGAATTAACAAAAGAATGAGAACCAGACACAAAGGTAACTGCTTCCGCTGTAATCCTCAATGATCTTTCTTCCTATCTCCCATGAACCAGTTCATTCCGCTGTTTCCAGGTTAGGTAGACCGCACTACATAATAGATTAATCATTGCTAAATTTTGCTTAGATAGCCAAAGACAAGAGTGAGCAAAAGAATCCCCAAGCTGAACATCAAACCCCCATTCATTTAAGTGTAGAACAACCTCCTTAAGCTTTATGCATTTGGATACCACTTGATCTAAGTCTTAAATGTCATGACATCCTCTAGGACAAAAACTGTAGTCAATCAATCTTCTATTTGTCAAGAATTTATTGGTAGGGACTGCATTGTGAAATAATCTCCACCAAAAACATTTTACCCGTGGCCTAAGCTTAGACATCTTTATCCAATCCCAATTTTTGAAAAGTGGAAATTCCTGTTCCATCGCATCTTCCGCCAAGGAAGCTATAAGCCATCAAGAAATCTGATGTAATAGTTCTAGCTTGTCTTCAGATAAGGAATTCTTGATTGGAATCTTCACAATCAAAGCCACCAGATCATATCCAAAGACTTTATACAATTCATTAAGATTCCATCTCCCTTCTGATATAAGTTTGTCCACCGTTAAGCCAATGCACTCAAAGGACGCTACAAAAGTTGGCCATCTATTTAAACTTTTATCAAGAATCCAAGTATCCATCAAGACATCCACAACTTCTCTATTCGCAATATCCCACATGACAATTGGCTTCAAGAATTTCGCACCATTATTAATTAATTTCCAAGCGACTAATCCAGATTTTCTCCAAGCATCATTCTCCCAAGGTAAGCCATACTTCGGAAAGAAGACCTTATGTAACTGAGATTCCATATCATTCACATATTTCCAAGCAAATTTAGCCCTCAAGGGACCAACTTTGCTAGAGCAAGAGTTCAACCCTCAACCTCCATATTTCATTGGCTTACACATGATATCCCAGCAACTCCATTTAATTTATTCCAAATAAATCCCCTACAAAGTTTATCAATTTCATCTAAAATTCTTTTGGGAATCAAAGAATGAGAGGAATGAAAGGTAGGATACGATAACACAACCGATTTTACAAGGGCAATCCTTCCCGCCAAAGAAATTAATTTACTTCCCCAAGAGTTCAACATCCTCAACACTTTGTTAATGATGAACTGAAAATCTAATTTCAATAATCTCCTCAAGTCCACTTTAACTCCAAGGTAGTTGAATTCCTTACCTAACTTGAAGCCCATAATTTGCAAAATGGATTTCCTTCTTCTTCTTTTAACCGACTTCCCAAACAAGATGGTTGGTTTAGATTCATTTATCTTCTGGCCATTCCAATCACAAAATTTTTTTAAAATGCTTTTGATCTCCTTAACAATCTTACATTGGCTTCAGAAAAAATGATAATGTCATCTGCATAGAGCAAATGAGAAATCCTTGGCCCCTTTGGACTGACTTGAATCCCAATAGATTCCTTCCATAAATAAGAATTAGAAAGTAATTGAGAACAAAGGATAAACAGATAGGGGGATAGTGGACAACCCTGTTGAAATCCACTACTAGCATCAATCCAACAAGAGAGGTTACCATTAATCATCAGAGAAAATGAAGGTTTTTTCACACATTCCATAATTTATTTAGAGAACAGAGAAGGAAATCCAAAATAGTCCAATGTCATTTCCAAGGTAAGCCATCCCATTGAATCATACGCCTGCTCCATGTCAATTTTGAATGATGCTAAACCCTTAGAGGATTTAGAATACCTGAATTTGTGGAGACTTCTTGAGCAACCAGAACATGATCAGAAAGTGACCTTCCTTTAAGAAATGTTACTTAGTCATTTGTAATCAGCTTAGGAATAATAGAAGCCATTCTATTTAATAGAATCTTGGCCGTTATTTCATAAATGGTGTTGCACAAGCTAATAGGTCTATAATTGGAAGAGTTAAAGGATTACTCACCTTAAAGATCAATACAACAATTGCTTTTTTCCAATCTTCACACATCACTACTGAAGAAAAGAACTGAGCCAAAGCATTCCAAAGATCTTCTTGACAATAGACCAATAGCATTTAAAAAAGGAATAAGACATACCATCCTTCCCAGAAGCAACATATCTGCCGTCTTGTCTAATAACCGTTTCCACTTCCTCTAATAAGAATTCTTTGTTCAGCCACCTAGCATCCTCCTCATCTAGAGATCTGTAAGTTGTTGGCCAACCCTCCATAGAACGACTTCTTTCTCGCCATTTATCCTTGAAGAAATGAATCAAGACTTGCTCAATCTGATGTTGATCCTCCACCAAACAGCCATTGACGTCTTTGATGCTAAATATGAAATTGGAATTCCTTCTAGCACTCGCATAAGATTGAAAACATATGGAGTTGCAGTCCCCCTCCTCCATCCACTTAACCTTTGCCCATTGTCTCCACCAAGTTTTTAAATGAGCCAAAGTAGCATTTAGCTCATTAATCTTAGTTTTAAGAACCCAAAATTCATCAGGTGAGAGACCCCCATTCTCGGAATCTCTTGTTTGGAGTACTAGGATATCCTTCTTAAGATTCTCCTTCAACTGATTTAGATTTTTAAGTTTCGATCTACTCTATAAAAATAAGGCCTTTAAGGTTCTGTTCAACTTATGGTTCAGGATTTGAGAAACATTTCCCGTAGCATTCTTACTCCAAGCATTTCTAACAACTGCAGCAGCCGTTGGATAGGAAGTCCATAGGTTTTCAAACATTAGCAATCTCTTAGCCATAGGCATGAATTCCAACAGATTTAATAATATTGGGCAATGGTCTGAGGCCACCCTCTGAAGATGCCTAACCACCAATCAATGGCCCAAGCTGATAGCAGATGAATTCAAAAAGCATCTATACAATCTTTCTAGAATTCAATTAGCTCCTGATTTATTATTACACCAAGTATACTTCGGCCCAACACAACCCACCTCATCTAGATCATTGGAAGTCAAGAAGGATTTCATCTCTCTAGGACCCATAGAAAATGAGAATCTCCTAACCCCCTTTTTATCTTCTTTAGTAAGTAAGCAATTAAAGTCTCCTCCTACTACCATAGGATAGTCAATACCAGAGAACCTTCCCAGTTATTCCCACAGCAGCCTTCTACCATACACATCTTTACTACCTTAGATAGTAGCAATCCTCCATCTACCCTTGTTTAAAACTTCCAACTCTCCAATAATGAATTGAGGAGATGACTCTAACATAGTAAAAGAAGCCAAACTACTATCCCAAGAAACCAAAATTCCTCCAGCCAAACCTACTAAAGGTACATGGAAAAAATCCCAACCACCACCAAGCAAGGAAGTAACATCCCTCTTATCAATAGAAGACAGCTTAGTTTCCAACAACCCGACAAAGAAAACATTATGATCTTTCATAATCTCCTTGAGATATAAAGAAGCTTTCTGCTTCTTAGCTCCTCTACAATTCCAGAAAATAATAAAAGCCATTAATGAATGAGAGGGGAAGAATTCCCCACTTTCTCCTTAGTATCTCCTTCCATTCTTCTACTTCTATTAGCCATCTTAATAGGTCCCAAACCTTTTAGCTTTTTGGCACCTCTCCTCTTGCTGAATGAAGAACCAACCTCCTTATCCTCCGTCACATTAGTCAAACCTAATTCGCTTATATCTTTATTATCATCCCCTATTCCTCCCTTAGGATTAAAAGATATAGGAGATAATACCACCTCAGCAATCTCCCCTTCCTCAACCCCCTCCTTCAGAACTTCAAATTTGTTAACATTTATAAGAAGTGAAGGTTTATCCAGTAACATACCTCCTGTATTAATAACAGGCGAGACATTCACCACTTCATTAAGAGCTCCTTCAAATTCTGAGCCTTCTTCACGAGCAGCCTTCATCACCTCGGATGTAGCAACACCAAATTCCTTCAGGTTAGCAATCAATCCATCTTTAACTACCGTAGATAGCTTGTCAGCTAATAGATTTGCAAAATCATCCTTAAACACAATAGGTTTCTTCAATGGAAGAGGTATATTATTATCTGATTAAGAATTTTTATTCTTCTTACTCCCGTAATTGACATGGATCCCAGGTCCATCTCCAACCTCTTTACAAGGAACCTCCCTCTCCACCACCTTACCCACTTCATTATATCTCAATCTCTCCTTATAATTACCCAATTTGATAGGAGATTTATCAGGTTCTGAGCAATTGACCAAGCAATTATCCTTTAGATGTCCAATCCTGCCACAACTGAGATAGAATGTAGGCAGCCTCTCATATTCAATGGCTTGAAAGAATTTACCACAGGTCCCTTCCACACAAACTCCCAAAGGTAGATTGCTATTAAGCTTGACCTGCACACAGATCCTCATAAATTCTGTTCTCCCCCACTGGGACATGTTCCCATCAATGAGATAGGGAGAGCCCACCATTGAAGCAATCCTACATACATTGATTTTATCCCAGCATTGTAAAGGAAGATTCGACATCCGAATCCAAATGAGAGCAGTCAAACCTTTCAATGAAGTCAGTGAGAAAGTAGGCGACCATCTATCCAATCCAATGATATGTCCATTGACATACCATGGACCCTCCTCTAAGACCTTCTCCAATGCCTCAGAGTCATGAAATGCACATAGCACCCAGCCCATACCAAGCAAGGTCAAATGGAATTTTCCAATAATAGACCATTGCCTCCTCAATTCTGAGCTTACGATGTGGAAAGGGACGTTATCTCCAAAAACTTTGAATACCAGAGATTTACTGAGTTTATTAGAGTTCTCCAATTCATTCTCAACATGCAGCTTCACCACAGAATCATCTCCAATAAAATTCTCACCCAGATGTAAATCTGTTACTTTAATATTTGATTTCTTAATCCACACATTTGTCCACTCATTGCTAGGCTTCTAACTGGGAGGCTCCAGCTAAACCTTAGTATTATTTAAGGTTACCACCTTATCCATATTATCAGAATTGATAAGTCCGCCATCATCTGTTGAACCCTGAGGTTTATGAAAAATTGAGTCTCTTGAAACAGAAGATTCCATACAATCTACCTCCGAAACTCCAACCCTAACATAATCAGCATTCCCATCTTTACCTAATACTATACTCATTCCATAAGAAGATGAAGCCTAACAACAACTGGGATTACAACAAACTCACTGAGGTTCTTCCTGACTATGTTATTTCTCTAAATTTAAATCTGCCTATCAATATTGACTCTAATGATGTGTTATTATGTGGCCTAATTAGTAATGGTAAGTTTAGTTTAAAGGATGCTTGGCATGAGGTTAGAAATAAGAACAATGTTAAAAAAGTGTTTTATATGATTTGGCATAAAAGTATCCCTAAGACTATTTTTGCTTTTATTTGGGGATTCATGCATAATTATATCCCCACTGATGACAACTTGAGGAAAAGAGGTTTTATTTTAACTTCTATGTGTAAATGCTGCTATCACATGGATAATATGCATCATGTGTTTATTTCTGGTCGTATTGCTATTAAAACTTGGGCTTACTTTGATGATATTTTCAGATTAAGTTTGTTTAGTCCTCACATGAGTGTCAATAACCTGATTGATTCCTGGTTTCTTAATTTGAAAGGGTATATTAGAACTATTATCCCCTAGCTGATTATGTGGTATCTTTGGATTACTAGAAATAACTCATTGTTTAACAATACTCACATGGACTATCAACATATTATTCAGAATATTAAATACAAAGTGTTTAAACTTTTTTCTATGAATCTCTTATCCCCTAAAAATTTTAGGAATTATTACTTTATGGCTCAAAATTTTGGTATTTAACTGAATTGTTATAACTCTATCGATGATCCTAAATTAGTTTATTGGGTAAAACCTCCTCTTAATAATATTACACTCAATGATGATGGTTCAGTGAAAAACTCTACTTTTAGGTGTGTTGGTTTTATAAGAGATGATCAGGGGAACTTGATTATGGTTTTTGCTGGCCCCTTGGATAGGTGTTCTGTGGTGATTACTGAGCTTTATGTTCAAATCTAGTTTTGTTGATGACAAACATGTTTCCAGTGTGTTTTACTTGGCTAACCCGTTTCAGGCACAAAAGATCACGAGCCACTCAAGCCAACTCAAGATCGGGTCCAAGTGTGTCCAATGTATTGTTTTTCTTTTTCTTGAGTCAATTGTAATGTTAGTGAGGGATTCACTAAGGTTGCTCCAAGCACGGATCAGAGTCGTCTTCTCCACTCGTCGTCTTTCGTCTAGTTGGTGTTCGTTGTGGGAGGATCGTTCGTAAGAAGATCTGGGGTTCTCTGCCCGCTTCAGGTGGAAGCAAAAGGAGGTCGGGTTCTCTGCCTCACCGTGTGGTGAAAAGGAGGTTTTGTATAGGCTTCTTCGCCTTGCTGTGGGAGAAAAAGGAGAGACACTTTTTATTTAGTGCAATACCCTGAGGGGAGGCTCCGGGGAGTGGACGTAGGTTAAATTGACTAAACCACTATAAAATCTGGTTTTCTTTTCTGATTCTATTCTGCACTTTACTTTTCTGATATTAACTGCTTGGGTGAATATCTGTGATTGATCTTTTCATTGTTGTTTACTTATTTCCGCTGCAAAGTATTGAAAAGATTTTTCTGTTCCTCGTGAAATTTTTAAATAACCAATTCACCCCCCTCTTGGTTAGCCTCGGGACTAGTTCACTAGGGCTTAACATCCCTATCGAACTTTCAAGTGGTATCAGAGCGGGATTCATAAAATCTAGTTTTGAAAAACTTTTGAATTTGATCCATGGCTAATTGTGGTAATTGTAATACTGCTGAAGGTTATTCTATTATAAGACCACCGTTGTTTGATAATATTCCTTTTGATTTTTGAAAAACACGCATGTCTACTTTTCTTCAATCGATTGACTATCGCATGTGGATGTTAGTTAAGGATGGATACGAACCACCTTTTAGATTGATTAACAATGTGAAAACTGAACTCCCATTTGCAGATTGGACTTTTGATGATCGTGATTTAGCACAGTTAAATGCAAAATGTTTGAACTGTTTCTTTTGTTCTTTAAAATCTGAAGACTATATGCGTGTTTCTACTTATACAACGGGTAAAGAAATCTGGGATAGATTGTGTATAACATATGAAGGTACAACTGAAGTCAAACAGTCTAGGTTAAACATCTTGTTACATGATTATGAACTTTTTCACAAGAAACCTAGTGAGACGATTTCAGAAATGTACAAAAGGTTCACTCAAATTGTTACCTCTTTGCATGCTCTAGGAAGAGAATTAACTAATTACGAAAAAGTGAACAAAATTCTTAAATGTTTGCCTGCTTCTTATGATGCTAAGATTACTGTGATCATGGAATCTAAAGATTTAAATACTTACTCTATTAACAGTTTACTTAGATCACTCATTGCTTACGAGCAAGGGGTGAACCAAAGACAACTTGATGCAGGTGAACGAAAGAAGGAGAAGACAATGGTGCTAAAGGCCAAAGATTTAGATGCTAGTACTTCCGACTCTGATAGCGATGACGTTGCCTTAATCACAAGGAAATTCAAGAGCTTTCTAAGGAAGAAGAATAAGAATTTTCAAAAGTGGTACAAAGGTAAGACCAGTAGAAACTTTAAATGTTCATCTGAATCTGTTTGTTTTGAATGCAGGAAGCCTGGACACATAAAGTCAAATTGTCCTACACTCAAGGCTCACCCAAGCAAGGAGAAGGGTGAGGAGAAATTAAAGTTTAGAAAGGACAAGAAGCGGATACAAAAGGCGTTCTGGGCAGACTCTACATCCGACTCCTCTGAGACTGAAACTGAAGAGGAGGAAACAAACTTGTGTCTGATGGCTGATGATCACCCTGGTCAGTCAGACCAGGAAGAGGTATGTGAGCTTACTTACGATCAATTATTTGAAGTATATGAAAAAATTCATGCATCGTATAGGAAGCTTAAGAAAACCCATGCTAGTTTGAAACTGGATTATTTGACTTTACAAAAAGAGCATGATGTGTTGATTAAGGATCATTCCACTATTGATAGCAATCACATGCCTTTACTAGATGAGTTTGATGAAATGAATAGAAAGCATTCTGATTTAATTGTTGAGTATGATGCATTAAAAACATCACATGTTGAATTAGAAGCTACTTTTAAGAAGTTGAATGATATGGCATGTGATTTAGAAAATAATGAAAGTGCAAGAACTTTTGAGATTGCTAGATTTAACAAGGAGAATGAATTTTTAAGAGTAAAAATTGTTGCTTTTGAAAAGAACAAAAAACCACCTACTTTTGAACAGTTTTATGCACCGCCACCTTTTGAAAAATCTGTTGCAAGTTCATCAAAGCATGTTTCATACACTTCTAGGAAGAGGCACTATCACTCACGACGTTTAGTTAATCCTTTTCCTGGTTTTAGATGTTTTTCATGTGGCATGTTAGGACACATTTCTCACACCTGCACTGTTCACCGTAGTACACATTGGGTGTGGAGACCCAAACTGCCTGTTTCACAGCACAGCACGCATGCATTACATTCTTCCTTTCATAAGAAGGAACCCAAACCTGTTTGGGTTCCTAAGACTGACGTTTGATATTTTTGTAGGGGTGCTCTCACACAAGACCTCATGAGAGCATGTGGTACTTGGACAGCGGATGTTCTAAACACATGACTGGAGATGCAAATTAGTTTATTTCGCTGGAGGCCAGAGCTGGAGGCAAGGTTACACTTGGAGATAACACCACCAGGAAGGTGGTAGGCACACGTATAATTGGTGATTCAAAGAATTTTATGATTGATAATGTTTTGCTTGTAGATGGACTGAAACATAACTTGCTCAGCATCAGTCAACTTTGTGACAAGGGATACAGCATCAAATTCCTGCCCATTGGCTGCATTTTAAGCTTAAATGATAAAGTTATTTTGTAGGGGCAAAGGATCAATAATGTCTACAAGCTGGATGTAAGTTGCATTAAATCTGATAATTCAATTTGCTTAAAAACTGCTGTTGATGAGTCTTGGTTATGGCATAGGAGATTGTGTCATGCCAGTATGAAAACCCTTAGGAGAGTCACCCAAAAGGACTTAGTTAGAGGTGTGCCCAAGCTTAGGTTCACAAAGGATCACCTGTGTGATGCCTGTCAGTTAGGGAAGCAAGTCCAGTCCTCTTTTCATTCTGTTAAGGACATTAGCACCTCTAGACCTTTAGAAGTTCTTCACATGGACCTCTTTGGACCCATTAGCACTGCCAGCTTAGGGGGGAGAGTCTATGGGTTTGTGATTGTAGATGACTATTCGAGGTTCACTTGGGTAAAATTTTTGTCTCATAAATCTAAGTCATTTGATGAGTTTAGATCTTTCTCTACTTGGATTCAGAAGAAGTTAGGATGTGAGATTATTACTATCCATAGTGATCACGGAGGGGAGTTTAAAAATGAAAGATTTGGAAGTTTTTGTGAGGAGCAAGGGATTAGTCACAATTTTTCAGCTCCTTGGACCCCTCAGCAGAACGGGGTAGCTGAAAGGAAGAACAGGACCTTAGTGGAAGCCGCTAGAGCCATGCTTGCCAAGTATTCACTTCCAAAATACTTTTGGGCTGAAGCGGTGATCACTGCCTATTATGTGCTAAATAGGGTGAATGTGAGAGTCAAACTAAACAAGACACCTTATGAGATCATTAAGGGTAGAACTCCAAATATGTCCCACCTCCATGTCTTTGGCTGTAAGATTGTCATTCTGAACAACGGGAAATCACCATTAGGAAAATTTGACCCCAAATCTGATGAAGGAGTATTCTTAGGATATTCAAGTGTGGGGAAATCGTTTAGGGTGTTTAATAAGAGGACTTTGGTGGTGGAAGAAATAACCCGTGTAGTGTTTGATGAATCTGATCCTAAGGAGTCTAGATCTAAAGTAGAAGATGAAGAGATTGTTGAGGTTACCGAAGGGGTTGGAAATACAAATCTGGAGGAAAGAGTAGAACCTCAAACCACGTTGCCTAGAGATTAGAAATATTCTTCGAGTCATCCTAAAGAACTGATCTTTGGAGACCCTTCTGAAGGAGTTAGGACTAGGCATGGACTTAGGAAGGAAGTAAACCATTCTGCCTTCATCTCAATGACTGAACCCACCAACATCAATCAAGCCCTCTCGGATGAGTTTTGGATTTTAGCTATGCAGGAAGAATTGAATCAATTTGTAAGGAATGATGTTTGGGAGTTAGTAGAAAGACCTAGAAATTAAAGTATTGTGAGAACCAAGTGGGTCTTTAAGAATAAGATGAATGATTCTGGTGTGGTAGTTAGGAATAAAGCAAGATTGGTGCCTAAGGGGTATAATCAGATTGAAGGGATTGATTTTGAGGAGACTTTTACCCCTGTAGCTAGATTGGAAGCCATTAGAGTACTACTAGCATTTGCCTGTTATAAGAGATTTAAGCTGTTTCAAATGGATGTCAAGAGTACCTTTTTAAATGGGGTAATAAAAGAGGATATTTTTGTAGAACAACCCCCAAGTTTTGAGAGTTCCTAATATCCAAATCATGTTTATAAATTAAAAAAGGCCTTATATGGATTGAAACAGGCACCTAGAGCTTGGTATGAGAGGCTTAGCACATTCCTGTTAGAAAGAGAGTTTGTTAAGGGGAGCTTAGACACCACCCTTTTTCTGAGGAGAATAGGGGATGACTTACTCATTGTCCAAATCTATGTTGATGATATAATTTTTGGATCTTCTGATAAATATTTATGTGATGAGTTTTATAAAACAATGAGTAAGGAGTTTGAGATGAGTTTGATGGGAGAATTATCCTACTTTTTGGGGTTTAGCATAAGGCAAATGGATGATGGAACCTTTCTCAATCAATCTAAATACACTAAGGACATCTTGAAGAAATATGAAATGGACAAAGCCAAGCCAATCAATATTCCCATGACCTCCTCAGTTCAGTTAGATAAGGATTTAAATGGAAAATCTGTTGATCACAAGAAATATAGAGGAATAATAGGATCACTGCTTTACCTGACTGCTAGCCAACCTGATATCATGTTTAGTGTCAGTCTTTGTGCTAGTTTTCAGGCTGATCCTAAAGAGTCCCACCTGACTGTTGTTAAGAGAATTCTTAGATATCTTTTAGGGACCCCAAACCTAGGAATCTGGTACCCTAGGCACAGCACCTCTTTTGAGACCATTGGATATTCTGATTCTGACTTTGCGGGGTGTAGGGTGGATAGAAAGAGCACCTCTGGAACTTGTCAATTCATAGGACAATCTTTAGTCTTTTGGTCCAGTACAAAATAGATCTCAGTTGCACTTTCCACTGCTGAAGCTGAGTACATTGCCTTAGGGAGTTGTGTGGCCCAAGTTCTTTGGTTGAAGCAACAAGTCTTGGATTTAAGGTTACCTGTTGGCACAATTTCTATTCTGTGTGATAATACTAGTGCCATCTGTATCTCTAAGAATCAAATCCAACATTCTAGGACCAAACACATTGATATAAGGCATCACTTCATTAGGGACCATGTTACAAAAGGGGACATTGAGCTATATCATGTAGCAACTGAAAATCAGCTGGCTGACATATTCACTAAACCACTATCCTTTGACTCATTCAGCATTTTGAGAACCAGATTAGGAGTGATTGATATAAATGCTTGATTCTGATGATTGCTGATTTCTGATTGTTCTGATTGTTATTCTATTTTCTGTTAGTTAGTTTTTGGTTTGATTATTTTCTTTCAGTTGTTTTTAGTTTTTATTCTTCTATTTTCTATTTTAGCTTTAGTGTCAGTTTAATTTGAGTATTTATTTTGATATGGTTTAGTTTTTACCTATTTTATTTACTGATTTATCTCGTGTATCTACTGTCTTATGTGTTTGAAAATCAAAAAAATGGATTTCTGACTAAGAGTTTTGCCTTGCTTTATCTGAAAGCTTGTAAGCAGTGATTGATTCCACTGGATCTATTAAAGGGAAGAAACGTTGATGATTGTTTCTCTTCCTCTAACTCCTTTACTAGTGTATGATTTTTTTTGGATAAAAATCATTTTCAAAATTAAAACATTAGTTTTTAAAATAGAGATTTGTTTTATCTTCCTATAGTAATCTACCTCATATTGTTTTTGACTTTGAACCGGACACAATGGAGAAAAAGGATTCATGTTGCCGACCCCACGTAGTGGGACAAAGGCTTGTTGTTGTTGTTGTTGTTGTTGTTGTAGTAATCTACCTCATATAAATAGTATTTTCAAAGTCTTGAGTCACTATTATGATTTTCTTAACCAAATGATTGCATTTATCATATGATGTATGACTTTTATTTTGTGAATCATTCTTCCTTATTGTGGAGAGTCATCTCATATGTCTGGAAGATAGTTTCACAGCTGAGACTCTTTATTGATTATGAAAAGGAGAAAGCTTACAAAAGATGCGCAGTGCGCCAAATAAATTGAAAAGAGGCATAAAATGAGCCAAAAGCTGAAAAGATGCGAAATTGCCAAATTGGATACACAAAGTGTATCAAAACTGAAAAGATGGGAAAAGTGCCAACCAAATTGAAAAAGAGGCACAAAATGAGCCCAAACCAAGCTTTCTTCCCTCTCAGATTGTTAAATGTCTAACAAAAATTCGTGCGCCACTTAATACTTTTAAAAGCTTGAGTTTGGAAATCCTGATTTTTGATTCCTTACTTTATAACACTATTATATCAGATATTTTCCTGGAACGAGGCTTGAAATGATCTCTTTTCAAATCTAATTTCTTTTCTTTTGAATTGGATTTTTGTTTTGAAAGAGGTGTGCATCGATAAGGTGCCCGGGGTCGGAGTTATGAAAGTTGATTTTTTCCAACCTTTTCTAGATTTTAGTGCTGTCAATCATCCTCTTATTGGTTTTTGGATCGAAAATCAAGGGAGAATTCTATTTTACTGGAGCAGACTGGTCAAAGAAAAAAAAATCATTGTTTTTTTTCTGTCTTCTTGTTCCAAGTTTTCTTCATTATTTGTTTTGTTTTGGTGTTTTATTTTATTTTACTGGTTCTATTTTTTGGGATATGCCATCCTCCATCCTTTTCTATTTTTTTCACATCGTCCTGGACGATACCCTGATCGTCCTAGACGATCCTCTTCGTCCTGGATGATCAAAACATCATCCTAGATGATTCATTCAAAGTCATCCCCACACTGCTCCTACTGCTGAAAAACTCCAATTATTGGTGATCATCTTGGACGATCCTTACATCGTCCTAGACGATATAATCCATATCTTCCTGATCTGATCAAACGGCTGCCATTGCACCAATAATTATCCATCATCTTGGATGATACACCTCATCATCCTGGACGATCCACGTATCAGCCACTGGACGATTGGAATTCGGCCCGCCCGACACACGTATTACACATCGTCCGGGACAATCCACCGAATCGTCCTGGACGATACCTTTCCGTCAATGGTCGTCCAGCCTGACTCCTCGGGACGATCGCCTGCGTCTAATCATCCTGGATGATCGGACCGCCTTTTTGACCAATCATCAAGGCCATAATAAGTGCACCGATTGTCCTGGACGATCTCGCGATCGTACAGGATGATCTGTCCAATATCTATTTAAACAGCCATTTTTCTTAAGGATTTTCCACACTCTTTCTCCCTCTACTTTCCTTCACTTTTGATTCCTAATGGCTGGTGGCAAACGCTCATGGCAAAAGGGTACAAGCTCCTCCCGAGGGCCTGTTGATGCTCGCTTCCCTAATGCAGCCAATCAGGCTGCCTACGAGCGCTATTGTGAAGTGGGGATCACACCGTTAAAAATAGTAAATCCCCGCACTCTTACTTATCTTGTCCTTGACCTCTTCGCACACACCTCCCTCACCTTCATCATGACTCTCGCCTTTCCTTTTAGCACGGAACTTCTTCGCATTTTCTTTACAAATTTGCAAATTTTGGCTGATTATTCCACCCTCCGCTCTTATGTAAATCAGCACCCCGTCGAACTCACGTACCAGGACTTTCATAACATTCTCCAACTTTTCGTCACTGGCAACAAACTCCACACCCTTATAAACGACCCTGACTATGATTGGAGTGTCGCCAATCATTTCCTTCGTAATACAAATGCCCCCTATCATGACAATGCCTGCACTACACTTCTTAAGGACGCCAGGACAATTCAACATGTCCTTCGTTCCTCCGTCATTCCAAAGGTGGGGGATCGAATTCACATTACCCCACTACTGTCCTTGACCACATACTACATCCTGGCCCATAGAGAATTTAATGCCACTGACCTTATTATCCGGTACCGCAAGCACCTCACTTCTATTCGGGATCCAGGTCATCGCTGTCGTCCCAATCTAGCCTTAGGACATCTCATTGCCTATGCCCTAGAAACCAAATATGACCTGCAGTATCCCACAGCTCCAAATGTCCCTCCTTCCTTCTTCACCAACAATTCCTTCCACGTCATACACAGCACCCGACTATATCCGAATCCCGCCCCAGATGTTGAGGAGGAAGAGGAAGAGGCTATTCCAGTTCCTGCTACACCCGAGGCACCTGTTCCCCTTTGCATTGCCTCTCCCTTTGACCACCTGGTGCAGCGCTTTGATCAGTGGGAGGCCAGATTTGACTCCTATGGGGCTACCCAGGAGCAGTAGCACGCCGAGGACATCCAGTGCTTCACTGACTATGCTGCGCAGCAGCAACAGCAGCATGACCAAGACATTTCCTGGATTGGAGCACATTTTCAAGCCATTCACCACTACTTCAACCCACCACCGCCACCTCCTTCTTCCGATCAGGATCCACCTCCCTTCTAGTTTTCTGTTTTGTAGTTGTTTTCTTTTCTGTTCTGTACTGATGTTTTTAGTATTTCTATTTACCCTCCTCCTTTTTGTGATGTCAAAAGGGGGAGTCAGTTGTAGTCGTTTCTATTTTTGTTATGTGTTATGTTTCCTGTATTGATTTAGGTTTTATATAAAAATTTGAAAAAATATTTGTGTTTTCATCTCCTTGTTATTTTTTATTTTGAAACTACTATATAAATATTTTCCATCATCAAAAAGGGGGAGATTATTACAAATCTAGTTTTGATGATGACAAACATGTTTCCAGTATGTTTTGCTTGGCTAACCCGTTTCAGGCACAAAAGATCACGAGCCACTCAAGCCAACTCAAGATCGGGTCCAAGTGTGTCCAATGTAATATTTTTCTTTTTCTTGAGTTAATTGTAATGTAACTAATCCCCCAGCTAAGTAACCTTACACACACACACTCAGGGGGAGAGCTTGAGTGAATTATAGTTTCTGTTCATTTTGTGTTCAGATCGTCCTGGATGATATTCACATCGTCCTGGACGATCAGGTAAAAATAGAAACCCTAATTAGGGCGACTAAGTTAAGAGGGTCAGATTAAGCAGACCGTCCTGGATGATCTTTGGATCGTACAGGACGATATGCTCAAATCAGAAATTCTCAGCCGCTAGATAAAGTTAGGCAAGTTTTTATTTTTAGTTATTTGGTCTGATCGTCCCGGATGATACGTGTATCATCCTGGATGATTCAGTACAATCATGCCTAATTTGATCTATTAATTAAGGAAAGCAATTTATTTTTGATTGATACGATCATATCATCCTGGACGATCGCAGGATCGTCCCGGACGATCATGATCATCTAGTGCATTTCAGCTGTACGTCCCAAACTATGCTCAGGACGATTTTGTCACTTTTTAAACTAATCGTACAGGACGATACCCTTATAGTCCTAGACGATCAAGTCATTTTTTGGTCATCCAGCACAAGTTTCTCTGGATGACCCGAACTATCTTTTGGACAATATTCCTCGATTTGCACTAATCGTCCCGGACGATCGCAGGATCGTACGGGACGATATGATCAATTTTTTCTACTGATCGTCCAGAAGAGCCAGATTGTCCAGGCTTAAATAGCTGATTTTGACCTGATTGTCCTGGACGATCATGGCCGACCAGTTGAGATTTAGGGCAAATTTTAAGCCCTCCTATAAAAGATATTTTTCTTCCAACAAGAAAAATCTTTTGCCACTTTCCTTCCCAAAGAAACCCTAGAGAGAGAGAGTTTGGGAGAGAGAGAGAGGATCTTGTGAGGGGGAGTTAGCGAGGGATTTACTATGGTTTCTCCAAGCACGGATCAGAGTCATCTTCTCCGCTCGTCGTCTTTCATCTAGTTGGTGTTCGTTGTGGGAGAATCGTTCGCAAGAAGATCCGGGTTCTCTGCCCGCTTCAGGTGGAAGCAAAAGGAAGTCGGGTTCTCTGCCTCACCGTGTGGTGAAAAGGAGGTTTTGTATAGGCTTCTCCGCCTTGCTGTGGGAGCAAAAGGAGAGACACTTTTTGTTTAGTGCAATACCCGGAGGGGAGGCTCCGGAGAGTGGACGTAGGTCAAGTTGACCGAACCACTATAAAATCTGGTTTGCTTTTCTGATCCTGTTCTGCACTTTACTTTTCTGATATTAACTACTTGGGTGAATATATGTGATTTATCTTTCGTTGTTATTTACTTGTTTCCGCTGCAAAGTATCGAAAAGATTTTTCTGTTCCTCATAAAATTTTTAAATAACCAATTCACCCCCCCTCTTGGTTAGCCTCGGGACTAGTTCACTAGGGCTTAACATCCCTATCGAACTTTCACTTTATGCTATATTAAATGGTTTGAAATTATGTATTTCTCTAGGCATTATTAATATCTGTATTGAGGTGGTTGGCACTTCGAGTATTTAATGCCTTATGAAGCCTATGGATAGTATTTGTAATTATTATATTTTCTATCATATTAGAGAAATTAATCAGCTTCTTATTTTTATCAATTACATTATTTCTCATGTTTATAGGGAAGGAAATGCGTGTGCTAACTAGTTAGCTAATCTTGGTTGAAATTTGGATTGTCTCACTAACTTCACTTATAGAAATCTTTCAAAGTTATTGAAATGCATGATTAGGCTAGACAAAATGGGGTTACCTTATATCAGAATTTAATTTGTGTGTGTTCCTGTGTGTTCCTTGGGTCGTTCTATTTTTCTTTCTCTTTTCTAATGTTGGTTGGGTGCTTCCTTGGTCTTTTTGATTTGGTTGATTTATTGTTCTATGGGGTTATTTTTGTGAGTTGTTTTATATCTCTAGTTCTTTTCTTTTAAGGAATTTTGGAGTTTTATTGTGATGGGTTTGAGCTATGATTATAATGATTGGGATTCTAATTTTAACCCCATTTGTTTATCTTCTTACCTGTGGGGGGCTATTACTAGTGGAGTGTGTTCTAATTATGCTATTTTATATTAGTTTGGTTACTGGGGCTGAAGGTGATTGTGTGGCCCTTTCGGTGTAGTATTGAGTGGTTGGGGGTGGACTTCTTGATGACTACTATAGCTTTTTCATTTGTACTATGTTTGGTTATTTCCCTTGGGGTGTTTTTTACTGCCTTCGGCTGGTGGGTTTGGATGTGTAGTGGAGGTGTTGTCTATGTTCGGCTACCTATATTCCTATTCTTTGTTTCAATTATTTTTATTTCTCTACTTATCGTGCTAGTATGGGTGTGGGGTTAGAATTGAGTGGCATTGGGGTCACGTTCACGAGGCTTGCTTTAATTTTACCTTACTGAGCACGTATTAGTTTTTTTTTGGGATATACTATTTCGGTTAAAGGATCTTCTCTACACTACTGAGCATTATCTTTCTTTGCATAGTTTTGGCTGTTCTGATCCTTTAAGGTTACGTGTCTTCTGTTCTGATGGTTATATTTGGTTGATTAATTCATCAACGGAATATTGTAGTTTTTTCTCTTTTCATTTTTTGATCTAGGCTTGGGTTTTCAGTTCCTGTTATTCATGCTATTTAATTAGTATGAGCTGATGTTGAGCAAGTGTGCTGATTTTCTTATCGTTGGTAGAGCTTTAATTTTTAATTGCAGTTGGAATAAGTATTATTATTATATTATTACTATGGCCTTGTGTTATATTGATGGGTGTGCATCATCTAGTTGTTTTACTTAGAGTATCAACTCCTTGCAGAATTATTGGTATATGCAATGGGATCAAAATTTAATTTTGGATATTCAGTATTGGGATATTGGCATTACTTACTTTACTGCTTATTTCTTTCCTAATATCTTCTTTTTTAAATCTCTTGACTATTATTATAGTAATGGTAATTTTTGGGTCCAATTGCTCTAGTTCTCTTTTGCAAGTTATTGTGTAAGCTAATTTTTGGGGTTTCCGGATCGAGCTAAATAGATTGGTGGAGAATTATCATCCTTCTCTACATGGCTCTATTTTGGGTGGCAACACCGAGTTTAATGGTTATTCTTTTTGGGTTTTGGCATCTGGTCATTATAGAATGTTATAAAGATTTCCTATACTCATGCTTAGTGGGGAAATCTGACTCATATGTTTTTTTTTACTTTTTTTCTAGCTCTTTCAAGCATTAACGAGCTGGAGGTCCCCTTAAGGACCATGTATTTTTATTATTAACACATAGGGCCGTCAGAGAATTTTAACCAAAAAAGAGCATTTTTCACAAAAGAAACATCCCTCCGCATGAAAGCTCTCTCTACCAATTTTTGGGCGATTTAGGGTTTTCTCCGTCGCCTCCTTCCTCTGCGTCTTGTAGAGGATTTGTGCTTTGGTTTTCTACTATTATAAATCATGTTTTCTCTATTTTGTTACTTTATCATTTTAACCATCCAGTTTCACATTTCAATTTTCGTTCGATGGAACCTAGGTTGCCATCGAACCTTTGGACTTTTGGTATGCCAGTCGATCCTTCTAAAGCTTCTTCTCACTCTTTTAAAGAGGTAGTTGCGGTAACTCATCTGTTTCATTATCTAAGTTGGATTTGGTTCATACTACCTTCAAGGGTCTACCTGCTTTAGTGTTTGATGAATATGTGATTTCTAAACTGGCTACACCTTTCAAGTTCACCTTGGTCTGAAAGTTTATGCTTCATCTATGAATATTGATGTTATTCACAAATTTTTTGTTAACTTAAAATTATCTGGTAACTTTTCCATTGGCCTTTAAGATCCAAGGCACATAGCCATTCAACTTTCTAATGATTTGGACTATAGTCGATTATTTTCCTGTAGATCTTATTACATTATTGGGAGCCAAAAGAGATTACCAAAAAGGACTCCTACATTTGATGTTAAAGAAGAGTCCTCTATAGCCCCTCTGTGGGTGTTTTTTCCGAATTTGAGATTACATTTATTTAACAACCTAATTTTATTTATTTTAAGATTGATTTTTCGTAGACCTCTTTAAACTTATCAGGCTACAGCTTCTATTTCAAGACCATCTGTGGCACGTATTCTAGTGGAAATGGATGTCTCTAAGAAGCAACCCAAACATGTTTTGTTCGGGTCGGAGCATTGTGGTTATTTTCAAAAAGTTAAATTTGAAAACTTTCTGAAATTTTTTAATCATTGTAGAATGCATGGTCATAGTAATGTGAAATGTTTTCATTTGCATCCTAACCTTCATGTGCAAAAAGTTTCAACAGAAGAGGATAAAGGAAAAGAGAAAGTTGAATCTCCTAATCCGTCTTTAGAGGAAAATATGGATCATGATCGTCAGTTGCCTGTTGTTAGAAATATGGGATTGAGAATACCAATGTGGATGGAAGGACTCATCGAGTAGAACAAGTTCCTATTCCAACAAATTTAATTTATCAATGCAAGTAAGATTCTTATCCGATCAATATCAATGAACAAATTTATGTTATGGTTGTTGAGCACAACAACACTATAACTTGCTTACAATTTCCTTGCTCTTCTAACAGTAATCTATCAGATTATGTTTTAGTTTTGAATAATGGTAATGATAATAATGACTGTACTAATGTTATTAAATGGACAGGATATTGGGGAACATAATTTGGAAGAAGGAAAATTTGCTCAGGAGAACAATGAGGAAGGTACTTTTAGTCAAGCGACTAATCAGGGAAAGGATTATAAGGACTCTCAAACTCTTATTCCTCAAATTAATGAGTCTATTAATGCTATTGATCAATTTGATAACATTACTAAAGGTGGGGAGGATGAGGATAATTGCTACTCTCATGTGCAATCTAGAAAGAATAAGAAAAATAAAAATATTGTTGTTCAATCTCCGAGAAGTACATGATCTCAAACTTCTCAACTTCATTCTAATGTTTAAGTCTTTTATATGGAATGTTAGGGGCATTGGTTGTCCTTCTACTAGAATTAGAGTTAAAAATTTCTTTCATATTTATAATATCTCTTTGCTTATCTTGATTGAGCCTCTTATTTCCCATGTTAAGTTGAATAATACTACTAGAATTTTGGGTTTTAATCATGTTGTGGCTAATATCTCCAACAAGATTTGGGTTCTTTGGAAAGATCTGATGGTTATTGTTATCATTGGAGGATTTTAATAACATGATGTTAGATTACAACCTCATTGATATTGGTTATACAGGAAGTACTTTCACTTGGAATCGTGGTAACCTTTGCCAACAGTTGGATCGTGTGCTTTTTAAAAATAGTTGGATTAATTCTTTTACTTCTACCCATGTTGAACACCTTTGTAGAACTCTTTCTGATCATTCCCCTAGGCTACTACCATTAACTTGAGAAATCATAGCACTGCTTCTAACTTTAGATTTCAAAACATCTCGCTTCTTGATAATTCTTTCTTTGTTGTGATCCAGGATAATTTGTAAGCTCCCCTTCACTCAGATAATTCTATTTTTGGTACGAATAGATTATGGCTTCAGTTGAAAAGATTGATGTATAAAATTAGTTGGTGGAATCTTAATGTGTTTAAAAATATTTTCTCTAACATTATGAGTGCTGAGGAGAAGGTCAACTTTTGTGAGAATAATTATCAACATCATCCTTCGGAGGAAAACTCTAATCTTTTGCAGCATGCCAAAAATTATCTCTTTAACTTACAAGCTCAAGAGGAAGAATTCTAGGATCAAAAAGCATCTTATAAGCATCTCACTGATGGGGACAATAACACTAAGTATTTTCATGCTTTAGTTAAAAGGAAAAGAGCTAGAAATTTGATTCATAAAATTGCTCGTAATGATTGTTCTTTTACTAAAGATCCTAAAGAGATTACTAATAATGGGGTGGAGTACTTTCAAATCCTTTTTAATCACAACTTTTCTCCTGATCATATTGGCAAGCCTTATGTTATTCCTCATGTTATTAACCATGATAGTAACATGGATCTTAATAGATATCCTACTTTGGGGGAATTAAGAAGACTATTTTTGAGATGAATGTTGGGTTTGTTGCCAGCCCGGATGGCTACACAATTAAGCTTTTTAAAAAGCTTGGGACATTATTATCCCAGATCTTTTCAATGTAGTTTTGGATTTTTTGCTGGTAATAGCATGCCTAAGTTTTTCAATTCTACCTCCATTGTTATCATTCCCAAGAAAAATGGAGCTTGTAATTGGAATGATTTTAGACCGATCAATCTCTGTACCTTTTTCAGTAAATTCATATCTAAATTGCTTATGAACCACCTATCCCCTTTACTTCCTAGAATCATTGCTCCTAATCAAACTAGTTTTGTTATAGGTAGATCCATTTCGGATAATATTTTACTTGCTCAAGAAATTATTCATGATTTGAATGCTGGGGTGCCTAAGGGGAACATTATCTTCAAGTTGGATATAGCCAAAGCTTATGATAATATTAATTGGGAATTTCTCTATCTCATCTTATAGTTATTTGTCTTTAATTCTGCTTTCATTAAACTTATTAAACAGTGCTTTGAAGGTTCTTTTCTTTTTGTTATCATTAATGGTAAAAGTAATGGTTTTTTCAAATCTATGCATGGGTTGAGATCCTATCTCTCCTACTCTCTTTATCATTTCCATGGAATACTTATCAAGAGGTATCTCCAATCTTTAGGAGAATTATCCAAATCGCTTTTATGAAATATTTGGTGGTTTTCCTGTCTCTCATTTATGCTTTGCTGATGATGTTATTATTTTTTGTAATGGCTCTCTCAATCAGGTGAATAGACTAATGAGGTTTTTAACTTCTTTTGAAACTTGTAGTGGTCTTCTTATTAATAAAAGTAAGAGCTGCTTTTTAGCTTCTAGCAAGGTTTCTCATGATCATATACTTGCCATTAAAAATAGTTCTGGTTTTTCGCAAGGCTCTTTACCTTTAAAATATTTAGGTGTTCTGCTTTATATTGGTAGGAAGAAATCTTTTCTTTTTGCTGATCTTCTTATTTCTATGCATAATAAACTTAGTTCTTGGGATTCTAACTTTCTTAGCTTTGGGGGTAGATTAACTCTTATCAATAGTGTGTTGTGTTCTTTACCTATTTATATCTTCGAAATGTTCCAACCTACTAGTTTTGTTTGTAATAGGTTTGAGAAAAGTTTTAATAAGTTTTTTTGGAGGGGATCCAACACGAATTATAAATGCATTTGGTCTTCCTGGACTAGTTATTGTGGATTCCCTGAGGAAGGGACTTTAGGTTGTTAAAATATGCATGATTTATCTTACACATTTTCTTTTAAACTGTGGTTCAATTTTTATTCTAAACTCAGTCAGTGGGCTAACTTTATAAATACTAAGTACTGTGTTGGTAAGCACCCTACTATGTGCTATTATAATAAAGGTGATTCTAGGGTTTGGAAAAGGTTGAGCCATATCAAGTGGAGTGTTGAACCTCATGTTAAATGGGGCCTTGGTAGTGATGCCTCCTTCTTTTGGCAAGACAACTGGTTGGGAGGTAAGTCCATTGATTCTTATATTAATTCTTATTCCACTATCGCTACTAAAGTTAATTCTCTTATCTCTAACTACAACTGGGATTACAACAAACTTGCTGAGGTTCTTTATAACTATGTTATTTCTCTAATTTTAAATTTTCCTATCAATATTAATGCTAATGAAGTGTTATTATGTGGCCTGATTAGTAATTGTATGTTTAGTTTAAAGGATGCTTGACATGAGGTTAGAAATAAGAATTGTGCTAAAAAAGTATTTTCTATGATCTGGCATAAAAGTATCCCTAAGACTATTTTTTTATTTAGAAGTCATGCATAATTATATCCCCACTAATGATAACTTGAGGAAAAGAGATTTTATTTTAACTTCTAATTGTCAATGCTGCTATCACATGGATAATATGCATCATGTGTTTATTTCTGGCCCTATAGCGGTTAAAACTTGGGCTTACTTTGAGGATATTTTTAGATGGAGTCTTTTTAGTCCTCACATGACTGTTAACAACCTGATTGAGTCCTGGTTTATTAATTCGAAAGGGCATAATAGAAATGTTATCCCCTTGCTGATTATGTGGTATCTTTGGATTGCTAGAAATAACTCATTGTTTAAAAATACTCGCATGGACAATCAACATATAATTTAGAACATTAAAGACAAAGTGTTTAAACTTATTTCTGTGAATCTCTTATCCCCTAAAAATTTTAGGAATTATTACTTTGTGGCTCAAAATTTTGATATTTCGTTGAATTGTTATAACTCTATCGATGATCCTAAATTAGTTTATTGGGTAAAACCTCCTCTTAATAATATTAAACTCAATGCTGATGGTTTGGTGAAAAACTCTACATTTGGGTGTGGTGGTATTATAAAAGATGATCAGGTGAACCTAATTATGGCTTTTGTCAGCCCCTTGGATATGTGTTCAATGGTGATTGCTGAGCTTTATTCTATATTAAACGATTTGAAATTATGTATTTCTCTGGGCATTATTATTATCTGGATTGAGGTGGATGCCACTTTAAGTATTTATTGCCTTATAAAGCCTGTGGATAGTACTTGCAATCCTAATATTTTCTATCATATTAGAGAAATTAATCTGCTTCTTATTTTTGTCAATTACACTATTTCTCATGTTCATAGGGAGGGAAATGTGTGTGCTGCCTGGTTAGCTAATCTTGGTTGAAATCTAAATTGCCTCACTAACTTCACTGATAGAAATCTTCCAAAGTTATTGAAAGGCATGATTAGGATAGACAAAATGGGATTACCTTACATCAAAGTTTACATTATGTGTGTTCTATGGGTCATTCTATTTTCCTTGCTCTTTTCTAATGCTGGCTGGGTGCTTTCTTGGTCTTGTTGATTTGGTTGATTTGCTATTTTGTGGGGTTAATTTCTATGAGTTATTTTTATATCTCTGGTTCTTTTCCTTCTAAGGATTTTTGTAGTTTTATTGTGATGGGTTTGGGCTATGATTGTAATGATTGGGATTCTGATTTTAAACCCATTTGTTGCTCTTCTTACCCATGAGGGGCTTTTACTGGTGGAGTGTGTTCTAATTTGTGTTGTTTTATGTTGGTTTGGTTGTTGGGGCTGAAGGTGGTTGTGTGGCTCTTTGGGTATAGTATTGAGTGGTTAGGGGTGGACATCTTGATGTCTACTATGGCTTTCTCATTTGTACTTTGTTTGGTTATTTTCCTTGGGGTATTTTTCACTGCCTTTTCCTGGTGGCTTCGGATGTGTACTGGAGGTGTTGTCCTCAGTCTAACTACCTGTATTGTTATTCTTTGTTTGAATTTTTTGGCTTGCTCTACTTGTCGTGCCAGCATGGGTGTAGGGTTATAATTGAGTGGCATTGGGGTTACCTTCATGCGGCCTGCTTTAATTTTACCTTATTGAGCTCCTATTGGTTTCTTTTTTTGGGTATACTATTTCAGTTAAAGGAACTTCTCTACACTCCTGAGTATTATCTTTCTTTGTATAATTTTGGCTGTTCTGATCCTTTAAGGTTAGGCATCTTCTATTATGATGGTTATAGTTGGTTGATTGACTCATCAGCAGAATATTGCAATTTTTCCTCTTTTCATTTTTTGTTCTGGTCTTAGGTTTAAAGTTCCTGTTATTCCTGTTATTTAATCAAGTATGAGCTGATGTTGAGCAAGTGTACTAATTTTCCTGATGTTGATCGAGCTTTAACTAGAATTACAATTGGAATAAGTACTATTGTCATATTATTGATATGGCCTTATGTTATATTGATGGGTGTGCTTCATCTAGTTGTGTTACTTGGAGTATCATCTCCTTACAGAATTATTGGTATATGCAGTGGGATCAAAATTTAATTTTGGATATTCAGTATTGGGATATTGGCATTACTTACTCTTCTAGTTATTTCTTTCCTAATATCTACTTTTTGAAATCTCTTGACTACTATTATAGTAATGGTAATTTTTGGGTCCAATGGTTCTGTAGTTCTCTTTTGTCGGTTACTATGCAAGCTAATTTATGGGGCTTCTCGATCAAGCTGAATATGTTGGTGGAGAATTATCATCCTTCTTTGCATGGCACTTTTTTGGGTGGCAACACCACGTTTAATGGTTATTCATTTTGGGTTTTGGCATCTAGCCATTATAGAATGTTATTAGGATTTCCTATACTCGTGCTTAATGGGGAAATGCAGCTTGAATTTTTTTGTAGCTCTTTCGAGCATTAGTGAGCTGGAGGTCCCCTTAAGGGCCATGTACTATTTTTTGTTATTAACGCGTAGGCCCATCGGAGGGTTTTAAAAAAAAAGAGCATTTTTGATAAATTTGAATGTTCATATTCTTTCTCTCCTCGTACGTAGGTGCTCTGGTGATCGTGGTTTCCACTATAGATTGGGTGTGATTTTACTTATTATTTGCTTTTTTATTAATAGATTTTGGTGGATTGTTATATTAGCTTATCTGAGGCCGTTTGGCCTTAGGTTTTCATTTTCCTGCTAGATGGAAGTGATTCCTTGATCTTCTTCCACAAATCCTTGGGTTAGTCCTCCAGCAGGATCGATTCTTTTGAACAAAGGTTTTTTTATTCAAATGGTGCTGATAACTCTGCTAAATCTCGCTCTTTTCATGACGTTGTTTCTTGTGCTTCTTCATCGAATGAACCTATTTTTTCTTTCACTAAGTCATTTGTTAAATTCTTTTTGACTATATTGATGTCCAATAAGAACATTGTTAGACTTGAGAGTCCTTATCAATTTACTCTAAAGGAAAAAATATTTTTGTCCGCGGACCTAATCTTGACGCAATTCATTCTTTTTTCAGAAACTTGAAATGGTCTAGTGTTTTCTCTCTATGTTTTCTTGATGCTAGACATATTGCGATCCAATTATTCAATGACTTGGATTACAGTCAAGTCTTTGCAAGGAGAACTTATTACATAAACAATTGTCAAATAAGATTGCTAAAATGGACACCGTACTTTTATATTAAGGATACCCCATTGTTCCTTTTTGGATTTCATTTCCTAACTTAAGGCTACATTTTTTTAATCCTCATGTCTTACATGCTTAGGGTTCAATCTTTGGTAGGCCTTTATAATCCATCAAGCTACAGCCTCTCAGTCTACGCCATCTGTAGCTCGGATTCTTATGGAAATGGGCATTACCAAGAAACACCTAAAAGAGATTTGTCTTGGCTCTAAAAATTCTGGTTATTTACAAAAAGTTGATTTTAAAAATATTTTGAATTTTCGTAATCATTGCTAAGTCCATGGGCATTCAATTAATGAATGTTTTGTGGTCCATCCGCATCTTAAAAAAACCAATAAGGGTTCCAATAATATGGTGGAAGCTAATATTGGGGAACAAACAGATAATGGAGTTCTTATTGTGGTTCTACAAAATGTGAAAAATGCTGAGCATTAGCCTGTAGGTGATGAAATAGAAACTAAGCCTTCTAATAAATCCACTAGGGAATTAGTTCATACAATCGGTGGAAACAATGAAACTAAAACCCATATTGGTATCAAAGATTCTAAGGGATATCCTATTTTGATTGATTCGGTTGAGCCTTTACTAAGTGGTATGAATGCTGAGGATAATAATCATGATCTGATTGCTTCTCATTACTCTCATGCGAATGGAGCTTTAAATAAGGAAATGGGAGTTAAGAATGATGCTCTTGCAAATTTGTCTCAGGTTTAGTGTGCTTTAAACCATACTAATGGGATGAATACTAAAATGATAAATGATCAATTCGATAAGGATGGAGAGAACATTAAGGAGGGTGAGATTTTATCTCAAAACACTGATTCTCTTATTGTTAATCAAGAAGGCATCAATAGTGGTTTTATGTCATCTCCAATTTCTAAAGGGAATGCCAAGAATAATGAGGAAATTTTTTTAAAATTCTCCAAAAAGAAAAACAAGAATAATAAAAATTCAGTTGGCTTCACCACAAGGCCACTAGGGCTTCGAATGTTTCTTATGCATCCAATGGTTAAATCTCTCATTTGGAATATTAGGGGGTGGGGGCTACCTTGTCTAGGGATAGGGTTAGAAATTTATGTAGGGTCCATAATATTAATTTTCTTGTTTTAATTAAAACTTTAGTTTCTTCTTCTAATTTGGATTTAGTGCATATCAATCTGAGTTTTGAATAGGCTTTTGGTAATTGTTCCAAAAAGATTTGGATTTTTTGGAAGAATTTGGTGTGTTTAGACATTATTGTTGATTTCCCTAAAACTATTCATACAAGCATTAATATTTTTCAATTTTCTTCCTATGCTTCCTTCATTTATACTTCATGTTCTATATTTGAAAGGAAAACTCTTTGGAAATAGCTTTGTGATTTTCTTCTAATATTAAGGCTCCTTGGATGATTAGTGGTGATTTTAATATTTTCACTAATGTTCCTAAAAGACTTGGGGGTAAATCTCCTAAATTCCAAGCCATGGAAGATTTTAATGATATGATTTCATATTGCAATCTTCATGATATTGTTTTTACTGGGAATGCTTTCACTTGGAACAAGGCTATTAAGTGGAAAAGATTGGAACGCTTTTTATTAAATGATTCTTAGATTTCATCCTTTCCTATGACTCACATTAATCATTTGACCAGAACTTTATCTTATCATTCTCCCCTTCTTTTAAATAATTTTTTGCAAAGTAGTAACACTCATTCGCCTTTCATATTTCAATATATGTGGACTCTGGATGACTCCTTTACTAATATTTTGCATAGTAATAAGAATGCTCCTTTATTACCTTATGATAATGTTGGGGGTATGACTAGATTGTGGTTTAAGCTCAAAAAGCTTAAGCAAAAATTAACTCGATGGGATAAGTGTATTCTCAAGAATATTTTCTCTAACGTTTTGCAGGCTAAGAATTTTGTTGATATTGCTGATAATAAGTATATGAATGATTCTCCTCCTGAGAACCTTTCTTATCTCAATGAAGCTAAAGTTAACTTGTTTAAACTTCAAGAAAAAGAGGAAGCTTTTTGGATACAAAAGGCTTCTTCTAATTTTTTTGATGAGGGAGATAGAAATACAAATTTTTTTTTCAAAATATTGCTAATCACAAGAAAGTGGCTAGTCATATCCACAAAACTACAACTCCTTCTGGTGTTTCTATTGATCTTTCTAAGTTGATTTATGATTCTGGTATTGATTATTTTAAATAGGTTTTCAATAAAGATTTCACTCCAGATTTGAATATTGATTATTCTTTTATTCCTACTCTTATTTCAAAGGAGGACAATATTTTTCGCACTAAGGTGCCTACTGAAGATGAAATTTGGTTGACTATTAAAAGTATTAATGTTGACTCTGGGCTGGCCCTGATGGGTTTACCACTAAGTTCTTCCAGAAATGTTTGTCCATTATTAAGGGTGATTTAGTGAATGTTGTGGTTTATTTTTTCTTGGGTAATCCTTACCCTAAGTTTTTACTTCTACTTCTATTGCTTTATGACCTAAAAATGATGTCATTAATTTCTAGAATGATTATCATCCTATCGGCCTGTGCTCTTTTTTCAACAAGCTTAATGCTAAATTACTTATGGGAAGCCTTTCTATGTTCTTACCTAAAATTATTTCCCTTGAGCATACTGGCTTTGTCAAGGGTAGGTCTATGTTTGACAATGTTTTATTGGCTCAAAAGTTAGCTCATGACTCAGAAGCTAAAATATCTGGGGGGAATCTTATTTTGAAAGGTTGATATTTCTACAGCTTATGATAATTTAAATTGGGAATTTCTCTACATGATGTTAAGGCTTTTTGGGTTTTATATGGATTTTATTAAGCTTATCAAGAATAGCATTGAGAAATTTTTTTTTTTGTTATTATCAGTGGTAAGTGTCATGGTTATTTCAAATTGACTCATGGGCTTAGATAAGGGGATCCTCTATCTCCTGCCTTGTTTATCATTGCTAATGAATATCTTTCTAGAGGCCTTAATAAGTTGTTTATGATTCATCCTAATTTGTAGTTTAGAACTATTGGTGGTTTTCCAATTACACATTTGGGTTTTGTGGATGATTTTATCATATTCACTAATGGTTCTTTCAAAATGCTTTACGTCCTTTTTAAATTTCACTATCAATTTCAAAGCGCTAGTGGTCTAATTTTCAATCCCATAAGAGTTGTTTTATTTCTTCCAAGTCTATCTCTGATCAAAGAATAATTGTGATTCATAATAAGTTTGGTTTTTCTCATAAGAACTTACCTTTGAAGTATTTAGGCACTCCTCTTTTTAGACGTAAGAAGAGATCTCACTTATTTCACGGCATCTTCACTGTTATTCAAAATAAGCTTTCCACTTAGGCTATTAATTTTCTTTCTTTTGGTGGTAGATTGTTATTAATTAGACATGTCCTTTGTTCTATTCCTATTTACTTTTTTCTTATTTTATGCCCCACTGTGAATGTTTGTAGTAGAATGAAAAGGTTATTCAATATTTTTTTTGGGTCCTAAGGAAAGCAAGTCGGACATAATGTGGGCTTCTTGGACTAATTGCGCTAGGGTTAAAGATGAAGGGAGACTAGGTGTTTTAAAAACATGGTTGACATGGCTAAGGCCTTCTCCTATAAACTTTGGTTTTCTTTAAGAACCAAGAAAAGTTTGTGGGCTAATTTTATGATTGTTAAGTATTGTGCTGGTAGACATCCCCTCATTTTGTCATTTTAAACAAGGGGATTCTTATAATTGTAGAAGGCTTGGTTCCATCAAGTGGGAGGCTGAGCAATTTCTTCAATGGGGTATGGTGGCTATTAACATTTTCTTTTGGCAGGATAAGTGGTTGGGGAATGTTTTTATTGATAAGTTATTGAATACCCATTCCACTTCAGCTTGCAAAGTTAATCATTTTATTCAAGATGGTGTGTGGAATGTGGATTTACTTAGTGATCTTATTCCTCGTACTATTGTTAATCTTATTCTCAAAATTCCACTTCACTTGGATAAAGAGGATTGCATTATGTTCACTCATGCTAATGATGGTAAGTTTTCTCTAAAATAAGTTTGGAATTCTATTAGGCATTCTTACCCTAATTCTCTGCTTTATTTACTACATGGCACCGTGCTATTACATCTTCTTACTCTATCTTACTATGGAGGATATTGTAAAATTATTTGCTTATCAACTCAATTTTAATGGAAAAAAATTTTATATGGTTTCCAAATATCAATGTTGCTATCACATTGAAAACCTTAATCATACTTTTGCTTAAGGTCATATCTCTCTTAAAGTTTGGTTATATTTTGATAACATGTTTAATTCTCACTTTTTCACTAATTATAATTCCCTAACGAATATATCTTGGTTTACTCCTACCAAAGGTCATATTCATAATGTTTTACCAATCATTATTTGTTGGTTTCTTGGAGGAGTAGAAATCAAGCTAAGCATGAGGATAATTGTATGAATTCTATGAGTATTATTGCTAAAGTTAAGGATAAAGTACTAAAGCTATTTTTTATTTCTCATGTTTTACGTGAAGGGAAGGCTGATGCTGATTATCTAGCTTAGATTAGCTATAATTTACTTGAGTTTACTGAATTTTTTTGGTCTTCATTATCGAATAAATTAAAGGGATTAGTTAGGCTAGACCGTTCTGTGCTGCCATATGTTCGATCTACCTAACAGTTTCTTCTTTTATTTTTGTTTCTAGTGGTTATGATTATCTCTTGCTGGCCTCTTCTTTGTTTGGTTCACCTTTTCTATTTATTGGGCTGCTGTTATTTTGTGTGATCTTATCACGTAGTTTATTTTTGTTGGATTTGTTATTTTCCTAAGTTATTAATATTATTGGTTTAGGTTATGGCCGGGGGGGGGGGGGGGGGTCATTAGCTCATTCTGTTCTCTCTTTTTAACTCATCCTACTTTAAATTATATTATTAATCTCTTTGTTATCTGTTGGATGGTTGGCCTATTTATGGGGATGGGTGGACTCATTTCAGTATACTTATTCCATCCTTTATTTTTCTCATGCATTCTACTAATCTTCTATGTGGGACTATGATCACGAATAGCTACTCTCTATTCTAGCTGGTTGATTTTCTCTGGAGACTTCTGGTTTCCTCTAGAGTAAACAACTGGCTAGCATGGATACTCTCATTCAAGATGGCTGATGTGAATTATTTCCTTAATGCTTCTAATCTTATATTTTATGCTATTTTGTTACTATTATTTGCTTTTATCAGTCTCTTTGCAGGCCTTTTTATAGGTTTTTGGAGACTTATTCTCCTTTTGTGCAAGGCTCTTTTTTGGGTGAAAAGACTGAGTTGAATGGGTCTATCATCTTCCTTTCTTTAAAGGTGTTGGATTCAAGCTGACCTAAAATGTTATTAGGTTTTCTTGTACTTGGGCTTAGTGGGGAACTCCAGCTCATAGGTTTTCTTTGGCTTTTCTTGTAGCTCCTTTGAGCAGTACAGAGTCGGAGATCCCCTTAAGAACCATGTACTTTTATTTTGATATTAACACATAAGTCCATCGGTGGGTTTTATCCAAAAAACAAAAGAGCATTTTTTTGACTTCTACTCTATAAGAAAATTTACTTTTGACTTTCATAACTCTTTACAATTTACAACTCTTTAAAAATTTACATTGAAAATTTAAAATTAATCAACTCCCTACAAGGTTAGTATAAAAAATAATGCACAGTGTATATATAATCATCCATAGGCCAACATACAGTGCAATGAAAGATAAACAATCACATCATCACATACCCACCAAAATACTATCACGCAGAAGGCACGATCGGACAGCTTTGGTTAAACCAGACGATTTGTAGTTCAAAATGTGATGATGTGATTGTTTATCTTTCAAAAATCTTTTAAAATACTTAACAAAACTCTACAAAATTTGAAACATAAACTCATGACAACTTAATCTTCCAATCCCTGGAGTTTAGAGGCTTTATACATTATAGATTTTGAGTAGTTTCAAATTAAAATCCTAGCTAAATGCTGATATTTCTCACCAACCAGTGGATGGATTTTGATGATTTTGGTCGTGTTTTTCTTCTAGTGTTGTCCTCACAAACTTTGTAGAAGACTCTAAGGCTTGATTGTGGCTGGACTAAAAGTTGAGTTGTAAAGTCTCCTTTTTCTCTCTAAATCCCTCTCTCTACACCAAAATAAGGTTTGGGGACTTCAAAATGGTGGAGAAATGATGGGAGGAGGCAGAGAAGATGCTAGAGAAGCTTGAAGAAGAGTTCTCTGGAGTGGAGGATACTAAGGGAATATTTTGGAGTCAATGTCCCTTAGGTTTCAAGGCTATTAGAAGCCCGTGGGAAGGCTACTATTGAGCGAGACCCCTTGGCTCATGTGATGAGGGAACCACTTTATTTTCCCCCACTTGGCTAAACCAAGGCATGGCTTTGTTTAAAGGGGTGAATTAAGCTTCCTTTAAGATGGATTTGGGCTAATCTATAGCAGGATTGTTATACGGTTAGGTTGCTAGGGTGGCTTGGCCACCTAAGCTCATTTGAGAGCTTAGTTGATCATTTGACTTGTCAAATGAGTCAATGGAGTTGAGGTAGCTTCCAAGGGGGTGTATTTGGCTACTTAGGCCAGTGGTCAAATGTTTGAGGATATGGCATTAGAGTTTGCATGGGTGATGAGTGCATGTGAGGGGTTTGACCATGTATGGGAGTATGACCAAGCCAAATAAATGGTGACTTAACTTAGGAGAACATCATGCATACTTAGAATATTCAATTGAATAATTTTAGGTGGTTAATTTGGTTTGAAATTGATTGGAGGATTGAATTTGACCTTGGTGGGTGTATGGTTGATTTGGTCAACCATGATTGAATTGGTCAACATGGTCAAACCAAAGGTTGGGGTTGGGTCCAACAAATTCAAAATGTCATATTGGACCCAATTGAAGTGGTCCCATGCAATAGTGAGGTCTCCTTAAATGAAATGCATGTTTGGGCTCTTAAGGGGCATTTTGGTCAACCTGAACAAACCAAAACTTGGGTTTGGGTTCAATTCACTTCTAATGATGCCTAGAATGCATTACAAGAGGTTTCGTGGCATAGTTTGATTGAGCCATACTTTAATTTTACCCTTAAGGGGCATTTTAGTCATTTGGGCTTCTGGTCAACTCAGGGTCAACCAGGATCCACCAAAGTGCAACTTTGTATTCAACATGTTATAACAGGACTATGGACATGCTCAAGGGTTTTGGGGAAGGTCCCAAGATCAAATTTGATAAGATGCTAAGTCCAGGGGCATAGGCTGTAAATATTTGAAAATTTCGCAACATTTGGATTTCAATTATGTTTTTGGCATTAGAGGTCTCATATTGGCCTAAAATTTGTAGGTTAGATCCTAGAGACATGCCTAATCAATATGCAACTGGTAGATCATGAATTCGGGGTCATTTTATTTAATTTTGAGGAGATTGAAAAATCACCTAAAAAGGGCCATAGGATATGGGCCTTTGACCTTGAATTTTGGTTTAGAATTCTGGATTTGAATGTGGTTTTAGATTTTATTGAATGAGTTTGGTTAACCTCATAACAAAAATGAGGTCAAAAGCTAACAAGATTTAAAGTATAAGTTTTATATTATAAATTATCTAGTTGTCCTCATAATTAAGATTTAGACTTTTTAGATTTTAAAAGAATTGAGTAAAAATGTACAAAGGCTATAGAGATGTTTAAAATCTACATTTACACATGCTTGGAGTGGGTTCCTAGCTAACAATCCTAATGCACAATCAATATCCTTATATGTAATGCATGATAGGCTAAGCTCTATCTTAAAAGATGAAAGGATGAATCAAACTCTAAAATTTAGGACTCAAGTTGAGTAATTTTAACTTTAAGTTCAAATGACACTAGCGAGAAGACTTACTAAGAACTCTAAATATTATCTTATTTAATTTACCTAATTTTTTTAACAATGAAAATTTCTATGAAATTTCAACAGTATAATGGCCATATACCAAAGGAAAAGCAATAGCATCCTCCGAGCACTTGAGGACCCTGCTACCTTGCCCTCATTGGGCATTAATATTTTGTCTTAACGTACATTATAGAAATAAAATATGTGCATGTATGAATGTATAGGTAAAGGGGTTGGTGTATACGGTACCTAGTACCGTATCATCCTAAAATAAGTTAACATATTCCTATAAAGTCTGGAACATATAGACAAAAAGAATCCAAGAAAAAAATTTTACTCATGAATGAAAATTACCACCAAAAATTGAGATTTATAAAAAACTTAATATAAAAAGACATCTATATTCATTTATTTGATAATTTACAATAGAATCAAACTCTGCAGAAAAGAAAGGTAGCCAGGCTCCACCACAACAAACTTGGATTTCTAATCCTATCTTATATATATATATATATATATATATATATATATATATATATATATATATTCAAATAATGTAACGCTTCTAATGCAATCCTTAAAGAGCCTAAGTGCACCAACAGGAATTAAAATGCAAGACTGGGGTAGATTGATATCATGGAGTCTTCCATTTTAATTATAAGTTTTGATCCTTAAAGCTTCCCAAGTCAATACACCTTTGCCCTCCTAAAAGAAAGCAAGCACAAGGGTATAGAAGCTATAATGTTTAAATATTTTACTGATAATTTTACATTAATTTAATTTAATTGATCTATAATTTATTAAGTTTATAATTTTAATATTTACATTCTATCAAATTCACTCGTGGTGTTATAAAAATGACGCAAGAGGACCTAGACCTCCTTAGGATACATAACCCCATTACCTGAGATAGTCTAGCCTAAAAACTTCATTGACGGGAATGTTGGTTGTTATTTAATGTTGTTTACTTATTCAATTTCATTGGGCTATTGATCTACCAAAATTTTAATGATTTATTAATTTTTCAAATATAATGAATATTTTAATGTATTTAATTGTGGGGTCCATTTCTTAACTTTTAGTTTACATTGGTTCCCAGAATTTTTCTATTTTACATAAATAATAGCCCAGAGATTAGTCTAATGCCTTTTTGTTTACTAAATTTGGATTTTTCTGAAATTAGTTATAGATATTACAAGTTTAAAAAAATTTTGTATTAAGTTTGACCCAAATGTTAAGTTTTTTATTTACATTAAATTTTAGAGTTTTTATATTTTTCATAAATATTAGACCCGGATTTGAGTCCAATGTCTTTGAGTTTGCTCAATTTAGATTTTTTTGGAATTAGTTATGCATTACTGAAGTTTAATGATAAAATGGATTTATTTAATTATTTAATTAGGGGTGTTTTCTTATTTTTGTACCAAATCAACTCCAAACTCTTGAAACATTTTCTAAATTTTAGAAATGACCTCTAGTGATGATTTCAAGTGTTTAAAATTATTTTGTTATTTTTTATACATTTTAAATTATTTATTTTAATTTAATATTAGATTTCTTAACTTTTATTTTTTTTTTTTTTGAATGAAATTTAAGGGTGTTTTAATTTTCATCTATTAATATTTTAATTATGAACATTTTGATATATTATACGTAATTTTTGGAGTTAAAATGGATTTATTATGAATTTTTAAAGATTTTTGATAAATTATGTACATGAATCTTGGGTTTACTAATTGACAAACTAAATGACCTCCAAATATAATGAAATTTGAAACATAGGTATATGAATATATGTGCTTCAAACCCACTAAATTTGAGCTCATCAAAATCTCCCTAGGTTGAAAAATCAATCACCAAACCTAAATACATCTATAGCTTTGGTGATTTATTTTAGGATCAATACTAATTAAATTTAGGTGAAATCAGTGGCAAACTAACCCTGACAAATATAAACACATCATAGAGAAAATAAAATCTAATTCTAAGTGCATGAATATTTATGAATTTTTAAATTTATAGGTCCAAAATAGACACATGAACTTAAAAGTTCAATTCATAAAAATTCTGGTCACACAAAAATCTAAAAAAATTAGGGTAGCTCAAGGATGCACCCTAATACTTACCGTCCAATTTGAGGTCCATTTGACCATTGGATCTTAATAAATTTAAAAAAATTAAAAAACCAACATCTCTAATTTTCTCCAAATTTACTTGTCAAAAACTCTTGCAAATATTTTAAAAAATAGTATATCTCAAGAGCTTTCCAACAAGCCCAAGAACACTAAATTTAAATTCAAAATGAACTTTCTATGACTTATTGAAGTTTTGGTCATTTAAATGAATTATTTAATTCATTTCAAATTCAAAATTAGCATACATTGGCAATGATTGGGGCGGTGATGGTGGTGGCCTTCAAACACGTGTTAGCCGCTATGCGGATGACTTAAACACATCAGATCCTAGATCTGACCATCAGGTCAAAACAATGGAAGATCAGTGGCTGGGATTATACCACCCAGCTCATAGAACAGCCAATTTGGCGCTCATTCAAATCTCAGAGGAAACACATGAGCGATTTCAGATCTGGGCCATCCAATCTGCTAATCGGATGGCTTTGATTAAAAGATTCATTTTAGTTCAAAATGAACTAAATATTCAAATGCCCATAATTTTTTATCCAACCATTCAAATTTGATGAAATTTGAAACACGGAATCTAAATAATCTGATCTTTTAATGCTTGGAGTTGGAAGACTATGCATTGAGATCTAGGAGAAAATGAATTTTGAATTTCAAACTTCATATCAAGATAACTCTCTAACCTGTGATTGGATTTTCTTAACCATAGGCTTTACAGAAAGCTTGAGATATCATCTTTAACTTCCTAGAAGGATCCAAGAGATTATTTCCAAAGGTTTAGAAGTTGGATTTGAATTCTCCTTTCACTCTCTTTCTTTCTCTCTCTTACTAGTTTGGAATTATTTTGAACTGAGGTAGGCAGCGAGGAGCTATGGGAGTGTTGGGGTGGTTGCTAGGGAGTTAGTGAATCATATTTATTAACCCTTTCTTCAAGGGAAGAAAGGGTATTTATATGAGATAGAAATTTGAATGGAGGGCTTGGATCTTGCCACCTAAGCCATGGCCCACCTTGAAATCAATTTTGTTCTAACTAGTGGGAGCTCAAGGAACATTCTAGAGAGTTTAAAAGCACATGGTAGATTATCTAGGAAATTAGGCTTGAACTAATCATTGGAGAGAGGTTATTTTGGAGGTTATTACCATAATAGTAACCCATGTGGCCTGAGCATGAAATGACCTATAGGAAGAATATTCGAGAGTGCATGCAAGCCATTGTTTGGGTTCAAATTTGGCTGGGTTGGTCTTGGGTCCAAAAACATGGGTTTTAGAGAGCTTGGTTCAACACATACTTTTAAACTAGGTCAAACCATGGGTTCAAACTCTTGGTATGTGTGCATGGGGTTACTACACACTTGCTATAGCAATTTTCAAATTTTATTTTTACAAGGGTAGTGATTTAGATCAAGAAATTCCCATTTTTAGCACTTGGTTCAACCCCATTGGCCAAACCATGTGGGCCAAGGGCTAAACATTTTTTAAGAGACTCATGTTGACCTCATGAATAGTCCTTAAGAGTTTGGGTTAAAGATTATGTCAAAATCATGAGAAATAAATTTTTGAAGTTTTTATGGCATGTTTTGGTCAACTAGGTTTCACCCTTCAAGGGTGTGCCCAAATCATTCCAAATGATATTTTGGACATGTTGAAAGTGGTCCCTAGGCTTGGTGGGGTCATTTAGTTCAAAAAGTGTGTTTAAGGGCTAAAAGGGCCATTTGGTCCACCTAGGTTGACTTGGCCAATGAAGGTTGACTTGGCCAATAAAGGTTGACCAAGGGTTTGGATTTGGTTTAATTCTCTCCAAATCAAATTTTGGATAATTTTGGATAAGGTTGTATGGCTTTGTTTGACTGGGCCATGTTGTGGTTTAAGTAGTTTTATGGTCAACAATGGTCAACAATGGTCAACCATGGCCAACCAAGGTTCAATGGTGGTTTAATACATCATGCTAGTGAAGATGATCATGATCAGTGAGTTTGGAGAGTCCTCCAAGGTCAGAATCACAAGATGTCGTATTTAGTGGCATAGGTTGTATTTATTTAAAGGTTTTGCAGTCTATAGAAATGCTTTAAGTTTTAAGGTTTAGGGGTTTAAAATGCCTTCAAATTGATGTGGTTGACCCTCAAGACATGCCTAATCAATATACAAGTGATAGATTAGGAATCTAAAGTCATTTGATTAGGTTTCAAGGCAAGGGAAGCTTCTTCAAAAATAGGTTATGGACTAAGGGGTTTTGGGTTTGGCTCTGGCACTGGATTTTGGAGTTTTGAATTGATCATTGAGTTTAGTCACTAGATTGGATTTAGATTAGATTTAGATAATGATTTAGATGGATTTAAGGTTTGAAATGTTTAGATCATTGACAATCATTACTAATCATCAGTGATTAAACTGGTGATTAGCTGACTATCACATGAGACTATCAACTAATGAATTTAAAGTATGATTTTGATTTAGTTTTTGAAGTGATCAATAGAGGTCAATGATTGGGGGAATTTTAGTCTTTGTGATGATCATGCCACTGACAATCAAGGGTGATTGTCAAGTGGTAGATGAGATGATCAAATGACATTGGTGATTTTCAAGTAATGATTTTAAGTCAATGATGAAATAACCATGCCAAAACACAGTGATGAGTTTGATTTAGATTTTAAAATATTGTAGATCTAGAGATTGATGTTTGATCTAGAGGGGATTGACCTCATCCAAAAATGGGGTCAATAAATGGACCCACAACATGTGTGATGAACTTGAAAAGTAAATCGCATGTGTTAGCGTTAACCAAAGTGATCAGTTAAATCCAAAAGATTGTGTGACATTTAAATTTAATTTTAAATGGATTATACTTAACTAGGATAGAATCTCCTAAACAAGTGGAGATACAACTGTCAAATAGATAGATTTCTTAAGACTTAAAATTCTTCTTTCCAATCCAAGAGAAGGGATGAAAACACAAGGGGAATCAAACCTATATCAATAGACTAGAGGGCATTTTCAAAGAAAGGGAAAATATAAGAGGATATTTACACCTAAACTTGAATGTTTTAGATTTAATATTTAATTAGGATGGAGACATAAGGGGCTTCTCCATCATTAGTGAATGATCATATGAAAAGGAAGCCTTTATCATAGGCTTACACCAAAACACAGAGGATTGAATTTAGATCTAAACTGGGATGGTGCCACGAGGGGCTTACTCAATGACTAGTATATGATCTTGAGGATGGGAAGCCTTTATTATAGACCTATACCCAACCTCAGACGACCAAATTTAGATTTAAACTAGGTAGTGCCATGAGTGGCTTGCTCCAACACTAGAAGATGATCATGAGGAAGGGAGGTTTTATGTGGGTACTCACACCTAACCTCAGAGGACAAGATTTAGATTTAAACTAAGAAGGTGCCATGAGGGGCTTGCTCCATCACTAGCAGATTATCAGGTGAAACTGAAGCCTTTATCATGGACTTATATCCAATCATAGAAGATCGAATTTAGATTTAAACTAGAATGGTGCCATGAGGAGCTTACTCAACCACGAGCAGATGATCATAAGGAATGGAAGCCTTTATCATCAACTTATACCCAACCTCAGAGTACTAGATTTTGATTTAAGCTAGGACGGTGCCACAAGGGGCTTGCTCCATAACTAGAAGATGATACTGAGGAGAGGCGGCCTTTATCATGGAATATTGACCTCATCTTTATCTGAGGTCACCAGGCAATACCCCAAACTCTTGATCATATCTGATGGTTGACAATCAATCAGTTATCAATCATCTAAACATTTCAAACACTAGTATAGCCTACAATTTATTATTCAATCATATATCCAGTCATTAATCACTCAATCAATTAAATATATATCTAACTTGCATTCAATTAATCACATAATATCTAATCAGTCATCAACAATCATATTAAATCAAACATCTTCTATCAATATCTCAATCCAATCTATAATCACTAATTTGCATATAGCCTACATATATCAAGTCAAATTTCAATCAATCAGTGTCTACATATAGTTATAATCATGCACTGTCATCTCCTAATCTAGTGTATATTTTGCAAAGTGCACTTACCCTCTAACCTTAGTCAGAGTCTAAACAAATTCAATAGGAGCCTCATGTACCAAACCCAGCATCTTAAGCCCCTTGAATAAATGATTGATCAAGATGATCAATTGAGCTAGCTCAGGCTAGCACATTTGATCATCAAATATTATTCACCCTTAAATCCATCATCAAATGGCAATTGATCTTCACCAAACTTCTCTAAGTACCTCTCCTAGTGAAATGGAACTTACTAGTCACCCTGATCCAGTCAACAGTTAATTGGGTCAACTGAACCTATTTGAACTCAATAATTATATATGATTGAACCCACCCTTTTAATCCATCAAGACCACTTTAAATAATTACTCAAACATCCCCAAACATGTCTTGAATCAACCCATGCATGGTTTGACTTGGTCAAACCACTAAAGGTGGTCAAACTCTACCATACAAAGAGCTCTTCACTCATGCAATGGATCTATCCATTAGGATCCATTTCAAACCACCTCTATAGCCTCTAACATCCATTTGAACTCCACCTCACCATGTTTTGGCCATGTTGACGGGTCGAATGAGTCAATAAAGCATTTAAATGGTTTTTTTGATCAACCCTAATTCTAATGTCCTCACCATAGGTTTCACATGGCTTCCAAACTATTTCATCAATCCATTTGATCCATATGGACCTCACCCCACCCCTTTGACCATTTGATTAGTCAAATGGTAAACAAAGACCAAATAACCTCATTTGGTCAAACATCCCTTTCCCACTGCCATTCCCTCTCAAATTCCAACTCAACCCTTTCAAATCAACTCTACATACTTCCCTAATTCTACCTGATCCGAACCTAGCCCCCTAGCTTAACCTAATGGTCTGTGGTCCCCTCCCTAAGTGAGAATGACCTAGGGTCATTTTCCATTTGAGGTAGCATGCTCCCCTATGTTCTAACAATTTGAGCCACATATCCTGCATCTGAGCAACACTCTTGATCGATCTCATCCATCTAAGCGAGATCCAGCAGATGGAATTGACCCAAAGAGATGAAACCCTTCATTCGAACCTACTCTTGAATTCACTGATTCCCCAAAGCTCTAAGTATCTCATTTTTCTTTCTATGGTTTTCCTCTCCACTTCCCATCCATTTCTTGATGTTTAAGAGCTACCGGCGGCAAAGTTGGTGCAAGGCCGAAGCTAGTTCCATACTAAGTGATCGAACTCTCTATCTAGTCTTCATCTGAGCTTGGAGTCTTTCTTCCAATGAAGAGAAAGAACCCTTCTCCACCTTCTCAAGTTATCTAGGTTGAGGTAAAATTTAAACCCTAGGTTTTACTTAAGTTCTTAAAATGATCGTTTAGGAAGTTACTTAGAGCTCTAAAAAATTACTCCCCATTATTCTTATAATCTTCTGTCATTTACATCTAAAGTATTACGCCATTTAATTTTCTGTAAGCAAAGTTTAAAACAAAACCAAGTCCTAGGGTTTTCTGATGGTTGAATGAAGAAGACGAGCTCATGACCGTTCGATCTATTTTATTTAGATTTAACGATCATGATCTTCTTAGATCCATAGTCTAATCCAACCATGCAGAACCTTTATAACTAATTGGTCTCATTTGATGTAATCTCTGCCATTCTTTCTAAACCGCAAGATCTACTTTCTGCCGTCTGATCTCTCTTCACTGATATCAAATTATGGGATTTGATCTCCGCCATCGGATGGAAACCATGAGGATCTAATGGCCTTTATTCCCTACTAACATGGTTAAGTGGATAAACATGCACCGATGCATGGCTATTCGGGTAATGCCATGTAGAAAATGCGGAGCACTACAACCGCCGCTGTATGCACTGGCTCAATCCTTTGTTGTCGCATGTAAAGCAACTACCACCGCCATCTAAATAATAACATTTATATTTAAATATATTTTAAAACCATTTAAACTTTGAAATATTACTATAAATTAATTTTTTGCTAAAAATTAACATATAATACCTCATTTTGTTTGTATTTAAATTCTCTATTTTCTTAAAAAAATTAGCGTTTAGTAAATAGTGTATCAATTGTTATTTTAATTAGATGTATTTTCAAAAAAAATTAATTACTCAATGAATAAACATCCGATTAAGCTCAAATTTACATGGCATAATATTTGAGATGTAACGCATACTCTATTTTTGGGGAATTTTAGAGCTCAATTCTAATTATAAATGAATTTTCAAATGTATAGTGCATTATTTGGATTAAACATTTGAAAAATCATTGCAAACTTTATAATCATTCAATGAATGTATATTAGAACTCTATGGAATCAGTGAAAGGTCACCTTTCATTAAAATTTAAACAAGTTATGATCATATCTTGTTTGAGGGAATTTAGTTATCAATGCTATAAGAATTTTTTTATTTTGCCCTCAAACTATACATGGTCATGACTTCAAATTGGATGTGGATTTTTTGGTGATGTTCCCTACATCCTCAAATAATCTCAATTCACTTGCATGTACATCTATCCTATAATTGAATTTCCAAAATTTATAAGTTATTATATGACTTATAATTTTGATAATTCATCATGATCATTCCATAGAGAATTAGAACACTTTACCATTTTATTGATTGCTATGATGTGATTGAAATGTGTAAATCAAGGTTTGGAAAATTTAATTACAATCCTATTCAAACTTAGTGACATCTAAGGATAACAATTAAGGATGAGTCTTAGTTAACTTGAACAATTCTAGGATTAACCACACACATCCATTTTGGATGAAACCTAAACTTAGAAAACCTAGTGACATATACCCCATGACTAAATACATATTGATTTGACATTAATTGACCTTCTAATAATGATTAATTCAATTAACCCTTCATTAACGGATTAATTTCAATAAATTCAAATAATATTCATAAAAATATAAAATAAACTTCAATCAACTTTAAATGAGTCTTAAAATTATTAAAAATTTTAAAAAAATCCAAATTAATTTTCATTTAAATTTAATTTATAATTAAATTACCCTGAATTAAATATTAATTAAATAAATTTGTTAAAAGAATAAAAAAGTTTGACAAATATAAAACAAATTCAAATAAAGACAAAATAAAAATAAAAAATTATAATTTCAATTTAAATAATTTTTTAATTAAAATTTATTTTTTAATTCATTAATTAATTGATTTCATTTTTAATTAATTAAATATAATAAATAAAATTAAAAAATACTTAAAAATTAAAATAAAATTAAATAAAAACTAGAGATTTATAATTCAAATTTAAATATTTTTTTTGAATAAATTTCAATTTTAATTCATTAATAATCCATTAATAATCAATTAAAATTAATTAATACTTTAGCAATTAATTAAAAATTTCTAAATATTACAATAAAAATCAAAAGAAATTGAATTAAATTTTAATTCATTAATAACAAATTAATTTGATAATTTAATTGATTAAAATTTATTTTTAATAATTAAATATGATGATTTATTTGAATCAAATGAATTCAGGTCTTTATGCCTAATACTTGATTCCTTTTGAAGGGCATTTGGGCATTAAATTTTAAGACCTTGAACATAACTTAAGAACTAAAAGATTCTCTATATGTGAAGCATAATTCCTTTCAGGAAGGCACTAATGTATTTGATTGGGAGATTTTCAAATATTAATAATACATCGACCTTATGCATCATATTCGACTCCATTTGGAGGGTATGTTGCATTGGATTATAAGGTCCCTTCTCTATCTCTAATAAATCTTTGGAGGTCCTCATATGATCATCTGTCCTGTTAGAGGATGGATGTTTCATTTAAAAGCCTTAGGACTTATAAATTAATAACCTTTTGCACTTTAAAGGCTGTTAATCTATAAGTTCTTTAAAACTAAATAAATAACTTCAATATTTAAAATTCAAATAATTCAAAAATCAAATACACACCACTTAAACTTTAATTAAATTCTCCTTCAGCCTTTAATGAATAAATATTAAAAATACATGCAATCTAAATAATAAATCCCTACAGGACTTATCAAAGCCACACAACCTCTTTCACACATTTAGATGGTTTACTAGGACAACCAACTTTAGTCTAAGTTAAGCTGGTAGATTGATTTGGTTTGATTGTGGGTGCCTCTCCTAGAGGGCACCTATGTGTGTTTGGTTACTTTCTACAAAATATACAAGCCATATTTACTTTTTTATCAGCGCACCAGAGAGCGGAGTGAATGAATTTAGGGTCACGTAACTTAATTTAAATTACTTTCCTATATATATAACTGCTCACAATGCACTTTCATATATATTTTTTATTTCCTTATTTTACATTTCTATAAAATAGAATGTTTTTAGGTGATGATGTATATGAAAAGAGAATTGTAAATTTAAATTTCATAGATTTCTTGTATATATATTAAGTTGTACAGAATCATGAGTTATAAAAGAGTCAAAGACAACTGCTTATACATATACAAGTGTGGCTCCAAAAAGTAATATCCTCTTTCAAAGGGGATATTCTTTTTGGAATTCCATATAAGACTAGGAGCTCGAAGACCATAAGTAATTATATTGAAGCAGCAAAGAAGATGAATACCAAGCTCCTGAGGCATACATTAATTCTCCTCAATTTATTGGCAGCAAATTTCATCCATTGTCCGCTGCTGCTGGAGAAGACAGCATACCTTGTATAGCAAATTCTCCACCTACACTATTCTGTGAAGATCATGTCCTATCTTCTGTATTTGAAAGGAAGAGAAAGTTAAAGTCCTCACTGAATGGGCTGATTCAGGACTACGCCACTGGTTATGGGTAGTCAAAAATAGAATTTCTGAGAAGCATCAAGGATGTTATCTCCACTAAAGTGCATCCACACTCAGGTGAAAGGCGAGGAGAGTCCCCTCCTATAAAGAAAAGAGTTTAGTTCTAGGGATCGGGTCCAAGTCGACCAGCTACCATTACAGATCATCATAGGGAGCCAAAGAAGCTCTCATATCAAGATCAGTACATAACATCAATCCATCATCACAATCAACAAAGTCCTGTCAGATCTTTGGAGCATGGTGCATTAGCTAGTCGAGATTATAATCCCATATCTTCTCCATCTTCCCATTAATCCAAAAATCTTCCAGTCAGGACTTCTAATCATTCTACAAGTCAATATCCGTCAAGGGTTGATCGGCACCACTCACAAAGTGAGAAATCATCTTCTGGTTTTGATAAGAGGAGACTGAAATTTACAAATTAGTCAACCTCATTATCTGACAGGGAGAGAGTTTGGCAGCCTAAGATAGTTCCCACTCCAACTTTGTTAACGAATCAAAGGAATAATGCAGTGGATAAAAGATCAAGAAAGGGGAAGTTTGTGATCGAACTATCTCCTTCTAGAGAATATACTCTTGTAGACACACATAATGTGAGAGGAAAATCAATCGAGGAAATGGTGGATTATCTAAAAGATAGTATCCACCATATCAATGAATAAGAGGCTACGGAATATGAAGATATAGTTTGTGTTTACTTGAAGTCTTTTTAGTCTTTTTGGACTTGTGGTTTGTGGTGTTTGATTTTTTATTTGTGTTTTGGTGTTTAATTTTTGGCATTTCTAGTTATGTCTTGTGTATTGTTTGTGTTTGTGATTTATATCTTGAGTATTTCTTGTAAGTTGTGTATTTGTTTCATAAAAAACAAATATAATAAACTATATCATTCTTCTTTCTAGGGACCCCCAAGAGTCCAGAATCCCATCCAGGTTGATTTGGTATCTGGTGAGGAGAAGAAGAATAAAGCTCCAATCGAAGAGCCTAAGGAATTGAAGAAGGAGGTGAAGAATAAAATAGAGTTAGGTCCTGATAAGTTAGTTATTTTTGCAAATGGCAAATATATGTCTCTCAAACCTTTAACCCTGTATGACTTTTATTTCATCCCTCCTAGGACTAAGAAAGTAATGAAAAAGGATTCTGCATATATCATGTTTGTGTCTTCTAATGAGTATTCAGATCAAAACCTAAATAATAATGAAAATAATTCTCAAGGAATACCTATAAATGACTTAAATGAACAATTTCAACACTATTATGATAGTGATTACCCCAGACTTGATGTACAGGGTGATCCTATCAATATAGAATTAGAATTATCTAACTCAGATACACCACCAGAAGATAATCAAATGGTGATCAAGGATCAAGAATCAAAGCCCAGTGAAGATCCTTCTTCTAAAGAAGTAATACAAGTCAACCTTCGTAGTGGTAAAGTCTAACCTCCATGCATTAAAGCTGCTGATAAAGGGAAGCAGGTTGCTAATAATCTAGAAGCTTCTAATCAAAATCAATAGGTTCAACAAATAAATGCAGAAAGTATATAGATTCAAAAGTTTTCTTACAATGTGCTAGCGCATCTTAGAAAACTGCCAGCAAAACTGAATATTTACGATGCTCTGGTCCTTTCCAAGGAAATGAGGCAAGCTTTAGTCAAAGCCTTACTCGATCCAAAGATTTGTATGGCTCAATTAGCATCAAAGAAGTCTGAAGAGTAGGCACTATACTTCAAGGAGATTCTTAGAATCAGCTTTTTTGATGAAAATTGTTATTGGGAAAAGCGGACCATAATCATCCATTGTATATCTCTGTGAATATAGACAAATTCAAAGTATCTCATATGCTTATTGATCCTGGTGCATCGATTAGCATCATGACTCTTAGAACTCTCACATACTTAAGGGTGCACACTCACAAACTCAGCTCTAATAAGATGATGTTGCAAGGATTCAATGAGAAGGGCAAGAGGACTTTGGGTTTAATAGCCCTACTTTTAGAAATAGAAACTTTGAAAACTAAAGCCAAATTTTATATAATAGATTCTGTAGCCACTTTTAGAACTCTACTAGGTAGACCCTGGCTCTATGCATATATAATGGTGACCTCCACCTTACTTCAGTGTATCGAATTCTCTCAAGAGGGAATAGAGCACTGCATCAAAGGTGATTTGTAACTATTTTTGGTTCACGAAATTGTTGTAAATCTAGTTTCAAGGACTATAATTTGGATGATAGCAAATATTTCTATTTCTGGTTGAGTGTCTAATCTTTCAGGTCCGCAGGAACAATTGTAAGTTCAAGCCAGCCCAAGATCGATTCAGTCTGTTTTGTAATTCAGGTCCAATATACTATTTTCATCTTTATTGAGTCAAATGTAATGTAAAGGATCCCCTAGCTAAGTAACCATGCACACACACACACACTCAGGGGGAGAGTTTTAGTGAATTAGAGTTTTTTGTTCATTTTTTGTTCAGATCGTCCTGGATGATATTCACATCATCCTAGACGATCCAATGAAACTAGAAACCCTAATTAGGGTGACCAAGTTAAGTCGGTCTGATTAAGCATATCGCCCTGGATGATCATCTGATCGTACAGGATGATAGGCTTAAATCAAAAATTCTCAGCCGCCAGATTAGGTTAGGCAAGTTTTTATTTTTAGAGATTTGGTCTGATCGTCCTGAATAATACGTGTATCATCCCGGATGATACGTGTATCATCCTGGACGATCCATTACAATCATGCATAAATTAGTTTGGTGATTAAGAAAAGTAATTAAGGTTTAATTTTTTTGATCATATCGTCCTAGATCGTATGAGATGATATGTTAAAAATCCTAACCGCCCAGTGCCTATCACCTGTACGTCCAGAGCTGTGTGCAGATGATTTTGTCATTTTTGAACTAATCTTACCTGACTATAGACATATTGTTCGGGATGATTAAGTCATTTTGAAATTGTCCAGCATGTTCTGACCTGTACGTCCAGAGATGTGTGCAGGACGATTTTGTTATTTTTGAACTAATCATACAGGATGATAGACATATCATCCTAGATGATCAAGTCATTTTGAGATTGTCCAGCACAAGTTCCTTTGGATGACTAGAGCTGTCTTCTGGATGAAATTCTTGATTTACACTAATCATCTCGGATGATTGCATAATTGTACGGGACGATCTGAACAAATTTTTTCTACTGATCGTCTAGAGGATCTAGATCATCCAGACTGATACATATGATTTTGAACTGATCATATAGGACGATCGACCGATTGTCCTGGATGATCTTTGACGACCAGTTGTGATTTAGGGCAATTTTTTAGCCCTCATATAAAAGATCTTTTTCTTTCAATAAGAAAAATATTTTGCTAGTTTTCTTTCCAGAGAAAACCTTGAGAGAGAGAGAGAGAGCTTGGGAGAGAGAGACAATCCTTTGAGGGGGAGTTTATGAGTGATTCACAAAGGTTGCTCTAAGTAAGGATCTGAGTCATCTTCTCCATTCATCATGTCTTATCTTGTCAGTGTCTCTGTGGGAGGATCGTTCGCATGAAGATCTAGGTTCTCTGCCTGCTTCATGAGGAAGCGAAAGGAGTCTAGGTTCTCTACCTGCTTTAGGAGAAAGCGAAAGAAGTTCAGGTTCTCTGCCTCACCGGGTTGGTGGAAAGGAGTTTTTGCACAGGCTTCTCCGCCTTGCTGTGGGAGCAGAAGGATAGTCACTTAGTGTTAGTGCAATACCCGGAGGGGAGGATCCGGGGAGTTGAAAGTTCGAAAGGGATGTTAAGCCCTAGTGAACTAGTCCCGAGGCTAACCAAGAGGGGGGGTGAATTGGTTATTTAAAAATTTCACGATAACTACAAAAATCTTTTCGATACTTAGCAGCGGAAACAAGTAAACAATAACGAAAAGATCAACCAACGATATTCACCCAAGCAGTTTATATTGAAAAGTAAAATGCAAAACTGAATCAGAAAAGCAAACCAGATTTTATAGTGGTTCGGTCAACTTGACCTACGTCCACTCCCCGGAGCCTCCCCTCCGGGTATTGCACTAAACGAAAGTGACTCTCCTTTTGCTCCCACAGCAAGGCGGAGAAGCCTGTACAAAACACCTCCTTTTCACCACACGGTGAGGCAGAGAACCCGACCTCCTTTCGCTTCCTCCTGAAGCGGGCAGAGAACCCACGAACTCCTTTCGCTTCCTCCTGAAGCGGGCAGAGAACCCACGAACTCCTTTCGCTTCCTCCTGAAGCGGGCAGAGAACCCGGATCTTCTTGCGAACGATCCTCCCACGAAGAACACCGACTAGACGACAGACGACGAGCGGAGAAGACGACTCTGATCCGTGCTTGGAGCAACCTTAGTGAATCCCTCACTAACTCCCCCTCACAAGATCTCTTCTCTCTCTCCCAACTCTCTCTCTCTCTAGGATTTCTCAGGGAAGGAAGGCAGCAAAAGATTTTTCCAAATCTAGGAAAAAGTTCTTTTAAAGGAGGGCTTAAAACTTGCCCTAAATCTCAACTTGTCGGCCAAGATCGTCCAGGACGATCGGTAGATCGTCCTGTACGATCAGTTCAAATTCAGCTGTTTCAGCCTGGACGATCTGGCTCTTCTGGACGATCAGTAGAAAAAGTTGTTCATATCGTCCCGTACGATCCTGCGATCGTCCGGGACGATTAGTTCAAATTGAAGGAAATCGTCCAGAAGACAGTTCGGGTCGTCCAGAGAAATCTGTGCTGGACGACCAAAAAATGACTTGATCGTCCCGTACGATAGGGTAATCGTCCGGTACGATTAGTTCAAAAAGGCCCCAAATCGTCCTGTACATAGTTCTGGACGTACAGCTGAAATGCACAAGACGATCACGATCGTCCGGGACGATCCTGCGATCGTCCAGGACGATGTGATCGTATCAATTAAACATTAATTGCTTTCCTTAATTACCAGACTAATTTAGGCATGATTGTAGTAAATCGTCCAGGACGATACACGTATCGTCCGGGACGATCAGACCAAAATACTTAAAATAAAACTTGCCTAACTTAATCTGGCGGCTGAGAATTTCTGATTTGGGCATATCGTCCCGTACGATCCAAAGATCGTCCAGGACGATCGGCTCAATCAGTCCTCCTTAACTTAGTCGCCCTAATTAGGGTTTCTGTTTTAACTGGATCGTCCAGGACGATGATACTATCGTCCAGGACGATCGGAACAAAATTTTAACAGAAACTCTAATTCACTCAATCTCTCTCCCTGAGTGTGTGTGTGCAAGGTTACTTAGCTAGGGAATCAGTTACATTACAATTGACTCAATAAAAAGAAAATTCATACATTTGACACACTTGGACCCGATCTTGAGTTGGCTTGAGTGGCTCGCGGTCTTTTGTGCCTGAAACAGATTAGCCAAGCAAAACACACTGGAAACATGTTTGTCATCATCAAAACCAGATTTGCAACAATCTCCCCCTTTTTGATGATGGCAAACATTTGTAAATTAGTCTGAACACAAAGGTAAACTAGCATATCAAACAAAACAAACATTTTTTTTTTTTTTTTTAATTTTCATTTAACGGCTCAAACAATACAGAAAACATGAAATAGAAAACAGAAACAGACACGACACGACTACAACTGACTCCCCCTTTTGACATCACAAAAAGGAGGAGGGAGAAACATAAACACGGAAATAAAACATAAAATAAAACAAATACAGAACAACAACACGACAGAAAACTAAAACTGAGGCGGATCCTGATCGGAAGGAGGTGGCGGTGGAGGGTAGAAGTAATGGTGAATGGCCTGAAAGTGAGCTCCAAACCAGGCCATGTCCTGGTCGTGCTGCTGCTGCTGCTGCGCAGCATAGTCCGCGAAGCGTTGGAGGTCCTCGTTGTGCTGCTGCTCCTGGGCAACCACGTAGGAGTCAAAACGGGCCTCCCACTGGTCGAAGCGCTGCACCAGGTGGTCAAGGGGAGAGGCAATGCGAAGCGGTGCAGGTGCCTCTGGTGCAGCAGGAACTGGAGCAGCCTCTTCCTCTTCTTCCTCAACATCCGGGGCAGGTTCCGGATGTAGGCGGGTGCTGTGTAGGACGTGGAATGAGTTGTTTGTGAAGAAGGAAGGAGGGACATCAGGAGGGACAGGATACTGAAGGTCATATTTTGTCTCTAAGGCATAGTGAATGAGATAACCTAAAGCTAGATTTGGGCGACGCCTGTGGCCCGGATCTCTAATGGTGGTGAGATGTTCTATGTATCGGATGATCAAATCAGAGGCATTAAATTCTCGACGGGCCATGATGTAGTAGGTGGTCAAGGACAGAAGCGGGGTAATGTGAATCCGATCCCCCGCCTTTGGAATGACGGAGGAACGAAGGACGTGCTGAATGGTCCGGGCGTCCTTGAGAAGGGAAGTGCAAGCATTGTCGTGATAGGGTGCGTTGGTATTGCGAAGGAAGTGATTGGCGACACTCCAATCATAGTCAGGATCGGTGATGATCGTGTGGATCTTGTCGCCAGTGATAGACAAGTTGAGGATATTGTGAAAATCGTGGGTCGTGAGTTCCACGGGGCGTTGATTTACGTAGGAGCGAAGAGTGGAATAGTCCGCGGAAATGCGCAAGTTGGCAAAGAAGATGCGAAGGAGTTCCAGATTGAAGGGAAAGGCTAAGGTTAGAATGAAGGTGAGCGAGGTGTGTGCGAACAAGTCTAAAACGGGATACGTGAGAGTGCGTGGATTGACAATCTTGGAGTGCGTGATACCTACATTACGATAGCATTCGAAAGCCGCCTGATCGGCGGCATTCGGGAAGCGAGGATCTACATGTCCCCGGGACGAACTGGCACCCTTCTGACGGGAACGCTTGCCACCAGCCATGAGGATTTGAGAGAGTAAGGAGGAGAGGTGGAGTGGAGAAAATCGGTGTGAAAAAGCTCAAGAAATCTGCTGTTTATAAAGAAAACGGACTTATCGTCCCGTACGATCGATACATCGTCCGGGACGATCGGGACATTTATGTCGGCCTGTACGATTGGTCAAAAAGGCGGTCCGATCGTCCAGGACGATCAGATATCGTCCGGGACGATTAGACACAGGCGATCGTCCCGAGGAGTCAGCTGGACGACCGTTGACGAAAAGGTATCGTCCCGGACGATTAGGTGGATCGTCCAGGACGATTTACAATAAATATGTCTGATGGGCCGAATTTGAATCGTCCAGCGGCTTGACAGGTGGATCGTCCGGGACGATAAGGGGATCGTCCGGGACGATGGGCAATAATTGGCGCAATCTCAGCCGTTTGATCAGATCAGGAGGATATGGATCATATCGTCCAGGACGATGTGAGTATCGTCCGGGACGATCACCAATAATTGGAATTTTTCAACAGCTGGAGCAGTGAAGGGGCGATTCTGAACGAATCGTCCAGGACGATGTTTATATCGTCCAGGACGGTGTGGATCGTCCAGGACGATATGTGGATCGTCCAGGACGATGTGAAGAAAACAGAACAAGATGGATGATGAAGATGACCAATCAGGATTCCAAAAACACAATTATGTAAATCAAAATGCCACACAGAAAAAGAAACTCACAGAGGGGAAAAAAAACATGAAAAAGCAAAGTGTTTTTTTTTTTTTTTTTTTTTTTTTTTTGATCAATCTGCTCGAGTAAATCAGAATTTTTCCTTGATTTTATATTCAAAAACCAATAAGAGAACGATTGACAACGCTGAAATCCAGAAAAGGTTGAAAAAATCGACTTTCGTAACTCCGACCCCGGGCACCTTATCGATGTAAACCTCTTTCAAAACAAAAATCCGATTCAGAAGAAAAGACATTAGATTTGAAAAGAGATCCTTTCAAGCCTCGTTCCAGAAAAATATCTGATATAATAGTGTTACAAAGTAAAAAATCAGAAATCAAGATTTTCAAACTCAAGCTTTTTGAACGTATTAAGTGACACACGAGTTTTTTTCTAAGACATTTAAAGATCTGAAAGAGAAGAAAGCTTAGGTTGGGCTCATTTTGTGCCTCTTTTTTTTTTCAACTTATTTGGCGCACTGCGCATCTTTTGATTTTTTGATACACTTTGTGTATTTGGCATTTTCGCATCTTTTCAGTTTTGGGCTCATTTTATGCCTCTTTTTCAATTTGGTTGGCGCACTGCGCATCTTTTGTAAGCTTTCTCCTTTTCATAATCATTAAAGAGTCTCAGCTGTGAATCTATCTTCCAGACATAGGAGATGACTCTCCACGGTAGGGAAGAATGATTCACAAAACAAAAAACCACACATCATATGATAAATGCAATCACTTGGTTTTAGAAAATCAAACTAATGACTCAAGACTTTGAAAAAACACTATTGATATGAGGCAGATTACTGTAGGAAGATAAAATAATCTCTATTTCAAAAAACTAACATTTTAATTTTGAAGAAGATTTTTATCCAAAAGAAACCATACACCAGTAAAGGAGTTAGAGGAAGAGAAACAATCATCAATGTTTCTTCCCTTTAACAGGTTCAGTGGAATCAATCACTGCTTACCAGCTTCCAAATCAAAACAAGGTAAAAACTCCCAGTCAGAAATTCAGATTATCAGAAGTAGTGAGCGGTGATCAGATTTTGAAAAACATAAAACAGTAAGTGCAAGATATGAGCTAGTGAATAATAAAAAAAAAAAGGTATAAAATCATATCAGAGTAAATACTTAAATCAAACTAACAATAAGGCTAAAACAGAAATCAGCAAAAGACATAAAATCAACTGAAAGTAAATAATCAAAGTCAAAAACTAACTAACAGAAATCAGAAATCAAAAGAAAAACTAAACCTAACTAACAGAAATCAGAATACCAATCAGAAAGATAATAAATCAGCAGTCATCAGAATCAAGCATTTATATCAATCACTCCTAATCTGGTTCTCAAAATGCTGAATGAGTCAAAGGCCAGTGGTTTAGTGAATATGTCAGCCAGCTGATTTTCAGTTGCTACATGATGTAGCTCAATGTCCCCTTTTGTAACATGGTCCCTAATGAAGTGATGCCTAATGTCAATGTGTTTGGTCCTAGAATGTTGGATTGGATTCTTAGAGATACAGATGGCACTAGTATTATCACACAGAACAGAAATTGTGCCAACAGGTACTCCTAAATCCAAGACTTGCTGCTTCAACCAAAGAACTTGGGCCACACAACTTCCTAAGGCAATGTACTCAGCTTCAGCAGTGGAAAGTGCAACTGAGTTCTGTTTTCTACTGGACCAGGAGACTAACGACTGTCCTATGAATTGACAAGTCCCAGAGGTACTCTTCCTATCCACCCTACACCCCGCAAAGTCAGAGTCAGAATATCCAATGATCTCAAAAGAGGTGCTGTGCCTAGGGTACCAAATTCCTAGGTTTGGGGTCCCCAAAAGATATCTAAGAATTCTCTTAACAGCAGTCAGGTGGGACTCTTTAGGATCAGCCTGAAACCTAGCACAAAGACAGACACTAAACATGATATCGGGTCGGCTAGCAGTCAGGTAAAGAAGTGAACCTATTATCCCTCTATACTTCTTCTGATCAACAGATTTTCCATTTGAATCCTTATCTAACTGAACTGAGGAGGGCATGGGAGTATTGATTGGCTTGGCTTTGTCCATTTCATATTTCTTCAAAATGTCCTTAGTATATTTTGATTGATTGAGAAAAGTTCCATCATCTGTTTGCCTTATGCTAAACCCCAAAAAGTAGGACAATTCTCCCATCATACTCATCTCAAACTCCTTACTCATTGTTTTGGAGAACTCATCACATAAATATTTATCAGAAGATCCAAAAATTATATCATCAACATAAATCTGGACAATGAGTAAGTCATCTCCTATTCTCCTCAGAAAAAGGGTGGTGTCTACGCTCCCCTTAACAAACTCTCTTTCTAACAGGAATGTGCTAAGCCTCTCATACCAAGCTCTTGGTGCCTGTTTCAATCCATATAAGGCCTTTTTTAATTTATAGACATGACTTGGATATTGGGAACTCTCAAAACCTGGGGGTTGTTCTACAAAAACATCTTCTTTAATTACCCCATTTAAAAAGGCACTCTTGACATCCATTTGAAACAGCTTAAATCCCTTATAACAGGCAAAGGCTAGTAGCACTCTAATGGCTTCCAATCTAGCTACAGGGGCAAAAGTTTCCTCAAAATCTATCCCTTCTATCTGATTATACCCCTTAGCCACCAATCTTGCCTTATTTCTCACCACCACACCAGAATCATTCATCTTATTCTTAAAGACCCACTTGGTTCCCACAATACTTTGGTTTCTAGGTCTTTCTACTAACTCCCAAACATCGTTCCTTACAAATTGATTCAATTCTTCCTGCATAGCTAAAATCCAAAACTCATCCGACAAGGCTTGATTGATGTTGGTGGGTTCACTCATTGAGATAAAGGCAGAATGGTTTACTTCCTTCCTAAGTCCATGCCTAGTCCTAACACCTTCAGAAGGGTCTCCTAAGATCAGTTCTTTAGGATGACTCGAAGAATATCTCCAATCTCTAGGCAATGGGGTTTGAGGTTCTACCCTTTCCTCCAAATTTGTATTTCTCACTCCTTGGGTAACCTCAACAATCTCTTCATCTTCTACTTCAGATCTAGACTCCTTAGGATCAGATTCATCAAACACTACATGGGTTGTTTCTTCCACCACCAAAGTCCTCCTATTGAACACCCTAAAGGATTTCCCCACACTTGAATATCCTAAGAACACTCCTTCATCAGATTTGGGGTCAAATTTTCCTAAGGGTGACTTCCCGTTGTTTAGAATGAAAACCTTACAGCCAAAGACATGGAGGTGGGACAGATTTGGAGTTCTACCCTTAATGATCTCATAAGGTGTCTTGTTCAGCTTGACTCTCACATTTACCCTATTCAGCACATAACAGGCAGTGTTCACCGCTTCAGCCCAAAAGTATTTTGGAAGTGAATACTCGGCAAGCATGGCTCTAGCGGCTTCCACTAAGGTCCTGTTCTTCCTTTCAGCTACCCCGTTCTGCTGAGGGGTCCTAGGAGCTGAAAAATTGTGACTAATCCCATGATTCTCACAAAAACTTCCAAATCTTTCATTTTCAAACTCCCCTCCGTGATCACTATGGATGGTAATAATCTCACATCCTAACTTCTTCTGAATCCAAGTAGAGAAAGATCTAAACTCATCAAATGACTCAGATTTGTGTGACAAAAACTTAACCCAAGTGAACCTTGAATAATCATCAACAATCACAAAACCATAGACTCTCCCCCCTAAGCTGGCAGTGCTAATGGGTCCAAAGAGGTCCATGTGAAGAACTTCTAAAGGTCTAGAGGTGCTAATGTCCTTAACAGAGTGAAAAGAGGACTGGACTTGCTTCCCCAACTGACAGGCATCACACAGGTGATCCTTAGTGAACTTAAGCTTGGGCACACCTCTAACTAAGTCCTTTTGGGTGACTCTCCTAAGGGTTTTCATACTGGCATGACACAATCTCCTATGCCATAACCAAGACTCATCAGCAGCAGTTTTTAAGCAAATTGAATTATCAGATTTAATGCTACTTACATCCAGCTTGTAGACGTTGTTGATCCTTTGCCCCTGCAAAACAACTTCATCATTTAAGCTTAAAATGCAGCCAGTGGGCAGGAATTTGATGCTGTATCCCTTGTCGCAGAGTTGACTGATGCTCAGCAGGTTGTGTTTCAGTCCATCTACAAGCAAAACATTATCAATCACAAAATTCTTTGAATCACCAATCATACCTGTGCCTACCACCTTCCTAGTGGTGTTATCTCCAAGTGTAACCTTGCCTCCAGCTCTGGCCTCCAGCGAAATGAACTGATTTGCATCTCCAGTCATATGTCTAGAACATCCGCTGTCCAGGTACCACATGCTCTCACGAGGTCTTGTGTGAGAGCACACCTACAAAATCATCAAATGTCAGTCTTAGGAACCCAAACAGGTTTGGGTTCCTTCTTATGAAAAGAAGAATGCGATGCATGTGTGCTGTGCTGTGCAACAGGCAGTTTGGGTCTCCACACCCAATGTGTACTACGGTGAACAGTACAAGTGTGTGATATGTGTCCTAACATGCCACATGAAAAACATCTAACACCAGGAAAAGGATTAACTAAACGTCGTGAGTGATAGTGCCTCTTCCTAGTAGTGTATGAAACATGCTTTGAAGAACTTGCAACAGAATTTTTAAAAGGTGGCGGTGCATAAAATTGTTCAAAAGTAGGCGGTGTTTTGTTATTTTCAAAAGAACTGATTTTTACTTTCAAAAACTCAATGTGTTTGTTTAAACTTCCAATTTCAAATGTTTTTGCACTATGAGTACTTTCTAACTCAGATGCCAAATCATTCACTTTCTTAAAAGCAAGTTCTAATTCAACATGCGCTGTTTTTAACAAGTTATGCTCAACAATTAAATCAGAATGCTTTTTATTCAGTTCATCAAACTCATCTAGTAAAGACATGTGATTGCTATCAATGGTGGAATGATCCTTAATCAACACTTCATGCTCTTTTTGCAAAGTCAGATAATCTAGTTTCAAACTAGCATGGGTTTTCTTAAGCTTCCTATACGATGTATGAATCTTTTCAGAAACTTCAAATAACTGATCGTAAGTAAGCTCACATACCTCTTCCTGGTCGGACTGACCAGGGTGATCATCAGCCATCAAACACAAGTTTGTTTCCTCCTCTTCAGCTTCAGTCTCAGAAGAGTCGGATGCAGAGTCTGCCCAGAACGCCTTCTGAATCCGCTTCTTGTCCTTTCTGTACTTTGGTTTCTCCTCACCCTTCTCCTTGCTTGAGTGAGCTTTAAGTGTTGGACAATCAGCCTTTATGTGTCCAGGCTTCCTGCATTCAAAACAAACCGATTCAGATGAACCCTTAAAGTTTTTATTGAACTTACCCTTGTTCCACTTCTGATGGTTCTTATGTTTCTTCCTTAGAAAGCTTTTGAATTGCCTTGTGATTAAGGCAACATCATCGCTATCAGACCCGGAAGTGCTAGCATCTGAATCTTTGGCCTTTAGTGCCACTGTCTTCTCTTTCTTGCGTTCACCTGCATCAAGTTGCCTTTGGTTCACCCCTTGCTCGTAAGCAATGAGTGATCCAAGTAAGCTGTCAATAGAGTAAGTGTTTAAATCTTTGGATTCAGTAATAGCAGTAATCTTAGCATCATAAGAAGCAGGCAAACATCTAAGAATCTTGTTCACTCTTTCGTAGTTGCTAAGTTCTCTACCTAAAGCATGCAAAGAGGTAACAATCTGAGTGAACCTTGTGTACATTTCTGAAATAGTCTCACTAGGTTTCATGCGAAAAAGTTCGTAATCATGTAACAAGATGTTTAACCTAGATTGTTTGACTTCAGTTGTACCTTCATATGTTATACATAATCTATCCCAAATCTCTTTTCCCGTTGTACAAGTAGAAACACGCATATAGTCCTCAGATTTTAAAGCACAAAAGAAACAGTTCAAACATTTGGCATTTAACTGTGCTAAATCACGATCATCAAACGTCCAATCAGCAAACGGCAATTCAGTTTTCACATTGTTAACCATTCGAAAAGGTGGTTCGTATCCGTCCTTAACTAACATCCACATGCGATAATCGATAGACTGAAGAAAAGTAGACATGCGTGTTTTCCAAAAATCAAATGGAATGTTATCAAACAACGGTGGTCTAGTTATAGAATAACCTTCAGCAGTATTACGATTGTTACAGTTAGCCATTGGATCAAATTCAAAAGTTTTTAAACAGAAATTTTGAATCCCTCTCTGATACCACTTGAAAGTTCGAAAGGGATGTTAAGCCCTAGTGAACTAGTCCCGAGGCTAACCAAGAGGGGGGGTGAATTGGTTATTTAAAAATTTCACGATAACTACAAAAATCTTTTCGATACTTAGCAGCGGAAACAAGTAAACAATAACGAAAAGATCAACCAACGATATTCACCCAAGCAGTTTATATTGAAAAGTAAAATGCAAAACTGAATCAGAAAAGCAAACCAGATTTTATAGTGGTTCGGTCAACTTGACCTACGTCCACTCCCCGGAGCCTCCCCTCCGGGTATTGCACTAAACGAAAGTGACTCTCCTTTTGCTCCCACGGCAAGGCGGAGAAGCCTGTACAAAACACCTCCTTTTCACCACACGGTGAGGCAGAGAACCCGACCTCCTTTCGCTTCCTCCTGAAGCGGGCAGAGAACCCACGAACTCCTTTCGCTTCCTCCTGAAGCGGGCAGAGAACCCACGAACTCCTTTCGCTTCCTCCTGAAGCGGGCAGAGAACCCGGATCTTCTTGCGAACGATCCTCCCACGAAGAACACCGACTAGACGACAGACGACGAGCGGAGAAGACGACTCTGATCCGTGCTTGGAGCAACCTTAGTGAATCCCTCACTAACTCCCCCTCACAAGATCTCTTCTCTCTCTCCCAACTCTCTCTCTCTCTAGGATTTCTCAGGGAAGAAAGGCAGCAAAAGATTTTTCCAAATCTAGGAAAAAGTTCTTTTAAAGGAGGGCTTAAAACTTGCCCTAAATCTCAACTTGTCGGCCAAGATCGTCCAGGACGATCGGTAGATCGTCCTGTACGATCAGTTCAAATTCAGCTGTTTCAGCCTGGACGATCTGGCTCTTCTGGACGATCAGTAGAAAAAGTTGTTCATATCGTCCCGTACGATCCTGCGATCGTCCGGGACGATTAGTTCAAATTGAAGGAAATCGTCCAGAAGACAGTTCGGGTCGTCCAGAGAAATCTGTGCTGGACGACCAAAAAATGACTTGATCGTCCCGTACGATAGGGTAATCGTCCGGTACGATTAGTTCAAAAAGGCCCCAAATCATCCTGTACATAGTTCTGGACGTACAGCTGAAATGCACAAGACGATCACGATCGTCCGGGACGATCCTGCGATCGTCCAGGACGATGTGATCGTATCAATTAAACATTAATTGCTTTCCTTAATTACCAGACTAATTTAGGCATGATTGTAGTAAATCGTCCAGGACGATACACGTATCGTCCGGGACGATCAGACCAAAATACTTAAAATAAAACTTGCCTAACTTAATCTGGCGGCTGAGAATTTCTGATTTGGGCATATCGTCCCGTACGATCCAAAGATCGTCCAGGACGATCGGCTCAATCAGTCCTCCTTAACTTAGTCGCCCTAATTAGGGTTTCTGTTTTAACTGGATCGTCCAGGACGATGATACTATCGTCCAGGACGATCGGAACAAAATTTTAACAGAAACTCTAATTCACTCAATCTCTCTCCCTGAGTGTGTGTGTGCAAGGTTACTTAGCTAGGGAATCAGTTACATTACAATTGACTCAATAAAAAGAAAATTCATACATTTGACACACTTGGACCCGATCTTGAGTTGGCTTGAGTGGCTCGCGGTCTTTTGTGCCTGAAACAGATTAGCCAAGCAAAACACACTGGAAACATGTTTGTCATCATCAAAACCAGATTTGCAACAGGAGTGAACGTAAGTCAAGTTGATCGAACCACTATAAAATCTGGTGTGTTCTTTCTAATTATTTTTAGCATTTATTTTTCTATTGATGATTGTGAGATTGTGAGTATTAATCTATTATTATTAAACATCTGCACAACAATGCATAACTGTAGAAGTTTTAAAACATTCAAAAAAAATTTCTAAATCGTTGTTTTGCTCACGAATTTTTAAAACTACTAATTCACCCCCCCCCCCCCCCCCCTCTTGGTTAGCCTCGGGACTAGTTCACAAGGGCTTAACATCCCTATCGAACTTTTAGAAGTTAGTATATATGAAGATGCTTGTTAACCTCATTTTATATGAGGACATTAAGACCCAACCAAGACTCCAAGTTAATTCAGACCCTAGGATCAATTATGATCTTAGATCAATCTAACTCCTTGACCAATCTAGACTCTAGGATTCTCCTAAACTTTAAACCCTAGGATTAATCCAGAATCTAGATCAACCCATACTTTAAATCAATTTATTCAGAACTCAAATCAATCCAGATCTCAAGATAATCCTAGCTTCTAATCAATTTAGACTTTAGGTCAATTTGAATCCAAGTTAATCTAGATCTCAAATCCATTCAAACATCAAATCAATCCTGATCCTCAATCAATCTAGACTTCAATCAATTCAAATATCAAATCAATTCAATCTTCAATCAATCCAAACCTCAGACTATCTAAGTTTTAAGCCTTGCCAGACTTTAATCCTAGTTCAAACCTTGATCTAGCTTCTAATCGAAATTTAACACTATCCAATCACTTATGATCATCCAAATTCCATCAATACTTGGGTAGTTCAATTATAAATATTCAAACCCAAAATCCAGTTCAAATCCGATAATTCAATCCAAATTTCATGGCTAAAAGGTTTGAGTCCTGAAAGCCTTTTCCAGTGAATTTTCAAACACTTCAAAACCCAATCAAATGACCTCTAATTTAGAGTATATCAGTTGCATACTGATGGGACATGTCTCTAGAGGCAACCCTCCAAATTTTAGCTCATTCTAAGATTTTTAACCCCAAAAATTAATTAGAAATCCAAAGGCTATAAAACCTTCAAATATTTACGGCATATGCCACTGGACCTGTCACCCAGTGGATTTTGACCATGGAGCTTTCTCCAAAGCCTCCAATCACTTCCAGGCCCTTGATTATGACTCATTGAATAATAAACTATATTTTGTTGGCTCACTTTGACCCCCAGTTGACTAGAGATCAAAATGACCAAAATACCCTTTGGGGTTATGAATAGGCACCTTTAATTAAATGAGCTCCAAATTGAATGCAACCACTTCCAGCAAGTTTTAGATATCAAACCAAATATGTCAGACCCAAAACAAGCCCTTGGGTCAACCTGGTTGACCAGGTCAACTTAGGTTGACCCAATGACCCATTAAGGGCCCAAACAGGTGATTGGAATTATATGACCATTCTAGACCTTGAAACTATCTCTACCAGACCCCATTCATCATTTCAAACTTGTTTGACCCTAACCCAGGCCCTGGGTCAACCTGGTTAACCAAGTCAACCTAGGTTGACCCACTCAACCCTTAAGCTTATTTCCACTTAATCAAACTCCAGATTAATTCTAAATCCTCTCAATTTCACCTGATTACTTCTCTTTATGGTTTGGTTTTGATTGGACCCATTGACCCAATCACCATTTGGTTTGGTCAACTAGCCAAGATCCAGTCAAACTGGTGCATTTAAATCAATCCAAGGTTTATACCCAAACCCAATGCAATCAAGCCTTCCAAATCTCAAGGACCCTTCTATCATATGCTTGGAACTTCTCTAAGTGCAATGTGACTCAAACCATGCTCAAGTTGGCCAAGTCAACTATAAGACTTGGTCAAATCACTTCAATTCTCTTTCCAAAATTTAAGCACACTATTTTAAGACCTTTGAATCATCAATCTAGCACCTAAAGCTCTCTCCAATACCACCTCACTAGTCCTCATGGCAAGTGGACTGGTCAAATGGTCAAATCTACCTCTTGAGTTGGTCAAAGAAGGCCAAAACCTTTCTTAGGCCTAATCCCTTTTATGCTAGTCCTCCCTAGTGGGTTAGGACTACTCTAGAACATTCCTAGAACCCATCCCAGCCATTAGATCAAGATCAGATGGCTCTAATCACCACCACATGCTCACAATGGACAAAATAACCTTTACATGTCATTTGTCCTTTTATCCTTGATTCCCCTGCCTCCCACCTACTCCCTGGATAGATGGCACTCAACTAGGAACTCCCCCAAGCAATCTCAGCCCTCCATTCAATCTGGAATGGACTGAATAGGGAAAAATATGGAGTTGAGCCCTCATTAATCATCCATCAATCTCTCTCTATTCTTAGCTCCTAAAACCCCAACTCAAGTTCCCCTAAGCTCCCCAACAACTCTTCTTGACATTCCTAGCTCAATCTCATCGATCAAAGTTGCTGGTGATCATCTTTTTGATAAGACAAGGGCAATCCATCCAAACTCTCATTGCATTTGATCTAGACATCGTCAGCTCGAGGTGTCTTCTGCAAGTTTGAGTGTGGACAAACTACAAATTCAGAGTTATCTTATATGATTAATTTTGTCCAGTAAATCAAGGTAAAAATGAAACCCTAGTTTAGGAACACTAGATTAAATAGCTTTCATTACAGTGCATAATAAGACTTAAAAATTTCTCCACATAATTTATGATCACCTGGGCTATCTAGGTTTAAAATTTCTTTGTATTTGATCATTCCGATCGAAAGAACGAGCCAAAAAACGCCTCCTAGGGCATTTTTTGTAGCATGTTTAAGTTATACATTTTTTGGATCGTTGATCGCTCGATCAACGGTCCAGATCAAGCCTTACTACGGCTATGATTAATCGCAGATTTGATCCCGCGGTTAATCCTTCCATCCGGCCAGATCCTGGTTGTTCATCCCATATCACAGGTGATCCGACGGCGCGGAGGCGATGCTGACATGGTTATGTGAGCCATTGCCACCGTTGCAATCATTAGCAATGATTACACGGTGGCACAATCATTGCCAATGATTGGCCGCAGTTTGAAGCAGCCAATCAGAGGCCGCCACGTGACCTCCCGCCGCCACCACTTAAAAATGATTTTAAAATTATTTTAAAATCACTTTTTAAGTACAAAAAATTATAAAAATTATTATAAATTAATTTTAAATCCAAAAATCAAATTTCATATATCATAATTTCCAAAAAATTACTTTCTTTAATTTAAAATTAAAATTATTTTAGAATATCATATATATTTTAAATAATTTTAAAACATTTAAGTTTGAATATTTAATTAAATGATTAGTTAAATATTTCCAAACAAATTCAAATTTATTTTAAAATATAGTAATTAATCAGAAAAAATAAGTTGAATATTTAAAAATTAACTTTAAACTTAAGATATCTAATATATTATAACTTGTTTTAATTTCTCAATTAGATATTTAACTATTTAATTAAATATTTATCTACTTAATCAATATTTAAATATTTAATGAAGATTGAAATTCAAATAATTTGAAATTTTAAATAAAATTTTTCAGAGTAATACAATAAAACCAAAAATTATTTTAAGAGTTAATTTAATTTAGAAATATTTTTAAGTATTAATTAACTTTAATTAAATTTAATTATTTTAATTATTTAATTATTTTAATTAATCTAAAACTCTAAAAATTCAAAAGAAATTCAAACAAATTTAGGAAAATTAATATAATACTTCATAATTTTCAGAAGATTAAGAATTTCAATTTAAAATTGTTTTCAAAATTTAAAACATAATTTATTTTAATTAATTTGAATTTTTTTAATATTTTAATATTTAATTAATATTTAATTGAATATTATATTTTCAAAGCTAAAAATTTATTTTTTTATTAAATTATATTTAGATGAATCGGAGGATCTCTCACTAACATTTTAAGATTATTTTGATAATAATTTTAATTATTTTATTTTAAACTTATATTTTTATATATAGGTTTATATACTTAAATATGTGTATTTTAAAATTTATTTTGAAATTGTATATATTTAAATCTTTAAGTTTTGAGAGGTACTATGAAGTTTCAAACATAGATTAAGCTTAAGCAAATAGAAATTATGGGGGAAGATTAGTGAATGGTTGTGTTCTAACCATTGATTAACCAAATCATTAATTATGTCGATTAACTTTAATCCTTGCAAGTTTAGGTGCTTACACCACCTACTCTTAAGGCTCTCTTAGATTTAGGGAATGATTTTGCTTATGTATGTGCATGTTATGTGTGTTCAAGGGTTAGGAGAACTTTGATTTAAACCCACTTAACCTAGTGACATCATACAATAATTAAGAACTTGATTAGAAAACTTAGAAAAATTATAGAAATTAGGATACACATCCTCTTAACTTGAAACTTGAACCACTCAAACTTAGTGACAATCTTAGCCTCAAGAAAATTTTTCGCTGAATTTTGAAGTCATTAAGCCCTCTAACTTATTTAATCAAAATTAAACCTTAATTAAGCTTTAAAACCTTCTAAAATTTCTAATAAATCAAATTTAAATCATAATATTACAAATAAAACCTCTTACTGACTAGAATTGAATCCTTAATTAATAAAAAATAAAATTTCCTTCACTAGACATCAAATTTATTCTTAATTTAATTTTTAGTAAAAATCTAAGATTTAATTAAATTAATTAATTAAAAATAATTAAAAATTTCAAAAATTTCTCAAACACTTGATAAACCCTCCTCAGATCATTTCTAATCTTTGGAGGTGATTTTAAGAAGTTTGGAGGTCATTTGTACTCAAATCAATTAAAGACCTCTAATTAATCTAATTAAATAATTCAAATAAATACACAAAACTTTGAAAATTCATAACTAATTCAAATAAACTCCAAATTGAGCAAACTTAAAGGCATTCAACTCATATTAAGGTCTAATATTTATCAAAAATATTAAATTTCCAGAAATCATTAAATTTTGAAAAAGTCAACTTTTGGTCAAACCTAATTCAAAATCAAGTCAAAACTTCAAACCTTCATAATAAAATATAGAAAAATCCAAATCCAGTGTACTTATAGTCTATTGATCTTATTAAGATCTAGTATTTTATAAAAATATTAACATTATAGAAATAGTTCTTAATTAAAAGTTAATTTTTGACCCATTAATTAATTATTAAAATAATCCAAAAAATTCCAAAAAATTCAATAAATCGTTTAAAATTCCAAAAAATCTTAATTCAACTTTAAAACCAGCAATCAATCAACCTTAATTAAAAATTAATCAACTTTCAAACTTAAATCAAGTCAATTCACTTAAATATACCGGGTACTAGTGAGTAACCTAGGCCTACGAGGCTATTAAATTAGCCCCAAGAAAGGTGAAACAAACTTCATGGCCTCGGTGAGCAACAAAGGTGATACCCAATAAATAATTAAAATCAATCTTAAAATCAATTTTAAATCATTAAGACTTAAACTTTAACCAAAATCTCCCCTTAAGCCTTTCAACTAATAAGAACATCAAGCAACCTCAATCAACTACCCTATATAGGACATATCCAAACCACACAACCTTTAAACACACTTTCGATGGTTTTCTAGGACAACCAACTCTAGTCTTAGGCTAGGCCGGTGTTTACTTTTCTGCTACATATGTGTGCTGAGTTTTCGAGTTTTCACTGCATGCTATTTGCTAGATAGAATTGATACGATTATTTATTTAATTTCTACACTCTGTGATATGATTGATTGTGCGTTAGATCTACCCCTATGTTAGAGATGATTTATACTAATTCAATCTTATGCAGATGGCCATGCTCATATAGGGTAATTATAAATTAAAGGGGGCACAATAAAATCAAGCTTTTAAAAATTTACGACCTTTTTGCAGGTGCTTCAGAAAGTGCTAAGTCCCCCTTTAAGTTAAAAGAGCATGGCCAAGCATAGATGTGAATTTGAGCATTTAAATTTTAATATATTAACTACTTGGGATGTTTATATAACTATTGACTATTAGGATAACCCTGTAGGTTTTTGAGTCTAGATTTTAATTTTTATTTAAATGTTATTTGATTTAATATTGAGTTGTATTTGAAAGTGATTTGAGAATGGGAGTAGACATCCAACTTGGAATCCAAAGAGGAAGAGACATTCCTTAGGGAAGAGTCTCTATCCATTTGGAGATCCAATTTGGATGATTTCAAAACATCTAAAGAGAAAAGATAACACCCCTGCAAGGGGAGTTTCTTTTCATTTGGATATCCGGACATGATGATCCAAGGAGCTCACAGAAGGATGAAGAAGTGAAGAACAAGAAGACCCATTCTCAAAGTCACTTGAGTCTTACAAGTAGAATTTGAGTTGTAGTTAGTGGTGCCTAGCCACTTTACTTTTCTTGCAAACCCTGGGTTGTACAATTAAGTGGCACTTGCCATAAAGACTTTTAGTTTAAATTTTAAATTTAATTGAGTTGATTATTTAATTGATTGTTTGATGTTGATTACGATATTAGGATTGCCTATTTTTAGTAATTTTTGGCGATTCTTGCATGTTGTAATTGATTTAGCCTGGAACACGATCGGAGGCTCGTGAGGGATCGTTAACATTATTTCTACTCTAATTAAATTTAAAATATTTAAGCCAACATAGAAATTTTAACATTTTAAGAAGTAAGCCTGGGACCGCCAGGAGTTTTTCATATGCACATTTGTTGGATCTTTGCTCCTTTTATTAGGCACATCCCCACCTGCGAGTTTTGGCAGACCACCTAGCCTATGAGGATGCAGTTTTATAAAGGGATTTGTGCATACTTTGGGAAAAAACCTATTTTAAAGTCTTTTTTAAAACTACTTCACATAATTTTAAGCATTTAACCGAGTCATTTTGCATGCATTGCATTAAAAACTCATTTAAAAGTGTCTAAAATTTTAATTTCATTTATTTAAGCATTAAATACCCAACATATGTCAAGGGGCCAATTAGGAATTTGCTCTAGATGTCGGCCCCGCTCTATAAAAACTCAATCTTAAACAACATCCATGACCACTCTATATTAAAGACCAGATACATGGTTTTAAAGCATTTAGGTGGTTTAGTTGGCTCCCTAATCCAGGTCGGGGTAAGTTCAGATCCTACATTACATTAGTTAGGTTCTAGGTCACTGATTTTCAGTACCCATTTTAGACTTAGGTTCTGAGGCTGATTTTTTTAATCTTAAGTCCTCAACTTTCAGGATTTAAACCCTAACTTTCTAATAAAATTGACCATTCAAACTAAATATATCTTTCAATCAAATTCAAGCCCAATACTTAGGATAGGCTGGGGTACTTCTGAAGTGATTCAAAATCCTAAGCACCTCCTATCCCTCTTCCTTTGACTCCAAAAAGAACTGCTCAATCTTAAACCAATCCCTATTGAAATTCCAATCCTTACCACCTTTGACATCAGCTTTAAAAATATAAATAAAATTTGTATCGCTATTTTAATCAAGAGTATTCATAGGAAAATTTGGTTTCCTGCGATGTAATTAACTATGAGGGCTTACGCTCATAGAAGATTTAGAAACCTAGATCAAGATTTTCAAAATTAACTTTTTCAAAACTTTAATTAATTATCTTTGGTAAAATTAAACTTGACGATCATTATTGTCATTTTTAAATGATCAATAATGATTGATAAGTTCTTTCCTCGGAGATCAATTACTATTATAATTTTTATTTTGAAATTAATGATCCTCTTATCCAAATTATGTAGTTAAATATTTGATTGAACATTCATTTTGACCCTTCGGGGTCATATGTAGTTCTTTCTCAAATTCGATTACGATAATCAAGATAAATCCAAAGTTTTGGAATTTAAACCCATTAGGGAATGATATGTTCACCTCCCGAGATGATTTATCATTCATAATGACGTGTTCAATTTCAAAATTAAAAATTTCAAAAATAAAATATTTCCCAAAGAAAATTAAATCTTTTCAAAACTATATACTTTTTCAATCAAACAACGCCTCATACTATCTACTTAAAAGGAAGTCTATTTTCTCTAAAAATCTCAAACTGGCTAAAATACAAATAAAAGAAAGAAAAGAGAGAAAAAGAAGAAGAAAAAGAAAAAAAGCATCTCGATCTCGAACACAATGTTCATTGGTCACCTACTCCTCCCTCACAAAGAAGCGATAGAATGGCACAATTATCTAGAGGAAGAGGTTGAGGATGGCAAAATCAAATGATACATCAAAATGAAAATTAAAATATACAAATAAGGGAGCCTACAATACATATTGATTTGGAATCCAGCTGAAGGATGTATCATATATGCTCGAGAAAGAACCACAGGCTGTAGAATATAAGAAGATTATGAATCAGCCAAAATTTGAGATTTCTATAAAAACAAGTAGTGATGAGGACAAGGTCCAAGTCACTAAGGAAGATAATTTAGATCTATCTACCCTGAAGAGGTTTAAAAGGTATGTGGAAAATATTATCTTAACCCCACCATCCCAGAATGATGTAAAGAGGTTGGAGGTGAAAACCACTATTCCTCTAAACCCTAAAACCAAAGCCAATATCTTTATACCTTCCACTAGTAAACCTCTAAAAATTAATGTAAACCTCGATGATCCTTTTATGGATGAGATAATAGAGTTTCCTTTTGACTGGTATTCGAACCCTGAAAATAAATTTGCTAAGCAAGGCGAAACGCCTTTAAATTGGACAAGAGGCGAAGCCCAGCAATTCAAATACCTGTGGAATACAAAATACCACAAATATATGCCAATATTAGGTATTGGCTTCGCTACTCTATGTATTGCAGGCACCTTTATTGGCAAACTTTGCTTTTCATTTTCTTTTATAATTTATTTTGCCATCCTTGACCTCTTCATCTAGATCATTAATCCATTTATCACCTCTTTGTGAGGGAGGGGTTGGTGACCAATGAACATCGTGATCAAGATCAAAATGCTTTATTTTTTTCCTTTTTTCTTTTTTTCTTTTTCTTTCTTTTCTTGTACCTCCTCTTTAGCCAGTTTGAGATTTTTAGATGATTGTCTTCTTTTTAGGCAGATAGTATGAAGTAACTTCATATATACCAACTTTGTGAATTAAAATGGTTCTAAATCACCCATAAAGCAATTCTCTACTCCCTCATGAGATTATTTAATACACTAAAAAAGCCTGTAAGACACCATTCTATATTTATGTAGCCAGGGTCTACCAAAAAGAGCATTAAATGAAGCTTTGAAATCTATTATATCGAATTTAGCTTTGATTTTCATGTTTTCTACATCTAAAAGCACAATAGTTGAACCCAAAGCCCTCTCACTTTTTTTATTAAACTCTCATAACATCATTTTATTAGAATTGAGTTTGCTAATATCCACCCTTAGGTATGAGAGAGTTCTAACTCATAATATTGACCATTGCACCAGTATCAACAAGAATACAATATAAATTGAAATTATTTACGTTCAGAAATATATATACCATACTATAATGATCTGGAGTTCCCAACATCTGAAAATGTAACTTCTAAGATTTCTTTGCAAACCAATGTTTCTTTGAATTGTGTTAATGCTAACTAAGCTATATAGATCTCTGGATTAAGTAAAGCTTTAATTAAAACCTCCCTCATTTCATTGGAGAGAACAAAAGCATCATAAATACTCATTTTTCTAGGAAATTTCCTATGATGTGATATTACAATATAATCCACTTTATAAATATATTGATTAGCTACATCTGAATCTTATTAAGTTGGTGTTGAGGTTTCTAGATTATCAACAACTTGCTTTCCTTCACTAGTTTAAGATAATGATGGTGGTAACACGTTACCACTGTGCAAATTTACTTGGATTATCTCTTCTAAGGTAGAGACATTGGATACTTTTGATTCTATATGTTTATGTATCTTTAATGCTTCATCTGATGAATTATCAAAATCAGACATCTCAATTTCTATACAAATAAGATCATCTTGAATATTGAAGATAAGGGAATCACTACCAAAGAAATATTTAAGAGACTCTTTTAAATCATTTAAGTTTATTTCAAGTTTTATAGTATTATTTTCTTTTGGATCATTTGTTTGAACATCACCAGATATAGAAAATATATACATTGAATCTTTCTTCATTGCTTTCTTAGCCCTAGGCGAGACAAAATAGAAATAATATAGTATAACTCGTACAAGATCCTTTGCATTGCCATTAGAATAAATTTCAACTTTATTATCTACATTGGTATTTTTATTATTGAGCTTCACTTTTTGAACTCCTGAAGATTGGTCAGTTGATGTCTTCTTAGGTTTCACAATAGGAACTCTCTTATGTACTTCCTCAAAAGCTGTCAAATTAACATGGAAGGGACTCTACAATCCTTGAGATGCCTGAGGAGATGAATAATAAAATTTGTTTATAACTTCTCTAGAAGATCAGGATAAAGCTATATGATAATTATTATCAAGTTTTGAATTTAAGATTGATATGGAAGGCTCACTAATCACGCATTTAACTGATCCTTCATTAGAATCAGCTAAATACTCCTTGGGTATCACAACCAATCCATCTTTAATACTTCTTTCAATTCATTCTTTAAATGTTATGTAATCCTCTAACGCGTGACTAATCATCTGATGATATGAAAAATATCAACGTTATCCAAATTTTCCCATATCTTCTGGCTTTTTTTGGTTCAGAAAGTTTGAATTATGACTTCTTTAGAAGATTCTTAAAGATCTTCTTAATAGCCTCTATTTTAAATGAATAACTTTTATTCTTTAGATCTTTAAATCTCTTTTCTTACTCTTTAGCAATAAGATTAGAGTGAGATTTAAATTATGGATTATCAGGCCTATTATACTACTACTATTATGATGATGACCAAAATTTTTTGTCTGAATTTGCATTAGCTGCTAACCCTTATCAACAATAGATATTGACCCAAACTTCTTTTCAAGCACCTTTTGAGGTTTTAATTTTCTTATTTCTACTAGAGATTCATCTTTTGAAAAAATTAATTGAGATATTTCCTTATGAAGATTAGAGGTTTTAGTCTATAACTTCTCAAAGTTTTAATTATAAACCCTTTAAGTAAGAAGGCAATTAGACCATAAATATTCTTTAAAATAATTTCTATAATGTGTTGCTCATAAAGTTGAGGCTCATATTTCATGCTAATATTATTGCAATCAAGGATCCCTACTTATGATTTTGATGATAACAAACATTATTGATTGAGATTTTATTACTTCTAGCATATATATTGGATATTATCTTGTGTGTGTATACTAACATTTCAGGAACATCATACACCACTCAAGATTGATCAAGACTTAAGTTTGGGTAGAATGGGATGCAATTCAAAAGAGTTTATATTTTCATTTTCCTTATTTTACCTTTCTTGAGTCTGGCCTTGCAAGGGTATATGCTAAATTGGTGACTGTACACACATACATAGGGTAATGAAGAAAATTGAGTTATTTTTTTTAACTAATCATGCCGTACGATCACGATCATACTATATGATCAAAATTGTACTATACGATCAGCTATACAAAAATAGGGTTAAAGGCTAATTGTGTCATTAATGCTAATGAACTAATCATATTGTATGATGTATATCATATTATATGATTCATTTCCATAAGGAAACCTTAGCATTAAATAATTTAAGTGTTTTGAAATTCTAATTTTGAACTAATCATACTGTATGATCCAAATCATATTGTACTATATTTAAAATTTTACTTAAATTATCTCCCATGATTAATAAATTAAATTAAAGTTTAATAAATATGGCTAATCATACTATACGATTAAGATTGTACTATACGATCGATAGAGATAAATTCGGTCATCCTAAATATCGTACTCCATGAAAACCTTGATTTTATAGTAGATGGTAATAGTACTATACAAACCATTGATGTTTGAAGTAAATATACTGTTTGATGTAAATCATATCGGACGATCGACAGAGATGATTTCCAATCGTCCTGTACAAATAGGGTGAAATTAAACTAATCGTACCATACCAACTTACGATCATATTGTATGATAAGTATACAGAATTTAAATAGTTCATCTGAATGAATATTCCATCGTATTGGAAAAACATCAATTTTGAACTAATTATACTGTATGAACACAGATCGTAAAGTATGAACAGTGATAGTCTAATTGAAAATTTAGGGTTTTTTGAAGGCTTATACTTAAGCATCCCATTGAAGTCTTGTGAAAAGACTTTTGGCAATTGAAGAAACTCTGAGGGAGAATTTCTTTAGAGAGCTTTGTGCTTAGAGAGGAAGAAGGTGAGGTTGTGTGTGAGGGAGGAGGAGTTTGAGAAGTATTCACATAGTTGCTCCAGGCAAGATTTCACTTAGCTTCCTCCTCTGGCCTTTGTGAGTTCTTTGAGTGGCTCTAGGGAGAGAAGCTTCAAAGTTAGGGTCTAGGATTCTTTTCCATCACCATAAGGGTAAAAAATATTTCTTGGGTTCTTTGCCTTTACCAGGCGAGTGAAAAAAAATTGAAGGTCCACTGCTGTCACAAGGAGGGTGACATAGCTTCCAGTTCTCCACCGCACTTGGTTTAGTGGAAGTGATTCCTATAAGGGATTCTTCACCTTGTTTTGGGGGCAAAAAGGAGAGTCACTATAGTGTTAGTATAATACCTGAACAGGAGGACTCCAGGGAGTAGATGTCGGTCAAGGTTGATCGAACCACTATAAAATTTTTGGTGTGCTCTTTTCTGATTTATTTTTCTTTTCTATATTTTTAGTTTCTGTACTTTAAGATTCCTACACAAATTTTATCTCTTATTGTAAGATGCATTTAGCTTAATTCATGATTAGCAAAAAGAATAATTTCAAATTCTACTTGATTTATTTGTGCCTCAAAAAAATTCAAGTTCTGAATTGCTTCCGCTTGTATTAGTTACTCATTTTGATTTGTTTTCAAAAATTGTTATCTAGCATAAAGCAAAAAAGAAAGTTTTTGTTATGGTATTTTTTAAAAGTACCAATTCAATCCCCCCCCCCCACTCTTAGTGCTCTTCAGGATTGTTCAATAAGATCTTATAACCCCCTCTAACTTTCAAGTGGTATCAGAGCGGGTCTTCAAATTCATGATTTTAAAATCCCTAAGTAAAGATTTTATGGCACATTTTAGAAATAGAAATATTACAAAAGGTTATTCTGTAAATCCTCAGCAGATTGTTAAACCTACAATAATTATCCCAAGGCTAACTAAGAGGGGGGTGAATTGGTTATTTAAAAATTTCTTGGAATATGATTATCACAAAAAAATTTTCAACCACAAAACATTAAAGTGCGTAAAATAAAAATGCAAAAAATAAATGAGATTAGAAGAACACCAAATTTTATAGTGGTTTGGTCCAACTAGACCTACGTCCACTCCCTAAGACTCCTTCAGGTATTGCACTAAATAATAGTGACTCTCCTTTTGCCCCCACAGCAAGGCAGAGAAGAGCTCACAAACTCTCTCCCACCAACCCAGTGCGGTAGAGAATAGTCATCCTTTTTCACCCTCCCTGGTGAAGGCAGAGAACCTATCATTCTTTTTCACTCTCCTAGTGAAGGCAGAGAACCCGTCATCCTTTTTTACCCTCTTGGTGAAGGCAAACAACCATTGTCCTTTTTCACCCTCCTGGTGAAGGAAGAGAACCTAGTCATCTTTTTTCACCCTCCTGGTGTAGGCAGAGAACCTAGACACAAAGTTGAAAATCTTCTCTCAATAGCCTCCAGAGGAGATGGGCAGAAACTTGAAGAAGATAAAGAGATCCTCACTTTGGGAAACCTTGTGAAACCCTCTCAACTCCCCACACTAGATCTCTCACACTCCACTCTCACAATCTCTCCCAAACACTCACACTCAATGACCACTCTCAAGAGAGATAGGCAATAAAGATATTTAGTGACAGTTTTTAGGACTTCTTATACAGAAAAGAAATGAAGAACCATCCAAAAACTAAAAATTACAAGAAAACTATCCTACGATCGTACCGTACAATTGCATATTGTCCCGTATGAATGAATTGTGTCCCGTGTGATCCACCCGTATGAATGCATAGTGTCCCCGTATGAACATGTAAGACCTCAATTCATTCAACCGTATGAATGTAAATCGTCCCGTATGATCCGTCCGTATGAATGCATAGTGTCTCATACGAATAGTTCAAATTTATTCTACGAACTTAATTTAGTCGTCAGTATAAAAATTACATCATACAGTATGAATAGTTCGAATTTGTCTGTACGAACTGGTACGAACCTGATTTTGTACTCTGTTAGTCATCTATATGAATTGATATCGTACTATATGAATAATTCAAAAATAAACTCATTCATCTGGTATAATTATGTACAAACCGCATTTCATACTCTGATTAGATTCTGGGATGAACCCATTTCGTACCTTACGAAATATACTTAGAAAAATTTCTAGTCCTGATTTAGTAAACTCCATTCTGGAGGTACAAACGTACTAATTGTCCAGTACGATGGGTAATCATACAGTATGATTAGTTCTAAAATTTACTTCCCCAGCGTGTGTGTGCACGGTTACCCAATTTACAATCACACTCTCTCAGACTCAAGAAAAATAAAAATACAGACTTCAAATACCACAAACCCAAATCCAATCTATTTCTATCTTAAAGTCTTTAGCAGTCTAGAGTATGATTTCCCTAAAATGTTAGACACAAAAAATAAGTATAAAATGAAACATAAATTTGTGAGCCATAATGTTTGTTATCATCAAAAATATGAACTCATGAGCTTGAGTCGCTACATATTCAATAACCCATCCACATCTATTTTAAAATATTCATTTTGATTTTTGGAGAATTTGAATGTCTATATTTCTGCAATCCATTGACAATAGAATTTGGCATATGATTCAAAATGGTTATTCACTTTCATCCCAAATAGTTAATGGAGTCAAAACTAATATTCTATTTACTAAATGGAGTCATGAGGATAGAGAGCTTGCTCAATTGAGAGCTAAATGTTTGAATTATTTTTTTGTGCTTTAAAATCTGAAGATTATAAGAGAGTGTCTACCTGTACTACAGGGAAGGAAATATGGGATAGACTATGCATCACATATTAGGGAACTAGTGAAGTCAAATAGTTTAAGTTAAACATTCTACTATATGATTATGAACTATTTTGCATAAAACCTAGCGAGACTATATCTAAAATGTACACTAGGTTTACTAAGATAGTGACATCTCTATATGCATTAGGTAGAGAACTTTCTAATTCTAAAAAAGTTAATATATTTTACATTGCCTACCTAGTGCTTATGATGCTAAGGTCACTACATTTTAAAAATCCAAATATTTAAATGTATATTCGATTGAAAACTTGCTTGACTTGCTCATTACCTACGAGCAAGGTGTGAGTCAAAGACTACTTGACACAGGTGATAAGAAAAAGAATAAGATAGTTTCCTTGAAAGCTAACGACTCGAACAATCATAACTTTGTAGCTAAGGAGGATAATGACATTGCATTGATGATTCGTCAGTTCAAAAATTTGCAAAGAAGGAAGCAGGATCATCATCAATAATAATGGAACAAAGGTAAATATAATATAAAATTTAAAGCATCATTTGACATGATATGTTTTGAATGCAAGAAACAACGATATTTACGAACAGATTGCCCCAACTTGAAAACTCACCCAATCAAGGAGAAGGATGAAGAGAAGGCAAAGTTTAGAAAGGGGAAGCAATAGACACAGAAATCTTTTTGGGCTGGCTCCACCTCAGAATCATCTAAACAAGAAGCAGAGGAGGAGGTAACAAACCTATGTCTTATGGCTAATGATAATCTTGATCAGTTAGATCAAGATGAGGAATGTTAGCTATCTTATAATGAACTATTTATTATATCAAAAGAATAATTCATGATTTATATAGAATGCTCAAAAAGATGTATGCTAGTTTAAACACTAATTTTACTACTTTACAAAAAAGCACAATTGTCTGATAGCTGAACATTCTGATTTAGATAGCAATCACATGTCTTTACTTAAAGAGTTTGATGCATTAAATAAGAAGCATATTGATTTATCTAGTGCATATGAATCCTTGAAGTTAAAGCATCTTGAGATAGAAAAATCCTATAAATAATTAGAAACATGTGCATCTGAACTATATAGTAGTGAGCATGCATTTAGATTGGAAGTTGCAAATCCTAAAAGTGTGAATAAATTTTTAAAAGCAAAAATTCATGCATAACAACAAAATAAAACACCACCTACATTAACACAATGGTATAATCCCACATCACTGCATGCATCATATACACCTAGGAAGAGGCACATCTCCCAGCAAAAACTAGTGAATCTGTTCCTTGGGGTTAAGTGTCATTCTTGTGGCATGCTAGGTCACATAGCCCACACTTGCACTATACACTGTAGGAAAAATCTAATATGAAGGCCAAAATCACATGCACCATAATATAGCATGCATGCAAGCCATTCATCAAGGCAAAAGGTGGAACCCAAACTCACTTAGGTTCCTAAATCTAATATCTGATTGACTTTGTAGGAGTGCTCTCACAAAAGGCCTTGTAAGAGCATGTGGTACCTAGACAGTGGATGCTCAAGGCATATGACTGGACATTTGAAGCAGTTCATCACATTGGAGGCTAGGTCAGGAGACAAGGTCACACTGGGAGATAACACCACTAGGAAAGTGGTGGGCACATATATAATTAAAAACTCAAAGAATTTCATAATTGAGAATATTTTACTTGATGATGGTTTAAAGCATAATTTACTTAGCATTAGTCAGTTATATGACAAAGGGTTTGATATTAAACTTTTATCTACAAAATACATGATTAGTTTGACTAGGAAATTATGTTTAAAAGGGAAAAAGTCAATAATATTTATATACTTGATTTAAATTACATTGAATACTCTAACTCTCTATTTTTGAAAACCACTATTGATGAATCCTCGCTATGGCATAGGATATTATGTCATGCTTGGACCCGTTAGTACAGCCAGCCTTGGAGGGAAATCATATGGATTTATAATTATTGATGACCATTCTAGATATCAAATATTTATAGTGATCATGGTGGAGAGTTTAAAAATAATATTGTCAGGAGATATAGATAGAGCATAACTTTTTTGCCCCTAAGACCCCTCAATAAAATGGAATAGCTAAAAAAAAGAATAAAACTTTAGTACAAGTTGTTAGGACTATGCCAGCTGAATATTCTATTCCTAGATATGTTTGGGCAGAAGCAAGAAATACTGCGTCTTATGTATTGAATAGGGTAAATGTTAGATCCAAGTTAAATAATACAACCTATGAGCTCCTTAAGGGTAGGACACCTAACCTTTCTCAATTGCATGTCTTTGGATGTAGATGTTCTATCCTGATTAATGGAAAATCACCTCTAGGAAACTTTGATCCCAAATTTGATGAAGAAGTCTTCTTAGGATGTTCATTTATAGGAAAGGCCTATAGAATTTTTAATAAGAGGACCTTAGAGTAGAAGAATCTACCCATATTATATTTGATGAATCAGATAAAACCTTTGAACTTAGACTAAAAGAAGAAGAAGTAGAGGTCATCCAAGGGGTAAAATCCATTGACCTAGGGGATAGAGTAGAATCTCAGGAGCCTTTGCCTAAAGAATGGAAATGCCCATCTAGTCATCCTAGAGAACTTATCTTAGGAGACACATCTGAAGGTGTTAGAACTAGGAATAGACTTTGGAAGGAGGTTAGTTATTCTGTATTTATCTCCATCATAGAACCCACCAATAGAGCTCAAGCTCGAGCTGATGAATTCTGGATCCTATAAATGCAAGAAGAGATAAATCAATTTATTAGAAATAATATATGGGAACTTGTTAGAAGACCTAAGGACCAGAGTGTTATAGGAACTAAGTGGGTTTTCAAAATTAAATGAATAACTCTGGCATAGTGGTGAGGAATAAGGCTAGATTAGTAGCTAAGGGGTGCAATCAGATTGAATGAGTTAATTTTAAGGAAATATTTACCCTTGTAGCTAGACTAGAAGCCATTAGAGTGCTACTAGCCTTTGCCTACTTTAAAGGATTCAAGTTGTATCAGATGGACATGAAGAGTGTCTTCCTAAATAGGGTGATTAAAGAAGATGTGTATGTTGAGCAATCCCCAAGTTTTAAGAATTCTCTATTTTTTAATAATTTATTCAAATTAAAGAAGGAAAAGGATGAGCATATTCCTCCTAGATAGAGCCTTTGTTAAGGGTAGTGTAGACACCACCCTATTCCTTAAGAAAGTAGGAGAAGATCTAGTCATTGTTTAGATTTATGTCGATGATATACAGTTTGGATCCAGAAATAAAAATCTATGTGATGAATTTTCAAAGACAATGTGTGAAGAATTTGAGATTATCATGATGGGAGAGCTTAACTATTTCCTTGAATTTAGTATGAAGCAAAGGGATGATGGAACCTTCCTTAGCCAATCAAAATATATTAAGGATATCCTTAAGAAAAATAACATGGATAATGCTAAGGCAATAAATACTCCCATGAGCTCTATTATTCAGTTAGATAAGGATCTAAGTGAAAATTCTATTGATTAGAAGAAATATATAGGGATAATTGGATCACTTCTTTATTTGAATACCAGTAGAACTAATATAATATTTAGTGTATGTCTATGTACTAAATTTCAGGCTAATCCAAAAGAATCTCATATAACTGTTGTTAAGAAAATCCTTAGATACCTATTAGGCATCCAAAACCTAGCTATCCGGTACCCTAGACATAGCTCATCCTTTGAAATCATAAAATATTCAGACTCTGACTTTACAGGATATAGGGTAGATAGGAAAAGCACATCAGGAACCTGTCAGTTTATAGGCTAATCATTAGTCTCCTAGCCTAATATAAAGTAGAATTCAATAGCCCTATCCACTGCTGAGGCGAAATACATTATCGTAGGAAACTGTACTGCTCAGGTCTTATGGCTAAAGCAATAAATCTTAGATCTTAGACATACTGTAGGCAACATTCCTATTATGTGTGACAACACTAGTGCCATCTGCATCTCCAAAAATCTAATCCAACACTCCCGCATAAACCATATAGATATTAGGCATCATTTTATAAGAGATCATGTAGCCAAGGGGGATATATAACTTCATCATATAGCTACTGGAGATCAATTGGCAGACATCTTTACCAAACCCCTTGCCTATGACATCTTGAGCACCTTGAGGACTAGAGTAAGTGTTATAGACATTCATGCTTGATTTACGATGAATCTAAATTATTCTATCATTTGAAATCAATCATTCATTTTGTATACTTTAAATATGCATCTTTTTAAATTTATTGACTATTTATTTGTTTAAGTACGTTTTCTATTTTTTTTTTTCATTTTTTTGTTTAGTGGATGTTCGATGATCATCACACACCCTTCTCTATCTTAAATAAAAAAAAATTATAAATTTAAAAATTAAAATTTCTTCACATTATATTATATGATTCACTTCATACTATATGATCTACACATCCCTACATAAATCTCTATCCTCAGTTAAATCAGTGGGCAAGATATACTTAATTAATGATGATCATACCATACAAACACCTTTTCGTACTATATAATACATGTGTCAAAAGTTATTAGACAAATTCAAGTCGGCCGATACGATAATAATTAACCTATCATACTTACAAACATCTATTCGTACTGTATGACCCATTTAATCAAAATTCATACAGATGACTCCTCAGGATGAATGTAATTCCTTAAGATCATCCAGTATGATACTAATCAAATTGTATGATTTGACCTCTTTTTCTGATAAGTCGTACAGATAATTTAACTTCATCTAATCATATTGTATGACCTTTCAAAAAATCTATAAATTGGAAGGATTTCTTTTATTCAACTCACTCAATCCTTTAATTACTTTTTCTTCCCTATTAACTCATATTCTCATATATTCACGTTCTCACATGGCCAGAGGCAGCAAACTAGGTTGACTGACCCAAGGAGGCTCTTCCTCTCATCGCCCTGTCAAAAATCATTTTCAATCTGCTGAGGATGAAGCTGTGTACTATAGGTATAAGGAAGCTTGTATCACCCCCTCCAAAATGCTAAATCAACTAGCATTAAACTATGAGGTGATGAGTATTCGCATCCACCTCTCTCCAATTTCTTCTTGCCCTCACTTTTCCTTTCAACTCCAAGATTCTCTATAAATTTTTTGCAAAAGTCTTACAATTAGTGCCACTGCCCCTATCATGAGATCCTATGTTTGTCGGAGTCCCATAGAAATTACTAAAGAAGATTTAGGCAAACACCTCCACCTTTCCATAAAAGGACCTCGACCTCAATCAATAGCCCCTAGGGGTGACTTTGATTGGAGTGTGGTTACTCTAATTATCTAAAATGTCACCCTAAATCAACATCAAACCCTTATTCACTCATTAAATCAAAATGCGTGTATTATCCAGCGTGTCCTTCAAACCTCTATAATTCATAAAGTTGGAGATCACATTGATATTACTACACTCCTTTCCTTGGTCACCTACTTTATTATGTCTGAAATCTAATTTGATGAAGCCCAAATGATTATTGATTATATTCAAAACCTAACTCCCATTCTCGACTTCCTTCTCCTAGAAGAAAGCAAAATATTTCTCTTCGTCATGTCATTACCTATATTCTAGACAAAAAGTATGAGCTTACCTACCTTATAACTGTAGATTATTTTCCTATTTTCAACACTGACGGTTCCTTCCATATTCTTTCCATCATCTTTGGGGGCAACAACAAGATGAACCAGATTTTGAATGAAGAAGGGGAAGCTGGTACTACAGCTGCTCCTACACTCAAACCTGCACCAGTACCAGTGCCACCACTTGTACTAGCATACCAGTCTTACCTATATGAGGAGTTGATATAGTAATTTGATTGACTAGAGTATCGCCTAGATTCTTATTTTTAGCAGCAACAACAGTAGAATGAGGCAGACATGGCGTGGTTTGGGGAATAATTTTCTTATATTCACAAATACTTCTAGCCACCGCCACCACCTCATCCGGTCTTTTCTTACTTTTTGATTTTGTGTGTTATGTTTTTTTATATGTTTTTCGTGCTCTATAGTTTTTTTATGTCTCTACTTTTTCCCCCTTTTTGGTGATGCCAAAAGTGGGAGAATTATTGGTTGTTTGTATATCTATTTCATTTTTATTAAATAGTTGATCTTGTACAATTTTTATTTTTGGTGCATTTTTCATTTTTTTCTTCCTTTTTACATTTTTTTAAATTAAAAATAAGCTTACCCCTATTTTTAAAATCTATCACCTAGTGAGGGTAAGATTAGGAGAAAAGAACATTAACTTTCTTCTTCAAAGAAAAAATATTTGCCATCATAAAAAAGGGAGAGATTGTTACAATCTAGGATCCATAACTTGTGATTTTGATGATAACAAATATTATTGATTGAGATTTTATTTCTTCTAGCATATATATTAGATATTGTCTTGTTTGTGTGTACTACCATTTTAGGTATATCTTAAACCACTCAATATTGATCAAGACTCAAGTTTGGGTAAAATAGGATGTAATTCAAAAGAGACTGTATTTTTCATTTTCCTTATTTTATATTTATTAAGTATGGCCATGTAAGGGTGTATGCTAAATTAGTAACCGTCCACACACATATAGGGAGTGATGAAAATAGAGTTGAAAATTTTTTAAACTAATCCTATTGTACGATCATGATCATACTGTATGATTCGCTAGCCGCCAGATAATTTAGGAAAGTGTTTTAAAAATCTAATTTTGAACTAATCATACTGTATGATCAAAATCTTACTATATGATATTTGAAATCATACTTAAATTATCTCCTATAATTAGTCAATTAAATAATAGTTTAATAAATATGGCTAATCATACTGTACAATGAAGATCAAATTGTTTGATGGACAGAGACAAAATTCGATCATCCTGAATGTCATACTGGATGAAAACCTTGATTTTTGAGCTAATCATATAGTATGATATTAATCATACTGTACAAACCATTAATACTTAAACTGAATGTACTGTACAATATAAATCATACAAGACAATCGATATAGATAATTTCTAATCATCCTATTAATTAACTTGTATGAACAGGGTGAAATTGAACTAATCATACCATACAAACTTACGATCATACTGTATAAAAGTATATAGAATTTGAGTAATTTTTTTAATGACTATTCCATTGTACTAAATGAACATCAGTTTTGAACTAATCATAATGTATGAATAATGATGGCCTAATTAAAAATTTAGGGTTTTTTGAAGCCTTGCAGTTAAGCATCTCATTAAAGTCTTGTGAAAAAACTTTTGGTTGTTGAAGAAACTCTAAAGGAGAATTCCTTGAGAGAGCTATGGGCTTAGAGATGAAGAAGGTGAGGTTGTGTGCGAGGGAGAAGGAGTGTGAGGGGTATTCACACGGTTGCTCCAGGCAAGCATGCACCTAGCTTCCTCCTGTGGTCTTGGTGAGTTCTTCGAGTTTCTCTTGGGATATAAGCTTAAAAGTCAGGGTCTAGGGTTCTCTACCATCACCAGGAGGGTGACAAAGATTTCTTAGGTTCTCTTTCTTGTCCAAGAGGGTGAAAAAGGATTGAAGATCTGTTGCCATCACCAGGAGGTAAACATAGCTTTTGGTTCTCCATCATACTGGGTTTGGTGGAAGTGATTCCTATAAGGGCTTCTCCACCTTATTGTGGGGGCAAAAAGAGAGTCACTTTAGTGTTTGTGCAATACCTAGAGATTAGTACTCTGGGGAGTGGACGTAAGTCAAGGTTAATCGAACTACTATAAAATTTATGGTGTGCTCTTTCTGATTTTTTTTTCTTTTCTATATTTTTTAGTTTCTGCACTTCAAATTTCCTGCACAAATTATTTTGTTATTCCAAGCCGCACTTAGTTTAATTAATGATTAACAAAAATAAAAATTTTCATATTCTACTTGATTTATTTGTGCCTCAAAATAAAAACAAAATCAAGTTATGAATTGCTTCTGCTTGTACTTGTATTAGTTACTCATTTAGATCTTTTTTCAAAAATTATGATCTAGCATAAAATAAAAAGAAAGTTTTTGTTGTAGTATTTTTTAAAAATACCAATTAACCCCCCCCCCCCCCCCCCCCCCCCCCCCCTTGTGTGCCTAGGGATAGTTCAATAAGATCTCATAACCTCCCCAAACTTTCAAATATTCCTCCATCTTAGGATACAGTCAACTAGACTTTCACTAGGTTTCTATTTTTCCACTACCAGGTCTCCTACTGTTACATGGTGACATGCCCCAGTAAACCTTTTGGTGAATATCTTTTTTAATTCTGCAAATAAAGCACTGAGCCATTAGATATCTCAGCATGCCATTGAAATGCAACACCTGATAAACTGCTTACAAATTTTCTAAACAGTAGAGCGTCGATGTCTCCTACATTACAATAACTAGCCCAGAAATGTGCTAAATGTTGCTTTGGATCCCCTATTTCATCAAATTATTGAACAATGGTGGAACAAATATTTTAGGAAAAGAAAATAAGTAATATTCTTCTAGGTAAGGCCTACCCTTCAGAACAGATGAGGAACCCTTAGACTATGCAAAACCTTCATTGACTTGTTGTTTAACTATTTATTTAAAGTCTAGTGTTTGTACTCTTTCCTTTTCTGATTCCAAAGCCTCGGTTTTATTTTCTTTTACAACAACTTTAAGTTTATTATAATGATGGATGGATTCAACTAGAATAGGATTTATATGAGCCTTAGCTAAAGTGACCTCTTTACTTTAGAGAGCTATTATAGAAGCCATTAGCTCTTCCATTTTATTTTCCATCCAAGTTATATGTTCATCTTCTTTACTTAGCTGATCAAAAAGACTGCTAGTCAAATTTGAAAAATACTCTTCATATTCTTCTTCTTCATTTTCAGCTTCTACTTGATTCATTTTTATTTTCTTTTTATCTTTTGATATAGATGATCATGTATCCACCATAAATACACTTTCACCAATTTCTTTATCTTGCATACTTGTCTATATATTCTCTGCATCCTATTGTTCATCTAATTGTCTAATACTCTCCTTTAGGTGATTCATCATCTCTTCCATGGATTTCCTTGCTATATTGTGTTGAAGTACATAAGTATATTCTCTACCAACTGATGATTCCTCAACAGATTTTCTCTTCTTTGCTTTTCCCTCTACTATATATTGTTTATTAGCAACTAATGCAGTTAATATGGCAATTATTTTAGGATACAATATTTTATCGCCATTAGATAACAGAACAGGTTGAATTGTCAAATTCAATCTACTTCTATCAAGATGAGGAGACAAATCTTGACCTTACAACTAATGTTGATCAACTTTTGATAAATGTTGACCCAAAGAGTGACTAGTAGTTCTGACTAGAATGTTTCTAGATTGAACAAAAAAGGAGGGGAAATAGGATCATACCCTCAACGGGCAAAAGCTCCATATCCCAATGATTTGATCGAAGTAAACTGATCATGATTATTAGAAGATATTGTACAGTAATTGAATTGTGAACATCTTCTCAATTCCTACTAACACTTTATAGTATATACTGGTTGACCAGGACCCAATTCTCTGAATTATACTCTTCTCTTGATAAGAGGAGACACTTCTTGATATTGCGAATAGGTTGTTAGAACTATTGATTACATCCCTAGGCTAACCAAGAGGGGGGTGAATTGGTGTTTTTAAAAATTTCTCTTAGAATTTTGGAAAACTTTTAATCAAAAACTTAAGCAAATTGTACTGTACGATTTAAGTTTGTACAGTACGAACAGAAGTAAATCTTGTATTTTCAACCACAGAAAAATAAAGTGCAACGCAGTAAGAAAATGCAGAAAATAAAAATAAGAATAGAGAACACAAGATTTTATAGTGGTTCGGTCAAACACGACCTACATCCATTTCCTAGAGACTTCTTCTCTAGGTATTGCACTATATCGATGTGACTCTCCTTTAGCCCCCACAGCAAGGCGAAGAAGCCGTTACAAAACTCTCTTCCACCAAATCCTGGTACGGCAGAGAACCGTCATCCTTTTTCACCCTCTTGGTGAAGGCAGAGAACCCGCTCATCCTTTCACACCCTCTTAGTGTAGGTAGAGAACCCGCTCGTCCTTTCACACCCTCCTGGTGTAGGCAGAGAACCTGCTCGTCCTTTTTCACCCTCCTGATGATGGTAGAGAACCGAAAACCTCTCGAACAACTTTCTTATAAGAGCCTCCAAGGAGATTGGGAAGAACCTTAAAGTACAAACAAAGAGATCCTCACACTTGAATAACTTTGTGAATCCCCTCACAATTTTCTCTTCAAAGATCTCACAACACTCACTCCCAATCACTCTTCCAATCACTCTCCCTTTCACTCTCAAGAAGCATTTTCATAGAAGGATCTTCCACAAGTCAGTTTTTAGGACCCTTAAGTTCTAAGGACAAGAAAAACCATCCAAAAACTAAAAATTTCAAGTTTAACGCATTCTGATCATCCCGTACAATCGATATCGTATTGTACGAATAGTTCAACTTATTGAATGATTCGTCTCATACGATCCAATACGAACCAAAATCGAGCTGTTTGTACCTTACAACCTTTTGTATGAACTACATTTCGTACTATATAAATAGTTCAAAAAATTGAATGATTCATCCCGTATGATCCATTTCGAGCCGTTCGTACCAACAGTTCATCCCGTACGAACAAGTCGTATGAACCATTCAAAGCCATTCATACCAATAGTTTATCTTGTATGAACAAGTCGTATGAGCCATTCTGAGTCGTTCATACCAACGATTCATCCCGTATGAACAAGTCGTACGAACCATTCCGAGCCGTTCATACCTCAAATCCTTATGTACAAAGTCCATTTCGTATTGTACGAACAACACTTAGAAAATTTTTGAAAAGGCTGGTTCGTTGCTGAGGACCAACATCACAGATTGTCCCGTATGAATTCTATTTTGTACTTTACAATCAATTTTAAAAATTAAGCTTTCACTCCCCTAGTGTGTGTGTGCACAGTTATCTAACTTACAATCACACTCTCTCAGACTCAAGAAAAATAAAAAATAAAACATACAGACTTCACTTATAATAAACATTAACAAATGAACTTGAAGTCTTCAACAGTCTGGAGTGTGAATTTTCTGAAAAATATGTTAGTACACACAAAAAGAAACACCAATATTTGTTAGGAGAAAAATAAAACAAACAATAAGCTTTTGTAATCATCAAAAAAAACTTGTATCAAAATTCACTTGAACGAACTGATTTGCACAAATCATAACAATCTCCCCCTTTTTAATGATGGCAAAACATTTATTGTTTGAGTGAATAAGTAAACCAATATTTCTCCTAGGCGTCCACTAAATGTAAGCTCCCCCTAAATAAATGATCTCCTAAGCTCCCCCTAAACGGAAGTGCCCCCTAAAGAAATGATCTACACGAACCAAGGGGAAAAAGGGGATAAGTGGAGAAGAAAAAAAATGGATAGACAAAGACAAGCAAGCACATTAAACATACAATGCAGCATACGATGCAAGAAAAAAAATGCATAGACAAAGACAAGAAAGTACATTAAACATACAATGCAACATACGATGCAACTATCCATACAAAACTTATACAAACTAACATACAATATAACATACAATGCAATAAGTCAAACAATACAAAACTCCCCCTTTTGACAACAACAAAAAGGGAAGACACTCAAAGGAGTTGGTGATTTAAATAATGTTAAAAGAAGATTAATTATAATATTAAAATCAAATGCAAAAAGTAAGGACTCAAAATGGTTTAGATCACATACTATAATAACGAGAAGAGAAGATGATCTATGGCAGTAATGTAATAGACATATAAAGTAACCACAACTATTGCACAAATGATGAAATAAAATTACCAAATCTCTAAGTCAAAAGTGATGATCATTGATTAGTGAAATTAGAGAAAATGTTAAAGGAAAGAACAATTGGCGACATTGCGCATCTTTTCAAATGAAGGGGCACATTTTGTGCACTTAGTCAATGTTTAGGCTAATTTTGTGCCTCTTTATAATTTTGGAGACATTGCGCATCTTTTCATTGTATGACACGCTTTGTGCATCTTTTCAAGCTTTGCTCTTTTTATTTTAACTAAATAAAATTCTTTCCAACAACACAATCCCTTAATCACTAGTATAATAATGAACACTTTGATATCAAAATCAAGAGCAATATTAAGACATCAAATATACAATAATTTAGGCTAAGTAATACATGTCTAAAAATCATATAAAGTAATACCTTCTAATCTACACCAAATCATAATAAAATTTAAATATTTTGAGAAATTAAATTATGTATAAAAATTTCTATTATAATCCAAATTCAGTTAACATTTTAGAAATTTAATCAACTATGGTCGAGTGTTAAAGTTCAGAATATTTTTAGTCATAGTTACAATCAGATAACAATATACACAAAAACTGAACTTTTTGTATTTCACATAATGCTAACATAACATAAAGCAAGCTTTTACATTCAAATCAATTCCCACATGGAAATAAAGCTTGCTAGAACAACCATCATAGAACTGCAATCACAACCATCAAAATAACAACAATCATATTCAAGAACAACAACAACAACCACAGCATCCAAGCCTAAGAGAACAACAAAGACAACCAAGAGCTAAGCCAAACAAGTAGAAGGACATCAGTAATAGTCCAAAGGACCCTGATCTGGAGGAGGTGGAGAAGTAGTGAACATAGTAAAATAGCTATTGAGTGTTGCAATGTTGGTATTTACTGACTCTAACTGGTCTCGAATCTACCCCCTGTCCTCATTATATCTGTCATCCTGCCGCTTCAAATGTGCCTCCATATTATCAAACCATTGATCAAGCTAATCAAAATGATGGACCATATCCTGATAGAAGTTTTGGTCGGGTCCAGGTGCAGGAGCATGAGCAGGTACATGAGCAGGTGCAAGTTCATCCTCAGAGCTATCCCGAGTTCCCTCTTTCCCAAAGAGCGCTCGAAAAGAAGCATCAGTAAAATAGAGTGGCAATTCAGAAGGTCCATCAGGGTGAACCAAATTGTACTTCTTTTCAAGAATGAAGGAAATCACATGACCTAGGGTAATATTCTTCTTTCTTTTTACACTAGGTTGGCCAATATCGGTGAGCGTATAAAGATAGTATAAGAGTAATTAGGCTTCATCTATGGATTGGTCAGACATAATCAAATAAGTAACAATAGAAAGAGGGGGGTCATGTTTACTCGATCTTCAACTTTGGGAATGATGAAGGACCTAAGTACGTGTTGAATAATTCTAACATTTTGGTTCAAAGAGTCAACTCTAGGATAGTGCGTTGGTTGGCTTATACCCCTAAGAACTTGATTGACTTCGGACCAATCATAGTCCGATCTAGTGGTAAGAGTATGAGCCAAAATCCCCAGAGTTTTTAGATGAAGAAATGATCCAAGGTCCTCTTTAGTAATTTCTACGCTTTGTTTTAGAATGAAAGAAGTGATCCTAGTATGGTCCTAGTTAAATTTCATGTTGGCTAGAAAAACATGGAAGAGATCTTTATTGTAGGCGTATATGAGGGTGAGAAAGAATGAAAATTGAGTCAAATCGAACAAAGACATTAATGCAAAATAAATGTTTTCTTGCAGTAGGATTCGAGAAGGGGTAATTTTGGATGCAGCATACCTATAGTATGCCTCCTCATTTTGTGCACTTAAGAAATTTTCGTCCCAATCCTGCCTGGATGACGAACCCCTAAATTGTCATACTCTCTTTCCGCTTCCTGACATCTCTACTTAATGCTTAGAAGGGTTTGAAATTGGAAGTGAGATGAGCAAAAATGACCTTCCTTTATATAGAAAAGTGATCAATCGTACTGTACGAAAAACATTTCATACGAGATGAAATACATTTCGTACGGGATGAAATACATTTCATACAGGATGAACAGAAATGGTCAAAAATGAAATGGCTTTTAATAAACTACCCTTCCCGAGGCATCCTTTCGTACAGGCTTTTTGACTTTCGGATCGTACAGACGATCACGTGTTCGTCCGAGACAATCAAAAAAGTAAAGATCGTTCAGGCGATGGTTAGGTTCGTCCTCAACCGAATCGACACATTGATCGTACAGACGAATGATGTGTTCGTACATACGATCAACAATAATAATTGAAGCTAACCGTAAAACTAACCCATTCGTACAGACGAACCTGTACATATCATACAGTATGATACAGTCATCGTATAGTACGATCAGACTTTGAAAACATAGTTTCGTCACTTTAACTCTACAGAATTTCATGCATGGGTTATAGAATTTGTATTATAAGAAAACATTTCATACAGTACGAACTAAACAAAAAGACAGAACATGGAAAAACTCAGAAAAACTCTCAAGACACAAATGACAACAAATATATATATATATATATATATATATATATATATATATATATATATATATATATAAAATTTTAATTTAAAAGAAAATGCACACACTTGACATAAACAAGCATACACTTATTCACAAAATAAATTTGCAGAAATTTTAATTATGCATTAAGATCAATCACGCCTAGCCTTGTCCTGAGCATGCTAAAGATGTCAAAAGCTAGAGGTTTTATAAAAATATCTGCAAGTTGATCCTTAGTAGCAACATGATGTAATTCAATTTCTCCTTTTGCTACATTATCTCTTATAAAATGATGTCTTATATCGATATGCTAGGTCTTAGAATGTTGAATAGGATTCTTTAAAATGCATATGGCACTAGTGTTATCACAAAAGATTGGAATTATGCCAAAAGAAAATCTTAAGTCAATTAACTATTATTTTAACTAAAGCACTTATGCCACACAACTATCCAAGGCAATATATTCTACTTCAGCTGTAAAAAGAGCTATAGAATTTTATTTCTTACTGGACCAAGATACTAAAGAATTTCTAATAAATTGATAAGTTTCAGATGTACTTTTCCAATCAATCCTACAGCCTGCAAAATCTAAATTTGAATATCAAATTATTTCAAATGAAGAGCTATGCTTAGGATACCAAATCCCTAAATTTTGAGTTCCCAAAAGATATCTCAATATTCTTTTCACTGCTGTCAAATATGATTCCTTTGGATCAGATTAAAAATCTAGCACATAAGCAAACACTAAACAGTATGTCTGGTCTGCTAGCTATCAACTAAAGCAATGATCTAATTATTCCTCTAAACTTCATTTGATCAACAGATTTTCCCTTAGGGTCCTTATCTAACTGTACTGAGGAACTCATGGGTATAATAACTGGCTTAGCTTTATCCATTTCATACTTTTTGTGGATGTCCTTAACATACTTAAACTGACTAAGAAAAGTTCCCTCCTTATTTTATTTTATGCTAAAACCAAGAAAATAACTCAAGTCATCCATTAAACTCATTTCAAATTCACTACTCATTATTTTTAAAAATTCATCACATAAATTTTTATCAGTTGATCCAAAAATGATGTCATCCACATATATTTGCACAATGAGTATTTCATTCTCTATTCTTTTTAAAAACAGAGAAGTGTCCACACTTTCTTTAACAAATAATCCTTTCAATAGAAAAGTGCTTAACCTCTCATACCACACCCTAAATGCCTATTTTAGTCTATATAATGCCTTTTTCAATTTAAAAACATGATTAGGGGAGTTAATATTCTCAAAACCTGGAGGTTGCACAACATAAACATCCTCTTCTATCACCCCATTCAAAAAATGAACTTTTAACATCCATTTGATACAATTTAAAATCTTTAAAACAGGAAAAGGCTAAAAAAACCATAATTGCTTCAAGTCTTGCTACAGGGGAAAATGTCTCCTCAAAATCAATCCCTTCTATTTGATTATACCCCTTAGCTACCAATCTAGCCTGATTTCTCATAACAACTCCTGAATCATTCATTTTATTTTTGAACACCCACTTAGTCCCAACTACATTTTGATCCTTTGGCCTTTAAATTAGCTCCCAAACATCATTTCTTTTAAATTAATTCAATTCTTCTTGCATGGCCAAAATCCAAAATTCATCCAAAAGTGTTTGATCTATATTAGTGGGTTCAATCAATGAAATAAAAGCTGAATGATTTTCTTCTTTCCTCAAACCATGCCTAGTCCTAACTTCTTCACTTGGTTCTCCTAAAATCAACTCTTTAGGATGACTTCTAATAAATTTCCATTCTTTAGGCAATTGGTTTTCTTCTTCTTTTTCAACTTTTTCTTCAACTTTTTCATTTTCAAGTTTTTGGGATATTTTATCAACTTCATCTTCATCCAACCTAAACCCTTTAGTATTATCAGATTCATCAAAAATAACATGAGTGGTCTCCTCAACTACTAATGTTCTTCTATTAAAAACTCTATAAGATTTTCCAACACTTGAATATCCTAGAAAAATTCCTTCATCAGATTTAGGATTAAATTTTCCTAAGAGAGTTTTTCCATTATTGTGTATGAATACTTTACATTAAAAAACATGTTGGTGTGAGAGGTTGGGAATTCTACCTTTAAGTAGTTCATAGGGAGTCTTGTTTAATTTTGATCTAATGTATACCCTATTTAATATATAGCATGTTGAACTAATTGCTTCAGCCCAAAAATATTTTGGAAGTGAATATTCTGCCAACATGGCTCTAACAGTTTCAATTAATGTCATATTTTTTCTCTCAACTACTCCATTATGTTGAGGTGTCCTAGAAGCTGAGAAATTATGATCTATCCCATGAGATTTGCAAAAATCATCAATCAATTCATTTTAAATTCTCCCCCATGATCACTTTAGATATTTATAATTTCAAAACCTAGTTCTCTCTGAATCCAAGTGGCAAAATCTCTAAACTCCTCAAATGACTCACTCTTATGATTTAAAAATCTAACTCAAGTGAATCTTGAATAATCAGCCACAATTACATACCCAAATCATTTTCTTCCTAAGCTTAAGGTACTAACGGGTCCAAAGAGATCCATGTGAAGAATTTTCAAGGGCTTGCTAGTTCTAATTTTCTTAATTGAACTGAAAGAGGATCTGACTTGTTTTCCTAATTGACACTTATCACACAAGTGATCTTTTGTAAAATCTAATTTGCGTACTCCTCTAACTAACTCTTTTTGGGTGATTTTCCTAAGATTTCTCATGCTAGAATGATAAAGTCTTCTATGCCATAATGATGACTCATCAGATATAGTTTTCAAACAAAAAATAGTAGAAGATTTTACATAATTAAAATCTAGTATGTAAATATTATTTACTCTATCACCATTCAACACAACAGTCCCATTTTGACTAATGATGTAGCTAGAAGGCAAAAATTTTATATGATAACCTTTATCGTACAGTTGACTTATGCTCAACAGATTATGTTTTAACCCTTCTACTAACAGAATATTTTCAATCACAAAGTTTTTTGAATTTCTAATCATCCTATACCTACCACTTTCTTGGTGGTATTATCTCCAAGTGTAACCTTGCATCCATTCTTGGCTTCCAGCGTTATGAATTAATTTACATCTCCAGTCATATGCTTTGAGCAGCCACTGTCCAGGTACCAATACTCTCATGAGGACTTGTGTGAGAGTGTTCCTACAAAATTATCAAACTTTATACTTCGGAACCCAAATAAGTTTGGGTTCTCCTCTTGGCAATTTTAAAACAGATGCATGTGTGATATGTTATGTTTTATGCATCCTAGGTCTCCACACTAAATGTGTTCTATAATAAATAGTACAAGTGTGGGATATATGCCCAATCATACCACAAGAAAAACACTTTATTCCTGGAAAAGGATTCACCAATCTATTTGTACTATAAGATCTTCTTTTTTATTTTAAACCAATTGACTTGTGGTAAATTTTGTGAAAATCTTCTAGTCTAGCTGGTTTCCTATTTTCCTCAAGTGCTTTTATCTTAACTTTAAGATATGCATTAGAACTTTCTAAAATTGAATTTTTAATCTTTAAGTTATGCTCTCTACTATTTGATTCATCCATAAATGTTTTGAAATCATTTTCAAGTTAAGTGTGTGATGATTTTAAAAGATCATGCTATTTATTTAAATCATCAAATTCATCCATTAAAGTCATGTGATTGAGTTCAATTAGTGCATGGTCTTTCCTAAGGATTTCAAATTCATTCTATACCTCTAAATGATCCAAATTCAACTTAGCATGCGGTTTCTTTAGTTTCCTATATGCTGAATGTATGCGTTCAAAAACTTCAAATAATTCTTCATAACTTAAGTCACATACCTCCTCTTGATCTGAATGATCAAGATTGTCAGCCATCAAGCACAAATTTGTGACTTCCACTTCTGGTGCAGTTTCTGAGGAATCTGAAGCTGAGTCGGCCTAAAATGCTCGTTAAAGTCTCTTCTTGCCCCTTCTATCCTCTGGTTTCTCCTCAGCTTTCTCCTTGCTAGGATTGGCTTTAATATTAGGGAAATCAGTCTTGATGTGTCCAGGCTTCCTGCATTCATAGCAAAATATTTCATTACAAGCCTTAACATTTTTATGGAACTTACCTATGTTCCACTGTTGACGTCTCCTCTACTTCTTCCTTAGGAAACTTCTAAATTATCTTGTTATCAAGGCAATGTCTTCTTCATCCTCAGGTAGTGACTGATCACTGTCTAAATCATCCACCTTCAAAGCTAAGTTCTTCTCCTTTCGCTTGTCACCTGCATCAATCTGTCTTTGAGTCATAGATTGCTCATAAGCAATTTGTGATCCAAGAAGATTGTCAATAGAATAGATATTTAAATCTTTTGATTCAGTTATGACAATTATCTTTGCATCATAAGCAGTAGGTAAGCAACGAATTATTTTATTTATTTTTTTTGCATTCGTTAATTCCCTACCTAAGGCATGCAATGAAGTGGCTATATGTATAAATCATGTATATATATCTGAGATTGATTCATTCGGTTTCATGCGAAAAAATTCATAATCATGCAAATGAATGTTCAATCTAGTTTGCTTCACTTCATTTGTAACTTCATACGTAATACAAAGTCTATCCCATATTTTCTTTCTGAATTTACAAGTAGAAACACGCATATAGTCTTTAGATTTAGGAGCACAAAAAAAACTACTCAAGCATTTTGTATTTAGTTGTGCTAAATCCCTTTCTTCTAAAGTCCAGTCAGCAAACGGTGTTTCAACCCTAATGCCCTCTACAAGTCTAGTAGGTACAGTATAACCATCTTGAACTAACATCCACATGCGATAGTCAAGAGATTGCAGAAAAGTAGACATGCGAGTTTTTCAGAAATTAAACGGAATGTTATCAAACAAACGTGGCTAGTGATCGAGTAATCTTCTAAAGTGTTCCAGTTTCCAAAATTAGCCATGATCGAATTTTCAAAAAGTAATTTAAACAATAATTTTTGAAATTGGCTCTGATACCACTAGACAGTGTGAATAGGTTGTCAGACCTATTGATTACGTCCCTAGGCTAACCAAGAGTGGGGTAAATTGGTATTTTTAAAAATTTCTCTTGAAATTTTGGAAAACTTTTAATCAAAAACTTAAGCAAATTATACTGTATGATTTAAGTTCATATAGAATGAACAGAAGTAAATCTTATATTTTTAACCATAGAAAAATAAAGTGCAACGCAGTAAGAAAATGCAAAAAATAAAAGCAAGAATAGAGAACACCAGATTTTATAGTGGTTCGGTCAAACACGACCTACATCCACTCCCTAGAGACTCCTTCTCTAGGTATTGCACTATATTGATGTAACTCTCCTTTAGCCCCCACAGCAAGCCGGTGAAGCCTTTATAAAACTCTTTTCCACCAAATCCCAGTGCGGCAGAGAACCGTCGTCCTTTTTCACCCTCCTGGTGAAGGCAGAGAACCTGCTCATCCTTTCACACCCTCCTAGTGTAGGCAGAGAACATGCTCGTCCTTTCACACCCTCCTGGTGTAGGCAGAGAACCTGCTCGTCCTTTTTCACCCTCCTGATGATGGTAGAGAACCAAAAACCTCTCGAACAACTTTCTTGTAAGAGCCTCCAAGGAGATTGGGAAGAACCTTAAAGTACAAACAAAGAGATCCTCACACTTGAATAACTTTGTGAATCCTCTCACAATTTTCTCTTCAAAGATCTCACAATACTCACTCCCAAACACTCTTCCAATTACTCTCCCTTTCACTCTCAAGAAGAATTTCCGCAGAAGGATCTTCCATAAGTCAGTTTTTAGGACCCTTAAGTACTAAGGACAAGAAAAACTGTCCAAAAACTAAAAATTTCAAGTTTAATGCATTTCGATCATCCCGTACGATCGATATCGTACTGTATGAATAGTTCAACTTATTGAACGATTCATCCTATACGATCCAATACGAACCTAAACCAAGCCATTCGTACCTTACAACCTTCTGTACGAAGCACATTTCATATTGTATGAATAGTTCAAAAAATTGAACGATTCATCCCGTACAATCCAGTACGATCCATTCCGAGCTGTTTGTACCAACAGTTCATCCCGTATCAATAAGTCGTATGAACCATTCAGAGCCGTTCGTACCAATGGTTCTTCCTGTACAAATAAGTCGTACGAACCATTCCAAGCCATTCGTACCAACATTTCATCCCGTACGAACCATTCTGAGTTGTTCGTACCTCAAATCCTTATGTATGTAGTCCATTTCGTACTGTACGAATAGTACTTAGAAAAATTTTGAATAGGCTGGTTTGTTGCAGAGGACAAATATCACAGATCGTCCCATACGAAGTCTATTCGTACTGTATGATCAGTTTTTAAAATTAAGCTTTTACTCCCCCAGTGTGTGTGTGCACAGTTATCTAACTTACAATCACACTCTCTAAAACTCAAGAAAAATAAAAAATAAAAAATATAGACTTCACTTATAATAAATATTAACAAATGAACTTGAAGTCTTCAGCAGTCTGGAGTGTGAATTTCCTGAAAAACATGTTAGTACACACAAAACGAAACTCCAATATTTGTTAGGAGAAAAATAAAATAAACAATAAGTTTTTGTAATCATCAAAAATAACTTGTATCAAATTTCACCTGAACGAACTGATTTGCAAAAATCATAACACTTCTCTCTCTCCTTGAGTGTGCTTGCACTCCAGTAAATATGACAACCTTCACACTTCTCAAAAATTCAATTTTTTACTGCCCATAACCAACAACACAGTTGTGGATTAACTCATTCAACAGAGACATGAACTTCCTTTTCTTTCAAATAAAGAAGGTATAATAAGATTATAATGGAAAAGAGTAGGTGGAGAATTTGTTATTCTGACTGGATTTTCTACACAAGTAGTAGCAAATAATGGATGAAATTGATTTAAACTAGCGACATGGGATTTCTACAAGATTTTAGATTCCTTGACTATCAATTTAGATTATTTCAATTTTATTTCTTCCACTACAACATTCATCAGGATATTCTCTTCTATCATCTTAACTTTCTTAGCCCTTCACCTTAGGCGGCGATTCTTGTTCATCCTCTGATACTTGGTCATCTTTATAAAAGTAGAGAATGGCCATATCTCAAATTTTCTATGATGTTAATTCAGAAACTACAATGGATTTTCCCATATGACTTGCAGATAGCCTTGGGAAAGTTAGATGGGAGAACAATTAGGGTTTAGCAGCTACTGGGTAACTGCAGACCCACCCTCGAATACATCCTTAATAGCTTCAATAGGTATAAAATCAACCTTTACCATATCAAATTATGGTCCATCAAAGGTGAACTAAATATTATTCATTGATCCAAACTAGATCACAGTCGTTTCAGCAGATGAACCCTGAGTATCAATCATATTTGCATTATCAGAGAAAGAGAAGATCAACTTTCTAGTCATTATTTCTGTAATTGACCTGAATCATATATCAATCTTCAAAATTTATTGATTTTTAAAGAAGATATACGTCTGAAGAATATACTGAGTAAAGTTTACTGAATCCCTAAAATGTGATTAAACTGAGATTGATAAAAAATTTTGACATTTAAATGGAAATAGCCTATGCAAACATAGACTAGAGAGATGCTTGGAATTGAACTTTAAAGAGATAACTGAAGTTTGATTTGAATTTATCTTTTAAAAGAACATTGAACAAGGTCCCTTGTCTAAAGACTCTCAAGTGAGAATAATGAAAGAAGGTATGAACTTGATTTGAATTTAGATTTAGATAGAGATATCAATGAAAGGACTTTGAACAAAATAGATAAACAACTTTAGAAATTATAATCTAACGCTTGAGTTTATATTAAATCTAATAGACCTAATATTTAATTAAATCTATATGTATTTAAAAACATTTAGCCTTCACTAAAAATGGAGAGAGAAGTCTATCCCCTACAGAGTCGCCAGAAAAATATGTTGACGAATTTAACATCCAAATGCAAATGTCACACAAAATTTGCTTTGAATTTATATTTTGGGTTTCTTTAATTAAATATGCATACATTGACAGTATATCATCCATAAGGATAGACTAATGTTTCACTATCGATTTGAGAAGAGAAACTTTTCACTCATGATTGAACACTACATCAGAAATATTCAACTAGCCCCGAAGGATAAAATAAACTTTCACCTATCATTTCAATTATGAAATTAATCTTATGTTTAAATCATAGGTTTCCATTCCACAAATCTTTCCCCTATATTAGAAAGAAATGGAGATAGGGTTTATTTTAATATGCAAGCCCCTATAGTTAATTACATCTCCTAAGAGAATACTCTCGATTGAAGTGAAGACTACAGATTTTTAATGACATGTGGATCTAAAGAAATGTTCGAGCTAACAAGATTTAATGCATAAGTTTTAGAGTATAAATTCTCTAGTTGTCCTTGGAATTTAGATTTAGACTTTTTAGATTTTAAAAGAACTGAGTAGAAATGTGTAAAGACTGAAGGGATGTTTATAATCTAGACTTATACTTATTTGGAGTGATAGGCTAAGCTCTATCCTAATGCATAATCAATCTCCTTAGATGTATTGCATGATAGGCTAAGCTCTATCATAAGATAAAAATATGAATCAAACTCTAAAATTTATGACTTAAGATGAGTAATTTTAACTTTAAGTTCAAATGACACTAGCGAGAAGACACACTAAGAACTCTAAATTTTATCTTATTTTATTTACCTAACTAAATTTTCTAATTCCTAAAATGTTTAAGAAATTTTGGCAGTATAATAGCCCTATACCAAAGAAAACGTTATAGCATCCTTTGAGCACATGAGGACCCCACTACCTTGCCCTTATTGGTCATAGATGTTTTGGATTAATGTATGTTATAGAAATAAAATTCATGAAAGTATGCATGTATAGGTAAAGGGGTTAGTGTATATGATACCCAGTGTCAAATCATCCTAGAACTAGTATACATGTCCCTACAAAGTATGGAACATACACAACAAAAGAAACCTTAAACAATTTCTAACATTAATGCAATCTACAACCCATATGAATTCAATGTATGATGCAACATAATAAATAAAAAATTGGATATAAAAAGGAATTTATTTATTCATTGATTTGATACTTTATAGTAGACTCAAACTCTATAGAAAAGAAAGGTGGACATGGTCCACCACAACAAACCAAGATTTCTAATCCTACCCTATATATAGATTCAAATATACTTTCTTATGGTATTCAAGCTCCAAGTCTTCTATGGAATTCCAAAATAAAGTATCCTCCAAAGGAAAGGATATCATCTTTTGGAGAAGCATTTGTATATGTATATGCAGGTATATTTAAATCTTTTATAACTCAAGATACTGTATAACTTGATCATATTCATTTTACTTTTACAATTATTTGTACATGTATACATCATTCCTATGTATATTCTACTTTAACTCTTACATATATTTAAAGGCAATATAAAAGCATATGACAGTGCAAAGTAGTTGGGTAATAACCTAATATTTCTAATGCAGTCCTTAAAGAGCCTACGTGTACAAAAAGAAATTTAAATGTATGGCACTCAGATTGATGAAAAAATAAGCATACATAAGGTACTCTCCAAGTAAAGAACCTAGTAAGAAAATCACACCACCGGCCTAGCCTACTCTAGAGGTTGTTATCCTAGTAAACCATCTAAGTATCTGTAGAAAGGTTGTGTGGTTTGGATAGTTCCTAGGCTTTATTAGTTTAAAATTATCTATATGAATTTATTTGTTCAAGGTCTTTCAAGGGTAGTTTGAGTTCAAGTTTTAATGATTTAGAGGTTTTAAATTTCTTTTTAAAGATTTTTTTATTGTTGAAGTTATTTAGTTATAGGTTTTAAAGAACATAGTGTCCAACAACTTCTAAGTGCCAAAAGGTGTTGATTAGTATATTTAAGACTCAAAAATGTAATGCAACGAATGAAAGTTCGATATGGATGTTAAGCCCTGATGAACTAGTCCCGAGGCTAACTAAGAGGGGTGGTGAATTGGTTATTTAAAAATTTGAGAGCAACAGGAAAAATCTTTTCGATGATTTGCAGCGAAAATAAGAAAACACATAAACGAAAAGATCAACGACAGATTTCACCCAAGAAGATAATAACTTAAAAATAAAGTGCAGAAAATAATTAGAAAGAACACACCATATTTTATAATGGTTCAGTCAACTTGACCTACGTCCACTCCCCGGAGCCTCTCCTCCGGGTATTGCACTAACATAAAAGTGACTCTCCTTCTGCTCCCACAGTAAGGCGGAGAAGCCTGTATAAAAATACTTTCCACCAACCTGGTGAGGCAGAGAACCTGAACTGCTTTCGCTTCCTCCTAAAGTAGGCAGAGAACCCGGACTCCTTTCGCTTCCTCCTGAAGCAGGAAAAGAGCCTGAACTCATTTCGCTTCCTCCTGAAGTGGGCATAGAACCCGGATCTTCTTGCGAACAATCCTCCCACAAAGAACACCAACAGTACGAGAGACAACGAACGGAGAAGATGACTCTGATCCTTACTTGGAGCAACCTTTGTGAATCCCTCACAAACTCCCCCTCACAAGATCCTCTCTCTCTCTCCCAAACTCTCTCTCTAGGGTTTCTCTATAAAAGAAAGTGGCAAAAGATTTTTCTTGTTGGAAGAAAAAGATCTTTAATAGGAGGGCTCAAAATTTGCCCTAAATCTCAACTGGTCGGCCAATATCGTCCAGGATGATCGATAGATCGTCCTATACGATCAGTACAAATTCACCTGTTTCAGCCTGGACAATCTAGCTCTTCTGGATGATTAGTAGAAAAAATTGTTCAGATCGTCTCGTATGATTCTGCGTTCGTCCGGGATGATTAGTGTAAATTCAGGAATTTTGTCCAGAAGACCGCTCTAGTCATCCAGAGGAACTTGTGCTGGACGACCTAAAAATGACTTGATCATCCAGGATGATATTGATATCATCCTATACGATTAGTTTAAAAAGTGCCAAAATCGTCCTGATCACCGCTCTGGACGTACAGGTGAAACACATTGAACGGTCATGATCGTCTCGGATGATCTTGCAATCATCCCAGATAATATGATCGTATCAATTAAATATTAATTATTTTCCTTAATCACCAGACTAATTTAGACATGATTATAACGGATCGTCCGGGATGATCAGATCAAATCTCTAAAAATAAAACTTGCCTAACTTGATCTAGCAGCTGAGAATTTCTGATTTGAGCATATCATCCCGTACGATGGATGGATCGTTCAGGACGATCAACTTAATCAGACAGACTTAACTTGGTTGCCCTAATTAGGGTTTTTATTTTTCAGTTGATCGTCTAGGATGATGTGAATATCATCCAGGGCGATCTGAACAAAAATTGAACAGAAACTCTAATTCACTCAAGCTCTCCCCCTGAGTTTGTGTGTGCAAGGTTACTTAACTAGGGGATCAGTTACATTACATTTGACTCAAGTAAGGGAAAACATTACATTTAGACACACTTGGACCCGATCTTGAGTTGGCTTGAGTTGCTTTTGATCTTTTGTACCTGAAATGGGTTAGCCAAGAAAAATAGAATACATACATGTTTGTCATCATCAAAACTGTACTTTTTGAAATCAGATTTATAACAATCTCCCCCTTTTTAATGATGGCAAATATTAGTGCAGTAGTTTAAAATAAAATAACCAGGAGTTAACCAATGCACATACGAAAAATAAATATCTTTCCAAGTTTCACTAAACAACTAGAACAGTACAGGAAAATAACTACAAATGAAATAAATAACACAAAACAAGATCAATACATAAAACAAAAACTACTACAACTAACTCCCCCTTTTGACATCATAAAAAGGAGGAGGAATAGAAATAACAGTACAGACAGAAAATAGTATAGAAAATAGCAGAAAATAATGATTTTTTTTTTAAATCGATCTGCTCCAGTAAATCAAAATTTTCCCTTGATTTTTAATCCAAAAACCAATAAGAAGACGATCGACAGCGCTGAAATCAAGAAAAGTTAAAAAATCGACTTTTGTAACTCCCATCTCGGACACCTTATAGGTGCAAATTCCTTTCAAAATAAAAATCCAATTCAGAAGAAAAGAAATTAGATTTAAAAAGAGATCCTTTTAAGCCTTGTTCCAGAAAAATATCTGATATAATAGTATTACAAAGTAAGAAATCAAAAATCAAAATTTTCGTCGCAAGCTTTTGAAAATATTAAGGGTGCATGGATTTTTCTAAGACCTTTAAGGATCTGAAAGGGAAGAAAGCCTATTTCTTTGTAGGTAAATTTTGTGCCCCTTTTTCTTTCAATTTGTTTGGCGCTTTGCACATCTTTTGATTTTTGATACACTTTGTGTATTCTTTTAATTTTTGGTAATATTGCGCATCTTTTTAGTTTGGGCTAATTTTGTGCCTCTTTTCATTTTGGCGCTCTTTGCGCATCTTTTGTAGGCTTTCTCCCTCTCAAAATCATTAAAGAATCTCAGCTGTAAAATTACCTTCCAGAGATAAGAGACAACAAAGCTCACTCTCTACAATAAGGAAGAGTAATTCACAAAATAAAAAACTATACATCGTATGATAAGTGCAATCACTTAGTTCAGAAAATCATAACAATGACTCAAGACTTTGAAAACACTATTCATATGAGGTAGATTACTGTAGGAAGATAAAATAGATCTCTATTTCAAAAACCAACTTTTTAATTTTGAAGAAGATTTTTATCCAAAAGAAATAATATACCATTAAAGGAGTTAGAGGAAGAGAAACAATCATCAATGTTTATTCCCTTTAACAGATCTAGTGGAATCAATCACTTCTTACCAGCTTCCAAATAAAAATAAGGCAAAACTCTAAGTCAAAAATCCAGTTTATCAACAGTAGTGAGAAGTGATCTGATTTTAAAACAGATAAAATAGTAAATAATAACAAGTAAGAAATTGCATCAAAATAAATACTCAAATCAAACTAACACCAAGGCTAAAATAGAAATCAGCAGAAAAATAAGAACAACAGAGAACAGATAATCAAATCAAACAACTAACTAACAGAAACAGAATAAAAAACAGACAAATCAGAAATCAGTAGTCATCAGAATCAAGCATTTATGTCAATCACACCTAATCTGGTCCTTAAAATGATGAATGAGTCAAAGGCCAGTGGTTTAATAAATATGTCAGCCAGCTGATTTTCAGTTGCTACATAATGTAGCTCAATGTCCCCTTTTCTAACATGGTCCCTAATGAAGTGATGCCTTATATCAATGTGTTTGGTTCTAAAATGTTGGATTGGATTCTTAGAAATGCAGATGGCACTAGTATTATCACACAGAATAGAAATTGTGCCCATACGTAATCCTAAATCCAAGACTTGTTGCTTTAACCAAAGAACTTGGGCCACACAACTTCCTAAGGCAATATACTTAGCTTCAGTAGTGGAAAGTGCAACTGAGTTCTATTTTCTATTAGACCAGGAGACTAAAGACTATCCTATGAATTGATAAGTTCCAGAATTGCTCTTTCTATCCACCCTACATCCTGCAAAGTCAGAATCAGAATATCCAATAATCTCAAAAGAGGTGCTGTGCCTAGGGTACCAGATTCCTAGGTTTGGGGTCCCTAAAAGATATCTAAGAATTCTCTTAACAGTAGCCAGGTGGGACTCTTTAGGATCTTCTTAAAACCTAGCACAAAGACAAACACTAAACATGATATCAGATCAGCTAACAGTCAAGTAAAGCAGTGATCCAATTATTCCTCTATACTTCTTCTGATCAACAGATTTTCCACTTGAATCCTTATCTAACTGAACAGAGGAGCTCATGGGAGTGTTGATTGGCTTGGCTTTATCCATTTCATATTTCTTCAAAATGTCCTTAGTGTATTTAGATTGATTGAGAAAGGTTCTATCATCCATTTGCCTTATGTTAAACCCCAAAAAGTAGGACAACTCTCCCATGATACTCATCTCAAACTCCTTACTCATTGCTTAGAAAACTCATCACATAAATATTTATCAGAAGATCCAAAAATTATATCATCAACATAGATCTGGACAATGAGTAAATCATCCTCTATTCTCCTCAGATAAAGGGTGGTGTCTACGCTCCCCTTAACAAACTCTCTTTCTAACAGGAATGTGCTAAGCCTCTCATACCAAGCTCTAAGTGCCTGTTTCAATCCATATAAGGCCTTTTTTAATTTGTAAATATGATTTGGATATTCGTAACTCTCAAAACCTAGGGGTTGTTCTACAAAAATATCCTCTTTTATTACCCCATTTAAAAAGACACTCTTAACATCCATTTGAAATAACTTAAATCCCTTGTAACAGGCAAAGGCTAGTAGCACCCTAATGGCTTCCAATCTAGCTGTAGGGGCAAAGGTCTCCTCGAAATCAATCCCTTCAATTTGATTGTACCCCTTAGCTACCAATTTTGCCATATTTCTAATCACCACACCAGAGTCATTCATCTTATTCTTAAAGACCCACTTGGTTCCCACTATACCTTGATTCCTAGGTCTTTCTACTAACTCCCAAACATCATTTCTTACAAATTAATTCAGTTCCTCTTGCATAGCTAAGATTTAAAATTCATCAGAAAGGGCTTGATTGATGTTGGTGGGTTCAGTCATTGAGATAAAGGCAGAATGGTTTACTTCCTTCCTAAGTCCATGCCTAGTTCTAACACCTTCAGAAGGGTCTCCTAAGATCAGTTCTTTAGGATGACTCGAAAAATATCTCCAATCTCTAGGCAAAGCGGTTTGAGGTTCTACCCTTTCCTCCAGATTTGCATTTTCAACCCCTTGGGTAATCTCCCCTACCTCTTCTTCTTCCTCAACTCTAGTCACCTTAGGATCAGATTCATCAAACACCACATGAGTTGTCTCTTTCACCACCAAAGTCCTCTTATTAAACACCCTAAAGGATTTCCCCACACTAGAATAGCCTAAGAATACTCCTTTATCAGATTTGGGGTCAAACTTTCCTAAGAATGATTTCCCATTATTCAGAATGAAAACCTTATAGCCAAAGACATGGAGGTGGGACAGGTTTGGAGTTCTACCCTTAATGATCTCATAAGGGGTCTTGTTCAGATTGGATCTAATATTCACCCCATTTAGCACATAACAGGCAGTGTTCACCGCTTCAGCCCAAAAGTATTTTGGAAGTGAATACTCGGCAAGTATGGCTCTAGCGGCTTCCACTAAGGTCTTGTTCTTCCTTTCAGCTACCCCATTCTACTGAGGGGTCCTAGGAGCTGAAAAATTATGACTAATCTCTTGCTCCTCACAGAAACTTCCAAACTTCACATTTTCAAACTCTCCACCATGATCACTATGAATAGTCAAGATCTCACAACCTAACTTCCTGTGAATTCAAGTGGAGAAAGACTTAAATTCATCAAATGACTCAGATTTATGTGACAGAAATTTAATCCAAGTGAACCTCAAGTAATCATCAATAATCACAAAACCATAGACTTTCCCCCCTAAGCTGGTAGTGCTAATGGGTCCAAAGAGATCCATGTGAAGGACTTCTAAAGTTCTAGAGGTGCTAATGTCCTTAACAGAGTGAAAGGAGGACTGTACTTGCTTCTCTAATTGATAGGCATCACACAGGTGATCCTTAGTGAACTTAAGCTTGGGGACACCTCTAACTAAGTCCTTTTGGGACACTCTTTAAGGGTTTTCAGACTGGCATGATATAATCTCCTGTGCCACAACCAAGACTCATCAGCAGCAATTTTTAAGCAAATTGAAACATCAGCTTTAAAGCAACTTACATCCAGCATATAGACATTGTTGATCCTTTATCCCTGCAAAACAATTTTGTCATTTAAGCTTAAAATGCAACAAGTTGGCAGGAATTTGATGTTGTATCCTTTATCACAGAGTTGATTGATGCTCAGCAGATTATGTTTCAATCCATCTACAAGTAAAATATTATCAATCATTAAATTCTTTGAATCACCAACTATACTTAAACCTACCACCCTCCTAGTGGTGTTGTCTCCAAGTGTAACCTTGCCTCCAGCCCTGGCCTCCAGCGAAATGAACTGATTTGCATCTCCAATCATGTGTCTTGAATATTAGCTGTCCAGGTACCACATGCTCTCACGAGGTCATGTGTGTGAGCACACCTACAAAATCACCAAACGTTAGATTTAGGAACCCAAACAGGTTTGGGTTCCTTCTTATGAAAAGAAGAATGCAATGCATGTGTGCTGTGATGTGAAATAGGAAATTTGAGCCTCCACACCCAATGTGTACTACGGTGAACAGTGCAGGTGTAAGAAATATATCCTAACATGCCACAAGAAAAACATCTAACACTAGGAAAAGGGTTAACTAATCTACGTGGGTGAAAGTGCCTCTTCCTAGGTTTGTATGAAACATGCTTTGATGATTTTGAAACAGATTCTTCAAAAGATAGAGGTGCATAAAACTGTACAAAAGTAGGAGGTGTTTCATTTTTCTCAAAAGCACTGATTTTTACACTCAAAAATTCATTTTCCTTTTTCAAACTTGCAATTTCAAATTTTAAAGCTCCATTACTACTCTCCACTTCACATGCCATGTTGTCTAATTCTTTAAAAGCTCTTTCTAAATCAACATGCATGGTTTTCAATGAATCATGCTCAGTAATCAGATTAGAATACTTTTTGTTCAGTTCATCAAATTTTCAAGTAAAGGCATGTAATTGCTATTAAGTGTGGAATGATCTTTAACTATAGAATCATTCTCTTTTTGTAAATTCAGAAGTTCTAGTTTTAGGCTAGCCTGAGTTTTCTTATGCTTTCTATACGATACATAAATTCTTTCAGACACTTCAAATAATTGCTCATAAGTAAGCTCACATACCTCTTTCTGGTCAGACTGACAAGGATGATCATCTGCCATCAAACACAAGTTGGTTTCCTCCTCTTCAGCTTTAGTCTCAGAGGAGTCAGATGCAGAATCTACCCAGAATGCCTTTTGAATCCTCTTCTTGTCCTTCCTGAATTTGGGTTTCTCCTCACCCTTTTCCTTGCTTGGGTGAGCTTTAAGTGTAGGACAATCATCTTTAATGTGTCTAGGCTTCCTGCATTCAAAACAAACAGTATCAGATGAAGCTTTAAAATTTTTACTGGACTTACCCTTATTCCACTTCTGAAAGTTCTTATGTTTCTTTCTTAGAAAGCTTTTGAATTATCTAGTGATTAAGGCAACATCATCGCTATCAGACCCGGAAGAATCAGTGTCAGTTTTATTAGCCTTCAGCGCCACAGTTTTCTCCTTCTTCTTCTCACCTGCATCAAGCTATCTTTGGTTCACCCCTTGCTCGTAAGCAATGAGTGACCCAAGTAAGTTGTTAATAGAATAATTATTCAAATCTTTCAATTCAGTAATTGCAGTTATCTTAGCATCAAACGAAGAAGGCAAACATCTCAAAATCAAATTATATATCGGCTAAATAAAATGAGGGTGCTATTGAAAATCAACAGCTATGTTTTTAAGAAACAAATTCTAAACTATAGTGTTAATATCTCCTTAAGATCTCAAAACTCTAACCACCATATATCTATGCAAGGCAAAGTTAAGTTTTAAATTTCCTAATTTTTCTTCTACTTATATATCGAGGCCATAGATCACACTATATTTTAAATTCATGTAAGGCCTCTACAAGAACTAAATGAAATATGAAGGATTTAAAAATAACATTGAGTAGTTCATAAAATAATAAATCTAATCTAGAGCAAACATGATTTCTAAAGTATCATAAGCCCAAGGAAAGTTTTAGCCAAACATAAAAATGAAACTAAATAACACATACTTTATTACATTGTAAAAAATAAAAAGTATAAAAGATAAGTAAGGATTTATATCACCATGAAATTATTTATAGCGTGATTAAAGACACCTTACAATGTCTTCCCCCCTTCTCTCTATACTCTCCCTAAACTAATACAAAATAAGTAAATGGCAAGCCCCATCTAGTAACAGTAACCCCTTATATGAGAAATAAGCTCTTTAGCTAAATTTTGGAAAATAACTAATTTGGTGCCACGACACTGACTAGGTGGAACTACTAAATTGATGTGTCAGTTCATTATTCATCGCATTGGTTCATCAATTCAACTATCTATAACCATCTTTTGCTGCGGCATTATGGTGATTTGGCACTGTGATGCTTGCTTTGGTATAGTGGCACTCCTTCCTTAGCACCTAAGCGCCCTGCTCTCGGAAAAAATTCAGTCCTCTATCATTGTGGCACTGAACTGGTAGTGCTTTGGTGCTGGGGGAAATGTAGTGTTGTGGTGCTATATCTATGGTGTTATGGTTGTATGTAACATTATGTCACTCCCTAAATTTTTGAATATTTTGCTTACTTCCTGCACAAAAAGATAGAATTAAATGGATTTTTTATAAAATAAATTTAATTTGAATTATACATTATTTCTCTAATCATAAAGCTTGCAAATGAATTGGCTTTTCTAGAAGAGGCATTCATTTCTATAGAGTTATAAGGCCGTAAGGTTTTGTCACCTGTAGACTTAGAATATAAAAATAATAAGATTCTTATCGAGGATAAGATTGTCATTGTTGTGGATGATGAAGTGGTTGATTGGCAACAATCCTTCATTGACTACCTGTGAGAAGGAAAATTCTCTCACAAAAAAATTTATTGCCGACCAAATAAAGAGGAGATATCTCTTGCATGCATTAGTTAATGACACTCTATATTGATGGTTTTTATATCATATGTGGTTACACTATAAAGAGAATATTAATAATCAATTTCTTGAATACCTATAAAATTTAGAGAATTGCATGTTTATGTTTTACTTCAAAAGACTTTGACGAATAGTTGGTAGTGTTATTTCTACAACCTTCCTTATGAGTTTTTCTAATTTTTCATCTAGCTTGGGTTATTCTACAAATGTAGTGTCTTCTACTAGTGTTTCCTCAAGCTTATCTTCATCCGGCTTATCTTTCTCCCAAATTACCTCCTCTAACTCCCTACCACTTATAAACTAAATGACTTTGCACTGTTCTTTACCATTGTCCTTAGGATTAACCTCAGTATTACTAGGAAGGGTTCTTGGGTTCTATTGTTTAGTAAATTAGAAAGTTGCCCTTATTGGTTTTCTATGTTTTTAATAGCAACACCTTGGCTCTGAAGTTGGCTCTGTTGGATGACTATGGCACCCCAAGAGGGGGGAGAATTGGGTTTTAAAAAGTTTTATTAAAAGAAAGTAATTAAAATAATTTAGATGCTATTTGGAAAGAAAATAAAAATACAAATTCTTATGTAAATGATAAATAAAAATAGATGCAAGAAAAGAAAATCATAGGCACAATACTTTTACATGGTTCGGTCGAGATTCTAATTCAGCCTACATTCACGCTAGCCAACTCTTTGGCTAGAATCCACTAATCCCAGGTTTGTTGTAAACCTGACTTCTTTAAACCAAAAAAGTTGTTTACAACCTAAATACTCTCCTACACGGGCAAGTACAACCCAATCTAATTATAATTTAAATTTCACTAAGCCAAATGGCTTAGATTAAGAAAAAATATATATAATTTAATGTAAAAAATATAAGCTCAAATTATCTTGCAATAAAATGACCAAAATATTTAGAGGTGATCTTACAATTTAATTTCAATCACCTCACTACTTGCAAATGGAATATTATATTAGCTCACTTTAGGATAGATTTATATCTTGAAATTAGTATGTATAATATTTTAAATAAAAATACTTTTCTTACTGATTTATATTATAAACTCCTTAAATCATATAAGATGAATATAGTATGTAAAATGGTGCATACAAAATTTTAAAAGTTAATTAGATTTGGTTAGTAGATCTATGCTAAAAATAAAAGATTTATTTGCTAGTTTTAAAGATGAAAGAGATTTAAGCATGAAAAATTAAATATAAGATTATCAGCTAGTATTACACCAAATAATAAATATTTCATGAAATATGAAAGGTGAATACTAAAATTATAGTAAAGAAAACTTTGGAGAATGAAAAAACAAACTCATGAAATTTCTGAATTACTCAATGGAATGTGTTGAAGCTTTTGAACCAAGAATTTGATCTTGCAAATGTAAATAACTCTTAAAATGAAGATCAAAATTTCTCTTTTTAAGATATAGAATGTAAGGAAAGAGGAATTGAGAAAATGCTAGTTTCCTCCTTTTAATAGCCCTCGCAAGAAGAGAAAGAGGGGTATTTAAAGGGAAAGGGCAAGTAAAGCTAATTTTGAATAAAATTAATAATCTAATATTATTGTACCAACTAATAATATAATATTTGATAAAAAAATTCACTTATATTAAATAAATATAGGTTTAAAATGGCTAGTCACTTGGAAAAGTTAAAAAGTCTCCATATACATCAAAAAAAGCAAAAACGGCTACCCAGCATATAATTTTAAAATTGGATAATATTTGAAAAATTATTATAAATTCTATTTAGCTCCAAAGTTGGTCATGTAACCTATAATTTCTATCAACAGAATCCAAGAATCCAATTAAATATATATTAAGCCATGTTTCCATCAAAATAATATCATATACAGCAAAATAAAAACATATACATATTTTAATGTACTTAAAGATATATTAAATATTCATATAGCAAAAGGTTGTAATTTAGATAAAATTATTTATATATTAGTTAATTTATGTGAAATAAGTTCAACTCAAAATAAATACCTAATAAAATTTATATCAAATAAGCTTATTACTTTTAATTTCTCTAATTAAGTATCTTTTCATATTTGATAAAATTTACATAATCTGTGAAGCATATAAAATTTATTTAATAAAGAAATCTTATGGATTTCTAAATCAAGCTTATTATCCTTAATTCATAATATGCAAATCACCTTAATAAATATTTAGATTATGATCAAATCAAACCATGCAAGTAAATATAAATGGAATACTAAGATACTCCTACGTTAATATAAAAACCTTCAATCTATCCATCTCGGTCCATTTTGAGTTCTTTCAACTCAAATTTTGATTGAACTTAAGCTGTACAATGTATATCTCATAGAAGTAATTATTATGTACATCCATAAAATCATTACACTTAAAATACTTAACACACAAATTTAAACATCCAAGCATATATTTGTTACAATCAAATCACCAGAATAGGTCATGTGGTAGATAATATCAACACTCTCGAGCTTTTTGATGATGACAAACTTATGTTTGGTATAATTATAACAAAGGTCCAAATTGACATTGTATCACAACTTTAAGCATTAAAAAAATACATATATAATAATTAAGAAATATTTTTGAATGTTAATTTGCTAAAAAATAATTCTCCCCCTAAATATATACATCTAAAAAGAATTATGACTAACATATAATAATTCTTCTTTCCCTTTAACAACATCAAAAAGAATAACATAAATATATAAAAAATTTAAATATTAGGGTCTAATATCCCAAGCATACATCTTAACATACAAAATCTCTCTTCAACTAATGGTTTTGTAAAAATATATGCTATTTGAGAATCTGTGTTTACAAAATCTATATCCACATCACATTTATTAACATGATCTCTAATAAAATGATGTCTAATCTCTACGTGTTTAATTTATGAGTGTTGTATATGATTTTTTTTAACTAATAACACTTGTGTTATCATATTTAATAGGAATATTTTTAAGCTTAATTATAAAATCTTCTAATTATTGCTTTAGTCATAAAACTTGAGCAAAATAACTACCTGTAGCTATGTACTCCGCTTCAGCAGTGGATAAAGCTACAAATTTTGGTTTTCTAGAAGTCCAAGAAATAAGAGATGATCTTGAAAATTGGCAAGTTCCAAATGTACTTTTTCTAATAATTTTATAACCAACATAATCTGTATCAGAATATGAAGCTAAATTACATGATAATACATTTTTGGGATGCCATAATCCAAACCTAGGAGTTCCTATCAAATAGTAAAATATTCACTTAACTACTGTTAAGTGTGATTCCTTAGTATTAGCTTGAAATATTACACACAAATATACTACAAAGATAATATCAGGCCTACTAGCAGTAAGATATAAAAGTGAACAAATCATACTCTTATAAAGTTTTTGATCTATTTATTTTCATGATTCATCTAAATCAAGTCTAGTTGATGGGCTTATAGGGGTTTTACTCAATTTGAATCTCTTCATATCAAACTTTTTTAATAATTCATTTATATACTTAGTTTGACATATGAATCTGTCAGACTCTAGTTATTTTACTTGAAGTCCTAAGAAAAAGGTGAGTTCTCCCATAATACTCATTTCAAATTCCCTTGACATCAATGAGGAAAGCTCTTGTCACAAACTTTCATTTATACTATAGAATAATATATCATCAACATAAATCTATATAATAATCAAATCATCTCCAATATCTTTTATAAAAAGAGTAGTATCTACATTACCTTTTCTAAATTTTGTTCAATTAAAAAGATACTTAACCTATCACACCAAGCATGTGGAGCTTGTGTTAAATCATATAGTGATTTCTTCAATTTATAAATATAATTAGGAAAACTAAGGCTTTCAAAACCTTGTGGTTGTTCTACAAATACATCTTGATTAATATAGCCATTCAAAAATACACTTCTGACGTCCATTTGAAAAATTTAAAGTCCTTAAAATAAGCAAAGGCAAGAAGTAATCTAATGACCTCTAGCCTTGTTATGGGTGCAAAAGATTCTTCAAAGTCTATTCCTTCTATCTGTGTACACCCTTATGCAACTAATCTAACTTTATTTATAATAATACATCCTGAGTCATCTAGCTTATTTTTATAGACACATTAAGTTCCAATTATATTTTGATCATGTGGTCTTGGGACTAACTCCCAAACATCATTTCTTTTAAATTCGTTAAGTTTCTCTTCCATACAACTGCCCAAAAAGTAACTTGTAAAGCTTCATCTATATTTCTAGGTTCAATTTTTGATAGAAATACAAAATGTCATCCCCAAGGTTTCTCCTAGTCTTAACACCTTGGCAAGTATCACCAATTATTAATTCTTTTGGGTGATTTTTATTATATCTCCATTCCTTAGGTAATGAATCATCCTCCTTTTCTTCCAAATCTATTTTCTTTATATTCTCAATATCATCATCATTCAAATCATTCTTAGTAAATATATAGGGTCTTCATCAAAAATTACATGAATGAATTCTACAACAATTAATTTTTTCTTATTAAAAACCCTAAAAGGTTTTTCAAAAATTGAATATCCTAAGAATATACCATCATCACACTTGTTATCAAATTTACATAAATGATCATTGTCATTATTTAAAATAAAACACTTACATCAAAAAATATGTAAATGATAAATCTTAGGTTTCTTTCCAAAAAACTATTTCATAAGAATATGTCTTAAATAAACTATATTTATTATATAATATGCAGAGTTTACTGGTTCTACCCAAAAATACTTTGGAAGTTTATAATCATCTAACATTGATCTTGCTAGTTTTACCAAAGTATGATTTTTCATTCAACTATGTCATTTTGTTAAGGAGTCCTATGAGTTGAAAAATTATGTCTAAGTCCATTTTTATCACAATAATTTTCAAATGATTTATTTTCAAATTCTCCACTTTTGGTGTTTATGAATAAAATAACCTTGTCCTCTTTGAATATACTTAATAGTTTTTCTAAAATCATCAAATACATTTTTTATTAGCTAAGAATAATACTTAAGTGTATCTTGAATAATCATCTACAATAACAAATCCATAATTTTTACCACCTAAACTAGTTGTGTTAATTGGCCCAAATAAGTCAATGTGTAATAATTCTAAAGGTCTACTAGTATAAACTATATTTTTACTCTTGAATGATTTTTTCATATATTTACAATCAATGCATGCATCACATATAGAATCAAACTGAAAATTAATTTTTTTGTAAACCAACTACTAAATCAAGTTTAGAATTTTTATTTAAAGTGTGGATATTAACATGACATAGCCTTATGTTCCATAACCAAGCATCACCATTTGTAGATTTCATGTAAAGTAAATGCAAATTAATATCATTTATATTTTCTAAATCAATTAAATAAATATGTCTATTTCCAATAAGCAAAATAATTTCATTATTATAATAATGCAATGTGAAGCATAGAAAGAAATATTTAAACCTTTATCACATGATTGACTAATTGATATTAAGTTATATTTAAACCAAAAACAAATAAGACTTTTTCTAAAGTAATAGGGTTCTCATATATGGATCCAATGCCAATAAGCTTTCGCTTTGCATTATCACCATATGTGACATATCCTCCATAACATGGTTCTAATGTAGAGAATTTTACTTTATTGTCCGACATATATCTTGAATATCCACTGTCCAAGTACCACATACCTTCATTAATTTTACTCTGAAGGCATTCTTATGAAAGAAAATCAAATGTTAACTTTTGAAACCCAAATATTTTTGGGTCCACATTCTAAATGAGTACTATAATACTAAATGAGTACTATGATATATATTATATATAATATATAAAGTGCTTGAATTTTTTGGTACCTATATAAAAGTTGATTATTTACTATTTTGTGATCTACGAGCATAGCAATCAAATGAAATATGACCTTTTCTACCACAATAATTACACCAAATATTAGTGTGTGTATATAGCTTAGCATTATGTTTATGTGACATATAAGAAGAATTTTTACTTGATCTTGTACCTGATGGAACTCTATAATGAACTTTTGATCTCATGCATAATTCTAATCTTGCTTTTAACAAAATATTTAATCTTTTAAGTTTACAAACAAGTAAAGAACAATCTAATAAAGAACTATTTTTATTTTTTAATCATCACATTCATTTTTAAAATCATTAAAATGCATATCTAAATTTTTATACTCTTTTTCTTAAACATTATCTTTTCTTTTTTATTTTTTATATTCAACAACTAATTCATTAAATCCATCATCTAATTCTTCATAAGATATATCATTACATACCTCTTGAGAATCATAATCAGATTCTCCTCCTGCCATAAGACAAATATGAACATCTTCATCTGATGAGCTAGATTCATCTAAATCTGGGTTGGCCCATAGAGCCTTCTTCTTCTTCTTCTTGAAATGTTTCTTTTCTTTCTTGTCACTCTTTCTCTTTATATCCATCTCTTTTTTCTTTGAATCAATAAGATCTGGACAATCTCCTCTTACATGTCCAGGAATCTTGTAATGGTAGCAAATAATCCCTTCTCCTACAGAAAATTTCTTAGTTTAAAATTTATAATTTTTAGATTTCTTATACCTTCAATTTTTCTTCCTTAGTAAGCTTCTATGTCTTATTAAAACCATGGCCACCTCATCGCTATCTTCATTAAAGCTTGAAGAACTAGGCTCATCATTATCATTAACCTATAAGGTAATGGTTTTTCCTCTCTCTTTCTCTTTCTTATAGGCGCTATCCAATTTATCCCTTTGAGCCATAATCTGTTCGTGTGCTATAAAAGAACCCAAAAGCTGGTCAAGTGGATAAGTAGATAAATCTTTAGCCTCACTAATTATAGTTACTTTAGCATCCCATTCTTTGGGAAGGCATTTAAGAATCTTATAGACTAAGTATTGATTCTTGTATGTTCTTCCATGAGAATGTAATGCGTTGATTATTTTCATAAATCTAGTATACATATCAGAAATAGACTCAGAAGGTGACATACAAAATAATTTATATTCATGAATAAGTCTATTTATGTGAGCTTCTCTAACTCGTTAGTACCTTCATAAGTTATAGTTAATTTATTCCAATTTTTTTGTTGAATTTAACTTGGAAATTTTCATGTAATCTTCTAGAAGAATTGCACAATGCAAAGTATTATATGCTCTAGCATTTAACACATCAAACTACCTCTCTAATGTAGTCCATTCATCAAAAAAATATTTCAATTTTAGTTCCATCAATTTCTTTAGTGTGTGTATGATATTGGTGTGTAAGCATATACCACATATGAGAGTCTTGTCCTCTTAAAAAAGTACTAATTATATTTTTTAATAATTAAAAGGAACGTTATCTAATAATGGTGATTGAAGAGTGCATTGTCCTTCAGGAAGTGAACCCTTAGGAAAATCTTGTGTCATGGTTTATAAGTGGATCTACTCTAGCATGTTAAGCCAAAATAAAAAGACCCAAGGCTCATACCAATTGTTGGATGAATATGGCACCCCAAGAGGGGGGATGAATTGTGTTTTAAAAAAAATATTAAAAGAAAGTAATTAAAATAATTTAGATACTATTTTGTAAGAAATTAAGCACACAAATATCTATGTAAATGATAAAAAAATAGATGTAAGAAAAGAAAATAGCAGGCATAATATTTTTATGTAGTTCGGCCTGAATTCCAATTCGGCCTACATCCACGCTAGCCAACTCTCAGGCTAGAATCCATTAATCATATGTTTACCTTACAAACCTCACTTCTTTAAACTAAAAAAAGTTGATTACAACTTAAGCACTCTTCTGCATGGGCAAGTACAACCCAATCTAATTACAATTTAAATTTCACTAAGCCAAATGGCTTTAATTAAGAAAAAGAAAAATACAATTTGATGTAAAAACATATAAGCTTAAATTATCTTGAAATTAAATGACTAAAATATTTTGAGGTGATCTTACAATTTAATTTCAATCACCTCACTACTTGCAAATGCAATATTAAATTTGCTCATTTTAGGATAAATTTATATCTTAATATTAGTATGAATAATATTTTAAATAAAAATATTTTTCTTATTGATTTATACTATAAACTCCTTAAATCATATAAGATGAATATATTAAGTATGTGAAATGGTGCACATAAAAATTTAAAAAGTTAATTAGATTTGGATGGTATATCTATGCTAAAAATAAAAAGATTTGCTTGCTAGTTTTATAGATGAAAGAGATTTAAGCATAAAAAATCAAATCTAAGATTATCAGCTAGTATTACACCAAATAATAAATATTTTCAAGAAATATGAAATGTAAATACTAAAATTATAGTAAAGAAAACTTTAGAGAATAAATAAACAAACTCATGAACTTTCTGAGTTGCTCAATTGAATATGTTGAAGCTTTTAAACCAAGAATTTGATCTTGCAAATATAAAGAGCTCTTAAAATGAAAATCAAAGTTTCTCCTCTCAAGATTTAGAATGTAAGGAAAGAGGAATGGAGAAAATGCTAGAGTTTCTTTTTTTTAATAGCTCTCACAAGAAGAGAAAGATGGGTATTTAAAGGGAAAGGGAAAGTGAAGTCAATTTTAAATAAAACTAATAATCTAATATATTTTATCAACTAATAATATAATATTTGATAAAAAAATTACTTATATTAAATAAATATAAGTTTCAAAAGGCTATGAAATGGCTAATCACTTGGAAAAGTCAAAAAGTCTTCATATACATCCAAAATAAGGGAAAAACCACTACTCAACATATAATATTAAAATTAGATAATATTGGAAAAATTATTATAAATTCAAATTAGCTCCAAAGTAAGTCATGTAACATATAAATTTTTATCTACAAAATCCAAGGAATCTAATGAAATAAATATTAAGCCATGTTTCCTTCAAAATAATATCAAATACAACAAAATAAAACCTTATGCATATTTTTATGTATTTAAAGATATATTAAATATTCATATAGCAACATGATGTAATTTTGATATAATTAATTATATAGTAGTAAATTCATATGAAACAAGTTTAACTCAAAATGAATATCTAATAAAATTTTTATCAAATAAGCTTATTACTTTTAATTTCCCTAATTTAAATATCTTTCATATTTGATAAAATTTACATAATCTATGAAGCATATAAAATTTATTTTATAAAGAAATCTTATAGATTTCTAAATCAACCTTATTATCCTTAATTAATAATATGTAAATTATTTTAATAGATATTTAGATTGTGAGCAAATTAAACCATGCAAGTAAATATCAATGAACCTCTAAGATACTCCTACATTAATATAAAAACCTTCAAGCTATCCATCTTGGTCTATCTTGAGTTCTTTCAGCTCAAATTTTGATTGAACCTGAGTTATGCAATTTACATCTCATATAAGTAATTATAATGCACATCCATCAAATCATTACACCATAAATACTTAGCACACAAATTAGAATATCCAAGCACATGTTTGTTATCATCAAAATCACTAGAATAGGTCATGAGATAGATAATATCAATAGAGTCCTCATCTATAATAATAAATCTTCTAATGATGGATTCTTATCCTTATATTAATTATTATCATTAAAATTAATGGATAATTAGGTATAGGTTTTCCAAAATTGGGTTGAGACTGGTTTGAATATCTTATGTTATTTGGTTGGTTGTTATTCAAATTATTACCCCCATTTTAATTATTATTCCAGAGAAAATTTGGGTACTTCTTTCAACCAGAGTTATAGGTGGTAGAATAAGGACTATCCTCCATGTTATTAATTACATCTAAAGATTATATCCCTAATAAGCTAGGGTTATTAGGGGGTCCATAAAGATTTTTATCTACTAGCATAGGTGCTCATTAAGTTGAACTAACTCCAAAAACATCTAGCTTCTTAGAAATGGCAACCTGAGAAGTCAAATTAGATAATGCATCAAACTTATACGCACTTGTAAACTTCTTAGGATTGACTCTAATAAAAGGCCATGAGAAGTTATTAGTAGCCATCTCCTTGATTAAATCATAGGCTTCATTAAAGGGTTTATAAATTAATGAACCTCTAGTGGTAGTATCTATGATTGATCTAAGAGAGCTTACTAATCCATTATAAGAAGTTAGAATTATCTACCAATCTGAAAGTGCATAATGTAGACATTTCCTAAGTGATTACTTAAACCATACACATGCCTCATATTTAGACTCCCCATTTAATTGGGTAAAAGATATAATATCATTCCTAAGCTTGGCTATTTTAGATGGATGAAAATATTTTATTAAGAAACCATAGGCAAGATCATTCTAGGTAGTAATAGATCTTAGGGGTAAGAAATTTAACCATATTTTTACTATGTCTCTTAAAGAAAATGGAATTAACCTAAGTCTAATGGCATCATTAGAGACTTTATTATATTTAAAAGTTACACAGATTTTTAAGAAACTTGAAATACGTAGGTTTGGATCCTCAATAGGAGTCCCCACAAACTATAAATTTTGCACCATCTAGATAACCACAGGTTTAAATTCAAAATTTTTCTTGAATGTTGGATCTATTAATACTCTGTTGAATGCCATCTATTATTGGTTTAACATAATCATTAAGGGTCGAGGTGGGTCATCCTATTGAATTGGGTTATTCATTTCTAAATCTTTTTTTTTATATTTTTTAATTTTTATAATTTTTCTAATAGTTTATTCAATTTCAGGATCAAATACTAGTACTTCTAAACAATTTCTACTATTTATGTAATAACTGACATAATAAGAAAATCAAAACTACACTAGTTAACATGTAACAAAAGTAAATATATGAGTATTTGAAAAGTAAATACACTAATAATTACAAATAACAAGAAGCATTTCTACTCACAATTTAACTTACAATGCAACAAAACATACAATTTTACAAATAAAGATAAACTTAACATGAATAAAAATAAGAATAAATAAGCAATTCTCAAAATAATATAAAGTGAGTAAAGAGACAACATTACTAAATCATCAATAATGGCGCCAAAAGCTTAATTGATGTTTCCTCAACACTACACCCTACACTTTTGGGCTATAATGAATACTACTCAAGTGCATGTGTCATGTCAAGTAATATTGAGGTGAGTTGAGTATCATTCCCATGAGAATTATAATGATCTCAATATCAAATTAATACTACTTCAACAGACTGATAGGTTTATCTTATCATAGGATTAAGAAGAATTGTGCTAGTGAAAGTTAATTGATTACTACAAATTTACAAGGAGCAAATTCTATGTTTGATAAATTGTGAACTTATGGAAAATAAGAAATTCTATATACATAGAATGATCTACTCTTATAAGTGATGTGAATAAGAGCATATGTGACTCCTCATCTCTTGAAGTTTTTCAAAGTCTTTAGCAATGCCTAACTTCATTATAGTTAAACTATCTCCTTAACAATTCTAATATTCTAAACCAGCATATATCTATGCCTCAAAGAACTCTGTTATAGTATCCCTAATTATTCTACTACTCCTCCATCGAAAATCAAGATCACACTATACATAAATTAAATGAAGTTCAGAGGAACTAAAAATAGTAGTTAAAATTATTAAGTACTTAGACCTATTATATGTAACACTTGTAGTCTTATCACATCATAAGCCTAGAAAATTATTTAGCCTAGCATTGAAATTAATATAATATGGAAAGCTTTATTGTAGAGATAAAAATGAATATACGACTAAAGTTCCATGGATAGATAGAACTAGATTTCTCTTATAATAATAGATATAGAAACTTCCTTTCCCTCTAACACTTCTCTCCTCACTCAGACATACTCACACTCCTTCTAGACCTAGCTGAGATCTAAGTATAAGAGATAAAAAAGGCTAGCGTTGTGTCATTTTTGGAAGAATAACTGACTTATCTACTCCACTTTGGTGCTCTAATGATTCAACGTTGTGACACCATGGTCAGTACTGTGCTATTGTAGTGATATGGCATTGCGTTGCTTGGAAGGCATTATGGTGCTGAGAACTTGTATGTTGAAGCACCTTGCTCTTTTCCTTGAGGTCAGATTTTGGCCTTGAATGCCACGACACTCCAATGTTCGGCTCTGTGATGCTAGGTATTTGCTTCATTTTTCATTCTTTCTCTTTGAATTTTCCTGTACAAAATTATAAAGTGAGGTAATTTTAATGCAAAAGAGGATAACTTAAAATATAATAATTTTTAAATTAGCATTACCCCTATATTATTCAAGCCAAATGGCATAACTTTATAACAATACAAGCCATCTATAATAATGAAGACAAGTTTTTAAAAGTCACCTAGGTGCATCTTTATTTAGTGGTAGCCAGAGAAAGCATCTTAGAAGCTCATCATTAAGTACATTACAATTGAGTCGACTAATGAATCTATCTTGGGCAATGGTAGCTATCCTTTATGCATGTTGCATTTAGGTTAATGAAGTTTACACATGTCATCTACTTGCTAGTTCCCTTCTAAACTATCACCATATTTAAAATCTAGTATAAATATTGTACTTCCATGATGAATTTGGTCTTAACTAACTTTTTTACCTCTTGCTAGATGGATTCGATGAGTATGGCTACTATCTTCCTTATTTTCCACTTTATGGGCCTTACTTCCCTTCTCACATTCAATTTGTGGCAGATAACCTTCTCATTAATGTTTGACATCTTTATTGTTGTCCAAAAAAAAATCTAGGTCATCATTGAGTGATTATACTAGTTTACCCTTGTGTTCTTCACTAAAGGATGCACTTATTCTTAGGGTTCTTCCTAACTCACTCTCCATAGCTTTGATATCTTCTACAACTTTCATGGTTTCTATCTCTAGACCTCGCTCCACATCAAGTTACATGACTTTTTCTGGTGAAGTCACCCTCTTCCCCATTGCCCTTAAATAACAAGTGAACAACTCGGTGAGGTCATCTCTCATTGTGATCTTCCTTCCTCTAGTAGATAATTTGATAACCACATGATAAGTTGAGACCATAACCCTAAAAGTGATCAGAAAGGGCTTACCAAATATGGCATTGTATATGATTGGGGTGTCCACAAAAATAAAATTTTCCATTGTAGTGTATTATTGATCACCCTCACCCCATGTTCCTAGGGAGCTGACCAAGATTAGTGAGTACAAAATCCTTTAACTTGCCAGCTTTGATGAGTCTCAACCACTTTATGGTAACAAAATAACCTCATCTAAGTTGGCCATTGACACTCATAGTGGAATGTAAGTGGGATAAGTGGGGGCATGAGGTGTTCCATTCTTATGTAAGGGACAAGTGACATGAGGAGGTTCCTCCATCCTTAGTTTTAGTGTCCCTTGTAATCCTTAGTGGTTCATGTTAGAAGGTACTCCCTAGTGTTGTAGGTAGTAACAATCTTGTGGAATGTTAGGTCTCCTATCTCTTCACTCTCTAGAGAAAATTCTTTCTCAGTCTCACTCTTTCCATCGATCCCTTCACGAGGTAAATTTATATGAGTGAGTGGATGTGGAGGACTCAGCCACTTTGTTGTATTCTTAGCATTAACATGACTACTAGTAAGCTATAATAATTCAGTGAGCATTCTCAGCTGTTGTAGGATGAGTTCATAATAAATAGGATCCTCTCGTAGTCATTAGGTTAAGGTGAACTAGGTGATTGTATGATCTAAATTTTCCACTTCAATCATTTCACCTCAAAACCATTAATAAAAGTTCCTTAACGAATCTCCTGGTTATAGACTCATTTGGAGGAAAGCCTAGGGACTCATACGGGGCTTTTGGGCACTTGCAAATTGAGTCTTAATCATTCTCTTAAATTATTATAAAGAGGTGATGACCCCCACTGGTGGGCAAGTAAACTACCTCAACACTGACTTCTTAAGTGTCATGAAGAGAAGCCGATACTTGATAACATCATCAGCGGAGCAGATTTTACAGCGCCAAGGTGCTAGTTCATTTTTCACTATTTTGGTGCCATCTTATCGAGCATCACGACACTTAACCTTGATCCTATACTTACTATAATAGTTTTAATGTTCTTTTATTTTTGGAGTTCTGTTGCTTGAATAAATTCTTGTAACTTTTAGTGTGTTTCTTTAGCTCCCCCTTAGAGTAAAATCTAAGGGAGGCTAGCGAAGTGCATGATACTTTACATATGGAGATCTTAGCCTATTTGCGTAAGTAACTTTGTGATTGGTGGAAGAATGAGTGTGGAGAAGATCATTTGATCCTTCCAGGTGATAATTTTTTTATTACTTCACTTGTATCTTTTCTTTCAATGAATAAAATGAAGATGAGTTTGCTTGTTATTTCCTTCATGTTTGACTAATTCTTTAGTTTTAAGCTAATGATATAGAAAGTATAGTATGTACTAATATAGACTCTTATGCTTTAATAAATGTATTGATTTTTTCAATATCTCTCAAACTTCATTTAATGCATACAATGGCCATGCATGATGTATAGCCTCGACGGAGGAATAATATAATAATAGAGAATATTGAAATGGAATATTACCATGCCTAGACATATGATATTTGAATATTCTAGGTACTATGAAGATAGTAAAATTATATATATGAAGCCTTAAACCTTTCTTTGCACCCCTTAAGCTCGATAGAGATCTAGGGATGAATATGCCCTGATTCATATCTACAATTAATAGTCTCATTAACAAAACTATATTATTTATATTTATTAGTCCAAAATATTTAATTATCATAAGTATCAAAAATAATTTTTACAAGTCTTTGTTTTTTTTAGTGACAAAAATTCCTAATATTATTTTCATTTTTAGTAGGATAAGTGGTGTATTTAAAATAAGCAGTAGTAGTTAAGTTATAATTTAGCAAACCACTTCCTCGGGTTAACACTCTACTCTTTCACTTTTTACTTATTCGATATGTATACTTGGTCATTTAGTGGGATATTAAAAATTTTATATCAAAGAAAACCTAAGTATATTTCAAACTCAATAAGTCTCAAATTAGCTCACCATAAGCTAGCTCCATCAACAACTTAGCTAAAGGATGCACCGTTTCACTCATTAATCATGTCGGGTCAGACAACGCTACAACAAAGCCAACATTACAGCACTGAGGTGCTAGTTCATTTTATACCACCGTGGCGCCACCTTGTTAGGCGTCGTGACGTTTGAGCCTGTCCCTGTACTTCCTATAAATAGTTTAAGGGAGGCTAGGGAAGTACAATATACTTTTATTGTGGAGATATTAGCCTATTTGTGTAAGCAATTCTGTAATTTGAGGAAGGAGTGTGGAGAAGATCATTTGATCATTCTGGATGACAATTTTCTATTTCTTCTATTGTATCTTTTTTTAATGAATGAAATAAAGATGAGTTTGCTTGTTATATATTTCATGTATGGCTAATTTTCTAGTTTTGTGCTGGTGAAGCAAATTGTATAGTAAGTGCTAATATAGACTCTTATGTCTTGAATGATAAATTGATATTTTCAATATCTCTCATTCTTCATTTAATGCATATAATGTTCATGTGTGTAGTTAATATCTACTATGATGTATAGCCTCAATAGAGGAATACTGGAATAATTAGGAGTATTGAAATGGAATGTTGGCATGCCTAGACATAACATGTTTGAATATCTAAGGTAATATGGAGATTGAAAAATTTTAGGAAGGCCATAAACCTTTCTTTTCATCCCTACAAGCTTGACAAAGATCTAAGGATGCATATGCTCTGATCAACATCCAAAAATAAGAGTTTTATTAGGAAAACTATGTTATTTATATTTATTAGTCCAAAACATCTTATTTTTATACAACAACAACAACAACAACAACATCAAGCCTTTATCCCACTACGTGGGGTCAGCTACATGAATCCTTTTTCTCCATTGTGTCCTATTAAAAGTCAAATTCTCGTTTAAATCTAATAAAGAAAGATCATTTCTAATATTTTCTAACCAAGTCTTTTTAGGTCTACCTCTACCTTTCTTAACATAAGTCAAATCTAAGACCTCTACTTTCCTAACCGGGTCATCGGGAGGCCGCCGTTTTACGTGACCAAACCATCTAAGGCGACTCTCTCTAATCTTATCTTCCACTGGAGCTACTCCAACCTTTTCACGAATATGCTCATTTCGTATCCTATCTCTAAGAGTAAAGCCACTCATCCACCTGAGCATCCTCATCTCTGCAACACTTAACTTAGAATTATGCTTCTCTTTTAATGGCCAACATTCAGCACCATAAAGCATTGCAGGTCTCACCACCATCTTATAGAATTTTCCCTTAAGTTTGAGGGGTACTTTTCTATCACACAATAAGCCCGATGCATTCCTCCACTTCAACCATCCAACTTGGATTCTGCTGATAATATCCCCATCTATATCACCATCACTCTGAACAATAGATCCAAGATATCTAAAACGTGTACTCTTATTAATGACTTGATCGGCCAAAGTCACAATGCCCTCACTAGGTCTATTATTACTAAAATTACACTCCATATATTCCGTTTTAGATCTACTCAAGCGAAAACCTTTAGACTCTAAGGTTGACCTCCACAATTCTAGTTTACCTTCAACTCCCTCTCTAGTCTTATCAACAAGAAGAATATCATCAGCAAAAAGCATACACCAAGGTACATCCTCTTGCAAATGTCTAGTGAGAACATCGATGACTAAAGCAAAAAGATATGGGCTTAAGGCTGATCCTTGGTGTAATCCAACCGAAATAGGTAAATACTTGGTCAAACCACCTTGTGTTTGAACACAAGTAATAGCTCCTGCATACATATCTTTAATGATTTGAATATAAGCATTATTAACTTCTTTCTTTTCAAGAACTCTCCATAGCACTTCTCTTGGAACTTTATCATATGCTTTTTCTAAATCAATAAATATCATATGTAAATCCTCCTTATTCTCTCTATATTTCTCCATCAAACCTCTTAATAAATGTATGGCTTCCATAGTAGACCTACCCGGCATAAATCCAAATTGATTTTGAGAAACATTAGTATCACGCCGTAACCTATGCTCCATAACTCGTTCCCATAGTTTTAAAGTATGACACATTAACTTAATTCCTCTATAATTCGCACAATCTTGTGCATCACCTTTATTCTTAAAAATAGGGATTAACACACTCATTCTCCACTCATCTGGCATCCTTTTAGTCTTCAAAACAGTATTAAAAAGTTTAGTAAGCCAAGAAATTCCTTCATCTCCTAAGCATTTCCACACCTCTATTGGAATATCATCAGGTCCAACAGCTTTTCCACCCTTCATTTTCTTTAAAGCCTCTCTAACTTCGGTTTTACTAATACGCCGATAAAAACAGAAATCTTTATTTTCATTTAAGGTGCTAAGGTCACTACAGTCAATTTTATTTTCACATTCTTCATTAAAAAGTTTAGCAAAATATCTCATCCACCTTTGTTGAATATCATCTTCTAAAAAAAGTACTTTTTGATCTTCATCCTTAATACACTTCACTTGAACTAAATCCTTACTACTCCTATCTCTTTGTTTGGCTAGCTTATACATATATCTTTCTCCCTCCTTAGTATCTAATCTATTATATAAATCACTAAAAGCTAAACTCTTTGCATCACATATTACTTTCTTAGATTCCTTACGTGCCTCTTTATATAATTTCCAATTATCAGAACTTTTACAATTAAACCAATTTTTATAACAAATCTTCTTATTTTTAATCTTTTCTTGCACATTTGGATTCCACCACCAACTATTTTTACTATTAGGAGCTTTTCCCTTTGAAACTCCAAGCACATCTTTTGCAATATTCTTAATATTACTAGCCACTTTTTCCCACATAACATTAGCATCTTCATGCACAGACAAAATCTTAAGATCTAAAATCTTACTCTCAAAAATATTTTTGTTAATATTCTTTAAATGCCCCCATCTAATCCTAGGAAAATGTTTTACTTTATTTTTTAATTTCTTCTCCATTATCTTCAAGTCCAAAACTAATAAACGATGTTGGGTACATAAGTTTTCACTCGGAATAACTTTACAATCTTTGCAATCTAAACGATCTAATTTCCTTATAAGAAAATAATCAATCTGAGTTGTACTATATCCATTTTTATAAGTAATGAGATGCTCATTCCTTTTCTTAAATAATGTATTAGCAATTAAAAAATTATAAGCTAAACAAAAATCTAATCTGGACTTACCACCTTCATTTGTCGTTCCAAACCCATGGCCACCATGAATGCTTTTAAAATCATCCACCTCTCTACGAACATGTCCATTTAAATCTCCTCCAATAAAAACTCTTTCTTCAAGAGGTATCTTTTGTATTAATTCTTCTAAGTCATTCCAAAATTTTAATTTTGAATCCATATCCAAACCCACTTGAGGAGCATAAGCACTTATAATGTTAACAATCTTTAAAGCTATAATTCTATCTCCAATTCTATTAATATTTATAACATTATCCTTCAAACTCTTATCTAAAATCACACCTACACCATTTCTAGTATGACTCCTACCCGAATACCAAAGTTTAAATCCTACACTATCAATCTCCTTAGCCTTCTCTCCAACCCATTTAGTTTCTTGAATGCACAGAATATTTATCTTCCTATGAATCATAATATCTATTAATTCCATTAATTTTCCAGTAAGGGAACCTATATTCCAAGTTCCTATCCTAATTTTAGTATCATGGACTAGCTTCTTTGCCCACATTCGTCCTTGATGTGGTAACCCTTACCTATTTAACACTGCACCCGGGCGGCGGTGCAGCGGCACAACATCTTATTTTTATAAGTATAAAAATTTATTTACAAGTTTTTCTTTCAGTGAAATAAACTCCAAAATATCACTTTTATTTTCATTAGGATAAGCTGTGTATTTGAAAGTAAGCAGTAGTAGTTAAATTATAAATAGCTAGAACACTTTCTCATGGGTTCGATACTCTTCTCTATCACTTTATTTACTTAACTCGATACATATATTTGTGTATATTAATAGCTTTCATTAATTATATATTAAAGAAAACTTAAGCATATGTTAAATTAGTAGGTCACATACTAGTTCATACCGCTAGCTGCCCATCAGCGAGTTCACTAACGAGTCTTGAACGGAGCAAACTAACGTTGGAGGGCACCGAGATTCACTAGCAGCTTGTGCTTCTAGTTTGCCTTGCAAAAGGAGAGGCAAGGAAATTTAAGTTGTATGATAAACAAGATCCATAGCTCATTAATCTAGGAAGGATGAGCTAAGAGCCTCATGAGTGAAAGTTCGTGAATATTGTTAAACCTTATGGAACTAGCCCAACGCACACCATAAGCGGGGGTGAATTGGTGCTTTAAAAAGTTTTCTTAACTTCAAAATAATAATAATAAAATTTTTGAAAAACTTTTCAATAATTAAAAATACCAAATCCTAATGGATTGCGAAAATGAGAGATTTTATCAAAAATATTAAATTTTACTATGATAAAATTTTGATCTATGTGACAGAGCAATAATCAACATTTTTTCCAAGAAACTATTAACAAAAATGAAATGTTAGAAATGTAAAAGTGAAAAAAGGAATAAAAACACTAGTGATTTTTATAGTGGTTCAGTCAACCTTGATATACGTCCACTCCCCGGAGTCCTCTTCGAGTATTGCACTAACACTAAGAGACTCTCATTTTGCTCCCTTAGCAAGGTGGAGATGCTTTTATAGACTCACTTTCACTAAACCTTTGATGCGGTGGAGTGTCAGATGCTATGTCACCCTCCTGGTGATGGTAGTGGACCTTGACTCAATTTTCTCCCTCCTAGAAAAGGCAGAGAACCTTAGCTCCTTTTTCTCCCTCCTAAAGAAGGCAGAGAACCTTAGCTCTTTTTTCTCCTTCCTGGAGAAGGTAGAGAACCTCGAGGACTAGACTAAGAAGCCTCTCTCCCTAGAGAGCTTCCAAAAGACTCACTAAGGCCACAGGAGGAGAAATGATGCAGCTAGCCCGGAGCAACTGTGTGATCCCCTCACACTACTTCTCCCTCATGCTGAAGCTCACCTTCTCCTTCCTCTCTCAAACCCTAATTTTGTTCTCAAAAGCTCCTCTCTCAGAGTTCCTTCAACAATCACATGTTCCTCTTAAGATTACAAAGAAAATCTTAAAACATAGCTTAAGTATTAGGCTTCAAGAAACCCTAAAAATTTAAGTTAACTGACTCTGTTCCTACAGTATAATTTGGGTTCATACAGTACGATCAATTCAAAATTAGTCCCATCCAGTATGATATAAACAGTCGTTCAAAAGAACTGCTCAAATTTTATAAACACATCATATAATACGATAAATAGATTATCTAGTATGATTTGTTTTATTTCTTCTATTCATACGGGATGTTTCTTGGGATGACTAAAAATTGTCACTACTAATCGTCCTATACTTCTCTCATTATACAATACAATTAGTTGATTTTAAGTAAGTCATCCATTACGATATGAATATCGTATAGTATGATTAGTTCAAAAATTATGTTTTCATTTGGTACGATCTTTAGGACGACTAAACTTTATCTCTGCTAATCATTTGGTATGATTGAGATCATACAATACGATCGATTATCATAATTAAACCATGATTTTATTGACTAATTATGGGGGTTAATTTCAACAAGATTTCAAATATTTATACAATATGATTGGAATCATATAGTATGATTAGTTCAAAAATTAAATTTCAAAATCTTACTTAAATTAATATGGAGGCTAGGGTTTTCAGATCGTAACGAATCGTATATTACGATCATGATCGTGCAGTACGATTAGTTTACAAAAACTAATTTTTAATTAGCTGTTAAGCTTATTTTCAGATAATAGATTGTATAATACGATGGTAAATTATACAGTACGATTAGTTTAAAAATTTTACCTTTAAAAATATTTTTCTCTCCCCTTATGTGTGTGTGCATAGTCACCCAATTTGCATACACTCTTATGTGCTCAGACTCAAGAAGTAGAAAATAAAGAAAATAAAATTACAGACTCTTTTACATCCTATTCTACCCAATCTTGAGACTTTACCAGTCTTGAGCGGTGTATATCTTACCTGAAATATTAGTGCTCACAAACACAAGAAATATCTAGAATATTTAATGAGAAAAGTAACAATTCAATCAAATATGTTTGTTATCATCAAAATCATAGATTAGGGATCCTGGATTGCAATAATATCCATCTTTTTTATAATGTCAAATAATATTAGTTGATAGACAAAATAGAAATGCTTTTCTCCTAAGCTCCCCCTCACTAAGTGATCATTTTAAAAATTAGTGGTTGCAAAATTTTATTATTTATTTATTTTATTTTAATTTTTTAAAAAAATAATTCAATAAAAGTAGAAAATATAGTAACACAAACACAGGATTTAATTAAGCTAAAACATAACACAACATACATTTTCTCCCCCTTTTGACATCACCAAAAAGAGGAAGAACAAACAAACAAACAGAATAGTAAAAGAAAAAAGATAATAAGGCAAAACAGATAGATACTATAGGTAGTGGATCCTGATCAGGTTGTGCTGGTGGTGGTGGTGGTGGTTGAAAGTACTAATAGATGGAGGTAAATTGATTATTTATCTAGGAAAATCTCTCCAAATAATCTCATGTCGTCCTCATGCTGCTGAAGTTGTTGCTGGATGTGATAATCGAGCTAGGTTTCTAACCGCTTGAGCCACTGAATTATATCATCATGAGGGTATGTGGGGTAGGCAGGTGCAGGTGGTGGTGGAGATCCACCTACAAGAGCAGCTTCCCTTTCTTCATTAAAATATGGATCAACATGCTCGTGCCCCCGATGGAAAAGGATATGGAAAGAGGCATCTATATAGCAAATAGGAACATTATTGAGTAGAGTAGGAAATGTGAGTTGGTATTTTTTATCAAGGATATATCCTATGATATGTCCTAAGGCAACATTTTATTTTCTTCAGGTATTTAGATGTCGAATCTGAGTCATGTTCTGGATATAATCTAGAATCATTTGGGCTTCATAAAATTGAGTATTCAGCATGATTAGGTAAGTGACTATAGATAGAAGTGGGGTAATGTTAACCCAATCCCTAGCTTTGGGTATAATAGAAGTTTGAAGGACATACTGGATGATCCAGGCATTTTGATTTAATGTGTGGACTTATGGTTGATGTTGGTTTAGTGGCACATTCCTAATGGTCAAGTTAATAGAACTTCAGTCAAAATCATTTGAGATAAGGGATTGAGGGCGGGGTCCTTCAGTAGAAAGATTGATATGTTCTGCTAAATTAGCCTTGGTGATTTCTACGTTTTGATGACAAACAAAAGAAGTTATGGTAGAGGTTTCTAGATTTAGCCTAAGGTTGGATAAGAATTCATAAAGAAGTTTAGAGTTATAGGGAAAAGCTAGTGTAAGGAGAAATAGAAGAGTAGTGGAGGCAAATAGGTTCATCACCACGTAGTTAAGGGCAGGTTGATTTAACATATGAGAAGGGGTGATTTTTGCCTCTTTATACTTGTGATACACATCTTCATCCCTTGCAGAGAGGAAATGATCATCAAAACAATGAGAGGAGGAGGAGCTCCCCACAGTCATTCTATTGCATTTGATTCCACCGGCTATTAAACAAGAAGGATTAGAGAGTATGAGTTGGAGTAAGTAGTGAGTTGAGTGAATGGAACCAAACAAACCCTTCCAATTTATAGATTTTAGGTCGATCATATAGTATGGTCGGGGTTCATATAGTACGATCAGGGAAGTTATTTCGTCTAGATGACCTATTAAAAAATGTGGTCAAATCATACAATACGATCAGTATCGTACTAGATAATCTTATAGAAATGCGATTATCCCGAGGAGTCATCGGTATGCTATTTGATGAAAAGTATCATACTGTACAAATATGTGTTCGTATAGTATGAAATATAATTATTATCGTACTGGTCGAATTGAATTCGCCTCAATCCAGTTTGACATGTGTATCATACATGACGAAGAGAGGTATAGTACCATACGAATGGCAATAATTTTGTACCAAAAGAATTGAATACCTCAACAGTTTATGACACATGGATCATACAATACAAGTAAAGGTTCATATAGTATGATGTGTATATCATTGATATAATCTAGACTGTTGATTAAACAAAGGGTTATTATCTGTGCATCTGTTCATATTATACAGTATGAACGTGGATCGTACAATATGAATGTGGATCATACAGTACGATAAGAATAAAGTTTTGAAAGATTTTTATTAGTCAGTGAGATGTGTGTGTGATGATCAGGAAACATCTTAAATCAAACAAAATAATTTTTTTATTTTTTTATTTTTTTAATATAAATTATAAAGAACAACACATAAACATACATAAGAACAAACACATACAGTTTAACACATATGAATGAATGATTTCAAATGAAATTTTTTTATTTATCTTTAATTAAGCATGAATGTCTTTAACACTTAATTTTATCCTTAAGGTGCTAAAGGTGTCATAGGCTAGAAGTTTTATGAAGATATCTGCCAATTGATCTCCTGTAACTATATGATGCAATTCTATATCTCCCTTAGCTACATAATCCCTTATAAAGTGATGCCTAATATCTATATGCTTTGTGCGAGAGTGTTGAATTAGATTTTTTGATATGTAAATAGCACTAATGTTGTCACACATAATTGGAATGGTTTCTATAGATAGTCAAAGATCTAAGAGTTGTTGCTTTAGCCATAAGACTTGAGCAACACAGCTCCCTACTGCTATATATTCTGCCTTAGTTGTGGAAAGGGATACTGAGTTTTATATTCTACCAGACTAGGAAACTAATGATTGTCCTATGAATTGGCAAGTTTCAGAAGTACTTTTTCTATCTACCCTACATCCTGCAAAATTAAAATCCGAATATCCTATTATTTCAAAAGATGTGATGTGTCTAGAATACAAGATTCTTAGGTTTGGAGTGCCTAATATATATCTAAGGATTTTCTTAACTGCAGTCATGTGGGATTCTTTTGGATTAGCTAGAAATCTAATGCAAAGATAAACACTAAACATAATATCTAGTCTACTAGCAGTTAAGTACAGAAGTGATTTAATTATTCCCCTATACTTTTTTGATCTACTAATTTTTTATTTGGGTCCTTGTTTAATTGAATAGTATAGCTCATGGGAGTGTTCATGGCCATAGCATTATCTATTTCATATTTTTAAAGATGTTCTTGATGTATTTATATTAGCTAAGAAAGGTTCCATCATCCATCTGCTTTACACTAAGTCCAAGAAAGTAACTTAGCACTCCCATCATACTCATCTCAAATTCTTTACTCATTGTGTTTGAAAATTCATCACATATATTTTTATTTGAGGATCCAAACAAGATGAAATCTGAAAGTTCGATAGGGATGTTAAGCCCTAGTGAACTAGTCCCGAGGCTAACCAAGAGGGGGGGTGAATTGGTTATTTAAAAATTTCACGATAACTATGAAAATCTTTTTATAACGTGCAGCGAAAATGAATTAAAACAACGATAAAAAGATCAACCACAGATATTCACCCAAGCAGTTAATATCAGGAAAAATTAAAGTGCAGAATTGAATCAGAAAAGCAAACCAGATTTTATAGTGGTTAGTTCAACTTGACCTACGTCCACTCCCCGGAGCCTCCCCTCCGGGTATTACACTAAACAGAAGTGTCTCTCCTTTTGCTCCCACAACAAGGCGGAGAAGCCTGTACAAAAATCTCCTTTTCACCACACGATGAGGCAGAGAACCCGACCTCCTTTCACTTCCTCCTGAAGCAGGCAGAGAACCTTTGAACTCCTTTCGCTTCCTCCTAAAGCAGGCAGAGAACCTACGAACTCCTTTTGCTTCCACCTAAAGCGGGCAGAGAACCCCGGATCTTCTTGCGAACGATCCTCCCTCGACGAACACTGACTAGACGAAAGACGACGAGCGGAGAAGACGACTCTGATCCGTGCTCGGAGCAACCTTAGTGAATCCCTCACTAACTCCCCCTCACAAGATCTTCTCTCTCTCTCCCAACTCTCTCTCTCTCTAGGGTTTCTCAGGGAAGGAAGGCAGCAAAAGATATTTCCAAAAATTGGAAAAGTTCTTTTAAAGGAGGGCTTAAAATTTGCCCTAAATCTCAACTGGTCGGCCAAGATCGTCCAGGACGATCGATAGATCGTCCTGTACGATCAGTTCAAATTCAGCTGTTTTAGCCTGGACGATCAGTAGAAAAAGTTGTTCATATCGTCCCGTACGATCCTGCGATCGTCCGGGACGATTAGTTCAAATTGAGGGAAATCGTCCAGAAGACAGTTCGGGTCGTCTAGAGAAATCTGTGCTGGACGACCAAAAAATGACTTAATCGTCCCGGACGATAGGGTCATCGTCCGGTACGATTAGTTCAAAAAGGCCCCAAATCGTCCTGTACATAGTTCTGGACGTACAGCTTAAATGCACTAGACGATCAAGATCGTCCGGGACGATCCTGCGATCGTCCAGGACGATATGATCGTATCAACCAAAAATTAATTACTTTCCTTAATTACCAGAATAAATTAGGCATGATTGTACTGGATCGTCTGGGACGATACAAGTATCGTCCGGGGCGATACGACCAAGTATCTAAAAATAAGAACTTGCCTAACTTGATCTGGCGGCTGAGAATTTCTGATTTGGGAATATCATCCCGTACGATCCGTAGATCGTCCAGGACGATCGGCTCAATCAGACCCTCTTAACTTAGTCGCCCTAATTAGGGTTTCTATTTTAACTGGATCGTCCAGGACGATGTGGATATCGTCCAGGACGATCTGAACAAATTTTTAACAGAAACTCTAATTCACTCAATCTCTCTCCCTGAGTGTGTGTGTGCAAGGTTACTTAGCTAGGGAATCAGTTACATTACAATTGACTCAATAAAAAGAAAAATCATACATTTGACACACTTGGACCCGATCTTGAGTTGGCTTGAGTGGCTCGCGGTCTTTTGTGTCTGAAACAGATTAGCCAAGCAAAACACACTGGAAACATGTTTGTCATCATCAAAACCAGATTGCAACAATCTCCCCCTTTTTGATGATGGCAAACATTTGTAAAGTAGTCTGAAAATAAAAGTAAACTAGGAGATCCAACAAACAAATATTTTTTAAATTTTCATTTAACAGCTAAAACAATACATGAAGCATGACTCAGAAAACAGAAACAGACACGACTACAACTGACTCCCCCTTTTGACATCACAAAAAGGAGGAGCAAAAAATATAACACGAAAATAAAACATAAAATAAAACATACACAGAACAACAACACGACAGAAAACTAAAACTGAGGCGGATCCTGATCGGAAGAAGGAGGTGGCGGTGGAGGGTAGAAGTAATGGTGAATGGCCTGAAAGTGAGCTCCAAACCAGGCCATGTCCTGGTCGTGCTGCTGCTGCTGCTGCGCAGCATAGTCCGCGAAGCGTTGGAGGTCCTCGTTGTACTGCTGCTCCTGGGCAACCACGTAGGAGTCAAAACGGGCCTCCCACTGGTCGAAGCGCTGCACCAGGTGGTCAAGGGGAGAGGCAATGCGAAGGGGTGCAGGTGCCTCTGGTGCAGCAGGAACTGGAGCAGCCTCTTCCTCTTCTTCCTCAACATCCGGGGCAGGCTCCGGATGTAGGCGGGTGCTGTGTAGGACGTGGAATGAGTTGTTTGTGAAGAAGGAAGGAGGGACATCAGGAGGGACAGGATACTGAAGGTCATATTTTGTCTCTAAGGCATAGTGAATAAGATGACCTAAAGCTAGATTTGGGCGACGCCTGTGGCCCGGATCTCTAATGGTGGTGAGATGTTCTATGTATCGGATGATCAGATCAGAGGCATTAAATTCTCGACGGGCCATGATGTAGTAGGTGGTCAAGGACAGGAGCGGGGTAATGTGAATCCGATCCCCCGCCTTTGGAATGACGGAGGAACGAAGGACGTGCTGAATGGTCCGGGCGTCCTTGAGAAGGGAAGTGCAAGCATTATCGTGATAGGGTGCGTTGGTATTGCGAAGGAAGTGATTGGCGACACTCCAATCATAGTCGGGATCGGTGATGATCGTGTGGATCTTGTCGCCAGTGACAGACAAGTTGAGGATATTGTGAAAATCGTGGGTCGTGAGTTACACGGGGCGTTGATTTACATAGGAGCGAAGAGTGGAATAGTCCGCAGAAATGTGCAAGTTGGCAAAGAAGATGCGAAGGAGTTCTAGATTGAAGGGAAAGGCTAAGGTCAGAATGAAGGTGAGGGAGGTGTGTGCGAACAAATCTAAGATGGGATACGTGAGAGTGCGGGGATTGACAATCTTGGAGTGCGTGATACCCACATTACGATAGCATTCGAAAGCTGCCTGATCGGCGGCATTCGGGAAGCGAGGATCGACATGTCCCCGGGACGAACTGGCCCCCTTTTGACGAGATCTTTTGCCACCAGCCATTAGGAAACCAAAGAGGAGGAAAGGAGAAGGAAAGTGGAGGAAAAACAATGTGAAAAACATGAAGAAAACTGCTGTTTAAATAGAAAATGGACTGATCGTCCCGTACGATCGCGGGATCGTCCGGGACGAGGTGGTCATTTATGACGTTCTGGACGATTGGTCAAAAAGGCGGTCCGATCGTCCAGGACGATCAGAGATCGTCCAGGACGATTAGACACAGGCGATCGTCCCGAGGAGTCAGGCTGGACGACCGTTGACGAAAAGTATCGTCCAGGACGATTAGGTGGATCGTCCAGGACGATATGCAATAAATATGTCGGACGGGCCGAATTCCAATCGTCCAGTGGCTGACACGTGGATCGTCCAGGACGATGAGGTGGATCGTCCAGGATGATGGGCAATAATTGGTGCTATGTCAGCCGTTTGATCGTATCAGGAAGATATGGATCATATCGTCCAGAACGATGTAAGGATCATCCAGGACGATCAGCAATAATTGGGGTAGTTTCAGCAGCAGGAGCAGTGGGTATGATTTTGAATGAATCGTCCAGGACGATTTTTGGATCGTCCAGGACGAAGAGGATCATCCAGGATGATAGGTGTATCATCCAGGACGATGTGAAGAAAAGCAGAAAAGAATTGAGGATGAAGATGATCGATCAGGATTCAAAAAACACAACCATGAAATCAAAATAACAAAAACACGAATAAAACTTACCGCAAAAACACATAGAAGTATTTTTTTTTTATTTAAATTTTTGATTAAGCTCCTCTTAGAAAATCAAAATTTTTCCTTGACTTTAGATTCGAAAACCAATGACAGGACGATTGACAGCGCTGAAATCCAGAAAAGGTTGAAAATAATCAACGTTCGTAGCGCCGACCCCGGGCACCTTATCGATGCAAACCTCTTTCAAAACAAAAATCTGATTCAGAATAAAAGACATTAGATTTGAAAAGAAATCCTTTCAAGCCTCGTTCCAGAAAAATATCTGATATAATAGTGTTACAAAGTAAAAAATCAGAAATCATGATTTTCAAAACTCAAGCTTTTGAAAATATTAAGTGGCGCACAGATTCCTCTAAGACATTTAACAATCTGAAAGGAAAGAAAGCTTGTTTTGGGCTTATTTTGTGCCTCTTTTTCAAATTGGTTGGCGCTTTGCGCATCTTTTGATTTTTGATACACTTTGTGTATCCAATTTGGTAATTTTGCATCTTTTCAGTTTTGGGCTCATTTTATGCCTCTTTTTCAAATTATCTGGCGCACTGCGCATCTTTTATAAGCTTTCTCCTTTTTATAATCATTAAAGAGTCTCAGCTGTGAGATTATCTTCCAGACATAGGAGATGACTCTCCGCAGTAAGGAAGAACGATTCACAAAATAAAATCCATACAATATATGATAAATGCAATCACTTGGTTTAGAAAATCAAACTAATGACTCAAGACTTTGAAAAATACTATTGATATGAGGCAGATTACTGTAGGAAGATAAAATATCTCTATTTTAAAAACTAACATTTTAATTTTGAAAAGGATTTTTATTCAAAAGAAACTACACACCAGTGAAGGAGTTAGAGGAAGAGAAACAATTATCAATGTTTCTTCCCTTTAACAGATTCAGCGAAGTCAATCACTGCTTATCAGCTTCCAAACCAAAACAAGGTAAAAACTCCCAGTCAAAAATTCAGATCACCAGAAGTAGTGAGCGGTGATCAGATCTTGAAAAGCATAAAATAGTAAGTGCAAGATATGAACCTATAAATAAATAAAAACAGGTAGAAAATCATAGCAAAGTAAATACTCAAATCAAACTAACAAAAAGGGTAACACAGAAATCAGCAGAAGAAATAAAATCAACTGAAGGCAAATAATCAAACCAAAACTAACTAACAGAAATCAGAATACAAAAACTAACTAACAGAAATCAGAAAACAGAATACAAAAGACTAGCTAACAGAAATCAGAATACCAATCATAACAATCATAAATCAGCAGTCATCAGAATCAAGTATTTATATCAATCACTCCTAATCTGGTTCTCAAAATGCTGAATGAGTCAAAGGCCAGTGGTTTAGTGAATATGTCAGCCAGCTGATTTTTAGTTGCTACGTGGTGTAGCTCAATGTCCCCTTTTGTAACATGGTCCCTAATGAAGTGATGCCTAATGTCAATGTGTTTGGTCCTAGAATGTTGGATTGGATTCTTAGAGATACAGATGGCACTAGTATTATCACACATAACAGAAATTGTGCCAACAGGTACTCCTAAATCCAAGACTTGCTGCTTCAACCAAAGAACTTGGGCCACACAACTCCCTAAGGCAATGTACTCAGCTTCAGTAGTGGAAAGTGCAACTGAGTTCTATTTTCTACTGGACTAGGAGACTAACGACTGTCCTATAAATTGACAAGTCCCAGAAGTACTCTTCCTATCCACCTTACACCCCGCAAAGTCAGAATCAGAATATCCAATGATCTCAAAAGAGGTGCTGTGCCTAGGGTACCAAATTCCTAGGTTTGGAGTTCATAAAAGATATCTAAGAATTCTCTTAACAGCAGTCAGGTGGGACTCTTTAGGATCAGCCTGAAACCTAGCACAAAGACAGACACTAAACATGATATCAGGTCGGCTAGCAGTCAGGTAAAGCAGTGAACCTATTATCCCTCTATACTTATTCTGATCAACAGATTTTCCATTTGAATCCTTATCTAACTGAACTGAGGAGGGCATGGGAGTATTGATTGGCTTGGCTTTGTCCATTTCATATTTCTTCAAAATGTCCTTAGTGTATTTTGATTGATTGAGAAAGGTTCCATCATCCGTTTGCCTTATGCTAAACCCCAAAAAGTAGGACAATTCTCCCATCATACTCATCTCAAACTCTTTACTCATTGTTTTAGAAAACACTTCACATAAGTATTTATCAGAAGATCCAAAAATTATATCATCAACATAGATCTGGACAATGAGTAAGTCATCTCCTAATCTCCTCAGAAAAAAGGTGGTGTCTACGCTCCCCTTAACAAACTCTCTTTCTAACAGGAATGTGCTAAGCCTCTCATACCAAGCTCTGGGTGCCTGTTTCAATCCATATAAGGCCTTTTTTAATTTATAGACATGATTTGGATATTGGGAATTCTCAAAACCTGGGGGTTGTTCTACGAAAACATCTTCTTTAATTACCCCATTTAAAAAGGCACTCTTAACATCCATTTGAAACAGCTTAAATCCCTTATAACAGGCAAAGGCTAGTAGCACTCTAATGGCTTCCAATCTAGCTACAGGGGCAAAAGTCTCCTCAAAATCAATCCCTTCTATCTGATTATACCTCTTAGCCACCAATCTTGCCTTATTTCTCACCACCACACCAGAATCATTCATCTTATTCTTAAAGACCCACTTGGTTCCCACAATACTTTGATTTTTAGGTCTTTCTACTAACTCCCAAACATCATTCCTTACAAATTGATTCAATTCTTCCTGCATAGCTAAAATCCAAAATTCATCCGACAGGGCTTGATTGATGTTGGTGGGTTCAGTCATTGAGATAAAGGCAGAATGGTTTACTTCCTTCCTAAGTCCATGCCTAGTCCTAACACCTTCAAAAGGGTCTCCTAAGATCAGTTCTTTAGGATGACTCGAAGAATATCTCCAATCTCTAGGCAACTCTATTTGAGGTTCTACCCTTTCCTCCAAATTTGTATTTCCAACTCCTTGGGTAACCTCAATAATCTCTTCATCTTCTACTTCAGATCTAGACTCCTTAGGTTCAGATTCATCAAACACTACATGGGTTGTTTCTTCCACCACCAAAGTCCTCCTATTGAACACCCTAAAGGATTTCCCCACACTTGAATATCCTAAGAACACTCCTTCATCAGATTTGGGGTCAAATTTTCCTAAGGGTGACTTCCCGTTGTTCAGAATGAAAATCTTACAGCCAAAGACATGGAGGTGGGACAGATTTGGAGTTCTACCCTTAATGATCTCATAAGGTGTCTTGCTCAGTTTGACTCTCACATTCACCCTATTCAGCACATAACAGGCAGTGTTCACCGCTTCAGCCCAAAAGTATTTTGGAAGTGAATACTCGGCAAGCATGGCTCTAGCGGCTTCCACTAAGGTCCTGTTCTTCCTTTCAGCTACCCCGTTCTGCTGAGGGGTCCTAGGAGCTGAAAAATTGTGACTAATCCCATGATCCTCACAAAAACTTCCAAATCTTTCATTTTCAAACTCCCCTCCGTGATCACTATGGATGATAATAATCTCACATCCTAACTTCTTCTGAATCCAAGTAGAGAAGGATCTAAACTCATCAAATGACTCAGATTTATGTGACACACCTCTAACTAAGTCCTTTTGGGTGACTCTCCTAAGGGTTTTCATACTGGCATGACACAATCTCCTATGCCATAACCAAGACTCATCAGCAGCAGTTTTTAAGCAAATTGAATTATCAGATTTAATGCTACTTACATCCAGCTTGTAGACGTTATTGATCCTTTGCCCCTGCAAAACAACTTCATCATTTAAGCTTAAAATGCAGCCAGTGGGCAGGAATTTGATGCTGTATCCCATGTCACAGAGTTGACTGATGCTCAGCAGGTTGTGTTTCAGTCCATCTACAAGCAAAACATTATCAATCATAAAGTTCTTTGAATCACCAATTATACCTATGCCTACCACCTTCCTGGTGGTGTTATCTCCAAGTGTAACCTTGCCTCCAGCTCTGGCCTCCAGCTAAATGAACTGATTTACATCTCCAGTCATATGTCTAGAATATCCGCTGTACAGGTACCACATGCTCTCATGAGGTCTTGTGTGAGAGCACACCTACAAAAGTATCAAACGTCAGTCTTAGGAACCCAAACAGGTTTGAGTTCCTTCTTATGAAAAGAAGAATGCAATGCATGCGTGCTATGCTGTGAAACAGGCAGTTTGGGTTTCCACACCCAATGTGTACTACGGTGAACAGTGCAGGTGTGAGAAATATGTCCTAACATGCCACATGAAAAACATCTAACACCAGGAAAAGGGTTAACTAATCTACGTGGATGATAATGCCTCTTCCTAGATGTATATGAAACATGCTTTGAAGAACTTGCAACAGATTTTTCAAAAAGTGGCGGTGCATAAAACTGTTCAAAAGTAGGCGGTGTTTTGTTCTTTTCAAAAGCACTGATCTTTACTTTCAAAAACTCATTTTCTTTCTTTAAACTTGCAATTTCAAATTTCAAGGTTCCCTTGCTACTTTCTACTTCACATGCCATTATATCTAATTCTTTAAAAGCTCTTTCTAAGTCCACATACGTAGTTTTCAATGAATCATGCTCAGAAACTAAATGAGAATATTTTTTATTCAACTCATCGAATTCATCAAGCAAAGACATGTGATTTGAATCAAGTATGGAATGATCTTTAACTACAGAATCATGCTCTTTTTGCAATGTTAAGTAATCTAATTTCAAACTAGCATAAGTTTTCTTAAGCTTCCTATACGATGTATGAATTCTTTCAGAAACTTCAAATAATTGATCGTAGGTAAGCTCACATACCTCTTCCTGATCCGACTGACCAGGGTGATCATCAGCCATAAGACACAAGTTTGTTTCCTCCTCTTCAGCTTCAGTCTCAGAAGAGTCGGATGCAGAGTCTGCCCAGAACGCCTTCTGAATCCGCTTCTTGTCCTTTCAGAACTTTGGTTTCTCCTCACCCTTCTCCTTGCTTGGGTGAGCTTTAAGTGTTGGACAATCAGCCTTTATGTGTCCAGGCTTCCTGCATTCAAAACAAACAGATTCAGATGAACTCTTAAAATTTTTATTGGACTTACCCTTGTTCCACTTCTGATAGTTCTTATGTTTCTTCCTTAGAAAGCTTTTGAATTGCCTTGTGATTAAGGCAACATCATCGCTATCAGACCCGGAAGAGCTAGCATCTGAATCCTTGGCCTTTAGTGCCACTGTCTTCTCTTTCTTGCGATCACCTGCATCAAGTTACCTTTGGTTCACCCCTTGCTCGTAAGCAATAAGTGATCCAAGTAAGCTGTCAATAGAGTAAGTGTTTAAATCTTTAGATTCAATAATAGCAGTAATCTTAGCATCATAAGAAGCAGGCAAACATCTTAGAATTTTGTTCACTCTTTCGTAGTTAGTAAGTTCTCTACTTAGAACATGTAGAGAGGTAAAAATCTGAGTGAACCTTGTGTACATTTCTGAAATAGTCTCACTAGGTTTCATGCGAAAAAGTTCGTAATCATGTAGCAAGATGTTTAACCTAGACTGTTAGACTTCAGTTGTACCTTCGTATGTTAAGCATAATCTATCCCAGATTTCCTTTCCCGTTGTACAAGTAGAAACACGCATATAGTCTTCGGATTTTAAAGCACAAAAGAAACAGTTCAAGCATTTTGCATTTAACTGTGCTAAATTGCGATCATCAAACATTCAATCAGTAAAAGGCAGTTCAGTTTTCACATTGTTAATCAGTCTAAAAGGTGGTTCGTATCCGTCCTTAACTAACATCCACATGCGATAATCAATAGACTGTAGAAAAGTAGACATGCGTGTTTTCCAAAAATCAAAAGGAATATTGTCAAACAACGGTGGTCTTGTAATAGAATATCCTTCAGCAGTATTACGATTATTACAGTTAGCCATGGATCAAATTCAAAAGTTTTTAAACTTAAATTTTGAATCCCGCTCTGATACCACTTGAAAGTTCGATAGGGATGTTAAGCCCTAGTGAACTAGTCCCGAGGCTAACCAAGAGGGGGGTGAATTGGTTATTTAAAAATTTCACGATAACTATGAAAATCTTTTTATAACGTGCAGCGGAAACGAATTAAAATAACGATAAAAAGATCAACCACAGATATTCACCCAAGCAGTTAATATCAGGAAAAATTAAAGTGCAGAATTGAATCAGAAAAGCAAACCAGATTTTATAGTGGTTCGGTCAACTTGACCTACGTCCACTCCCCGGAGCCTCCCCTCCGGGTATTGCACTAAACAGAAGTGTCTCTCCTTTTGCTCCCACAGCAAGGCGGAGAAGCCTGTACAAAAATCTCCTTTTCACCACACGGTGAGGCAGAGAACCCGACCTCCTTTCGCTTCCTCCTGAAGGAGGCAGAGAACCTTCGAACTCCTTTTGCTTCCTCCTGAAGCAGGCAGAGAACCTACGAACCCCTTTTGCTTCCACCTGAAGCGGGCAGAGAACCCCGGATCTTCTTGCGAACGATCCTCCCTGGACGAACACTGACTAGACGAAAGACGATGAGCGGAGAAGACGACTCTGATCCGTGCTCGGAGCAACCTTAGTGAATCCCTCACTAACTCCCCCTCACAAGATCTTCCCTCTCTCTCCCAACTCTCTCTCTCTCTAGGGTTTCTCAGGGAAGGAAGGCAGCAAAAGATATTTCCAAAAATTGGAAAAGTTCTTTTAAAGGAGGGCTTAAAATTTGCCCTAAATCTCAACTGGTCGGCCAAGATCGTCCAGGACGATCGGTACAATCAGTTCAAATTCAGCTGTTTTAGCCTGGACGATCTGGCTCTTCTGGACGATCAGTAGAAAAAGTTGTTCATATCGTCCCGTACGATCCTGCGATCGTCCGGGACGATTAGTTCAAATTGAGGGAAATCGTCCAGAAGACAGTTAGGGTCGTCCAGAGAAATCTGTGCTGGACGACCAAAAAATGACTTGATCGTCCCGGACGATAGGGTCATCGTCCGGTACGATTAGTTCAAAAAGGCCCCAAATCGTCCTGTACATAGTTCTGGACGTACAGCTTAAATGCACTAGACGATTAAGATCGTCCGGGACGATCCTGCGATCGTCCAGGACGATATGATCGTATCAACCAAAAATTAATTGTTTTCCTTAATTACCAGATTAAATTAGGCATGATTGTACTGGATCGTCCGGGATGATACACGTATCGTCCGGGACGATCAGACCAAGTATCTAAAAATAAGAACTTGCCTAACTTGATCTGGCGGCTGAGAATTTCTGATTTGGGAATATCGTCCCGTACGATCCGTAGATCGTCCAGTACGATCGGCTCAATCAGACCCTCTTAACTTAGTCACCCTAATTAGGGTTTCTGTTTTAACTAGATCGTCCAGGACGATGTGGATATCGTCCAGGACGATCTGAACAAATTTTTAACAGAAACTCTAATTCACTCAATCTCTCTCCCTGAGTGTGTGTGTGCAAGGTTACTTACCTAGGGAATCAGTTACATTACAATTGACTTAATAAAAAGAAAAATCATACATTTGACACACTTGGACCCGATCTTGAGTTGGCTTGAGTGGCTCGCGGTCTTTTGTGCCTGAAACAGATTAGCCAAGCAAAACACATTGGAAACATGTTTGTCATCATCAAAACCAGATTTGCAACAAAATCAACATAAATTTGAACAATGAGTAAGTCTTCTCCTTCTTTCCTTAGGAAGAAGGTGGTGTCTACACGACCCTTAACAAATCCTCTATCTAAAAGGAAGGTGTTAAGCCTTTCATACCATACTCTAGGTGTTTATTTTAACCCATATAAGGCCTTCTTTAGTTTGAATACATTATTTGAGAATTATGAATTTTCAAAACCCAGGGTTGCTCAACATAAATATCATCTTGAATCACCCTATTTTGGAAGGCACTCTTAACATCCATTTGATATAGTTTAAAACCCTTAAATCAAGCAAAGGCTAACAGCACCCTAATGGCTTCTAGTCTAGCTACAGGGGAAAATGTTTCCTTAAAATCTATTCCTTCGATATGGTTATACCCCTTAGCTACTAATCTAGCCTTATTCCTCACTACTATTCTAGTCATTCATCTTATTTTTAAAAACCTACTTTATTCCAACCACGTTCTGGTCCTTAGATCTCTTGACTAGTTCCCATACATCATTTTTAATAAACTGGTTTAGCTCTTCTTGCATTACTAGGATCCATAATTCATCAGCTAGGGCATGATCTATATTGGTGGGTTCTATCATAAAGATAAAAGCTGAATGACTAACTTCCTTCCTAAGTCTATGTCTAGTTCTAATACCTTCACATAGGTCTTCTAAAATAAGTTCTTTAGGATTACTAGAAGAATATCTCCAATCTCTAGGCAGTATTTTATAAGGTTCTACTCTATCTTCTATAATAATGGTTTCTACCCCTTAAATTACATCAACTTCTTCTTGTTCTTCAGGTTTAGATTCAGAGGTCTTATCTGATTCATCAAATACCACATGGGTAGACTCTTCTATTACCAGGGTCCTCTTATTAAAGATTTTATAAGCCTTACCTATACATGAGTAACCTAAGAAGACACCTTCATTTGACTTGGGATCAAATTTTTCTAAGGGTAATTTTCCATTAATTAAGATGAAGCATCTACACCCGAAGACATATAAGTGAGAAAGATTGGGTGTCCTACCCTTAAGGAGTTCATAGGATATCTTATTAACCTTTGATATAATATTTACCCTATTTAAAATATAATAAGCAGTATTCACTGCTTCTGCCCAAAAATACCTAGGAAGTGAATACTTAATTAACATTGCCCTAGCAGCTTCCACCAAGGTTTTATTTTTCCTTTCAGCTATTCCATTATATTGGGGGATCCTAGGGGCAGAGAAATTATGTTCTATTCCTATCTCTCAATAGAAGGATTCAAACTTATCATTTTTTAACTATCCACCATGATCACTATGATTTGTTGAGATTTCACATCCTAATTTTCTCTAAATTCAAGGGGAAAATATTCTAAATTTCTCAAATGACTCACTCTTATGTACTAGGAATCTAACCCAAGTAAATCTAAAGTAGTCATCCACTATTAAAAATTCATATGTCTTTCCTCCTAGGATGGCTGTACTAATAGGTCCAAATAAGTCCATATGAAGGATTTCTAGTGGCCTAGAGGTGTTAATATCTTTGATTGAATGAAATGAAGACCTTATTTATTTTTTTAGTTGGTAGGCATCACATAAGTGGTCCTTAGTGAAGTCTAACTTAGGTATGTCTCTAATTAGATTTTTCTGAGTGCTATTCCTAAGAGTCTTCATGCTCGCATGGCATAGTTTCCTATGCCATAGCAAAGATTCATCAATTATAGTTTTTAGGCATAATTAATTTGAATAGTCAATGTAGTTCAAGTCCAACATGTAAATATTATTCATCCATTTTCCTTCTAACACAAGTTTTTCATTTAAATTAATCATGCATTTATTAGAAAGAAATTTTATATCAAAACATTTGTCACATAGTTGACTAATACTTAATAAATTATGCTTTAAACCGTCAACTAATAAAACATTTTCAATCATAAAGTATTTAGAGTTTCCAATTGTACCTGTGCCCACCACTTTCCTAGTGGTGTTGTCTCTTAGTGTCACCTAGCCTCCAGTATGATGAACTGCTTCATATCACCAGTTGTATGCCTCAAGTAGCCACTATCCAGGTACCACGTACTCTCAATAAGTCTTTTGTGAGAGCACTCCTACAATGTCATTTAAATATTAGATTTAGAAACTCAAGTGAGTTTAGGTTCCACCTTATGCTTGAATGAATGACATGAATGCATGCTATGCTGTGATGCATGCAATTTTGGCTTCCACGTTAAGTGTGTCCTACGATGGATAGTGTATATGCAGGCTATGTGTCCTAACATGCCATAAGAGTAACACCTAACACCAGAAAATGGGTTTACTAACCTATGTGTGCTATGGTGCCTCATCTTAGGTTTAGGTGATGCATGTTGTGTTGACATTATACCATTGAGCTTGTGAAGGTGATGGTTTATTATTCCTAAGTGTAGTAATTTTTGCTCTTAAAAATTCATTTGCATTTTCATAGCTTGCCACTTCCAATTTTAATGCATGTTCACTGCTATCTAATTGACATTCAAGTTCTAATTCGTTAAATGCTTTTTCTAGTTCAGTATGTGATATTTTCAAGGAATTGTGTGCATTAGATAGATCAATATGCTTCTTATTTAATGCATCAAACTCATCTAATAAAGTCATATGATCGCTATCTAAAATAGAGTGCTCGATAATTAAACTAGCATGCTCTTTTTATAAAGTTAAAAATTCAGTATTAAGACTAGCATGCATCTTCTTAAGCTTCTTATATGAATCATGAATTTTTAATAATAATAAATAATCCATCATAAGAGAGTTGACATACCTCATCTTAATCTAATTGATCAAGATTATCGTTATTCATAAGACATAGGTTTGTTACCTCCTCCTCTGTTTCTTCTAACAATTCTAAGGCAGAGTCGGCCCAAAAAGCTTTTTATGTCTTTTGCTTGCCCCTCTTGTACTTTGACTTCTTTTCACCCTTCTCCTTATTCGGGTGAGTCTTCAGGTTGGGGCAGTCAGCTTGAAGCAAATTATGTCAGACAAAATTTTAGTAGTTTTGTTGCTTTTACCTTTGCTCTAATTATTTTGATGACGCCTCTGTTTTCTTTTTAGAAAGCTCTTAAATTGGCACATCATCAAGGTAATTTTGTCATCCTCCTCCGCTGCAGAACCATCACTATCAAAATCATTTACTTTTAGTGCTACAGTTTTCTCCTTCTTCTCTTATGTATCACTTTGCCTTTGACTCACACCTTGCTCGTATGCAAAGAGTGACCCAAGCAAATTATCAATGGAATAAATATTTAAGTCTTCGAATTCAGTGATTACAGTTATCTTGGAATTATAAGAACTAGATAAACAACATAGAATCTTATTAACCTTTTCAGAATTTGATAATTCTCTACTTAGTGCAAGCAAGGATGTTACTATCTGGTGGGACCTAGTGTATATTTTAGATACAATCTCATTAGGTTTCATTCAAGAGAGTTCATAGTCATGCAGTAGTATGTTTAGCCTAGACTGTTTAACTTCACTAGTTTCTTTATAGGTGATACATAACCAATCTCAAATCTCTTGCCCTATAGTACATGTAAAAAACTCGCATATAGTCTTCGAATTTTAAAATACTTAGCATTTAACTGCGTGAGTTCTCTATCCTCATAACTCAATTCAATAAAAGGAATATAAGTTTTAACACCATTAACTATATGCGATGGAAGTGAATAGCTAGTTTGAATCATATGCCAAATTCTATAGTCATTGAATTATAAAAAGGTAGACATACGTATTTTCCAGAAATCAAAAGGGATATTTCCAAACAGAGGTGGACGGGTTATAGAATAACCCTCCATAGTTTTACGATTACCGAAATGAGCAATTGATTGATTTTTCAAAAGTTTTCTAAAACCTTATTTTTGAAATCCCTCTCTGATACCACTTGAAAGTTTGTGAAGGTTGTTAAACCTTATGAAACTAGCCCGAGGCTCACCAAGAGGGGGGTGAATTGGTGCTTTAAAAAGTTTTCTTAACTTTAAAATAATAATAATAATATTTAAAAAAAAAATTAGTAATTAAAAATACCAAATCCTAATGGATTGCGGAAGTGAGAGATTTTATCAAAAATATTAAATTTTACTACGATGAAATTTTGATCAGTATGATAAAGCAATAGCCAACGTTTTTTCCCAAGTAGTTATTAACAAAAATAAAATGCAGAAAATGTAAAAGTATGAAAAGGAAAAAATACATCAGAGATTTTTATACATCAGAGATTTTTATAGTGGTTCGGTCAACTTTGACCTACGTCCACTCCCTGGAGTCTTCCACTCCAGCAAGACGGAGAAGCCCTTACAAGCTCACTTTCACCAAACCTTTGATGCGGTGGAGTGCCGGATGCTATGTCACCCTTCTGGTGACGGCAACAGACCTTGACTCATTTTTCTCCCTCCTAGAGAAGGAAAAGAATCTCAGCTCCTTTTTCTCCCTCTTGGAGAAGGCAGAGAACCTCAAGGATTGGAATAAGAAGCCTCTCTCCCTAGAGAGCTTCCAAAAGACTCACCAAGGCCATAGGAGAAGCAAGGGTGCAGTTAGCTTAGAGCAACAGTGTGATCCCCTCACACTACTTCTCCCTCACGCTCAAGTTCACCTTCACCTTCCTCTCTCAAACCCTGATTTTCTTCTCAAAAGCTCCTCTCTCAGAGTTCCTTCAACAATCACACATTCGCAGGATAGTCCAGTACGATATGCTGAATTTGACCTAGTAGTACTGTACAATCATCAGTACGAATGACCAGTCGTATAATACGATCCGTTCAATTTTTCCTGTTAGTGTTGTACGATCACCAATACGAATGATCAATCATACAGTATGATTAGTTCAACCGAAATATAGTTCGTCTAGGATGAATCATGAAACGACCAAATATCGTCTCTATTAATCGTACAATGTGAACCAATTTATACAGTACGATCAAAATATGAAAATTAAGCAGATTTGATTGATTAATAACAGGATTAAATTAGATAATATTTTAGACATCATACAATACGATTACGTTCGTACAGTACGAATAGAACAACATTTTAAATTCGAAATTTTTCCTAATTTAACGAACGATGAAATTTCCAATTATAACAGATCGTCCAGTACGATGTAGTTTTCATACTGTACGAATAATTATATTTTAAAATTATTTTTTTAGAAAAATAAATATTTTAATTAATTTCTATAACACCAGATCGTACAGTATGGTCCATATCATATAGTATGATGTACAAAAAAATTAAAATATTTAAAATTATTGTTGCCCCCCTTGTGTGTGTGTGCACGATCACTAGGCTAGCATACACCCTTATAAGACTTGACTCAAGAAATTAAAAATAAATAAATAAAAATTACAAAATTTTTCAACATAACCTATTCTACCCATCTTGAGCCCTGAATCTTCAAATAATGGTGCATGTTGTACATGAAATGTTAGTTAACACAAACAAATATGCACTACAACTACAAGGAGAAATAAAGAGGTAATTAATAATATTTGTTATCATCAAAATCATAAACTTGGGATCCCGAAATTGCAATAGGTAAAGTAGGTTATGAAGTTGTTTTATAGCAAGTTGCTTTCTGAAGTTGCTTTACCACAATCAATATATTTTATTTAAGAAGTATAACTATCGAGCTACTGTGCTGCAACTGTATGAGAACAAATTACTTAAATACTCTTATAAATATTGACATGAAATGTAATTATTTATATGTCTAATTTTTTTAAATGATCACACTAACAATTTTAAATAAAAATTGTATATAATTTCAGTAAATATTTTATAAGTTTTAAATATTAAAGTACTATAAATCATTTTTAACAATATATTATCATACTTTAAATATCTCTGCTCTTTGTTGTTCTAGTGACCAACCCAGATTTAAAATTTTTTTCAAAGCTTCAATCAAAATAGTTGAATTTAGTCTACTCTCCTTCATTGTGATCATGCAGAATCAATCGTAGTCTTCGGTGGCTTCATTTTCGCCGCCTTGGAAGGAAGCGACGAGTGGCTATGGTAGTCGGCCGAAGGCGGGAGCAGTTCTAGCGATAACCGCATTGGCTCCGGTGAAGTCAACTTAACCATGAGCTTCGATGTGAAAGAAGCGTGCTTTCTTGAGAAGATGGGAAGTGAGGAAATAAGCAGTCTAATATTGCGTTACAGAACTTCTCGAGGAGGATGAAGACGATGAACTTTTTAGCAGCAAATCAAATTTGAGATTATTTACATATTTTTGGCACCTTCGAATAGCGGGAAGTAGGAGAAAATACATGAGACTTTCTTAAGATACGAAAAGTAACATGATCTAAAAAATTTTAAAATGGAGCTCAGTACCCCAACAACACTACGGTTATATTTAATAAAGTAAAGCAAAGCAGCAAAACAACCACCAAAATTATTACGTGCGGAGTTCGAACGGGAGTACCATCCAATTTTGTTGAGTATTTGCTAAAAAACTCAGCAAATATTCACAAAATTTATGAATATACTCAACAAATATTCAATAAATACTCACTACTAAATATTTATTAATTTATAAATACTCAACAAATATATATAAAAAAAGCTCGTCACAGTAATAATTTCTTCCCAACCCACCCGAAGTCTCTCCTTTATGTATCTGTTGCCCTCCATACCTTGTGCTCTCGTCTTTCTGTTTGTTGGCAATCTTGGACCGCTGACGCCTTCGCGCGAGACATTACAGGGACGCATCTCCACCCTATCGTTAAGCATCTCTCGCTATCTTTCGTGATCCCCAGAGATCTTTCGGATCAAGGTTGTAGATGTAGATCTTCAAATTTCGTTACTCAGTATAACTTATTTTTATTATTTTTGTATATCTCACCCATTTATTTCTCTTTCTGAAGTTTATCGTGATTTGTATGTTACAATTTCTCTTTCCTCGATATCCCTCTCTTTCCGTTTGTCGGCAATCTTGGACCGCCGACGCCTTCGCCGGAGACATTACAGGGAACATTTCCACCCTATCGTTACGCATCTTTCGCTATTCTTTCGTGATCTCCAGAGATCTTTCGGATCTAGGGTTTTAGATGTAGATCTTCAATTTTTATTACTAAGTATAACTTATTTCTATTATTTTTATATATCTCCCCATTTATTTCTCCATCTGAAGTTTATCGTGATATTTGTGTTACAATTTCTCTTTCCTCGATTCTCCCCCCGGAAGATAGGTGCTGCTTTGACCTCTTTAATCGGCTGTTTAAGATGCAGTGATTATTAGACTCTAGAATATGGTTTTTTGTTCAACGAGAAAGATGGATTAACGCAAGATTGGATATTTTAATTTTAAAGCATCTCGTTGCTTGCATGGAGATGAATTCTTAGGTTCATTGGCATGTGAAAGTGCTTTATTTTCTTAAAGCTGGATTCTTTATATATATATATATATATATATATATATTAAATGGACAATATTGGGATTTTCTAGAAGAAACTTGTAATAAAAGTAATAAAAATTTGATTAGTCCAAAATCAATCAATAGATCAAATAAACGATACGAAATCTTCCTGACCAATTTTTTTTTGAGGGCTATATGAAATACTACACCCATAATTGGGGGGCTGTATTGTAGAGCATTGATGGTAGTGTCGAATGTGTATTGGGCGAGTTCAATATTATTGAATATGTACTAATGAGTTCAGTGGTACCAAGTAAGAGGGATGAGTTTGTAAGTGAGAACCGAGCAAAAGGTGCATGATAGCCAAGCATTGTCTAGGAGTTACTGGCGAGACCTATGCTGATCCTTGTATTGCCTAGAAGAGAAGGCAAATGAATTAAGGATGTGGAGAAGATGAACTTATTAGTCGGTTGGTCTTAGTGGGTCGAGTTGGTGGCTCTTTGGTTAGGTGCTTTTCTTTAGTTTGACTTGGATATGTGGGGGATGAAGGCAATTGCCTTGGCCGAGAGTGAGTTGTTTCAATGACTGCCTCCTTTCCACTTGCGGGTGGTGAGTTATTGTGTTGATGGTATCCTCCATTGCCCCTCGGGAGGGGTGATTTTCCTTTGTAGGACCAAGCAAGTGGTGCCTAATGTTGCTTGGGTGATTTCCTCTATGAAGCCCACTGAATGCGAATTCTCTCGTTGTAACCCTATGACCATCTGCTAGTTACCTGTGAAGACATATGCGAATATGCATATTAAAATTTGAAAGAAAAAAACTACAATATTTAATTATAATATAAATTTAAATTATTTCAAATAAATTTAATTATTGACATATTAGAATGAGACATAAAAGGAATATTTTTCATAAATGCGATAGTATAATACATGCATTATAAATTTGAAAGCCAAAGTTTATGTATTTACTTGTACCTTTTAAAAGATATATGAAATAGAAGTATGTTTTTTTGGATAATTTATACATTAATGTATTGTACGATTATAAACATAAATTCCCTTAGCAATAAGCCACCAATAACCACAAAAAAAAGAAAAAAATATTCTTCATTAGGTGTGTGAAATACTTCTGGAAAAATGGTTGTTAATTAGATGAGTGAAAGACTTTTAGAACAAGTATTTTTCTAAAATGCAGATTTTGTTTTCTTAGGGAAGTATGAATGAACCAGGAATTTTCCGCTTATTTTTTCTCAAAAAATAGCAAGCAATGATTTTTTCTTCCTCCCTTGCAAGAATCATTTTACTCTTGAAACTCTCACTCCCTTTAGCCAGAGTATTATTCTTCAACTCTTTCCTTTAATATTTTTATAGTAATGTTGCTAAAGTATTGTGCCCTGCTACAATTACTTTGCGATAATGCCGTGCTAAGGCAAAAGGGAAAAAAGAAGGTTGGGAGAATTCTGTATTGCCTTTCATGGCAAGAATCAAGGCCTTTAACCAGACAATTTACAATACAAATTAATTTGAATTTATTCTTATCTTCTCTATGATTTAGGATGAAATTTTTGCTTCATAAACTAATTTCATAAAATAAGGAACAACCTTATGCGTGCTAAATTACTTCTACAAATGAAGAAAATCTTATTAGAGTTTTAAATTAAAATTACAAGCTTATTCAAAATAAATTTAAAATTCAAAACTCATTCCTATCCTATTGTAACATGGATTTTGATTCATGGTCCAGTTTTCGGAGCTATGATCTCTCTCACATGATTTTTGATTAATGATCCTTTTTCACCTATAAAGTCCTGATAACTTGCTCTTTTTGGTTGTTGGTTCATAGTTTATTAAGAAGGATGAACCAACACAATAAAATTAAAATCCAAGGCTACAAGGAGGAGAAGAAATTGCAAGGCCAAAACACGAAAAAAGAGCTCTTAGTTGCATGAGCAAATGGCCTAAAAGGGGGAGTCGTGGTATGTATGCATGGAAATTAGGTTGATAGAATTAGGGTGAAATGATATAATAGAGCATGTGTAGATAGGAGGTCATATGGCTGAAAGTTGTGCCAAAAGATCCATAGAAAAAGGTTAAAATTTGATTAATGGGTGCGTGGCATGTTAGACTTAGTCTTGTTTTTATCTTTGGATGGGTTTGCACAAAAGAACTAACTTATCATAGAAGTTGGATTTAAAATCTCTAGCAGGAGTTTGAACCAAGCTAGAGATGACTATGATAGTTAAGTCCAACCCTAGCCTTAGAATTGTTAGCACATTTTATTTTATTAGTCAAGGATAATTAATTAGAAAATTAATAGAGGTGACATCATTTTCTTCCACCACATTTTCACTTTTTATTTTTGTGGAGGTTATCCACTTAAGTCTACATAATCATCCAGTAACAACGAGAAATTGAATGACTGGTTAAACTCATTACCGGTAAGAAGTGACAACTAGATGCTATCCATTGTTGGATCGAGTTTCATGCAAACCTAATGAAAAATGTACTTTTTTTAAGGGGCCACATCACATCAAAACCTAATGGCAATATTCTCCTCCTCTTTTGTCAGGCTGGCCTATGGGTCCTCTATAAGGAATTGGTTGTAATGTTTGGCCTAATGATTGGACTTGGCTTTTCTCAATATTAACCCAAAGGGCGCAAAGGATGATGAGAAGGACTTCTCTTTACTATCAATTGTATGCATCTTTTATTGCTAGTCTTGAGATATGGATTTTTTTTGTTTTTTGAACCAAGGTGGTAGCTGGTGTAAAATGTGTTGGTAGTCAGCATAAAATTTGTCGAACAATCATGACATGAATCCTTTAATATATTGTGTTAATGCTAGGACATTTTCTGTAAGTGACACACTATATGACCTGAATATAGCAAGAAGTATACAAGGGCCGCTGCATCAGCACTCGTGTGCAGTGTTAAGGTTCTCACATTATGGATAGATATGGGCAAGAAAACTAATACATGAAACTAAAATTAGGATATAAACTTAGAATATAGGTTATCTATAGACACATTAATGGAATTAATAGTTATTGTGATTCATAGAAAGATAAATATTCTATGCATTCAGGAAATTAAATGGGTTGGAGAGAAGGCTAAAGAAAGAGATTAATAGTTTAGGATTTAAACTATAGTATTCAGGTAGGAATCATATGAGAAATGATCTAGGTCTAATTATAAATTAGAATTTGAAGGTTAATGTTGTAGAAATTAAGAGAATTAGAGATATAATTATAGTTTTAAAGATTATTGTTGATGATATGATTATTAATATTATAACTATCTATTCTCTTTAAGTAAGTTTCGATGTTTTCAAAGTAAAATTTTTAAAATAACTTAGAAGAATTAATATAAAAGATATCTCTTGAAGAAAAATATTTTTATTAAAGGAGATTACATATTGGTCGAGTGGTAGAAGATTTTAATAACATTTATGATAGCTATGAGTTTGAAGCGACTAATGAATGTGGTAAACCATATTATATTTTGCTCTAGCTTATGATTTTGTAATTGCTGATATTTTATTTAAGAAAGAAAGGAGCATCTCATCACTTATAAGAATAATTATAGTAAAACTTAGATTAGTTATTTTTTTATAAGAAAAATAGATCGTTTATACTGCAAAGATTGTAAAGTCATTATGAGTAAATGTTTATGTACTTACCATTGCTTATTAGTTTTGGACTTTAAGATGAGGGTGCGAAATATGAAAAATAAAGTCAAATATTGTCCGAGGATTAAATAAGGGCATTTAAAAATTCTAATAAAAATATTTTTGAGAGTAAGATTCAAGATTTCAAGATTTGATTGTGTATGAGAAGTTAATATTATGTGAGAAGCTAATAATATTAAGAATGTTGTAAAATATGTGCTTGAACTATCAGAAGAAAAAACTCCTAATAGTAAAAATAATTGATGTTGGAGTTAAATACACAAGAAAAAATAAAAAATAAAAAGTTTTATTATGAAAATTGGTTTAGATGTACAAGCTCAGAAAATTGAAAATGATATAGAGGGGCAAGTCTAAGAAAGTAATATGCAATGCAGATAATTTAGCTTTTAATGATTTGTATAATGATTATATATTAAAGAGGGAGAAATATATATGTATAAATTAGCCAAACAAAGAGATAGAAGCAGTAAGGATCTAATTCAAGTGAAGTGCATTAACGATGAAGTTTAAAAAGTGCTTTTATTAGAAGAGGATATACAACATAGATGATGAGATATTTTAATGAGCTTTTCAATGAAGATTGTGAGAATATGATTGACTTTAGTAAACTTAGCACCCTCAATAAAAATAGAGATTTTAGTTTTTATCGTCGTATTAGTAAAATCGAAGTTAGAGAGGCTTTAAAGAAAATGAAGTGTGGAAAAATAGTTGAACCTGATGATATTCCCATTGAAATGTGTAAATGCTTTGGAAATGAAGGAAGTTCTTGCCTTACTAAATTTTTAAATATTATTTTGAAGACTAAAAAGATGGCAGATGATTGGAGGAGTATGTTGGTTTCTATTTTTAAGAATAAAAATGATGCACAAGAGTGTGCGAATTATAGAGGAATTAAATTAATATGTCATACATTAAAACTATGGGAAAGAGTAATTGAGCATTGGTTACAATGTGATACTTATGTTTCTCAAAACCAATTTGAATTCATGCCGAATAGGTCTACTATGGAAGTTATACATTTATTAAGAGGTTTAATGGAGAAGTATAGAGAGAATAAGAAGAATCTACATATGATATTTATTAATTTAGAGAAAACATATGATAAAGTTTCAAGAGAAGCACTTTGGAGAGTTCTAGAAAAGAAATGAGTTAAAAATGCATATATTTATATCATTAAGGATATGTATGTAGGAGCTATTACTTGTGTTCAAACACAAGGGGGTTTGACCAAGTATTTTCCTATTTCACTTGGATTACATCAAGGATTAGCTTTAAACCCATATCTTTTTGTTTTAATTATTGATGTTCTTACTAGACATTTACAAGATGTGCCCTGGCATTTTCTTTTTGCTGATGATATTCTTCTTGTTGGTAATATTAAAGAGGGAGCTGAAGTAAAACTTAAACTATGGAGGTCAGTTTCAGAGTCTAAAAGTTTTTCATTTTTTGTAGATTTAAAATCAAATACATGGAGTGTAATCTTAGTAGTTATAGATCTAGTTGGGGGATTGTGAGTTTGGGCGATCAAGTCATTAAAAAGAGTATACATTTTAGATATTTCGGGTCTATTGTCCAAAGTGATGATGAAATAGATGGGGATATTATTAGTAGATTCAACTGTATGGTTGAAGTGGAGGAATGCATCGACCCCTCAAACTTATGGGAAAATTCTATAAGATGGTGGCGAGACCTTCAATGCTTTATGGCTTAGAATGTTGGCTATTAAAAGAGAAGCATAAATTTAAGTTAAGTGTTGCAGATATGACGATGCTCAGGTGGATGAGTGACTTTACTCTTTGAGATAGAATGAGAAATAAGTATATACGTGAAACGGTTGGAGTAGCTCCTGTGGTAGATAAGATTATAGAGAGTTGCCTTAGATGGTTTGGTCACAAAAAATATTGGCCTTCTAATGACCCGATTAGGAGAGTAGATATATTAGATCTGACATATGATAAGAAAGATAGAGGTTGATCTAAAAGGACTTGGTTAGAAACTATTAGAATGACCTTTCTTTATAGATTTAAATGAGAATTTGACTCTTAATAGAATACAATGGAGAAAATGATTCTTGCAGCCGACCCCACGTAGTGGGATAAAGGCTTGATGCTGTTGTTGTTGTTGAACCAAGGTGGGCAACGCTCCATCAAAATGACTCCACTCATCACTCTTGGTCAACGTCATAGGGCCTTGGCTTTGTGTGAAAATTGGGTTTTAAGTGTCATATATAATTAACTAGATTTGACTTAGCAATCTCTCCTCTTCCATTTAATCTAAATGTGCACACCTAAATAATTATTTCTTTATTAGACAAATGCCCAACATTTGGATGACCATGTATAGTGCTGCAAATGAACCAAGTTAAGTTAAACCGATCAGGAGTTTGCTCGAGCTTGAGCTTGTTTGCCATGACTTTGTTAGACTTGGAGCTGGAGCTCGATTCGAGTATTTATAATAGTGTTCAAGCATGGTTTGTTTAAAATTATGACTGTTTGAGCATGATTTGAACTCTGGTCGTTAGCCAACCAAACACGCCTTAATAAGCATATTAACGAGTAATATTATCAAGTAGCTTGTTAGTTAATTGAATAAGCTCTATCAAACCCATTGATGAGCAGCCTATTAAGCTAAAAAATAACACATTTATTGAGTGAAGTATTAAATAAACAAGTGTTTTAACATGCATAAATAATTAGCTTATATTCATGAATAAAAAGCAATATAATATATAAAAGAACAATACTCCCGCATATTCACGTGTTAAATTATTTTGTAATCAAGTTATCAATGAGTATATTATTAAGCCTTCATGGAATTTCTCAATGAATTTGTTTATGAGCTTTAAATGATATTGTCCATGATTATAAATGAATCGAACATCATGTTGTTCAAGTTTGTTCATTTATCAATCGATTATTTATAATTGTAAAAATGTTCGATTAGTTAATTAAACGATCATGAATGAGCTCTAATTGAGTCGATCCACAAGTATTTTGTTGTGCATGTTGGTTCATTTGCAACCCTGACTATATAAACTATTGATACACCTTGGTATAAAAAATAGCCCACGAACAGGATGAATTCAACACAAATAGATTTTATTGCTAGAAAACAAATAAAAAGTAGCAAGATACAATTGATCCTCAATTCGAAAGGAGGAACGATTTCTCCTAAGTCTCAAGACGCCGCTATAGACCAAGCACCAAGACACTAAAAAAATAGAACTCTCACAAAACAATAGCATAATCCCTCACCTTCACCCTCATACATATTTATAACATACAAAGAACAATCTCAATTACTAATTAGCCTTTCCCAGAATCAAAACATGCCTAAGATAGGCCCCCAATCAGCCACCCCCTCCTTCCTAAAGTAGCTCCCTCAATCAGCCGTCGCCTCCTTCCAAAAGCCGCCCCCCTCAATCAGCCGCCCCCTCTATCATACTAAACAAGCTTCCCAATTTCAGTGGTGGGCCCCATCAATCAGCCGCCCCTCCTCTTTTCTAATTCCCCTCCTTCTCCTTCACGCTGTGGGCCTCACAGGCTCAGTTTGCTGGCTGGGTGAAACAGCCGGCCACCGTCTGCTGTAAACTAGGGGCCAACACCAATTCTAGGCCCGCTGGATCGATCCTTCTTGGACCGGTCTATCAATACCCAATTCCTAAAGAACCACTTTGTCCTCATGATGGAAAACTGGGAATTGATTTTGCATCCTATCGTAAGGTTCCCATGTAGCTTCATAATCGGGAAGGTTCTTCCATTTGATCAATACTTCTTTGATTCCTTCTCCCTGGCGCACCCCTTGCATCTCTGGTGGTTCCAGTACCACTTCCAAATCTTCAGTTAATGTTGTTGGCAATTATGGGCTAGCTGTATGATTCCCGATAGCTCTTTTCAACCGTGACATGTGGAATGCCGAGTGGATGGTTGCGGTCGATGGTAGCTTTAGTCGATATGCTACTGCTCCAATCCTCTCCTCTATCTCAAAAGGGCCAAAGTATCATGAGGCTAACTTCTCATTCCTCATACTAGCCATGGACCGCTGTTTATAGGGGTGAAGCTTCAAATACACCCTATCTCCTACCTGAAACTAGATGTCCTTTCTGTGCTCATCTGTCTGTATTTTCATAATCTGCTGGACTCTCAACAGATGTCTTTTGAGTTCTTTTAATATCTTATCCTTTTCTTCTAAGTACTATTCTACTGAAAATACTGATGTGCTACTCTGCCCAAAGTGTACCACGTGAGGTGGATCCTTGCCATACAACACTTTAAACAGGGTCATCTGGGATGCTGAATGGTACGAAGTGTTGTACCAATATTCTGTTCATGCCAGCCACTTAGCCCATAGTCGAGGTGCCTCTGAAGCAAAGCTCTCAGGTATGTCTCCAAGCTCCTGTTGACTACCTCTGTCTGTCCACCAGTCTGAGGGTGGTAAGTGGTGCTCCTCTTCAGCACAATTCCCTATAATTTGAACAACTCTCTCCAAAAATGAATGAGGAACACCTTGTCTTGATCGAACACTATAGACTACGATATCCTGTGTAATATAATCACCTCTCTAATAAAAATTGACTCCACTATAACTTCAGTGTAAGGATGTTGGAGAGGGATGAAATGAGTATATTTGCTAAGTCTATCCACTACCACCAGAATAATTGTAAACCCTTTCAATCGCGGTAGCCCTTCTATGAAATCCATAGATACCTCCTCCCATACTCAGCCTAGAAGGGCCAACGACTGTAGTAGCCTCCCTGTAGCCATAGCCATATATTTGTTTCTCTGGCAAACCTCACACCTGGCTACCATCTCTTCCACATCCTCGTGCATCCCCTTTCAATATAATTCAGCCGCCAATCTCCTGTATGTCTTCTGTATAGCTGTGTGACCCCCACGGCACTCCCGTGGAACTCTTGCAGGTGCGGGATATGAATGGAGGTTTGTGGTAGCATAAACCTTCTCTGGTATAGAAATCTATCACCATCGAGAGAGTAGCCATGACATCCTTCAGCAAATCCTCCTTGATTCTTCTCAGCCTCTGATCTTGCGCACTTTCTTCCTTAATGGCTCCCCAATCCAACATTAGTGGTATTGAAAGGGCTAACTCCTAGAGCTCCCTCACGCACCTAGACAAGGCGTTAAACTCCTTATTTTTCAACCCTGGCCTATACCGGATCTTAAAATCATATCCAAATAATTTTGACAGCCATCTTTGAAGCTCCCCAGTCATAATCCTCTGCTCCAATAAGTACTTCAAGCTATGCTGGTCTATCCAGACGATGGAATGCCAACCCAGCAAGTACGGCCGTCACTTCTGAATAGCCAATACAATGGCCATCAGTTCTCTCTCATAGACGGACTTCAGTCTAGCTCTGATTGTCAACACCTGGCTGAAGTAGGCTATGGGTTTGTGATTTTGCATGAGCACTACCCCTAGCCCATATCCTGGGGCATCAATCTCCACCACGAGCATTTGGCTGAAATCAGGTAGTGCTAGGACAAGAACTGTGGTCATGGAAGTTTTTAATCTCTCGAAGGCCTGAGTAGTTACCTCTCTCCATAAGAAACTGTACTTCTTCAGTTGTTCTATCATAGGCCAAGTAATGGTGCTGTATCCCCTCACAAACCTTCTATAGTACCCCGTCAATCTAAGGAACCCCCTTAGTTCCCCCAGGTTTCTAGGTCGAGGCCACTTCAACATTGCCTCAATCTTGGCCTGATCCGTTGCTACTCCTTCCTGGGATATCACTGCCTTATGTACTCCACATTAGCTTGGGCAAAACAACATTTCTTCATATTGGCCAATAGTTGATGTTCCTGCAATACTTCTAAGACCATCCTTAGGTGCTCCAAATGCTCCTGACTAGATTTGTTGTACACCAGTTTGTCATCAAAGAATACCAATACAAACTTCCTGAGATAAGGTCGGAACACGTTGTTCATGAGGGACTAGAAGGTAGTAGGAGCGTTGGTGAGGCCAAACAACATCACTAAGAACTTATAGTGTCCCTCGTGTGTCTTGAAAATTGTCTTCGACACATCCTCCTCTCTCATCCGGATCTGATGGTATCCGGACTTCAGATCCATTTTCGTGAATACCGCCTCTCCAAAAAGCTCTTCTAGAAACTCATCTATAACTGGAATCGGAAACTTGTCTGTTACAGTCTCCTTTTTCAAGGCTCGGTAATCTACGCAAAATCTCCAACTTCCATCCTTCTTCTTGACTAGTAGAGCTGGGATAGAAAAAGGGCTCACACTGGGCCTGATGATCCCGACATCTAACATCTCCCGGATCAGCTTCTCAATCTCCTCCTAGATCTATAGGTAGCGGTAAAGTCTAATGTTGATCGGTGATACCCCCTCTCTCAGTGTGATGGCATGCTCTTGTCCCCACTGTGATGGTAATCCCTGAGGTGGTTGAAAAATCTCTTTGAACTGCTGTATAACTGGCTGTACTGAAAGAGGAATGGCCCTTACCATGATTTTTAGTGATACTATGGCTTTGGAGAGTCCCGCATCTCCTTTAATCAACCTCCTCTTCCCTTCCACCACCAGTTCCATTGTTAACCCTCCCCAATTCACCTTGGTATCTCCTAAGGTCTGCAACCATCTCTTCCCCAAAATGACATATGTGCTACCTAGCTCCAATGGGAGGAAATCCTTCATCACCTGGATCCCTTATATGGTCAAGATCCCTCCTTGACACACCCCTCTACCCGTCTCCATCTTCCCATCCCTATCATCACTCCATAGCACCCGATGTCTACCAATTTCGTCCCAATTGGTCTACGACCTGGTTGGAGATGAAATTGTGGGTGGCCCCACCGTCTATCAGCACCACTACTCCCTCTTTGGCTCTCTCTTTTCACATTTATAATGTGATTCAGGGTGAATCCAACTACGGAGTTCAAGGAGACTTCAACCATGTCTAGATGCAATTTTTCCTCCTGCGCCGATACCTCACTTCCACCTCCCTCTTTAGCTTCCTCGTCATCACAGATGATGAGAACCTGAAGAGTTTGGTCTTTACACCTATGGCCCGACATGTACTTCTCATCACATCTGAAACATAACCCCTTTTTCCTCTCGTCCTGCACCTCCGCCTATGTGAGTTGTTTAAAGTTCCCCCCCGGCGCACTCCACTGTTCTTCTCCTTAGGAGCTTGTCTTTGGAAAGACACCGTCTGGTTCTGGGTGCTAGAGTAGTAGAGGTACTCCGGTAGGCCCCTCCTGTGTTGCTTCTTCTGCTGCCCCTTTCCCTTCTAAGTTTTTCCTCCACCCTCTTTGCAAGCTCTATTGTCTCTCTCAGCCCCCTAGGCCTTAATACCCTAAGTTTTGCCTGGATGTCCTCCCTAAGCCCTTCATGAAGTTCCCCTCCAGTCCTTCCTCAGAGATTCCCCTCAATCTCCCTGACAGTAGTTCAAACTTCTCCCGATACTTTGTAACGATCCCCTCTTGGGTTAGGGCATAGAACTTCTCGTGGAGGTCTCCTTCCTGGATGGTTTGGAAATATTCCAACAAGCACTCTTAAATTCGCCATATGAGTACATTGGATACCTAGCCTCCCTCCATTGGAACTGGGCTAGGGCTTTTCCTTCCAAACATAGACCTGTTGCCATGAGTTTTTCTCCTTCCGTTAGCCCATTGATGGCAAAGTAACGTTCTACCCGGTACACCCACCCCTGAGCATTCTCCCCTTCAAAGACCGTCATTTTTAACTTCCTTGCTTTCCCATCCGCACCCCATTGATTTCTTCCCCAACCTCTTCTCCTTCGTTCCACCTCTCTCCCTGCCTGGTTGTTCTCCCATAAAATTCAGATTCCCTCCTCCTTGCAGTTCGCTCTTCGGAATAACCCGATCCACCCACAAATGGGGCTCCTCGTGGCAGTTCGTGAGGGAAAATACTCTCTACTTCATCGACATCCTCATGGGTCTCCATTCCCCGTGGTTCCACCTTATGAATTGCTGGCGATGCTTTTGATTGCATCTCCAACATCTTTTTATCATTTCATCGATGGCTGAGAGTCTTCCCTCCGTTCTGGAGTATTTTTCCTCTACTCCCGCTTTGAGTTGCTCCATCTCGCCCTTAAACGCATCCATCTTCTTTGCTGCCATAGATTGGATTTATGTTCCAATTAAACAACAACAAAAAAAGTATTTTTCGCTCAAGAAAGTTGTTCTGATACCAATTTGATACGCCTTGATATCAAAAACAGCCCACGAACATTATGAATTCAGCACAAACAGATTTTATTGCTAGGAAAACAAATAACAAGAAGGAAGATATAATTGATCCTCAATTCGAGAGGAGGGCTGATCTCTCCTATGTTTTAAGACACCGTTAGAGACCAAGCACCAAGACAACTAAAAAAAAATAGAACTCTCACAAAACAATAGCATAATCCCTCACCCTAACCCCTAATACATATTCATAACATACAAAGAACAATCTCAATTACTAATTAGTCTTTCCCAGAATCAAAACATGCCTAAGATAGGCCCCCAATCAGCCGCCCCCTCCTTCCTAAAGCAGCTCCCTCAATCAGCCGCCCCCTCTATCATACCTAAACTAGCTTCCCAATTTCAGCCTTGGGCCCCACAAGCCCAATTTGCTTGTTGGGTGGAACAACCGGCCTCCGTCTACTGTAAACTAGGGGATGGCCGTAGTTTTGGGCCGGCTGGACTGGTCTATCAACTATATCCCATATGCTTTGGTTTCATGTTAATGACTTTGAAAATTTAGTAAATGAATCTATGAGTTAAAATTCATGATATGATATTTCTACTTGGATCAATGTTTTCAAATTCCAAACGAATGTTGATGGGGTTCTTAATAAAAATATATTTGTGAATTACCTAAAGTTTATTATTAACTATCTCATTCATTCACTTCATCATTGGCCCTATTCCAACAGCTTTGGGTTACCTTTCTGAGCTGTTGGCTCTATTTTGCACTAATATTTTTGCCTAGCATCTAATCATGTTATCTTAAGTATATTCTTTTCATTCCTAAGTCTTCAAAATTATTATTATCAACCCATTTTTTTCGTGCATTTTATCCATTTTGTTCTACTTGTTCAAAGCACTCATCTATATTTTTCTACCTTAGCTTAAAAAAATGTTACTCCCATCGTCTCTTTGATATTGACATTTTTTAGTTTGTGTCTCGATAGATATCCAATATGGTCAATTTGCAATTTTGCCTCTTTTTGTTTTGCTGTGCATCCATTTTAAGATTCTAATTTTGAAGACACTCAAGCTGGTTATAGGTGACTTCTTTATGGCTCAACACTCAAGATCCACATTGCATAGCTTAGCTAATTACAATTTTGTAAAATTTGCTTTCAAATCTCTTAGATATTCTCTTATTAACTCCTTGCTTACAACTAAAAAAGATTCATAAATAAATAAGCAAGTAATCTGTTGTAATGCTAGAGCGTGATTCATACTCTTAACATGAAATGATGTTTATATTTAGCGTTTCATCGAAAAGTTGATATTGTTCTAATATGTTTAAATTCTTGTTGAATATTATGGCAATTTAGAGGACTGGTCTTTCTTTCTTCTATTTCAAGTAGAAATGGATGTCTTGTACTTGTGAAAACGCAAGATGGACACTCAAAACATGATAATTGGATGACATTTAGGCTTAGTTTGTTTGAGCGTTTTTTTGCCTTCGTTTACAAATGGAGGAATTTTTTTTTGCTGATGTTTGTTTGTGACACTTTTGCAGAAATACTTTTTAGAGAACTGTATTTTTTACTGTTTTCATAAGCTTTAGGGTAGTTGCTTCTCCGTTTGAAAACTCCGTTTTCTCAAACAATAGTTTTAAGATTACCTTTTAGAAAAGGAGCAGGATAACCAAACGAAGCCTTAGTCATTAATTTTGAGGTGGAAGAGCCTTCAATGTGCGAAAAGAGGCTTTGGGAGGGTTCATGTTTTTGTGCTGTGTGTTCTGTGAATATGTATACTAAGTCTTATAAACTTTAGAAGAGAATATACTTAATAATCCATGTATTCTTTGGAAATTGCAGAAATAGACCTTAAGGAACACAGGAAAGAAGCTGTGTAAGACCCTTCTTCTCTCGTTCTTTGCTAGGGTTTCTATGGCACCTTCTTCTGATTTCTCCAATAGGTATTTTTTTTGGTTTATTTTGCTCCGTTTTCCTGCTCCCAATTTAGCAATCCAATTTCATCAAATAATTCAACTTCTTCACATTATAATGGTTATTTATAATTGCATGGAATAAATTTTTTTATTTCTTTTCAGAGAGACCATAGAGACGAGACGAAATAGAGGACCTCCATTTATCTTACTACTTCCTCTTATCTATGCCCCTATTCTTCCCCTCAGTACGTTATTGTCTGAATATTTACTTTGATGTGTATTATTTGTGCGCATTTCGTCGGTGATGCTTAAGTTCTATTTATGGCCATCTTACAGTGTCTGTTTCTCATTGTTTGAAATTAACAGTTCGAATTGGTCTGAGGCGCAAGCCAGTGTTAAGGGATAGACTGTTCTATGGGGTACTGGCCGGTGCCTTTGCTCATGGCACTTATTTGATGTATCCTTCTCAATTATCATTGCTGTTTTGTTTTTCATGGTTTTGAACTTTACTATTTCATTGCTGTTTTGTTTTTCATGGTTTTGAACTTTACTATTCCTTAAAAAGAATTTTCTTGGTTCATATATTTCTGTATTTATTGTTGAATTATTTTGTCTGCATCTTGGAACTTAGATATGCTTATATTCTCTAGGGATATCATGTTATTTGATGGCTGTAAATCCCGATGAGTTTGAACTGAGTTATTATTACGTGTGATGTTCACTAGTTCACCCAATCTGTTCCTAGTATGTTTGTTGTGGTGCAAACTTAGATAGAAATATGTTTTTATTAAGCTTTATGGTGAATCATGCTACAATATTTCTTCATGCCTTGGTTTTCCATTGACCTTCTGTTATAATCCATTATTCAACTGCGAATTTTTCATACTGAACTGTCATACATCATATGAATATGTAGTATTATGCATATATATTTTAAATATTTATATGAATTCATGAAATTCTATTGAATATTTACATGAAATGATTGACACTCTAAATTAAATATAAAAATGAATATATATTTGGTATTTCAATAGAATTCATGTAAATATAACCAGCATTTCAATAGAATTCTTACTTCATATTAATGCCAGACAAACTTTACTTATATTTTTATGTTTTATCTTCTTATGCTTATCTTCATGAATTACAAAGGAATGTTCTTAAATACGTCCTCTCAATGATTAGGTCTGCTTACTACTACTATTTTTGAGAGTTTCAATAAGTTGAACATGAATAAGTTGGGCTCATTTACTGTTAGTTTGAACATAAACAAGCCTACATTTTCCCAAAAAAAAAAAAATCTTCTTCTTGTTGATAAGACTAGAGAAGGAGTTGAAGGTAAACTTGAATTATGGAGGTCAACTTTAGAGTCTAAAGGTTTCTTTTGAGTAGATCTAAAACTGAATATATAGAGTGTAATTTTAGTAATAATAGATCGAGTGGGGGGATTGTGACTTTGGGCTATCAAGTAATTAATAAGAGTACACGTTTTAGATATCTTGGGTCTATTGTTCAGAATGATGATGAAATAGATGGGGATATTATTACTAGAATTCAAGTTGGATAGTTGAAGTGGAGGAATGTATCAGGTTTGTTGTGTGATAGAAAAGTCTCTCTCAAACTTAAGAAAAAATTCTATAAAGATGGTAGTGAGACCCAACGCTTTATGGTGCAGAATGTTGGCCATTAAGAGAGAAGCATAATATTAAGTTAAGTGTTGCGGAGATGAGGATGCTCAGGTGGATGAGTGGCTTTACTCTTAGAGACAGGATACAAAATGAGCATATATGTGAAAAGGTTGGAATAGCTCCAGTGGAAGATAAGATTAGAGAGAGTCTCTTTAGATGGTTTGGTCACATAAAACGGTGGCCTTCCGATGACCCGGTTAGGAAAGTGGATGTATTAGATTTGACTTATGTTAAGAAAGATAGAGGTAAACCTAAAAAGACTTGGTTAGAAAATATTAGAAATGATCTTTCTTTATTAGATTTAGATGAGAATTTGACTCTTGGGATAAAGGCTTGTTGTTGTTGTTGCATGTTTGACTTGTTCATTCTCAATTTGAAAATAAACACTTGGGCTAGTTCTCTTGTGCAAGTTTAGTAGTGCCGAGTACGTTCATGCAAGTATACTTGGTTGGGTCCATAGGTGAGTGTTGAGATGAGGGGGTTTGCTGATCAGCTTGCCAACGACTTGTTGAAGGCCTCAAATCGCCTTCGAAGAGAGAGGCGGGAAGGAGAGATCTCGGTAGAATGGTCTCAGCAAGATGAGCTAAAGGCCCTGTGAGTAGGTACTTTTCTGTAGTTGAGTTGTATGTGCATAAGTGAGGATGCCCGCTTTGGAAGAGAGCGAGTGATCACGACAGTTCTCTTTCATGCGGCGGGTGCCGAGTTGTTTGCTTGGTGAGAAGGCTGAATTGCCCCCCCTAAGAAGGATGACCTCCTTTGATATGCTCAAGCGAGTAGCATTTTTGATCATTTGGGCGAGTTCTCCTATGCGTTCTAGCTTTGCAACTCCTCTTGATTGTTGTGCGTGTTCTCCTGTGGGCCTTATTAAGTGTGAGCTACTTTATCGCGACCCATCGACTACTTGATAACACTTGTGAAGGTATATGCGAGTATACATTTAATTTCTCGATTCACTTGACCATTTAATGTGCGAGTGATGAGAATGACAAATTAATGGTAAATGGTGAGTATTTAATAGGGCTACCAAAAAGTTAATAAGTAAATGTGAATATTGCCTTGTTTACTGTAGCCTCAATAATAACGTTGAATGATGTGACACCACCTTGTTCTCAGCCTCTATAAATAGTGGCTTCACATTTGGAGGCTTTTTGCTTTTTGAAATCTTTAAAGGATGTTGTCTGACCTACAAGTTTCATATAAATTACTCCTTGCGAGTGCTTGTATAACATGAAACTAGGTGATCTAGCTTGGATGAGTGTTAAGCGAGTGAAGAAGACAACATTCCGCCATGGTAATGTTGAAGAGGCCGAGGAGGTACTGAATTATTCCATTGTGAGCAAGGAGGCTGGTGCAGGAGGACAGGCTGTCCAAGGATCATCTGAGCCCTTCGTTTCCCCTCTTGCGAAGAAGATAAAGGCTGAGCCTAGGCTGGCAGCGATGACTACAGTGCAGCCAACTGGGGTTGCGACGATTGGTGCACCTACTATTGTTGGAGTCAATGAGGGGCAAGCTGAGAGGGTCAACCTCTTTTATGACTCAAATGGGGTTCCTCATAATATGTGGTTGATGAGGCGTCTCATTTTGCAGCGACCAATGGCGGAGACATATGAAGAGGTGGCCTCTACGGAGATTGGGGAGACTACATAAGGAGCTAAGCATACGCCTCCACCTTGTGCAGGTAAGTAAAAAAGAGAATTTTAAATACTTGAAGCAAGTCATGTTAGGGAAGAAGGTGACTGTTATGAGAGCCTATCATCTTTGTTTCCTTGAGCAAGTTGTTGGGATACTCACCGAGCGAGTCATAGATGACTTCTTTAAAGAAGTGGGCGCTTGGGTTGTACACGAAAGCTGTTGTCTTACGTGATCAACTCCTCTCACTTTACGCTTTTTTAGATAAAGAATTTCTCCTTGCGGATTCTTCCATGTCAATCATAGCAATGCTGTCTGCAAAAGAAGCCATGCTTTTGAGCCTTCTGTAATAGAGGAACTCGTTGGGGCTGACAAAGTAGAGGGAGTGGTAGTTGATAAGGGTGCAAACGAGTCAAGCTAATTTGCGAGCTTGCTCGAGCTCGACTCGATAGCAAGCTTACGAGCCTAGCTTATTGAGCTTCGAGCTCGAGCAGGTTTAAAAGCTCGTTGGATAATCGAGTTCGAGTTCGATTGAGTCGTTGGTCGACTCGTCGAGCGGCTCGAGTGCGGGACGCGGAAGGCGGAACCACGGAAATGGAAGCGAAAGGCGGAACCCTAAATTGGATTTGGAAGAAGCAGCGAACGTAGGCTCGTTCTTCTTACGCCTCACGAGATGGCTCGGGAGCTCATCCATTGCCATGAGCTTGAGCTCGAGCACGCCATTTGAGCTCAAGTTGAGCTCGAGCTCGAGTTAAGCATAAGTGGAGCTCGACTCGACTTGTTTATACCCCTAGCAACTGATTAGGGTATAGCGCTGACTAATTAGGAAGTGGAGCATGAGTATAAGGCTTTTAAAGAGAAGGCCTGACATTCATTGTCCATAGGTCGATCTGGCCACATCATTCCTCAAGGGTTGACCATGTTAGAGGAGGTGGTAGGGCCATACATGTCAATGGCACAAAATGACGTGAGTCATGGTGCACAGCATGACGCATATATGGTGCTATTTGCTTGGCGCGGCATACCAAAATAGTGCACGTTATTTGTGCCATGCATGGGTAGTGGCGCAATGCGGCAAGGCACAAATGACATACGCTATTTTGTTAACATATTATAAATTTCAAGTTATTAATTATAATTAATTTTTTTAAGATTTATATATTAATATCACAATTAATTATTAATTAATTAAACATCAAATTAATAAAATATGAAAAAAGTTTTAAAGGATTTAATTTTCTTTTAGGATTTAAAGCTATCATTTTTGCTATTTGGTATGATTTAGATTATATTATGCTTAAATTCCGCTCAAATATATTGATGTAAGTTTCTGTAGGATTCAAAATTGTCATCTTTATTTTACATAGGATATTTATGTTTAAAATTTTCTTTAATCAACCTATTGTTTGCTATTTAATAGTATTTAATATATATATATATATATATATAATTCTATATTATGCGCTATGTTTAAAACGGCGCGCGCTGTACTGTGCGCTATGCGCCATGGCTCAAAGTGAAACTTTGCCCCTTGGTGCGCCATTTTCCATTGACAAGTATGGCCGGGCGACATAGATTTGTTTTGGATTGTTTAGAAAATTTTTGGGGATTAACGCAATAGATGGCGAGCGACCTCATTTGTAAGGCTTTTCATGGTGGCGAGTAGCTTTACGCTATTTTTGTTTATGTTGTAATTTTTTTTCTTTTTTGTTGGCGAGTTGTATGTAAAAGGCCATGTGCTTAATAAAATTTTCTTGTTTGGACTACTCTATTTTGTATATGTTCTTTATCTTTATGTAATGAGCACTTTGTTTTTTTTCATGTTAAGGTGAGTACTCTTCTTTATAGTGATTATGGCTAGCTTTGCAGCATGGCTATTGTGGCGAGTAGCTATGTGTGCTCTGAGTGACGACTGAAATACTTAAGATATTTTTCGTGTTTTGTATTATCGCGACATGTTAGTTCATGCTAGTAGGTGTCGAGTTGTATATTTAATTAAGGTGGTTTATCATAGTTTGGCGACCTGGTCTTGGGTTAAGTGATGAGTGGAATTCGAGCGAGTCCGCATTTGGGTGTTGTTGGCAACTACTTAAAAGAGTGTGTAGATGAAGAGCCATCAAATTTATAGGTAATGTTGTAAAAGTAAGACATGATTTGTGCAAGTAATGTAGGTGTGATTGGTTCCTCGATGTCCATGTCACGCTTTTTCCCCGTAAATATCCCTCTGTAAGGTCAGAGTCTATGCCTGTGCGAGTTCAGTACAAATCTTTGTTTCTATATCCAAATTTCCTAGAGTGATCATTGTAAGCATGGCTGGACTGCGCAAATGTACCGAGGCTTTTGAGGATTATGCCACCACGTAATCCTCATGAGTCTCGTAGAAACACGTTGACCTCATATACTTCGCCCACTGCTTCTCCAATGCTAACCTATATGTGCGCAAGCCGAGTGAGGATGAGAGAATCAATTTGTTTTATAAAGAAAAGCTAGCATCCCCTATAATCACTTCCAATTGGTGTCGTGACTTCATATGGAATCCCACCCTTCTAGATTTTTCCAAACTCCGTGGTGAGTTTGATATCCTTCATTTCATACCTTTGCTAGCAAAAAATACTGTAGTTGCTGAACCTATTTTTCCAAGTCTTTGCCGTCAAAACCTTCAAAGTCGGCTGCATTCAATTCTCCTCTATTGTTGTGAAGACTACAGGGCTAGCCAACAATATTCACGACTAGAAGGCAAAGTGTGTTTTTGTGAGGAGCCTGGTTAAGTGAGAGGTACTGATTGTCCCAATCCCATTCCCTAAAAGTAAGACCATCCTTCCATTGATTGAGGAGCAGACAATGAATGAGAATCAAGTGGTCTTGTTGATTACTTTGCACCACATTGCCTATATCAATTTATATAAGGCCTTATATGGTGAGTGTCCCTACTCGCCTCTAGCTATGAGAAACTTGCTAAGTTTTTAAGTTTCGCTAATATCATTTTATTGTGTGTGCATATGACGTCACAATTTTGTGACCATCATGTTTGTGTTAAAGTACTTGGGGGGAGTCGTCCCCTTTGCGTGAGGAGGCAGGCGGCAACCAAGAGGAAGCGTGGTCATCAAAGAGGCTCGATGAAGTCCCTTTGGTTGCCGTCCTCTAAAAGGACTTGCGTTGATGTGGTGACTCTTATCTGCTCGAAGGTGTCAGTCTCTAAGAAGCTGGTGGTGACGAAGAAGTTGTAGGCGCTAGCTAAGGGGAAGGCTGCGCTCTTAGTATTTAAGGCTTTAAAGGCACCTCCTCTCGCAACATACATCACAATAAATGAAGAGGTGACCAAGAAGAAGGCTAAGGTCCTACGTAAGGGCAAAGGAGTGGACATCGTGATTATGGCGAGTGATGATGATGAGGACGATGACCTGTCCCTAAATTCTGATATGATTTTTGGATTGAATCAGCACCTAAAACAACTAGTAGAACAAAATTAGCACCACACAGTGAAAAAGCAACCACCAAAATCAACAGAAAATAACAATGATATGCAGGAACAACACTAATAATGTTGAAATAATAATCTTTAATCAAATAAACACAAGATACGATTGTTTTACTATTCGAGAGATGAATCGGCTCTTCCACAATTTTCTAGCAGCAACTAGGAACCCAAAATCACCTAAGAAAACTACTCTAGAAATTTCTTCACATCAATCCCCCACATACAAACTTTTTCTCCCCAAAACCAGCCCTGATTCCACCATAAATGTACCTCACATTTTCTCCAATAATCTCCCTTTAATCGCGATGGGGGGCAAGGTCTGGGTCTACAGCCGCATCAATACTGCCCTCCCAAAAAGTCACCTTGTTCTCAAGGTGGAAAGAAGGGAACTGCCTCTGGATAGTACTGTAGGCTTCCCATATCGCCTCATACTCAGGTAAATTTTTTCACTTGATCAACACTTCCTGGATCCCCTTGTCTCCTTGGCGTATCCTTTGTACCTCCAGTGATTCTAATATTACCTCCATAACTTCTGACAGTGTAGCCGGTAGTGCGGATTAGGGTGTATGGTCTCCAATGTATTGACTCAGCTGTGACACATGAAATACTGGATGGATGACTGAAGTTGGTGGCAACTGTAGGCAGTAGGCGAATGCACTAATATGCTCCACAACCTTGTATGGCCCAAGTATCATGGGGATAGCTTCTCATTCCACCGTCGAGCAAGAGTCCTCTATCTGTAAGGTTGGATCTTCAGATAAACTCTATCCCTAATTTCAAACTGCACATCCCTCTTATGTCCATCTGCCAGCCTCTTCATAATTTGTTGTGCTCGCAGAAGATGTCCCTTCCATTCTGCCAAGATTCGGTCCCTTTCTCCCAAGTACTGCTCCACCGAGGACACTGGTGTGTTGCCATGTCCATACTGTAGCAAATTAGGGGGATCCCTCCTATATAGGATTTTAATTGGTGTTGTCTGGGCTGCTGTATGATGTGAAGTGTTATATCAGTACTCTGCCCAGACCTACTATTTGGCCCACATCTTTGGTGTATCCTAGACAAAACAATGAAGATAAGTCTCCACATTGCGATTCATCACCTCCGTTTGGCCATCTGTTTGAGGGTGGTAAGCGGTACTTTGCTTCAGGATAGTCCTATGCATCTTGAATAACTCCCTCCAGAAATGGCTCAAAAAGACCTTGTCCCGATGAAACACTATGGACTCGGGTATGCCATGCAAACTGCCACCTCTCTAATGAAAGCGACTGCTACTGACACCACGGTGTATGAGTGGCGTAGGGGAATGAAATGAGCGTATTTGCTCAATCTATCCACCACCACTAGAATCACGGTGAATCCTTCTGACTTAGGCAATCCCTTAATGAAATCCATAGTTATCTCTTCCCACACCTCATATAAAGCTAAAGGCTGTAAAAGACCACCTGGAGCTATAACCTAGTATTGCTGCCTCTGGCATACATTACAATTGGCCACCATTTTCTCCACATCCTTTTGCTTGTCCACCCAGTACAGCTCCTCTGCCAGTCGACGATATATCTTTTGGATTCCCGAATGTCCCCCAATAGCTGTGCCATGAACTTGTGCAAAAAGTGAGGGATGTGTGGCGATGTCCTCGGAAGCACAAACCGTTCCTGGTATAGCAACTTCTGACCCACCAAGGAGTAACTAGGATGGCTATCCTTCTTCTATAGTAAATCACCTCTGATTTTACTCTCGCTCCATTCTGCTCGTTCTCTTGCTTCAAGGCCTCCTAATCCACCACCATGGGGACCAATAGAGTCATAACCTTGGGATCTTCACTACATTTGGAGAGAGCATCTGCAACTTTATTTTCTAACCTAGGCTTGTATTGTATCTTAAAGTCATACCCCAACAATTTGAAAAGCCACTGTTGATATTTCTCTGTTACCATCCTCTGCTCTAACAAGAATTTCAAACTCCTCTGATCGGTCCTGACTATGAAGTGCCGTTCCAACAGATAAGGTCGCCACATCTGAATTAATAACACTATCGCCATCAGTTCCCTTTCATATACTGATTTCAATATGGCCATAGTAGTCAACATTTGGTTGAAATAAGCTATGGGCCTTGCTCTTGCATGAGAAATGCTCCCAACCCATAGTCTGATTCATCAGTCTTCACTACAAATTATTGGCTGAAATCTGGTAGTGCTAACATAATGCAATAGTCATGGCTTTCTTCAGTTGCTCAAATGTCTGAGTGGCTGTCTCTCCCCATTTGAAATTATCCTCCTTCAGCTGCTCTGTTGATGACCGTGCAATAGAACTGCATCCCTTCACTAACTTCATGTAATATCCTGTGAGTCCCAAGAACCCCCTTAGCCCCTTCAGGATTTCAGGCACTGGCTACTCCACCATTACTTCTATCTTTGTTGGATCCACTGATACTCCGGCTTGAGACACTATATGTCCTAAGTACTCCACCCTATGCTGCGCAAAAGAGCATTTCTTCAAGTTGGCATATAATTGGTGCTCCTTCAAAGTTCCCAACACCACCCCTAAGTGCTCCAAGTGCTTCTCCTCTGACTAGCTATAGATAAGGATGTCACAAAGAATACTATAGCAAACCTCCAAAGATAAGGCTTGAACACCCTATTCATGAGTAACTAGGAAGTGGCAGTGGCGTTAGTGAGGTCAAAAGGTGTCACTAATAACTCATAGTGTCCCTCATGAGTTGTGAAAGCCGTCTTGTAGGTGTCCTCTAGTCGCATTCTGATCTGGTGATATTCGGACTTCAAATCGATCTTTGAGAACACCGATCCATGCAACTCATCTAGCAGTTCATCAATGATTGGTATAGGAAATTTACTCGGCATAGTCTCCTTGTTTAAGGCATGATAATCAACACAGAATCTCTAACTGTCATCCTTCTTTACCAGCAACATGAGACTTGAAAAAGGGCTCACATTGGTCTTGATGATCTCGGCTTCAATCATCTCCCGAATCAGTCTCTTAATCTCATCCTTTTGAACCTATGGGTAGTGGTATGGTTGGACACTAATGGGAGTGACTCCTTCCTTCAGAATAATAGCGTGCTCCCGTGGTGGAGGCAATCATTAGGGATGTTGGAATACCTTATTGGACTATTGGAAAAGCGATCGAACTACTTTTAGAATGTCTATCTCCTGGGCGTCTTCTCCCTACAAGCTCTGGAGCTCCACAAAGAATCCCACTCCTTCACCCTATATGGCACACATCATAGTTTTCAAGGAAACCATTGCTTTGGATAAACTAGGATCTCCCTTAATCACCACCTTCCTCCCCTCTACCTGTATCTCCATAGCTAAGGCCTTTCCATCCACATTGGTCTTCCCAAGGTTTGTAGCCACTTCATACCCAATATCAAATTCATACTTCCTAATTCCACTGGAAGAAAATCCTCCATGATGTGAATCTCTTGCAACTCCACTTTAGCCCAAGCCTATCAACCACTTGATTGGATATGAAATTGTGGGTAGCCCCATTATCCACCAAAATCACCACTGCTTTCGCGCTTATCTATCCCCTTATCTTTATAGTGTAATTTAGGGTGAATCCCACTACATAATTCAATGAAATCTCTGCCACCTCCAAGTGTAGGGCTCCTCTTCCTCTATCACTTCTTCTGTATCTTCTCCGCCCATCTCCTCATCACAAACAAAAAGGATCTGCAAGGTGCAATTTTTACACCTATGGCCCAGTGTAAACTTCTCATCACACCTAAAACCTAGCCCCTTAGCTTGTTTGTCCTGCAGCTCCGTATCAGTCAGTCGTTTAAAGTTTCCACCCGACCAAGTTGTCACACCCCACGCCGGCCCTTTCAAACATTGCAGGGTGTAATAGAGAAAATTATATAATTCCTAAACATTTTTAACACAAATCTTTTCAACTATCTTCATGCCACTTAAAATGAAAACATTCTATTTTCTTCATGCACTTCATACGTATATAATTACAGAGCAGCTAAGCACCTAAAAGTATTTTCATAACAATAGTTCACGCACCTCTGCTCAGGACTCATATCATACTACTATAAAACTAAACATAGTTTTAAAATTTACCCGAGTCCAAACTTCTACCTTATCTCTTCCCTTTTCCAGTAACAATCAGAATAAAATCTGGTGAGTTATGAGGCTCAGAAAGATATGCAATCCTAATACCGTATTCAAGTATATGAAACACAATACTTACATGTGTATTAACAAGTGGAAGTAAGAACTACATTTAATCATTCAAAAGGAAATACACATAATATGAAATTATTTAACATGTGAAATAATGTCGCATGTAAGAACTATGCTCATCTAAACCAAACTTTCGACTATGTCTCATAATGTCAGTATCATCACCATATGTCACATACTGCCAATATCATCAATCATGTCAAATGTATTCAATGAGTAATTCATATATCATAATATATAATCATCTTTATATCTTTCAGTTCATCAAATAACTTCTTTTTCAACCTTAGAAAGTGGCATGTCCATATAGTTAGGTCTAGGTCTACAACCCATAGGCACCTGAGGTTGCATTGCCTTTTTCGCACTGCCTCTATCGCTTGTAGGCTTCATATCATTGTCGTAGGCTCCTAAGGTTGCACTGCCTCTATTGCCTGTAGGCTCCTTAGGTCACATTGCTTTTATCGCCCGTAGGCTTCATATGATAGCTCGTAGGTTCCTGATGTCCCACTGTCTCTATAGCCCGTAGGCTTATATCATATAGCCCATGGGCTCCTGAGGTCGCATTGCCTCTATCGCTTGTAGGCTTCAAATCATAGCCCGTGGGCTTCATATCATACCAAGGTCGCATTGCCTCTACTGGGTCGCACGCTCATTATGATCGCGTTGACCTACTCACCTACCACCTAACATGACACATTCTTGTGCTTTTCTGATCATTGCATTTCCCTTTCAAGTTGTATGACACTTGCCTATATATAAAAACATGCATATGCAGACAATTTAATATAATTGTTAGGTGTATCAGCATACAAGCAAGTATGATTGCATGAATAACTATCACAAGTTACAACCTAATAGACTTGCACATGATCACATAATATAACAGGATTATAATATATGGCTAATTACATATGGCAGGGTTATATAAATCACAAATTTATGCTAATTACAACTGTGTAATGCAGAGACCAATATTACCCATAACTAATTAAATTTGCCCGTATACAACTATACGCAATCAGAGTAGCCTACTATATTAACAAAATAGCATATCTTACCTTGTCGTCACGCGGACTCACGAAGTTGGATACCTCGTGTCTGCCTATATGTATAGGGCATCTAAACCAAACCAAATCATTAATTACTGATTCGCACATACCTTCCAATTTTCACATCGTATATATGAGTACAAGTATCAATTTCTCTATCAGTACAATGCCCCAATCAATAATTGAACCCTATTAAATTAGAAGTGTTAAATACACTAACCATATAAATCCTATATTAAAATTTATTTTTAAATAGTAATCTCATTTTTTTCTTTAACTTAGGAAAAAAACAAATGGAATTTAATTCTCTAACTTCCAATTGTTCACAATTTGACCTATAGTTCTATATGTAGAATTGCTCCATTCGACGAGTAGAATACAATGACATTAAAATTGCAGAATTTTGTGAAATTTGAAATTTTGGAGTATTGTTAAGTTGATCCTAATGTGGCACACACCTGATCAAATTGGGTTTTACGCGAGCTCCTAAACTTTTCTCCTTTGGAGCTTCCCTTTGACTCGATATAGTCAGCACCCTAGGTGCAAGGAAGGTGGTCTTCGTGCGGGAAGAACCTCGAAAATTACCCCCCTTTGCTACTCCTCTCAAGTGAGTTCTTGTCCTCTATCAACTAGGCTAACTCCATAGGCTATCCCAAGTCACGGGCTTTTGCCACCCGTAAAGCGGCCCTCAGCCCTAATTTGAGCCCCTTCATGAAATTGTGCCCCAACACCGTCTCCAGTAGTCTCCCTAAATGTCCCGACAGAAGCTCAAATCTCTCATGGTACTCCATTACCATTCCCACCTGTGCCAAAGCAAAGAATTGCTCATAATAGTCCCCCTCCTTGGTTCAAAAGTGCTTTGATAAACGGTCCTTGAACTCCTCCAATGAACGAATCGGGTACCTCTTTCTCTATTGGTATCATGCCAGTGCCTTCCCCTCGAGACATGGAGCCGCTGCCATAAGCCTTTCTTTTTTTTTTTCAACCCGTTCACCGCAAAATATCTCTCCATTCTATAGATCAATGAAGCGAGTATTGAGGTCTCTCCATGGTTCCCTCTCCTCCCATCTCCTTTCATATCCCTCTCTTTCTTCAAATTTAGCCCGCATGTTCTCTTCTTCCCACTCTCTCCTACCTCCATATTTCCTATCCATCCCCCTTCTCTGTAGAGGCTCAAGGTGGGGTATTCCCTCCTCTTCCCCTAAAATTTTTACCTCTCCGTCTCTCGTCGACATGCCATTTTTCTGATTCCCCCTTGCTTCCGGCGAAGCCACTTTAGTTTGAAACTCCAACATTAACTTCATCATCTCCTCTAGATTCCCAAACCTTCCTTCCATCTTTGAAAAACACCCATTCAATGATCCCACATCCGTTCACAGCTGCCCTACTTCATCCAACTTTTCTTCCAATGTCTCAACTTTGCTCCCAGCCATCGGTCCCAAAACTTGCTTTGATAACAATTTGATATGATTTGGATCAAATCAGCACTCAAAACTGCCACTAGAACAAAATCAACACCACACAGCGAAAAACCACTACCAAAATTAAGAGAAAACGATAATGGTATGCAAGAACAACACTAATAAAGCTGAAATAACAATCTTCAATCAAAGAAACACAAAATACAATTATTCGCTGTTCGAGAGGTGAATTGGTTCTCCCCCAATTTCTTAGCAACAACTATGTCGATCAAAATGTTGTTTATCTGATAACTGGTGACTAAGGTCGTGATTACGACAACATTAATATGTGGGTTCCCTCTCACGTGTTTAAGCCTCTTTGAAAGCTATGAGAATGGTGTCTATTGCTGGAGTGTGTGAGGTAGATGTTGAGTTCACTTCTCTATACGTTATCTTATTCGTGGCTGCTGGCAAGTTAACTCGCTCTCCGCCCATGCTGGTGGGTACTGCTCCAGATATGTGGTTTGAGCGAGATGGGATAGGCCTAATGATGATGATGATAATGAGGAGGAGGATCATGACTTTAAGGGTTAGGAGTCATTGTTTGTGTTATTTTTCTTTGGTTCTTGGTTTTGGATTTTGCTATTTTTGTTTGTAATATATTTTTCTGTTTATTTCTTTTTCATTTTTTTTGCTTGGTGGGGATCCCAATGTTGATATGTTGATGTTATCATTATAATGTGGTAGGATGGCCATTAGAGTCATGATGGATGTTGATTGGAGAATGATGTTTTAGGCACTAGTTATCTTTATTGTTTTAGTAGATTGTATTTATTATCTTGAGCTTTATATTATTCATAAAAAGATATGTTTATCTCATATTAGCTTTTAATCATTCTAGTGCAATGTGTTATGTCATTTATATTTAATTAAATTCTTTTAAGCAAACTATTGTACACAGTCCTTTACAGATAGTTGCACTTTGATTGTTTATTTAGCTAAAATAAAAATGTTAATTAAAAATTATGTAAAATTAGAATAAGAATAAAATCTTAGATGATTGTTTTTAATTCATAATTTGAAAAGCTTAATAATTAACTAATATAGATTATTTAAGCTATTTACTTGATTTGAATTTAGAAGCTATGTTTTAATGCATTAACTACTAAATTGAAAAATGAATAATTAAGTTTAAGAAAAAGATGTGGGTAGCTTAAATTAGGAAGATTATAGTAAACTTAAAAATGGAATTAGTTATCTTATTGAATTTTTACATTAAATCAATTAGGGTTACAAGAGGATGAAAACAAATTTTATATTCAAGATTATTAAATATGTACTCGACAAAGTGTGAAAGAATAAAATTTATGAAAAAAATTAAAAGAGATATGTAAAGAAAATATGAGTACATCCAAAAATTGGTATCAGTTGAAGCTTAACTTTAAATGTATCTTAATACTTAAATAAAAAAAAGGACAAGGTAAGTGAACCAATGCATATAATGGTGCACTAATGAACTTCCAATTTAACTATAAGCACAACTAATCTTTAAGTTATATTATTCATTTTTGAATTCAGAAATCAATTTTACACTTGCATACATTGTGGATAGATTCAATACAAGAAATAGCAAGGGTGATTGATTGGGATAATTGTTATGACTTTTTTAATTTTGAATTATAATTTTATTCATTCTAAATTACTTCTAGATTGTGATGTATTATCTTATATTTTAATAATATTAAATTATCAAATTTTTTATTTTAGCTATTAAGTGATCAATATGTGATTTTTACCTTTGCTTAAGGATAAGCAAAAGTTTAATTTGAGGAAAATTTGTTAAGTGTAAATTGTGTATTATTTATTATGTTTAAATTCAATAAAAATATATATTTTTTAGTTGTGTTTATGCAGAAAATGTACAGGAAAAAAAAACTACAAGTGCTGAATAGCGCGGTAGCACTACAAGATAAATCGCCGCAACGTTATGGTCGTCAACGGCGAGGTGCCTAATTCAGACATTGCAGTGTCGGTTTCTCTATTTTTTAGCGTTGCGGTGGTACCAAGGGCAACGCCGTAGCACAACACAGCGTTGCTGTGCCCAAATTTTGCTTCGCAGCACTGGAGCCTCGAAAAAATGAACGCCGATGTGCCAAGAAATGCAACACCTTAGCGACGCAGTGCTCAACTTTTGGAGCGCTGTGGCGGAGCTATTGTCAATGCGAGAAGCCGCGCCGACTCAGCTAAAAGATGCACCGTTTCAATCATTAATAGTGCCTGGTCATCCAGCGTTGCAGCGGAGCCAATATTACAGCGTCGAGGCTTTAGTTCATTTTATACTGCAGCGGCGCCATCTTGTGGAGCGCCGCTGTGCTTGAACCCATCCCCGTACTTACTATAAATAGTTTTTCAGTTCTGTTGTTTAAAGAGTTCTATCACTTAAGTAAAATTCTGTAATTTTAAGTGTGTTTCTTTGATGCCTCCTTAGAGTAAAGTCTAAGGGAGGTTAGGGAAGTGCAAGATACTTTCTTTGTGTAGATCTTAGCCTGTTTGTATAAGCAACTCTATGGTTGGAGGAAGGAGTGTGGAGAAGATAATTTGATCCTTCCGGATGATAATTTTCTTATTACATCTCTTATATCTCTTCTTTTAATGAATGGAATGAAAATGAGTTTGCTTGTTGAATCTTTTAGGTCTGGTTAATTCTCTAGTTTTGGGCTGATAATGTAAAAAGCATAGGAAATACTAATTTAAACTCTTGTGTTTTAGATGATACATTGATGTTTTCAATATTTTTTATTCTTCATTTAATGCATATAATGATCATGTGTATAGTTAATATGATGTAGAACGAAGGGGGGAGGGGGTCATGTGAATTTGAAATTTCAAATTAAACGGAAAAGGGAGGGAAGGGGTTACTTAATTAATCCCTTAAATGGAGTTCCAAGTTTGTGAAGGAATTAATTAAAATAGTAGAGAGATTGGGGGCCGGCCAAGATAGAGGAGAGAGAGATGTCCACATTCATTGAATATGGAGAGGCAATTAATTCTAATTAATCTCAGATTTTAATCAGTAGTGATGCTTGGACCGGGGGTTGGGTGCAACAAGGGGAGGGTGGTGGCTGACGGTTGAGAGGAAAGGTGATGGGTGGCCGGTGGTGGGGAAGAGGATGGGAGGTAGAAAGCTGACGGCTAGGGGGAGATTTAGCTGGCGGTTAAAGGAGAAGGAGGTGGGGGATTAGAGAAAGAAGATAAACCATGAGCCCGAACGCTTCCTGCGGCTGACGGGTGATGCGTTGCCCTCACCTAGGGACTTCAAACCACGAGCTTGGACGTTTCCTATGGCTGGTGGGTTTTACATTCCCTCACATAGGGACTTTCAATCTCCTAAAAACTCCCATAGCTCCTAGATCAAAGTGCTGAAATTTTTCTTAATATTCATCAATTAACCATTATAAGAAAGGCGGAGACTATAAATAGCCCAAAATATAGAACAAAGGACAAAAGTGCCCCCTGGGGTCACAAGCACCTACTCTCTCAAGTGAGGGTAAAAACGAAAATTACATAAATAAATAAAAATACAAATAATAACTTCAAATAAAATAGTGCGATCATGGCCATTGATCTTCGTCTCCTCCTCTGATAAGCTTTCACGGTCGGATGTCCGCATCATTCTCCCGGGGTGGAAAAGAGCTCGACTCCGTTGACTCCACATCCCGGTCCTCAACCATGCTCTACTACCAAACTAATGTAGGACGGAAGCGGCTAGCCATGATTAAAATTTGAATTTTGAAAACCTTCCTAATTTAAAACGTTGCCAATAAGAAAAGTTATAATTGCTTGGTTTGAAACTTGGAGGGAAAGGGGAAAGGGAAGGGTGATTGAGTGATTTGAAATTTCAATTTCAAATGAGGATGGAAAGGAAAATTATCTCTTTAATTATGGATGAATTAATGCTCCAAGAGGGGGGGAATTAATTGGAATTAAGTGGATTGGAGAGAGAGAGGAGGGGCCGGCCTAGAGAGAGATAAGAGGGGAATTGTCCACATTTAATGAATGGTCTAGGTTCAACGAATATTGAAATTGAAATTAATTCCAATTCAATTTCAGATTTGATTTGATTGGGAGAGGATTCCTAAATTAGCGTCATTAATTATGAAAAGGTTTGAATTTCAAAATTATTTGAATTCAAATTTGAAAACTTTCCAAATCAATAGTGATCTAATTTAGGAAATTTAGAATGGAGGGGCCAAATCAAATCCTATTTGAAATTTAAATAGGTTTGATTTAAATAGCTTTCCTAAAATGAAACAAGATAGATTAGGAAAGAACTTTTAAATTTCAAATAAAAGAAATCAAATTTTAATACTTTCCTTTTGTGATTTGCATCCAATAAGGAAAGCACTAAAGAGTAATTCGAAATTTGGAGGCAAAGGGAGGGGGATTGATTGGGGGCCGGCAGCTTAGGTGTAGGGTTAGGGGTGTAATTGATGGCTAAGATTAAGGTGGATCTTGGGACCCGATGGCTAGGGGAGGTGGCCGGCAGATTTTGGAGGGGAGAGGGAGAATCAGCTAGGGGAGAAGGAAGGGGTTAGGGCGGTGGCTAGAAGAAAGAAGAAGGGGAATTAGAGAAGAGGATAAACTACGAGCTTGGACGCTTCCTACGACTGGTGGGTAATGCGCTGCCCTCACCTAAGAACTTCAAACCACAAGCCTGAACCCTTCCTGCAGCTGGTGGATACTATGCTTCCCTCACATAGGGATCTCACCAAAATTCTCCCCAAAGAATAAGAGTGCAGAAATTTTTTTTATTAATAATCCATCATACTAATACAATAGCAAGGACCTCTATATATAGACCTCAAAATAAAAGAAATTCAAAAGAAAAATATGCCCCTAGGGCTTACATAGGACTATTCCCTCAAGTGAGGGTAAAAATGGGAAATGCATAAATAAAAAAAATACATGTAATAAATCAAGATAAAGTGGAACGATCATGGCTGTCGATCTTGGCTCCTCCTCTGATAAGCATTCACGGTTGGATGTGTGCATCATAATATCTACTATTATGATTTATAGTTCGACGGAGAAATGCTGGAATAATTATAAGTATTGAAATGGAATATTAGCATAGCTAGACAGAATTTGTTTAATGTTCCAGGTTCTATGAAGATAGAAAAATTGTAGGAAGGCTATGAACCTTTTTTTTCACCCCTACAAGCTCACAGAGATCTAGGAATTCATATGCTCTGATCCATATTTAAAAATTAAGTCTCATTAGAAAAACTATGTTATTTACATTCTCATTAGTCCAAAATACATTATTTTCATAAGTATCAAAATCTCTTTACAGTTTTTTTTAGTGACAAACTTAAAAAAATCATTTTAGTTTTAGTAGGATAAATTGTGCATTTATATTAAACAGTAGTAATTGAATTGCAATTAAGCAGAGCACTTCCTGTGGGATCGGCATCTACTCCATTATTTTATTACTTGATTCGACACGTATACTTGTATATTTTTGTGTGCTTTTATTAATTTTATATCAAAGAAAACCTAAGTACATTTCAACTCAGCAAGGCACATCCGAGCCCACTATAATCACTACTCGCCTATCTTGAGCACACCTGATGAAAGACAGCTAGTCAGACGTTGAGTTTGCCCTCTTGAAATCAATCAAGAGTCGACACATGCCCTAGATTAGCGTGTAGCATTGCACGAGTATTTTGTGTAGCCTATATTTTTATTTTTCTCTATATAGTCATTTTTGTATATAAATAAATAATGATGCGGAACAGTTTGGGCCTCTTACACTCTTGGACTTTTGACCCTTTTTTCCTTAAACTTTCTTTGAATTTTTTGGGGCCTCTGAGTCCTATTTCTTTTGTTTTTTTAATCGAGATAGTGGAGATTCTTTCGGCTTACTGTCCTCCTCCCTATTCTTGCAGCTTACTCGACTTCCCCTATTTTTCCAACCACGATGAGCTTGGTCGAAAGTTTAGTGGGAAGTTCGACATCCTAGGGCTCCTTTGCAGTCTGCACCCCTGTTAATAGCATAGAGATTTCATCAAAAGCTGTCTAGAAGTCCTAGGGGAATAGACAAGAGTTAATCTAGTGGTGCTTTCACCCTGCGATATTCATCCACTGCTCCAAAGCCTTCATCTCTTGTTCACTCGGCATACATTGCTATAACTCGCTTGAGGACAGATTATTGGCTCCCTCATAGCGGGTACCTTCATTCCTATGCAATTCGTAAATAATCATACTTATCCTTTTTGCGCTTACCTTCGACAGGAAGAGCTTCTTGCAAACTCATAACCATTAGGGCTATCTCCCTTATGCCCTTCGACGTCTATTCCGGAAGGTGGACTTGCCTCTTTGCCTTGAATAGCAAGGGCTCGTCGTCTTTGTCCCCCCACCATTATCATCTCCACAAGAATGAAAGGTGCACTAACAATAGTAACACTCAACTTGCCGCCAGTTGTGGCAGTTGGCATCGCAACGATAATAGTTGCCTCCCCTACGTCTGTCCTCACTTTCTTTGCAGGGGGAGGCATAGTGTTTGATAAGTGTAAATAATGTGTTATTTTATGTGTTATATTTTCAGTAAAAATGTGTTGTTTTAGTTGTATTATGCGGGAAAAATACAGAAAAGGCATAAAATTCTAAGTTTCATATAGCGTTGCAGCGTCAGAACAAATAATGTTGCAGCGTCATCAAAGACACCGTCGGAGATCCAGAATATCAACAATGCAGCGCCCACTTCTCTTCGAGTAGCGTCATAGTGGTCAAATATCAACTTCGCGGCATCGAGTTCTCTGTTGTCAAGCGCCACTGCGTCACAATCCATAACACTTCGGCGCCCAAATTTCCCTCCCAGCGCCGTAGCGTCCAAAAGGTAGCTGCGCCGCGGCGTAGCAGTTGTAACTTCCTAAGGACATGATCTGTCCGCAAAGCGACACGACTGTTCACCAAGTAACTGATCCAAGTCAGCAAGCGCCGTGGCAGCACAAGAAAAATAGCGCAGCAGTGTTGCTTCATTTATTGGGCGCAACGACACCGATCTTTCTAGCGCCGCAGTGCGAGACGCCTGTTTTCTATTTTCTTATAAATAGTCATAGTGTTATGCTTGTAAGAGAGTTCAATCACTTAGATAATTTCAGTCTAATTTAGAGTGTTTCTTTGAAATCCCCTTAGAGTGATAACTAAGGGAATTTAGAGAAGTATTTGATACCATCACTAGAGTGTTTGGCTTGTGTTTGTGAAATCTATAAGTAACGAGGAGTGTAGAGGAGGTCCATTGAACCCTTTTGGTGATATCTATCTCTTGTATTTTCTTTCTATCATATTATTAATGAAAATGAGTTTTCTTCAATTCTTTTTATGTCTGGCTAAATTTTCTTATTTTGGATTGATGATGTAAGTATCATATGTAGTACTAATAAATTCTCTTATTCCTTAAATGATTAAAAAGATGTTTTCAGTATTACTAGATCTTTATTTAATGCATATAGTGGTCATATGTAGTTAAAATTAGGTGTAATGTGGGGCCTAGACGGAGGGAAGCCCATAACCGGGAATATTGAATTAGTATACGTCATGCCTAGGCACAGGGTATGAAACATATTAAATTCTTAAGGAGATGATATAACCGTAAGAAGTCGATAGATATCTTTTATTCTTACAAGCTTGACAGAGATCTAAGGATGCATAAGTTCTGAATAACATCATAATAAAAAGAGATTCATTAGGAAAAATATGTTATTTACATTCATCAATCCAAAATATTATATCCATATAATGTATTCATTATCTTTGTTTAATTTTATTTAAGTGATTGAATCTCCACAACCTTTATTTTTATTGAGTAAGATAATTGTTATAATTTTAGCAGACAGTACTAGTGTTTGCAAGTGAACATGCATTCCTCGTTGGATCGATACTCTATTCTATCACTATATTACTTGATTCAGCGCGTATACTTGCGTATATTAAGTGAGGATTTTATAATTTTTATATATCAAAAAAAACCCAAGCATTGTTAGGGATTGATAGAGCCCTAATTCATTTCATAATTCTATAGGTTACTCTACCTCCCCCATCAGAGTTCCACAAACTTATTTGGTTGCTGGGTCTTCTCCTTATCGTCTCTTTGCTCTGAAAGGCCGTCGCATTATCATGTGCTTTCTTTTGAGACATGCTAACTCACCCTTGATGGAAGGCCTTCTTCTTGGAGGAGTGACCACGAGAATGAGCTGTATGGAGGAATTCCATTTCTTAAAGCATTCACTACTTCTATGATCATAATGAGCAAGAAAATAAGTCATCTCTTGCTCAAGCCCACCATTTATAGAGAAGACCTATACGACGTGACACCACATCAATGTTATCAATGCGAGGTTAACACGGTCCTCGAGATTATAATAAATACAGGACATATTCGTTTCTCTATGTTATGATAGATAAGTCGCTTTTAATTTCATTCACTCGCCCTTTTTGCCACTTGCTTGTCAAAGGGTTGAGTGAATTGGGGAACTATAAATATATATCCATAGTTGCCTTCTCAGGTATTTTAATAGGTAGCGACCAGGTCGTGACGAGGGTGATTCCTCTTAGGAGTTGATCCCCAAATGAACTCACCCGGGGCCAACAAAGTCATATGCCCAATGAGAATGATGGGTGTCACTCGCCCATATCTGCCAAGGAGTTCGCCCTATGCTGGGTGACCAAGAAGTTCCTCACCAAACAAGCATATCACCACTCATCTCTGTCAGGTCCTCCTCCTCTGAGCTTGCCAAACACAGCTACATGAAAGTGCCTACCTAGACTTCACACTCCATTTGGCTATCACTATTAGGCTTAGGGACTCTTCATCCCTGCAAACATCTTTGCTCGCCTTTCATGATAGGGTGAACTTAAGCTCCTTATGCCATTTGATGGACTAATCAGACGATTCACCAACCACGGGTTCATCTTCTCTCAGGACTCACCCATAGACTCACCCTACAACTACCCACCTATGTTGAGCTCGCCTGATGATAGACAGCTTGCCAGGTGCTGACTTCATCCTTTTGCAGCAATCAAGAGGCAACACATGTCCTAAATTAGCGTGTAACATTGTACGGGTATTCAGTGTAGCTTATATTTTTACTTGTGCCTATTTAACCTTTCCTATAGCCCCCTCAAAACTCTATAAATAAAGGGTGATGAGAAATAGTTTTGGGCTTTTACACTCTTAGACCTTTAGACCTTTTTTTCCTTGGGCTGTCTTTGGATCTTTTGGGCCTCTTGAGTCCTATTTCTTGTATTTTCTGATCAAGATAATAGAGATTTTGACGGTTACTCTCCTCTCTACTTTCTCACTATCTATTCTCACTAACAGGTTCTCATCTTATCAGACAAATCTACTAGTAAAGTTGGGTATCATCCATCGGATAAATCTGCATTCAACAGGTTCTCCATGTAAACTTCTATCTCAAGGTTCACATTAAGAAAAATATTCTTAATGTCAAGTTGGTGTAGAGGCCAGTTCAAATTTGTTGTTAAAGAGGTCAAAGCTCGAATTGTGATTATGGCAATGGGAGTGTTCATTGGTAGTTAATATCATATTTTTGGGTGTACTCTTTTGCAATAGGTTGGGCTTTAAATTTCTCCACTCTTCCATCTCCTTTATTTTCATTTGAATGTAAATATCCATTTGCATCTAATCAGCTTTTCTTGATGGAATTTAGAACTTTTCATGTACCATTTTTTTCTAAGGGTTGGACTTCGTCAATTATAACTTTGTTCCACTTAGGAATTTTGAGAGCTTCATATATATATATATATATATTTTGGAATTTATGCTTTACCAAAAGAAGTGACGAAATCACAATCTAGATGAAAAGAATGTATAAAAATCTATGACAAAATACTAAACTGAAAAGTTTACTTTACCCTAAAGATCCATTAGGGTTTAATGCTAATAGTAGCTAAGTCATGCCTAATTATTAATCCTAATATTAGCGTTGTTGATAATTAAGTACACTTGATAAAAATAAATTACATTTGATTAAATATTGAAATATAATTATAGTTAATCTAATTTTTTGTTGATCTTGAAACTAATTATATGAGACCTATTATTTTTATTTTATTTGTAATTTTTTTTTTGATAGAAAATATAGACATTGTATTTTGTTTTCACATTTTATATTAATAATTCATAAGAAAATTATTATGTCCATTGTTTGGCGTGTCCTACTTTTTATAATTATTATTTATCCTCATGTCCATATCATGTCTTTTTTTTGTCTTGTGGCAATGTTTATGCTTCATAGATTGTAGGGACGATTTCTTAGAAATTTTCATTTAAGCATAGATGGCATGAATAGCTTTAAATTCTCCATATTTGGTCACTAAATACATCTTCATGTATGGTGGCAACTCCAATTGGTAGAGATTATCTCCAATCTTCTTAATGATTCGAAATGGCTTATATCATGAGTTGATCCTTGCGCAAGTGTAGCCATGCATGATCATGCACTTAGATGTTGGCTCTGAGAGAGATCGTGCCCTTCTTTGTATTTCTACTACCTTTTGCATTCTACACTGTAATGCATATTTTGCTTGTCTTTAAAAAATTTTAACCCCATCATTAGTGGTTGGGGTGATGGAGAAGTTAAGGGCTTTGAGGGAAGTTACCAAGCAAACGTTAAAGGGTCTTTATCATTGAGTGTACAACTCAATAAAAGATGAACTATGGTAAGGCAGGCTGTCGTCCCTTTTTTTAAGATGCTTGCTATTATAACCTTGTAGGAAATGCACCATCATCATGTTTACCACCTTTATCTAGCCATATATTTGCAGATAGAAGGCGACAAATCCCTTCAGCTTTGTATCCATCAGGGCCCACTAAGCCTCCCAAAAATAACTATGGATATGATTGCCTCTGTAAGCAATGGAACCCGATCATGCTTGAAGAATAATCCTGTAGCCTCATCGTTGGTGATGGTTTTCTAAAGAGGATTAAAATGTTTTTCTTGGAGAAGCAGTGCATGACCACAAAACATAGTCGTGGCTCCTTTTTGACAGTCATATCCCCAAGCAAGCTCATGGACATGCTTTACCATTCATGGTTTGGCATTGGTAATAGTGTGTACCATCTAAACTTTCAATTTGTTGGATTATTGATTTTGTGAGGTATGCGTGTTTTCACGAACTTGCCCATGTCTTGCTGTATTCTTAGTAGACATAGTGCTGCAAGTTTTGTAAAATCTTGTTCACTCCGAAGTGTGCAACTATGCTGGATGAATGTATCTCTTGCATCCATTATACTCAATCAACTGCATCAAGCACACATAACTATACTTCTTTGTAAAGGATGCCATCTCTCGAAGTGAACTCTTAGGAGAGTGCTTTCGCCAAGTCTTTTCAGACCCTTTAAAGAACTTATCCGTCTTATATTGCTTGATATAGTTTTTTGCATTGTTTGTTCAATCTACACAATAGTATTAAAACAAAAGAGGGTAATGGTGGTCGAGTAAGCATGTTGGCCTTGTTATTGGTTATATCATTCATGTATTTGATCACTTGATAGAACTAATGGAGATATATCAACTGCTTTGGCCGTCTTGCCAATTGTATTTTTGTTTTGGGTTTGCAATAATGAAGTGGTATGTGGTATAGTTCACCAAAATCTCTCTCCCCAAGAGGTGAGCATGCCAATGCTTTATTTCTTGGTGCTAACGACTTTTTGTCTCCTCATCAAATTCCATTGCAATTTTGCTATTTTATGTCAATATAATTTGTTCTATAGGTTCTTATGGTGGAGGCCTTATTATCTCAGTCCATGTATGACTTTATGACTTGGATATTGAATGAGTAACTGAATAGCATTGAGAAAGTTATTGAGGAGATCAAGAGAATGTAGACACAATTTGGAGTCACAATCATATTTGATGGATGGTCTGATATTAAAAAATAGGAGCTTGATGAACATTCTAATTAAAAGTCCTTATAACATTATTTTCTTGAAGTTTGTTGAGGCATTTGATTAGGCGAAAGATTCATAATATATTTTTAGACTTATTGATAGAGTTTTGGAGGAGATTGGAGAGCATTAAGAGGTTCAAGTTGTTACTGACAATGTTAGTGCTTGTAAGATGATAGGAAATAAGTTAATGGAGAAGAGAAAGCATATTTATTGGATTCTATGTACCGCTCATTGCATTTAATGGTCCAAGTTGTTTTAGCTTAAGAATGCTTTGTCTAAAGCTAATGACGATTAGCAAGTTCATTTATAAGTATAATTGGGTTTTGGCTTTGATGAGGAAGTTTTCCTAGAAAGAACTCTTATGACTTGCAAAAACTAGATTTTCTATCTCATATTTGAGTCTATGAAGCTATTCAAAGCAAGGCAATCTTTGGATGCTATATTCACTGCCACATAATGGTTAAATTTTTTTTGGGCGAAAGAACTTGATTGTCAAGAAGTCAGCAAAATTGTTTAAACTGATATGTTTTGATTAAGTGTAAGTTATGCTATTATGATAAATCCCTTAGTTCATGTTTTAAATATACTTGATATATAGAAAAAGATTGATTTGGGTTTCATTTATAATGTAATGGATTGGGCAAAGGAGTTGTTAGTAGAGAACATAGGAAATAGTCTGGTTATAAGAAAATTTGGAAAATCATTGATGAGAAGTGAAAGCTTCAGCTTCATCGCATTTGCTTGCCATATGCTATTATCCAATATAAAGGATATAGTGGATATGGAAACGTTTTAAGATTTTTTCTGGAAGTTCCTCAATGATTATATTAATCAAATAAAGGTATCTCAAGTGTTGCTTCTCATAATATAAGCCTTATATCACCTGATTTTTTCCTCTTGTTTGTTGTTCACAGCAAAACTCTTTCTAGGATTGTTCCCTGAAAGCTGTAAACAACTATCAATCTCTGGTTTTCTCTACCTTCTAGTGACAACCAAGCTCTGGTCAGCAGCGGATTGTTTGTTTACTGCTCTATGCTGTTTTTTGTTAGCAATCAGAATCTTTGCTTCCTCTAACTGCAATTCTTGTCCTAGTGTTGTACAATGCCGGGAATTGGCGATAGTAAGAGGTAGTGCTGGATGGTAGTGCTGGGATTGTAGTAGATGGTGGCAGAAGGCAGCAGGCTGTGGTTTGGGGTGCTGGGTTGGGTTGGATCCTTAGAGTAGAGTGGGAAAAAAAGGAGACGAATTGAATTGATTTCTATTGCATGAATCAAATTTTTAAATGCATAATTACTACAGGAATCTAAATACATATTATTGAGTCCAAAATCTCTAGGCAACAAGAGATTTTTAATTTTTGATGACTCAAAATTTGCCAATTTTTACTCTTTTAATGTCATAAAGAGCTTATATCTTATCCATCCAATCAATTTAATATCTAATCTAACATATATAAAATATCAAATCATAATCTTAATTCTATAAAGAATTAAATTGAAAACAACTTCTCTTCCCTAATTGTTATACAAATTTTAATATTTTAATTTGAATACAAATTTTCTAACTCGAAGATGGAACATCACTTGAAATTGAAATTTAGCTAATTTATACCCAAATTTTGCTTTGCTCTAAATTGAATCAAATACTTTTGAGTTGGTTTTGCTAAGGTTGGTTTATCTCAAGATTGAATTGTTAGCAATTCTATAAGAAAATATCTTATAAATGAATAAATGATTAAAAAAAGTATTTTTTTTATATAAATTGTTATAACACCTATTCTTTATTTTAAAAAATTTTGCTATTTCATGCACTTCATTGTAAATTTTCTTGTTAAATTTAAATTCAAATCTTTCTTATGGTAAACTAACTCAAAAAATCAAGCAAAAAAGCTTATCTTTCTTAAATTAACGCTTCAAAACTAGCAAACCATATTTGAAACAATTCAAATTAAATCATATATAGATTTGGCAAGGCTGATAAAGGCATATGATATCGTCGATTTCACCAATTCTTGCTATTCTCTTGATTGTCATCCAATGGTCCATATTTTATGCATTCTATTTTTAGTCAACAAGCACCTGGTTGATGACCTGTCTTCATCTATGGATTCCTAATGACTCGACCTTCAATCTCATCAGTATGATACGTGAATCTTCACTATTGGCAATCCTCTTTAACATATAGGCGGTTAAAATTTAAACATTTTGATCTTCTTGATTTCTTCATGATCTGATGCCTAAATTAAGATCATAGAAGATTTGATTAATCATCTTCTTGATTTGACATTATCCATTGATGAGGATTGGAATTTGAGTTTTTATATTGATTGAGGAGGATGATTGTTCATCTAATTATTACAAGTATCTATTGAAGGGGAATGACGAGTTATTTAATCTGTTCGATCATATTGTTACAATTTCCTTGTGCTCTTCCTATGCTTTTTTTTTTGGTTGATAACCTTAGTCATTGCAAATGTGATCTTTATCTCAAGTATTTGGAAAAATTTTCATCAGCATTCATTCTCAAAAAGAACTGCTCTACTGGGCTTCCTACAAGTGGTCCTTTCTTCTTCTCTAAATGTTGATTGAATTACTTCGAATGTGCTTTTCTGGCTGATGGTTTGTGCATTTTTTTTTTTTTGAATTTGACCGAGCATCCTAGTTCATGATATGAATCCTGTAATGCATTGATGTTGTACTAAGCATCTCAGTGTCCGCTGTTGAGGGTCATTATCGATGTTCAACTTTACCTTATAGCACGCTCAACCAGAAAATTGTTCACAAACTGAAAAGAAATACAAACAGAAATCAGATGTAAAATGTTCTATTTATTTTATTTGGAGCATAATTTATTGTTAATGAGGGTGTTTTTTACACCCTTGACCCTGCTTGCAATTTTTCTTGCTTGTAGGTCAAGAAGGCATTCACTTTTTATTAGGGTCTCTTTCACCCATGGATTCTATAGACTTAGTAATCCCTCAAATATTCGTAACCAATAATTTATCTTTAATTCAAGTGTGTGAATCGCACATAGTTATATGTTATCTATTCATATCTGTACTGTACAGTTAATATGCACATATATCATTAAATGTTGTGTTGGATAAGTTTATGCACATATATCATTAAATGTTGTGTTGGATAAGTTTCTTGGCTAGAGAAAGAAAATGGGTTTGCCCTCTATTATTAGACGTCTTATAGAATTTGATACTATTTGTGCTGGGTATGACAAAGTTCGTCACTATTCTTAACCCACCATCCAAACCCAACTAAATGATAGATGAAACAACATAAGGAGATCCGCCAAGGCCCAATTTTTCTGCCATGAGAATCTCCCTTTACTTAATCTTACGTGCTCTCCAACACCACAAATGATGTCGCATTATTGTTAGAATCTTCCATTTCCAACATATTTTTTTTCCAATCATTGGGGCACTGTCACTAGATATCCCTTTCTAATGTTTCAGGCTGTAAGAATCTCACTTTACCTATCCTTCTTCCGGCCTCACAATTCATTTTCTCACCCTTTTGTCCCTTTCGCCATCTTTCCTATCATCTTTCTCGTTTTCATATGCTATTATGACACAGCAAACCATGTTGCCAAATCTTCATGCCACCTATGTAATTGTTTTGGTTTGTGCCTTGTCACCAACTTTCTGGAGAGTACCCATATGAGTTGTTAAACTTAAGGTGAGATGGAAGTAAATGAATATCTAGATATCAAAGTAAGTTATACTCTAGGTTAAAAGTAGGTTAAGATATGTAGCTTCATTTATTTTGCTAGAAGCTGAATTGTTCAATAGTGATTTTTTTTTTTAGTTTTTGGGTTTGTAGACCATGTCATTGTACTTGTGTCTTTTGCGCCTACTCAGTACTTATCTTTATTATTTAATGAGAATATATATATTCTTCATAAATTTTTCATCGAACTCATTAAAAATGTGCACTAACATATATATATATATATATATATATATATATATATATATATATATATATATATATATGGCTATCCTAATTGTTAAACCTATTGTTATCAATTGATGGCTCTGAGATTTCTTATGGGCGCGCGGGCGTGCGCATTAAAAAAAAAAAAAGATTTCTTATGGCCACATGCATCTTATGTAATTTAGTTCTTCTTTGTCTGCGTATGGTCTTATTTGTGTTTATTTAGTTTGGGCTTTCAGTTTAATGTTTTTATTTCAGGGTTGTGATCATTGTCAAGGACTCATTGAAACTATCATTGATTGTTATGTTTGGTTAAATTGAAGAGCAAGAAGTAGAAAATGGTGACTAGGGCATTTACATTGGAGAGTTGAAGTTGCACCAGAATGGTGGATAACGAAATTAAGGTGAGGTGGATACAAAGAAGACTTGTTAAAATTAAGGTGGATAACTAAGTATGGTGCTCTGAATAAAAAAGAAAAGACTTCAACGATTTTTTTTTTTTTTGGGGGGGTGGGGGGGGGGGGGGGGGGGGGGGGGGGGGGTGGGGTAATCTAAATATCATCTCATTACAGCCAAGAAGAGAGGGTAGAAGTTGAACTAATATGATGGATGAATAAAATTGAAATGGATTGATTAAAAAATAAGACCAAAGGTAACAAGGATAGAATTAACAAAATAGTTTTAATATTAAGGATGAGGTTGTTTCTAATTTTGATGATGTTGATGATGATAGATGAGATGAAATCTCTTGTAAATTGAAAATTAGAGTATAACAAATGGAATTATGAAAGTAGTTTTCATAACTCAAGCCACAGTCAGCATAAATTTATCAAGCTGGCCCCAATTATTTATTATAACATTGGTGCTGGTTTTGATGATAGATGAGATCTCTTGTAAAGTGAAAATTAGTATACTAAACTAGTAAGAAAATCATTCACTATATTAAAGATTTTCATGAATATAGTTTTTTGTGAATGTGAAATTGATAATGATCAATGATGTAAGATCTAGTGTTATTTGTGTGATAGGTTGAAGTATTTGTGACCTCTTATATATAAAAACATTGGACAGAGATAAAGCCATAATTTGAGTTAAAGCTATTTGTTTAAAATAAAGTGTCCCAAGAATACTATGGTGATAAGTGAAGTAAACTTTATGGACTTACAAGTAGACAAATTAAGTTAGAAATTTCCAATTTTAGTGTTGTGAAGAAGGAAAATGCTAAGATAGGTGCATGATAAAATTATGTAGGAATGCAAAATGTTATATTCAAGTGATTGTGGTTAGTATTGACAGAAGATAAGGAAATTATACAAAAATTTTGGTTGTTTCATCAATATCAATGAAGGAAAAAAAAAAAAACAAACAAACACAAATAGGATGAGTATATAAATTTCTTTTAATAGATTAGCAGCAAAAATTGATAGATTAAAGGGAACAATGCTAGAAATCATTCAAAAAGATTTGTAGAAACTTATGTAATACTAATAAAAAATAAATGTTGGGAAGATGATGACTAATGTCAACGAGGGAACACCAGAGGTAACCAGATGTCTTTGAACAAGCCATTACGCTGGGTTACTTTCAACATCCCATCAACAATTTGTCGATGTTAAATGAAACTACCTTGTTGAGACAATTTAGGCCTAATTTACACCTATAGTATCATTCTGAGTTTTCTAGGCTTCTGTTTATACTTGCATATGATATCCTCTTTATTTTGCAAATGTTCAATTACCAATGCGCACAATCTGTATTGATTATATTGCTTTTTCTTGATCATTATTTAGAACTGATTTATATGATGTGGAGAGAAAGTGAAACGCAGGCAATATTATGGATTACTCTACAGGTTCGTGTTAAGCCTCAAAATTGCTGTTTTATGTCCTTTGGTCTATATAATTTTTTTCCCCACAATCCTTTCGAGTTGGTTAAACTGTACTAACAGCTTTTGGTCTGGCATTGACGATAATCTTATCAATTAAAATCATTTTGTTACATTAATTCATTGTTGTATGGGATTATTTTTTTCCTGGGTAAATGGCCATGTCTTATTATTGGCACTCCTGCCAATAGAGAAATGCTATTTTGATCGATTTAATTTTGGTTGAATCTCTTAATGAGAAAATTACGATTCTATTAAGTGGGCTACTCAAAAGTGAAGATGAACGGCCTTGGAGCCAAATTTGTTTTCATGTTGGGTATGTAAGGGATCATCGTATCTTACTCATACAGAACTAATGCCAAGCAGTTCAACATTCGCTCGTTAAATTTTTAGCTCAGGGTATAGTTTCTAATATATTTGAAATTTTTTTTATGTTTTTATTGATATAACCAGAGCAGTGGTAAATGAAACTTGAGTTTTCCATAGGTAACGATGTTACTACAAATAGTAGTTAATGTGGTATATTTTTATCAGGCTGATGGTCTGTTCTCTGGTAGTCTTAATCAAAATGTTGAGCCTTTTTTAATCTTACTAAAGACTATATGATGAGCTAGAAATGCAAATTTTTTTAAATAAAAAAAAATAAGTGGTACTTTTTAAATATATTTTTTCAATGATTTTCTTCATTAAAGTTAATCAGCATAATGAAGATGGTATTTGTGATGACAGTTGATTGTGTCATGAAATCGTAGTAACTAGACTAATAAATAAATCAAGGTCTGAAATTTGAGCATTTTTTTTTGGAAACTATGCAAATTGCATTAATACTGAAAAAAATCAGTTACAATCAACTAAAGGAAAAGAAATCTATCAGTCCTTTCTTATTAAGTCAACAAAATTTGATGGAAGTTTACTTTCTAAAAAAACATTCCAAAAAAAATCACTTAATATGACAAGATGAGAATAATAATTTGCCATCTTATTATATTCTCTAGAAACAAATTGAAAGATGACATTCTTAAAAACTTCTAAGAAAGACAGACATCCCAATAAAAATTTGAGCATTGAGGAGAATAAAAGTTAACGAAAAGCCTCAGTTCACTGCCCATACTCGTAAAGTGCATGGATTTTCATCAAAAGAAATTAGGTCTAATTAATTTTTTATAATTCTAAACTTCAAAATTATTCAGTTCATTTTGAAATAAACATGAAACAAATATTAATTGATTTTTATTTATTTATAATAAATTTGATTAATTTACTTATTCTAATTAAATTTTAATCATGTACTAAAATTTTCATTTTCAAGCTATATAATGAGGATTATGCCCGAGTGTACAACTTTACCATAGGTATATCTCAACGGAAGAAAACAAAATATAAAATATAGTAGTTAGGAAAATCTTATAAAATATTGTAGTAAGAAGCATAAATTGTTATTTATATGATTGGCACTATTCCCTCCCACCCCCCCCCCCCCCCCCCCTTCATTCCTGTTTTTTGAATTCATTATTCTTTTTAATTTTTTAACATCATCTTCGGGCGTATTTAAAATTTGATTTGCTTAATTAGATTAAAGAAATATTGCTTGATATTTAAATTAATTAGTTTATTACTAAAGTCATAAAAATTGTATTCCTATTTTATTATGCTAATTAAATATGAAACAATTATATAAAAAATTTTATGAAACATTTTTAATTATATATTTTCAAGGTAAGTAGAGTAATTGATAATTAATTTTAGATCACTAAGGTTTTTATATGATCTTTAATTATAAAAAAAGAGCAAAGATAAAAAATTGACTAACGTAAAGTTAATTAAAATTTAATTTAAGCTTAGTATTTTTCATTAATATTAATTTTAATACTTAGGTATGAAAGCATTAATAAGCTTATAATTGATTAAAATTACGTAGAGTATCAATAATTAATTATCTGTATAGGTTAATTAATAAAATTCACAATTTTGTCTTTCAAAATTGTTTAAACCTTAATAGTGTTACTTGTATATGTCTTCTCAGTTGTTTCATAAGTGCTTATTAAGTTTCAAGAGAAGAACCTAGACTTCACATACCCTAATAGCGAAGATTTGGCTAAGAATAGTCTCCCTCAACCAAAAGTACCTGATAGCACTATAGTTTAGCTCAACTCGACAAATCAATCTGAGAAGATCATCCACAAGGGAAATTCCAGGGAATCATATAGGATCCTCCAAAACTTGTCTTCTCACCGCAATAACTCTCCATCACTCTAGTCGATAAGTAATTAATGTCATTCATCAATCCAATCACAGAGAATGTTTGCCTCTAGGAAGGCATAAATATGCCTCCTTATGCTCAAGTAATTGTGAATTCGCAACCATAATAGGTCAGGTGGACTTGTACCTCACACTAGAACGACCAAAGAATAGCACCCAAGAGGTCAGGTGGACATGTACCACAAAGCACTCATTGGCACAGACTTTCCTAACTCAATCCATCCTTAGGACTTGCATTCATCTGTCGGCCCATGAACACTTAGTAAAAGGTAACTTGCTGTAAAATCAAGAATTGGGCTGAACAAGAAGAATTATGATGAGTATTCATTAGCTCATGACACATGTCTTAAGTAGTTTGTATTAGGTCTCATTTATTGGTATATATATATATATTTTTTGTTCAGCCTTCCATGTGTCCCTTTGATCGCTATGAATAAAAGGTGAAGAGACATATTTTGAATCTTTTTGAAGCCCTATTGAGCTAGCAAAATATTTCCTCTAAAATTCTCTTAGCCTTCTTTCCAAACTTCCTAAATCTTCTTCTTTTCCTTCATAATCATCATAAGCTCTCAAGTTCATGCGTCATAAGTTTGATTGTTAGTAGGATTGGGTATCATCCATGAAGAAATTTGATCCAACATTTTCAAAGGTTTAGTAAGCATGTATTTATGCCAATAATCAGAAGATAGGCATAACTCGACAAATAATTGGAACCCGAGCCATTAGTGAACATAAATACTTCTAACTACACAACTCATCATGATCTTATAAAGACTGAGGAAATACTCATAAAGATGAATCAAGATGCTTAATGGAGTTATTGCGGCACATGCATCAAGAAAGTACACTTAAAAGATTTGATGTGGCACCAAGACAAAGGGTATTGAAAATATTACAAACTAAAGCCCATCATAAAAATTTGGGTCGGTTACCATGCAAAACTCTTTATGCAAGCCCATGAACATCTCATAATACTTTTAAAATCATGGGAGAAAGATTTAAAAACTTAATTTAAGGCCTCTTGAAGGGTAGGTAGGCCATATAAGTAAAACAAAGCAAAGATCTTCATAAATTGATTGATTTTAAGAACACTCACCATTTATGACCAATCTGAATTTTCTTGTATTTTGGAAGCTTTTAATTTAATTTTATTTCTTTTAATATTAGAACATGTCATCAATCTATGTAAAAGTATTTTATTTGCTCTAAAGGCTTTTCAAAATTCTCCAGGTTTGAAAAAGGCCCATAAATAAGACCTTGGTTTATACTTTTAATTCATTGAATAAGAATTATTTTTTGCTTATGCAAATTTCATATGAAAAGGATTGGTGGATGTTCTACTCATTGTTGAAGCTTAGTGGCTAATCCTCTAGGGCTTTGGTGAGTTCTTAGTTATCTCTTCTTATCATTATTCCTCATCTTTCTCGACATAATTTTCATCTCCTCTACTTAGTCTCAAGCTTAGCCTCCCTTAACCCTAAACATATCCAAAGTCTCCAAAACCCTCTTATATAACCCTACACATCTCTCATAACCTTCCAATTACTCAACTCCTTAAAACCCTATATACCATAGTTAAAAATTTAATATAGAGAGGCAAATTTCTGCAAGGAGAAACTAAATTAAAAGTTTCATAACTTCTCAACCACTAATCCAAAATCTATAAAAATATTACCATTAGTTTTATAACATCCCAAATCTTTGATATGGAGTTTATCATTATTTTTCCCAAAGGAAAATGCATCTTTTTGGGGCTTAGAAATTTTAGACCCAAATTTGTCCAAAAACTTGAATTTCAGCTTCACCACCATCCAAATAGCCATTTCATCACAACCATAAGAGGCCACTAATCAAGTTTATACCTTCATCATAAAGATCCCATTAACACTACCTCATTTTGGTATAAGAGATATGGACATTGAATAAGTCAAAATCAAGGAGCTTAATGGCACATGTCACTCATTACAGAAGCCAAAATTTTTTTGTGACAAGATTTAATTTTTTCAGGAATTGAAGATTTTGAAAAATGGCCACCAATCATATTGAAAGTTCTATGGCGCACTGAGAAGGGGGGGGGGGGGGGGGGGGGGGGGGGGGGGGGGGGGATGAATTGGTATTTAAAAAGTTTTCTTACTAAAAACAAATCAGGAAAATGTGTGGAAGCTTCAAGAAATAATTTCAAACAAAAAATAAGAAGCAAATATTTTTATTTTTAAACTTTTAGAAAAGATTCAATTTTTATTTTATTTTTACCTTTCAACCAAGATTTCAATCAGAAAAATACTTAGTCACAACTTTCTAAAAGATTAACCAAATAAACCAAAGTTCAGGAAAGTAAGAATATGCAAATTGAATTTATAGTGGTTTAATCAAATCGACCTACATTCACTCCCTAAAGGTCCTCCTCTTTGGGTATTGCATGAACTCACACTCCTTTGGCACTCTACCAGGTGGAGAAACCCTTCTTCCTTGCCATATGGAGAATGACATTTACAGACTCTTCCAACCCTGAAAAATCTACCTTTTTTGGCCTCGCGATCTGACTGTGATGTCGCTCCATTCTTCATCTCCTCGCATGGCAGAGATGTCAAACCCTCATTCAACTCCTCTCTATGGAAAAAAAAACGTCGTCTCTCCAGATGCTCGGTATGACAAAGATGTTGTCCCTCCTTCCACCTCCTGGCCTGACGGAGAAGCTGTCCCACAGCTCCTTAGTGAGTATTTCAGCCATAGATTTTCCTAAAGTTCTTCTCCAAGAGCTCTACAACCATAATATGGAGGATCCAAGGTGCAGGCTGATCAGAACAACCATGTGAATCTCCTCACACAACTTGACACCCTCAAGGAAGAACTCCCTCAACCTCGCCTTCTCTGTCCCCTAAGTGGATTGTGTTGAAATCCAGGATTCCGAGCACTTAATTTTGATGGTGACAACTAATACTTACTGAATCCATATAGACTTCCTTTAGATTACAAATGCTTAATCCTTGTATATGAGCACTAACATTTCAGGTTAGATGTACACTGCTCAAGGTTACTGGAGACTCAAACCGGGTAGAATAGGATGTTGAAAAGTCTGTAATTGTTTTTTCTTTATTTTTATTTTCTTGAGTATACCACAGAAGCATGCATGTGAAAGGAGCAACCATGCACACACACAGGGGGAGAAGTGTTTTAAATGTGTTAAAATATTTTTTTAAAAGAATATCGTACTGTACGATTAATTAATAATACTCAGGCTAACGGCTAATTTTCAGATGATTAAATTTATAATCTAATCATACTGTACGATACATATCGTACTGTACGATAAGATACAATTGAGAAACCCTAGCCGCCAGAATAAGTTTTGTAAGTTCTTAATTTTGATTTCCTGAATTGATCGTACTGTACGATTAATTAATACTTACCAAAATTATCTCCCTAATCAGGAAATAAACGTTGGTTTCTAATTTAAAAGTCGATCGTACTGTATGATCATATATCGTACCGTACGACTGACAGAGATGATTTCATTCATCCCAGCGATCGTACCAATTGAAACCAAGGTTTTTTGTTCTGTTCGTCCTGGACGATATTCATATCGTACATGACGATATCAAGAAATGAACTAATCATACTGTATGACTAGTGGAGTGCTGGACGACCGACAGAGATGATTTCATTCGTCCCATCGATCGTACCAGACGAAACCAAGAATTTTTGTTCTATTCGTCCTGGACGATATTCGTATCGTACAGGACGATATCCTGAAAAACACTAATCGTACTGTATGACTAAAGGAGTGCTGGACGACTGACAGAGATGAATTCTTTCCTCCCAAGGATCGTCCCACAGTTCGTCCTATACGAACAGTACGAATCAACAGTATCATCCTGTACGATATACATATCGTACAGTACGATATATATAAAATTTGATAACTGTTCGTCTATACTCGTACTGGACGGAGCTGTAATTGAATTGATCGTACTGTACGATTATATATCGTACTGTACGAACAGAAACACAAAAGTTGAAACTTTTAGGGTTTTCTGAAGCCTGATATAAAAATAACTTAAAATTTTTTTTAAGAAGTTGTTGATCTATCCTTTTGCTGTGAGAGGCTTTGAGGAAAGAAGGTGATTCGTTAGAGAGAAGTTTTTGGAGAGATCCAGGGCTTGAGAGAGGAAGGTGAAGGTGAGCTTGAGCGTGAGGTAGAAGTAGTGTGAGGGGATCACACGGTGGCTCCAAGCTAACTGCATGCTTTGCTCCTCTTGTGGCTTTGGGAAGCTTCGAGAAAGTTCTCGAGGGAAGAGTCACTTCAAGATCAACATCGTTAAGGCACTCTACCATCTCCAGGAGGGAGAAAAAGGAGAAGGTCCGTTGCCGTCACCAGGAGGGTGACATAGCGTTTGGTATTCCACCGCACTGAGGGAGGTGAAAGTGAGTATTATAAAGGCTTCTCCGCCTTGCTGTGGGGGCAAAAGGAGAGTCAACTTTTACTAGTGCAAATCCCGGAGTAGAGGACTCCGGGTAGTGGACGTAGGTCAAGTGACCGAACCACTATAAAAATCTCTGGTGTGTTTTTTCCTGTTTACCGCACTTTACTTTTCATGCTCTTGATTAGTACATTAAATTACTTGGTGAAAAATCATGATTTAAATCTTGCGTTGTGAAATTTAAAATTGAATTATCAATATCATCGTTGTGAATGTTGTACTTGCTTCTGCACGTTATTTGTTGAGTTATCTTTTAAAAATAAAAAAAATTAGAACTCTTGTGTAGGGTTAAATTTTTTAAAATATCAATTCACCCCCCTCCCCCTCTTGGCTCATCTCGTACTTTCAGTTTGAACTCTCACACAAGCAAGGAGACTCTCCTCTCCATCTCTCAAGGTCTCTCATTGAAAAATATCTTTTATTACTAAATTTTAAACCCTCAACCTTTGTTGAAAGAATTATAATGGACTATTTAAATGAAAATCCTAATTTTAATTTTTATTGCTTTGATCGTATAATATGATACTCATTTCATACTATATGATTAGTTTAATTTCCATCCCTAATCTTTCTGTATGATGAACAATACGATTAGTTCAACTCCTATCTCTAATCATCCTTTATGATGAAGAGTAGTATTGTACAATTAGTTATTTCATATCACTTTTCATCTTGGATAAGCCAAGGTTTAGTTCGTGAGCTCTCTATTTGATCGTTCTATATGATGGTGATCATACAGTATGATTATTAGTCAAGTTTTGATCATGATTTAATTTCTTAATCATCAAAATTAAATTAGGCAATATTAATTAATGTTAGTATAGTATGAACTACTTTATACAATATGATTAGTTTAAATTTTAAATTTGCCTAATTTTGATAACAAGGATTCAACGATAGGGTTTAAGCAACATATACCTAATTTTAAATTTTATGTGATTTAATTAAATATTTGAATTAATTTTTGGTTTAACTGATCATACAATATGATTTTAATTATATAATATGATAATTAAAAAAATTAAATATTTAAATTTTATGCCCCCTTGTGAGTTTGTGCTTGGTTGTCTTATCAACATATTCCTAATACATAAAATAACTCAAGAAAATATAAAAGTACATACTTTATCAAACATAGACTTACTTAGAACTTGATGCTACATTATCTTAAGTCTTGATTCTTAAATTCTACTCGGTGTATGCAGTACCTTAAATGGTTAGTGACATAAAAGAAAAATATGTAATGTATAGAGTAGGAATAAGATAGTGATCATCTAATAATATTTATAATTATTAAAATACAAGGTCGAACTCCCGGATTGTAACATTGTCCCTTTTTTATATTGATAAATATTTTTGGTTGGAATTTTAAATTTGTAAGTTATTTTTTAATTTCCCACTAAGTTCTCCCTCTAAGTAAATGAATTCTTTTAAAAATAGGAAAAATATTTGATTTTCAATTTTTGAATTTTTTTTTTAATTACTCTTTTTTTAAAATTTTTAAAATACATTTTATTTTTTTTAAAATAAAATGCAACAACAAAAATACATTAAAGAAAACTACATAGTTAAGTGGAAAATAGCACAACCATCATCACTCATTACTCCAACTTTTAACATCACCAAAAAGAAAAACTAAAAAATAGAACTATAATGTGAGAAAAAAAAAAAAAATAACACATACAGTATAATAAAAGAAAGTACAAACAGGCAAACTAGAACATAAATAAAATGACACAACAATAATCATATCATGCAATGACCTTAATTTTCTAAGAATTTATATCAATAATACCTAATATAGTCCTAAGTATGCTTAATATATCATAATTTAGGGGTTTGATAAAAATGTGAGCTAGCTAATTTTTTATTTCTATATACTATATCTTTATATCACCCTTGGCCACGTGATCCCTAATGAAGTGATGTTTAACATCTATATGTTTAGTGCAAGAGTGCTGAATAGGATTTTTTAGTGATGTAAATCACACTCATATTATCACACATGATAGGGATGGTTTCTACTGCGAGTCCAAAATTAGAAAGCTATTGCTTCAACCAAAAGACTTGGGCAACATAGCTTCCTACAACTACAAATTCAGTTTATGTGCTAGAGAGAGCTTCAAAATTTTTCTTCCTACTGGACCAAAAAATTAGAGATTTTCTTATGAATTGGCATGTCCCAAGGTGCTCTTCCTTTATATCCTACATCCAACAAAATCCAAATTTGAGTATCCAACTAAGTCAAAGGTCTATTTATAGGATACCATATACCAAAGTTTTGAGTGCCTATGAGATACTTTAAGATTCTTTTGATTGCAGTCATATGGGATTCCATAGGATCAACCTAAAATCTAGCATATAGATAAACACTAAACATAGTATTAGGTCTACTAATAATCAGGTAAAGTAAGGAACCTACAATCCTTTTAAATTTCATCCGATCAATTCATTTACCATCCTAATCCTTATTTAATTTGATGGTCAAACTCATCAGTGTATTCCTACATTTATAACATTCCATATCAATTTTTTTTAAAAATTTCTTTAATATACTAAGTCTGATTTAAAAAGGTTCTATCCTCTCTTTGCTTAACATTAAAACCAAGGAAATATGTTAACTTGCCCATTATAGTCATTTCAAATTCACTACTCATGCTGGAAGTAAATTCTTTAAATAAATCATCATTGTTGGAACAAAAAAGAATACAATCCATATAATTTGAATAATAATTATATCATACCCAATTCTCTTAATATATAGGTTAGTATCTATGGTTACCTTAACAAAGGCTTTTCATAATAAAAAATTGCTAAGTCTATCATACCATGCTTTAGGTGCTTGCTTAAGCCCATACAATACTTTCTTAAGTTTATAGACATGATTTAGAAATGTTAAGTTTTCAAAATCGGAGGGCTATTCATCTTCTTCTTTAATCACTACATTTAAAAAGGTACTTTTCATATCCATTTAGTATAATTTAAAATCATTAAAATATGCAAATATTAATAGTATCCTAATGGCTTCTAATATAGCTACTAGGGAAAAGTTCTCAAAATTTATCCCTTTTATTTGGTTATATCCCTTAGCTCAAATCTCACTTTATTTCTAACAACTGATCTTGAGTCATTTAATTTATTTTTAAAAACCCATTTAGTTCAAAAACATTATGATAAGTGCATCCATTAACTAATTCCTCCACAACATTTTTAACAAATTGATTTAACTCTTTTTACATCACAATAATCTAAAATTCATCTTCTATGACTTATTTTACACTAGTGAACTTTATCATAAAGATGAAGGATGTGTTGTAATCTAGGATCCCTAGTCTGTAATTTCGATGGTGACAAATAATACTGATTGAATTATTATATTCTTCGTTAAATATTTTAGATGTTATTTTTATCTGTGAGCACTAATATTTCAGGTAGAATATACACCACTCAAGATTGCTGAAGATGCAAGACTGGGTAGAATAGGATGTTAAAGAGTCTGCAATTTTTTATTTTCTTTATTTTTCATTTCTTGAGTTTGGCCATAAACGAGTGTATGCAAATTGGGTGATCATACACACACACAGGGGGAGAGATTTTTTTAGTTAATTTTTTAAAATTAAAAATTATATTGTATAATTTTCAATCATACTTTATGATATGTTATCTGAAAATAGACATAATGACTAATTAAAAATATTAGTTTCTATGAACTAATCATACTATACGATCTTGATCGTACTGTCTGATTTATTTTTGATCTCAAAACTCTAACTGCCAGAATAATTTAAGTAAGACTTCAAAAATTAATGTTTGAACTAATCATACTATACGATGTGAATCATACTATATGAATATTTGAAATCTTGCTAAAATTAACTCCCATGATTAGTCAATTAAATCATGGTTTGATTAATGATTGATGTTCGTATTATACGATCATGATCGTACCGTACGAAGAATAGAGATAAAATTTAATCGTCCTAAAGATCGTTCCACACGAAACCATAATTTTTGATCTCATTGTACTATACGATATATACATCATACAAGATGAACTACATAAACTCAACTAACTATATTGTATGAATGAGAAGTACGGGATGATTGATAAAGATAACTTTCGGTCATCCCAGGATTCATCCCGTATGAACATAAGAAATTCAACAGATCATACTAGATGATCTACGCTTCGTATTGTACAATGTATTCATAAAACTTAAACAATTCCTTTGAATGACTGTTTATATTGTACATGATGAGACTAGTTTTAAACTTATCATACTATATGAACTTGGATCATATTGTATGAACAGTGATGTCTAACTTGAATTTTTAGGATTTCTTGAAGACTATTATAAAAACTACATTTTAAGTTTTTCACCAAATGTTAAAAAGAGAGGAACGAGGCTGAAGAAGAAACTCTGAGAGGGAGCTTTTGAAAATCAAGGTTGGTGAGAGGAAGGAGAAGGTGAGCTTGAGCGTGAGGGAGAAGTAGTGTAAGGGGATCACACGGTTGCCCCTGACTAGCTGAACGTTTGCTCCTCCTATGGCCTTGGTGAGTCTTTTGGGAGCTCTCTAGAGAGAGAGGCTTCTTAGTCCAGTCCTCGAGCTTCTCTGCCTTCTCCAGGAGGGAGAAAAAGAAGTCAAGGTTCTCTGCCTGTGAAAGGAGCTTCAGTCCTCTGCCGCACCGAATTGATAAAAGAGAGTTTTTAAAAGCTTCTCTATCTTACTGAGGGAGCAAAATGAGAGTCACTTAGTGTTAGTGCAATACTCAAAGTAGAGGACTCCGCATCATGGACGCAGGTCAAGGTTGACCGAACCACTATAAAAATCTCTAGTGTGCTTTTTCCATTTTTCGCATTTTACTTTTTGCATATAGATTTCGTTATAACTGCTTGGTGAAATTTGTAGATCAATATTCGGTTGCAAAATTTTGAATTTGATCATCATTATTTTCAAAGCATATTTAATTTATCAGCTTTTATAATTAAAAATTAAAATAGCTTAGTTCTAAGTTTTTTTAAAAAATCTACAAAAATTAGTACTCCTGTTTAAAATTATTTTTAAAATATCAATTCACCCCCCTCTTTGTGCATCTCGTACCCTCAAGTGGTATAAGTAGTGTCTCAAAATAGTGTCTTAGAAAACCTTGAGAAAAATGATCAATGGCACATTTTGGTAATCGTAACACTGCAAAGAGTTATTCAATAACCCATCCACCTTTATTTGAAAATATCCCATCTGATTTTTGAAAAATTTGCATGTCTATATTTATGCAATCCATTGACTATAGAATTTGGCATATGATTCAAACTGGTTATTCACTTCCATCGCATGTAGTTAATGGTGTTAAAACCAAAATTCCCTTTACTGAATGGAGTTATGAGGATCGAGAACAAGCACAACTAAATGCTAAATGTCTTAACTTCTTTTTTGGTGCTTTAAAATTTGAGGACTATATGTAGTTTCTATATATACTATAGGAATCGTTAGAAGAAGAATCAGAGGAGGAGGTAACAAATTTGTGTCTAATGGCTAACGATAATCTAGATCAATCAGATCAAGATGAGTAATGTTAACTCTCCTATGATGAATTACTTATTATTTCTAAAAATATTCATGATTCATACAAGGAAGCTGAAAAAAGAGCATGCTAGTTTGGTAAACAAACATTCTATTTTAGACAATGATCATATGTCTTTACTTGATGAATTTGATGCACTAAATAATAAGCATGTTGAATTAACTACTGCACACGAGACCTTGAAATAATCACATGTTGAGCTAGAAAATACATTTAAGAAATTAGAAGAACTTGTATGTGATATAGATAGCAGTGAGCAGGCATTAAAATTGGAAGTGGCAAGTTATGAAAGTGCAAATGAATTTTTAAAAACAAAAGTTACTGCATTGGAAAATAATAAATCATCACCTTCACCAACTCAGTGGAACAAATTCTCAGCACAGCATACATCATACAAATCTAGGAAGAGGCACCATCACCCACATAGGTTAGTGAACACATTCCCTAGAGGTGTCACTCTTGTGGCATGTTAGGTCACATAGCCCGCACTTGTACAATCCACCATAGGACACATCTAGTGTGGAGGCCTAAATTGCATTCATCATAGCATATCATCAATACATCTCATTCATTCAAGCATAAGGTGGAACCCAAACTCACTTGGGTTTCGCAAACTAACCTTTGGATGACATTGTAGGGGTGCTCTCACAAAAGGCCTAGTGAGAGCATGTGGTACCTAGATAGTGGCTGCTTGAGGCATATGACTAGTGATATAAAGCAGTTCTTCACATTGGAGGCCAGGTCAGGAGGCAATGTGACATTAGGAGATAACACCACTAGGAAAGTGGTGGGCTCAAGTACAATTGGAAACTCTAAACACCTTTTGATTGAAAATATTTTATTAGTGGATGGTTTAAAGTTTAACATATTAAGCATTATTAAACTGTGTGATAAAGGCTTTGATATAAAATTTATTTCTAACAAATACATGATTAGCCTAGATGATAAACTTGTGTTAGAAGAAAATGAATGAATAATATTTATATGTTAGACTTGAATTATATTTAATACTCAAATTCTTTGTGCTTAAAAATAATAATAGATGATTCTTGGCTATGGCATAGGAGGCTATGCCATGCAAGCATGAAAACTCTTAGGAATATCACCCAGAAAAACTTAGTTAGAGGCATACTTAAGTTAAACTTCACTAATGATCACCTATATGATGCCTACCAACTAGGAAAATAAGTAAAATCATCATTTCATTCAATTAAGGATATCAACACCTCTAGGACACTAGAAATCCTTCATATGAACCTATTTGGACCTGTTAGCACTGCAAACCTAGGAAGGAAGACTTATGGATTTATGATAGTTGATGACTTCTCTAGATTCACTTGGGTAAGATTCTTAACACATAAGAGTGAGTCATTTAAGGAATTTAGAACCTTCTCCACTTATATTCAAAGGAAATTAGGATGTGAAATCTCAACAATCCATAGTGATCACAGTGAAGAATTTGAAGATAGGTTTGAATCTTTCTGTCAAGAGATAGGAATAAAACATAACTTCTCTGCCCCTAAGACACCTCAACAGAATGAAATAGCTGAGAGAAATAATAGAATCTTGGTTGAAGCTACTAGGTCAATGTTAGCAGAATACACTCTCCCTAAATATTTTTGGGCAGAAGCAAAGAATACTGCTTGTTATGTTTTAAATAGGGTGAATGTTATATCTAAAATTAATAAGACACCCTATGAACCAAATCAATTCCAAAACACTTGAATTTGTCACTAGAGTTTAGGAATGAACTCTAAAGATGATTACAAAAGTTTGAAACAATTTGAAAATTTATTATATTTTCAATCATTTTATTTATTACATTTTCTTTAATTTTAAATTTCTTTTTATTTTTAAAGTTTTTGATGGGGATTTTATTTTTATTTAAAAGTTCTCTAAATTTAGGATTGAATGAAATTTACTTTTTCAATTTTTTATTTGAATTGAAATTTTAATGATTTATTAAAAATCCTTGGTCAATTATGCAAGGTGCATTAGGGATCACTAATTGATAGACCAAATGAATTCTAAATAACCTGAGATTCAAACTATAGGTTAATTAAAATCCAAAATTCAAACCCAAGAAATTTGAAGTCATCAAGATCTTTCTAGGGTTGAAATTAATGACCAATGTAAATACATCTATACACTTAGAAATTGAATTTTAGGTTATAAAAAATAGGAATTATGTCACAATTAGTGGCATTCTAACCCTTATAGATGACATTATTAAACCATGAACAATCAAACCCTTATTTACTATGGATTTTCATTTAGAGCAATTTCAAATCCTAGGTCAAATTATAATCATATGACCTAAATTACTCAATTGATGCCTTTAGAGGATTCAAATATTTATGAAAAATTTGTAGACATCTCAAAGACATCCCCAATAATATTTCATTTAAATTTGAGCCCAAGATGAATTATATTTAACAAATAATGCCCAAAATATTCAGAGAGTATATATATATATATATATATATATATATATTAAACCTTAGGTGTTCAGACCATAGGGCTTTTAAAGTACTCCTCAAAATAATTTAATAGAGTTTATGAACAATCAATTTAGGAGTTATGAATTTTCTATGATCAAATAATTTCTCTAAATTTTAATTCCATTTAATTACATAGTCAACTGGCACTTTCCATTTGGCTCATTTTATTTAGCTAAGTAATCATTGGTTGGCTAACAGTTCTTGTGCTTTCTTTAATAACTATCTAATCTAAGATCAAACAGTTCTAAATCAAAGTCTCAAAATTATGGGATTGAAGCACCAAACTCAGTCCAATGAAATTAGTGTTGTATATTGAAATGGATGGCTCTAATTTCATCTTCAACCTCCCACAATCAATTTAAGCCATAAAGGAAGTTGGTTTGATCTAGGAGTTATAGTTCATCAAATTGAATGCAATCAAATCCCAAAGCTTCATCTAAATATGGACATTCAATCTAATAATCAAATGTTGTTGGATTGAACATCCTCTTCACACTTGAGAGACTAGGAGTTTTATGCTTGAATTTGGGTTCTAACCTCAAGGAAGATTGAATTTATTTGGTTCTTGATTGGGTTGATTTCACCTAACCTCAAGGATCAATCCTCCTTTAGATTATAGAGCTGAAGGTCTATAAGATTAAGAGTTAATATTTGGCAAGGATGGGTTTGTAGAAGCTCACTTAAAGTCATCAGAAAATACCAATGATTAAGTTGGGGAGCTAAGGAATGAAAGCTAGAATCCTATGAAGTCTCTAGGAATAAAAATTAGGAGCCCTTTAGTATAACATTTAGGAGTATATATAGGGTTAATGGGGAGGCTTTAGGGTCTAATCTGGACTAGCCTAGGCCATACCTAGGCCCAATTTGTGTTGGGGATGGTCTAATAGGGTTTAAGGGATGATTCAGGAAAGTTTGAGCCCATGTGGGCATATGGATAGATAGTTAGAGGAGAACCCATATGATTGGGTGTCTATTTCTTAGATTTTTGGCCACCTCCAACCACCACTTGGCCTGAGATGATTGGGTCAGGTGTCTGAAAGATGCTTAAGTGTAATACATGCATTGGCTACCCTTGGGCTAGTTTAGGTGTGAACATGGTTCACAACTTTAAGGAATTTATGTGTTTGGATTAAACCAATTAGCTAACCTAGGTCAGGCCATGGGCTAGGCTAATTATGGTAGATGTACAGGGTCATGGGGCACTTAATGCAAATGTTGTCTTGGCCCAATTTGACATAAGTTTGAAGATGGTTCATGGGGAACCCCTTTTGACCACTTGGGTCAATCCATATGCCAAATCCAAGTGGACCCAAGGGATGGGTCATCTAGCTTGATCCTTGGGAACCTAATGGACAATTCCATAGGTTTTGGATGTCATGGTATGGTTTAGAGCATTGGATTTAAGGTTTAGAGGGTATAGGTTTAGCTTGGTCAATCATGATTGACTTGATCAACTAGAGTTAACAAAGGGTTAGGGTTGGGTCTAACCAATTCCAAACAATATTTGGAACTTGCTGGAGGAGGTTTTCGATCATAGCATGTCCTATATGCATAAAATGCATGTTTAATGTCTTAAGGCTTGATTTGGTCAATCTAGGTTGACTTGGTTAGCCAATCTTGAATAAGGCTTGGATTTAGGTTCAATCCACTTCATTTGTCATTTGAAATTTATTATAAGTGGTCTTGTATCATGGTATGATTGAGCTAAGAAGGATTTACTCAAATGTTCATTTATGACCACTTTAGGTTTTAAGGGATTTTTGTCAACTATGGTTTACCAAAGGTTCAATTGGGTTTAGCCATGTATGATTCAAGGTTTGAAAACATTTAGAGGATTTGGTGGGGTTTAGGTATGTTTCTATATATGATTTAAGGTTTAGGGTTAAAGGGTCCTTTAATGGTCAAATTGGCCAATGATGGCCAACCTAGCCCATTCAAGGGTTCAATATGACCTTTGCATGATCATGAATGATTATTCAATGCCTAGGATAAGAATCCATATCTTGGATTGGATAAATTAGTATGATTTATGTATATTAAGTGTTTATGTTTAAAAGGGGTCCATAGGACAAATTAGGTCAACCTAAGAACCATATTCAACCATAGACTCAAATGAATTCAAATCAATATAATGATGATTATGAACATGTTCAATGAGTTTGAAAAGGCTTCCAAGGGGGTTTACATCAAGATGCCTTGCCCATTGACATCTGTTATAAATATTTGAAGGTTTTGTATACTTTGAATTGCTTTGTGTGTTAGGGTTTACAAGGTCATGAAGGCCTCTATAATGTCTAGGTAGACTCTAGGGACAAGCCTAATCAAGTTATAAATGAATAAACACCATTCTAGAGCCTTTACCCAGGATTTTGAATCAGTTGAAAATTCCCCTTAAACATGAAAAAGCCCAAAGGCTATAGGCTCTAGATTTGAACATTAGATTTTAGGGTTTGGGGTTTTAAGCTAGATTTGGATTTAGATTTGATTTAGGGATAAGGTTTATCTTTGATTGAAGAGTTTATGATTTAAAATACTCAAATCATTAAACCATTGGGTGATTGACAATGATTGAGTGACTGATCAATTAACCATAAAGGGTGATTGTTAAATGATTGATTTGGAATTTAATGATTGAATCACCATACTAGAGGATAATAAAGAATTAGATTTAAGCTTTAAAGTGGAGTTCAAGCAATTGAAAATCAATATTAAAGCTTTGACCTCAGATAAAAGTGAGATCAATAAATGGACCCCCAATAGTTGTGTTAAACTTGAAAAGTAAATCCCATGCGTTTATATTGACTGAAGTTATCAATTGAATTTAAAAGGATTTAACTGACAAATACCTAATAAAAATGATCTTAAATAGGAAGATTTTATAAGGATGAACATCTAATAGAGAAATCACCTCTATAAAAAAGATTTAATCTTGAAGAGAACTTGAAAAGGAGATCTATCCAAAAATAAGTCAGATTCAATTTGATTTATAAAGAGTGTCTTATCTCTACCTATTTACATCGAAACAAAAAAGAAGGATAACTTAATATTCACCTGACCATATTTAAATAATGAATAAAGAGATTTTGAAAGATTTAATGTCTGCCTGACCATATGAAATTAAAAAGACACAAAGATTTATGGGGTCCAACATTTGCTTGATCAAATCAAAATAATAGAGAATGAAGATTTAGAAACACACCTAACATAATCAAAATAGTGAGTAGGATTGATACCTGAATGAAAGGTCACTTTTAAATAAGAAAAATTGAGATATTCAAATGAGAGGTGACTCTCAAATGAATGGATTTAATGGTTAGATTTAGAAAATACTAGGAATCATATTACTAGTCATCCAGAATTTAATAGGAGGGATGCCATAAAAGAGGACTTGTACTTAGAGTCTATAGGATGCCAAAAAAGTAGGATTATACTTAAAGACAGAATTAAGCTGGATGGGTGCCATAAAATTGGACTTATACCAGAAGTCTATAGGATGCCATAAAAATAAACTTATACCTAAATAATGATTTAAGCAAGATGGCTGCCATAAAAGCAAACTTATATAGAATGCCATAAAAATAGACTTATGTCTAATGATAGATTTAAACTTGAATGAGAGATCTATCTAAAATAAATAGATTTAAGGGATTTAAATGTGAAATAATTCTCAAATGAATAGATTCAATGGTTAGATTGAGAAAGGGATCGTATTACCCAATTAATCAAAATTCAAAAGGAAGGGATGCCATAAAAGTGGACTTATACATAAACCTTAAGAAAAAAATTAAATTTGATTGGGAGATCTATCACAAACAAACAGGTTTAATTAATTCAATTAAGCAAGAACTCTCAAATAAAAAGATTCATTAGTCAAACAAGATAATACCCAGGATTGTATCACCTGATCTACCAGGTTCCAAGAAGAAAGGATGCCACTAGGAAACCTATACCAATCTTTGAAGATAAATTTAATCAAGCAATGCAAATTTTTAAAATTTACAAACTTTAGTATATCATTTCAGACCCAATTCTATCATCCGAACCCATTTTATTGTACAAAACTTCAAGAAACTCAAATAATTTATCAAAATTTAATAAATATTTTATTGATTTAATGTTTATCATGTACAAATACTAGCCATCATAGTATTTTTTAAGATATCACCGATTTATGGGCAACATGGGATGATCTCCTTTATAGTTAACCAATTATTAGGACCCCCCTCGGTAGACCATCTCCAGCATGAAAAGACCTTCCCAGGTTTGCTTGAATTTACCACCCATCCTCAAATGGATCAAAACAGATCTTCTTAGAACAAGAATGAAGTCTCTTACTTGTTATGTTCTCAGTTGAACCATCTTATTATGTGCCTGAATCATTGTAGCTTTATATAACTCAAGATTCTGCTAAGCTTGCAAATGCTTCTCTTTTAGACCTTTGAGTTCTTCTACTCTAAATTTTGTATTTTATTCTTCTATAATTTTATAATTTACTGTAATGAGCAATGAAGGTAGCTATACCTCCAAAGGGAGAGAAACCTTTGCTCCTAAAACTATAGCAAGCGATATAGATTGAGTAGGAGTTCTATATGTGATTCATATACTCACAAAAATTCTCTTAGCTTTTCATGCCATTGTCATTTATTATTATCCAGGATTTTCTTTAGGATCCACACCAAAGTTTTATTAAAGGCCTTAACTAATCAATTTGCCTGAGGATAATAGATAGTTGAGTATCTCCAATCTATTTCATGAGGTCTAGCAAAATTATTTATTTTGGTACTTCTATAGGACGAGCCTTTATCATATATGATTTGATGAGGAACACCGAATCGATATATAATATAGTCTTGAAAAAAGTTTAACACTTAATGAGATTTAACTTCTCTCAAAGGAATTACTTTAGCCCAATTTGATAAATAACCTATAGCTTCTAATATAAACCTATGTCTTCTAGAAGATGGCAGGTCAATTAGACTAATAATATTCTTGCTCCAGCTTTAAAATGGCAATGAAGTAACTATCAGATGTAGGATATTAGGTGGTTGATATAGAACTACATCGAATACCTAACACTGATGACATCGATATGCAACATTCATTCAATCATCTATCATTGATGGCTAATAATATCCCATCTATTTAATCTTCATTTTATTTTAGGACCAGACTGGTGAGCACCACATAAGTCAGCATAAACTTCTTTTACTATATTTTTAGTTTCTATTTTACTGAGATAATGTAACCACATTTGATTGTATGATCTTCTATAGAGGGTTCCATTGATTAGGGTATAAGATATGGATCTTCTTTTTATCTAATCCATAATTAATTTATCTTAAGAGAGCTTATATTCTTAAAAATAGTCAATGAAGAATTTTCTCCAATCTATTTCTTCATAATCTACAATGAAAATAGTTTTCACCTCAACAGAGGATTTTCTATTTATATATTCCATATCAATTGGTGATAAGACCTTGCAACATTGCACCTTTATCAGAATTGAGTCCTCTTTAGGATAAGCTAACTCTTTAGAAAGCTTTGTTATGGCATCTGCCATGGTATTTATTCTATGTGGTATTCTATATAAAGTCATGTTCAAAATTTTCTCTAATAATTTCATTGTATACTAGTGATAAGGAGCCAGGTTTGGCTTTAACACTTTATATGTACATATAACCTAGATGACAATAAGTTGTGAATCTCTATATACCCTTACTTCTTTGATATCATTTAAGATTGTCAACTCTAAGCTAGTTATCAGTGCCTTATATTCAGCTTCATTATTTATATATATTTCTAACTAATGATAGGATTAGTACATCAAACCTTTATCTAGGGTGATGAATATAATACTAATTCTAGTAATCCTAGAGAATATATCTTGTGGTCCTTTATCTTTTAGACTAGATGCACCATCAAAATAAGGTTCCCAAATATTGCCATAAGTGACCCCTATTCCAAATAAAATTATTACCAGAAAAACCAATATCAACTAAATTATAATCCAAAATCATGTTACTAAAATCCTCTATAGATCAATAAGAAGGGGGAAGAGCCTTCTATCCTCTCAGAAGGATTAGTAATAGCATTAAAATCACCACCAACAAGCCAAGGTAAATTACAAATACTATAAAAATTTATGATTTAATCTCAAAGTAATTTCCTAATGTAATAGGTAGAAGCAGCATACACAAAAGAAGCACAACAATGAACGAAAATTAAAAACCTCCACCTTACAATGCATTACTTGAGTAAAGTCACCAATAACATCAATTTTAATAGGATCCTTCCAAAGAACCCAAATCGTATTAGCCATATTCAAAATAGCATAATTAAAACTCAAAAACTGAGAGATGCTAATCAACTTGGTAGAAGAAATAAGAGGTTCAAGCAAAACAAGAATAGAAACATCATGAACACTACATAAATTCTTAACACGTAATCTAGAAGAGGGAAAACTAATGCCCCTCACATTCCAAATAATAGAATTAAACATAAAAAATAAAATTAATGAGAAGTATGCGAGCGGGTGGTCCTAGGAGATTGTCATATGAAATTTGAAAGTTCGTTAGGGATGTTAAGCCCTTATGAACTAACCCGAGGCTAACCAAGAGGGGGGGTGGGGGTGAATTGGTAGTTTTTAAAAAATTCATGAGCAAAAATGATTTTGAAAACCTTTTTGAATATTTTGAAAAAACTACAATTTCTCAATGATGTGAAGGTGTTTAACGAAACAAAATAATAACTTTAATCACATGATCATCAACAAAAAAGTAAAGTGCATAAAATAATCAGAAAGAACACACCAGATTTTATAGTGGTTTGGTTAACTTGACCTACGTCCACTCCCCGGAGCCTCCCCTCTAGGTATTGCACTAAAATAAAGTGACTCTCCTTCTGCTCCCACAGCAAAGTGGAGATGCCTTTACAAAACTTCTTTTCACCAACCCGGTGAGGCAGACAACCCAGACTCCTTGTGCTTCCTCCTGAAGTAGGCAGAGAACCTTACCTCCTTTCACTTCATCCTGAAGCAGGCAGAGAACCTTGAACTTCTTGCAGATAATGCTTTTTTAGAGCACCAAGGGACAAGGGACGACGATTGGAGACGACATCACAAATCCTTGCTTGGAGTAATCTTTGTGAACACCTCACAAACTCCCCTTCATAAGATTCTCTCTCTCTCTCCCAAGCTCTCCCTCTCTCTCTCAAAGCTCTCTCAGGAAAGGACAACAGCAAAAGATCTCAACAGTAGCAAAAAAGAGATCTTAAATAAAAGGGCTAAAAAATTGCCCTAAATTTCAACTTGCTGTTAAAGATCATCCAGGATGATCTATCGATTGTCCTGTATGATTAGTGTAAATCAGCCCCATATGGCCTGGACAATCTGGTTCCTCTGGACGATTAGAAGGCAAGGTTTATTCAGATCATCTGGAACGATTCAGCGATCATCCTGGATGATTAGTTTAAATCAGGAATATCATCCAGCAGACAGTTTAGGATGCCAGGAGAAAAGCATGGATGATCTAAAGAAAATGACTTGATCATCCGGGATAATATGTATATCGTCCTGTATGATTAATTCAAAATGCCCAAAATCATTCGGCACATAGTTCGAGTCATCCAAGATAATTATGCTGGATGATTTTAAAATAACTTGATCGTCCAGGATAATATCTCTATCATCCTGTATAATTAGTTCAAAAATGGAAGTATCGTCTGATAGATAGTTCGAGTCATCCAGGTGAAATGCACTGGGTGACAAGGATTTCTAATATATTGCCTAGGATGATCTTGCGATCGTCCAGGATGATGTGATCGATCCATCAGGCCTGAATTACTTTTCTTAATCACATGACTAATTTAGGCATGATTGTAATGAATCATTCAAGATGATACATGTATCGTTCGGGATGATTAGATAAAAATTTTATAAATAAAAACTTGCCTAACTTAGTCTAGCGGCTGAGAATTTTTGATTTGAACATATCATCCTATACGATGGGTGTATCATCCAGGATGATCTACTTAATCAGACTAACTTAACATGGCTATTTTAATTAGGATTTTTATTTTTAATGGATCGTCCAGGATGATATTATGATTGTCTAGGATGATATGAACAAAATTAGAATAGAAACTCTAACTCACTAAAAATTTTCTCCTCAGTGTGTATGTGCAAGGTTACTTAGCTTGGGGATCCATTACATTACATTAGACTCAATAAAGGTGAAAAATTACATTGAACCTGAAACAAACACATACTGACTCGATCTTGAGCTGGCTTGAATATCAGTTGATCTTGTGAACTTGTAAGGTTAGGAAATCAAGCAGAAATAGAGATGTTTGTCATCATCAAAATCATAATCCTTGAATTCAGATTTGCAACAATCTCTCCCTTTTTTATGATGGTAAATATTTGTTAGATAATTTTCAATTCAGTAAATAAAATACAGAGCAAGGAAAACTGAGCAATATAAATTCTATTAGCCAGACAAACAGTACAGGGACACTGAATACTAAAAACTCAAAAGTACAATGACCTAGAATACTAACAATCCAAACTACTCCCCCCTTTTGACATCTCAAAAAGGGGAAAAACAGAAAAAAAACATCACAGAGAAATAGAGAAAGATAGTAAAAAAATAGCACTAAAAATAGGAAAAGCAACCAATCTAGTAAAATGGGGGACCCAAAAATAAAAAAAATCACAATCAAAGTAAAGATAGAAAAACAAAAAATAAACATGAGGAAACAACAATAAAAACTAAAAAGGATTTTTTTTTGAATCGATCTGCTCTAGTAAATCAAAATTTTTCCTTAATTTTCAATTCAAAAGCCAATAAGAAGAAAATTGACGACACTGGAATCCAAAAAAGTTAGAAAATTTATTTTCGTAACTCATACCTCGGACACCTTACAGGTTCATATTCCTTTCAAATAAAAGTCTAATTTAAAAGAAAAGAAATTAGATTTGAAAAGAGATCATTTTAAGCCTCGTTCTAGAAAAATATCTGATAAAATAATATTATAAAATAAGGAACCAGGAATCATGATTTTTAATCTCAAGTTTTTGAAAGTATTAAGTGGCGTATAAATTTTTCTAAGACATTTAAAGATCTGAAAGGGAAGAAAGCTTATTTTTTGGTGGGCTCATTTTGTGCATCTTTTTCAATTTATTTGGCGCACTTTGCTCATCTTTTGATTTTTGATACACTTGGTATATCTTTCCAATTTTTTTAGCATCATTGTGTGTCTTTTCATTTTTCGGCCCATTTTATGCCGCTTTTTATTTCTTTTGCAAGCTTGCTTTCTTTTATAATCTCTAAAGAATCTCAATTGTGAAATTATCTTCCAAACATAAGAGAAGAAAAAACTCACTCTCTATAATAAGGAGTAATTCATAAAACAAAATCATACTTCATATGATAAGTGTAATCACCTGATTAAGAAAAATATAACAATAATTCATTGCTTTGAAAATACTATTTATATAAGATAGATTACTGTAGGAAGATAAAATAGATCTCTATTTCAAAAACCAACTTTTTAATTTTGAAAGCGAATTTTATCCAAAAGGAATAATATACCATTAAAGGAGTTAGAGGAAGAGAAATAATCATCAATATTTCTTCCATTTAACTATTTCAGAGGAGTCAATCACTACTTACAAGCTTCCAAATATAAAATAAGGTAAAACTCTCAGTTAGAAGTTTATCAGCAGTAGTGAGCAGTGATCTGATTCTAAAAAAAATAAATATTAAATTAACAATAATAGAAAAGCGCATAAACAAAAATGACTAAATTATGTAACCAATAATAATAGAAGAAAAATAGTAGTGAATAAAAATAAAAAAAGATACAGGAAATCAATTCAAACAAAAACAAAAGAAAAAAGGAAAAAAAATAAAAAATTCAGAAGTCATAAATCATCAAATTCATGCATTTATGTCAATCACACCCAATCTGGTCCTTAAAATACTGAATGTGTCAAAGGCCAGTGATTTAGTAAAGATGTCAGCCAGTTAGTTTTCAGTTGCTATATAGTATAACTCAATATCCCCTTTGGTAATATGGTCCCTAATGAAGTGATGCCTTATGTCAATGTGTTTGGTTCTTGAATGTTGGATAGGATTCTTAGAGATGCAGATAGCACTAGTGTTATCACATAGAATTGAAATTGTGCCAATAGGTAATCCTAAATCTAGAATTTGTTACTTCAACCAAAGGACTTGGGCCACACAACTTCCTAAGGTAATGTACTCAGCTTCAGTAGTGAAAAGTGCAACAAAGTTTTATTTTCTACTGGACTAGGAGACTAAGGATTGTCATATGAATTGGCAAGTTTCAAAAGTGCTCTTTCTATCCACCCTACACCCTGCAAAGTCAGAATCAGAATACTCGATAATATTAAAAGAAGTGTTGTGTCTAGGATACCAGATTCCTAAGTTTGGGGTCCCTAAGAGATATCTAGGAATTCTCTTAATTACAGTCAGGTGGGATTCTTTAGGATCACCTTGAAATCTAACACAGAACATTAATTATTATATCAGGTCAGCTAACAGTCAAGTGAAGTAGTGAACCAATTATTCCTCTATACTTCTTTTGATCAATAAATTTTTCATTTGAATCCTTATCCAACTGGACAGTGGAGTTTATGGGAGTGTTTGTTAGCTTGGCTTTATCCATTTCATATTTCTTCAATATGTCCATAATATACTTTGATTGATTGATAAAAGTTCCATCATCCATTTGCCTTAAGCTAAACCCCAAAAAGTAGGATAATTTTCCCATCATATTCATCTCAAACTCTTTACTCATTATCTTAGAAAAATCATCACATAAATTTTTATCAGAAGATCCAAAAAGTATATCATCAATATAAATCTGGATAATGAGTAAATCATCTCCTACTTTCCTTAGAAAAAGGGTGGTGTCTACGCTTCCCTTAACAAACTTCCTTTCTAGTAGGAAAGTACTAAGCCTCTCATACCAAGCTTTGGGTGCCTATTTCAATCCATACAAGGCCTTTTTTTAATTTATAAACATGATTTGGAAATTAGGAACTCTCAAAATTTGGGGGTTGCTCTACAAATACATCTTCTTTTATCCCATTTAAAAAGACACTCTTGGCATCCATTTAAAAAATCTTAAATCCCTTATAACAGACAAATGCTAGTAACACTCTAATAGCTTCTAATCTAGCTACAGGGGCAAAGATCTCCTCAAAATTAATCCCTTCTATTTGGTTTTACCCCTTAGCTACTAATCTTGCCTTATTCCTAACCACCACACCAAAATTATTCATTTTATTCTTAAAGACTCATTTGGTTCCTACTACACTTTGATCCTTAGGTATTTCTTCTAACTCCCAAATATTATTCCTCATAAATTGGTTAAGTTATTCTTGCATCACTAAGATACAAAATTTATGAGAAAGGGCTTGATTGATGTTGGTGAGTTCAGTCATTGAGATAAAGGCAGAATGGTTTACTTCCTTCCTAAGTTTATGCCTAGTTCTAACACCTTCAGAAGGGTCTCCTAAGATTAGTTTTTTAGGTTGACTCGAAGATTATCTCAAATCTCTAGGCAAATTATTTTCAGGTTCTACCTTTTCCTCCAGATTTATAGTTTCTACCCCTTGGGTAATCTCTCCTATTTCATCTTCTTCCTCAACTCTAGACTCCTTAGGATTAGATTCATTAAATACCACATGAGTAGTCTCCTCCACCATCAAAGTCCTCTTGTTAAACACCCTAAAGGATTTCCCCACACTTGAATATCCTAAGAACACTCCTTTATCATATTTTGGGTTAAATTTTCCTAAGGATGATTTCCCATTGTTAAGAATAAAGACCTTATAGCCAAAGATATGGAGGTGGGACTAGTTTGGAGTTCTACCCTTAATGATCTCATAGGGTGTCTTATTTAGATTGAATCTAACATTCACCCTATTTAACACATAACATGCTGTGTTCACCGCTTCTGCCCAAAAGTATTTTTGAAGTGAATACTCAATAAGCATGGCTCTAACGGCTTCTACTATGGTCTTGTTCTTTCTTTCAGCTACCCCGTTCTACTGAGGGGTCTTAGGAGCTGAAAAGTTGTGGCTAATCCCTTGCTTCTCACAGAAGAGTCCAAATCTCACATTCTCAAACTCTCCACCATGATCACTATGTATGATCAATATCTCACAACCTAACTTCTTCTGAATCAAAGGGGAGATGGATTTAAATTCATCAAATGACTCCATTTTATGTGACAGAAATCTAATCCAAGTGAACCTCGAGTAGTCATCAATAATCACAAATTCATAGACTTTTTCCCTTAAGTTGGCAGTGCTAATGGGTCCAAATAAATCCATGTGAAGGACTTCTAAAGGTCTAGAGGTGTTGATTTCCTTAATGGAGTGGAATGAGAAATGGACTTGCTTCCCTAGTTGGCAGGCATCACACAGGTGGTCCTTAGTGAACTTAAGCTTGGGGACACCTCTAACTAAGTCCTTTTGGGTTACTCTTCTAAGAGTTTTCATGCTGGCATGACATAACCTCCTATGCCACAGCCAAGACTCATCAGCAATAATTTTTAAGCAAAATGATGTAGCACGTTCAATATTATTTAAATCAAGCATGTAAACGTTGTTGGTCCTCTTACCTTGTAAAATAATATTATTATTTAAGCTGATTATATAAGTGTTTACTAGAAACTTTATGCTGAACCCTTTGCCATAGATTTGACTGATGCTGAGTATATTATGTTTCAGTCCATCTACAAGCAAAACATTTTCAATCAAAAGGTTCTTGGAGTTTCTGATTATACTTGTGCCCACCACTTTCCTGGTAGTGTTGTCTTTAAGAGTGACCTTGCCTCCAACCTTCGCCTCCAGTAAAATGAATTGATTTGCATCTCCAATCATATGCCTTAAGCATCCATTATCCAGGTACCACATATTCTTATGAGATCTTATGTGAGAGCACCCCTACAAAATCATCAAACATCAGATTTAGGAACCCAAATAAGTTTGAGTTCCTTCTTATGAAAAGAAGAATGCAATGCATGTGTGTTATGCTATAAATCATGTAATTTGGGCCTCCACACCTAATATGTATTATGGTGAACACTACAGGTATGGGACATATGTCCTAATATGCCACAAGAGAAACATCTAATGCCAGGAAAAGGATTAACTAATCTACTAGGGTGATAATGCCTCTTCTTAGGTCTGAATAATGGATGTTTTGATGATTTTGAATGAACTTCTTTAAGTGATGGAGGTTTATAAAATTATGCAAATATAAGAGGTGTTTTGTTATTCTCAAATGCACTAATTTTTATACTTAGAAATTCATTTTCTTTTTTAAGACTTACAATTTCAAATTTCAATGCATGCTCACTATTATCTAAATCCAATGCCATGGTGTTTAGTTCTTTAAACACTTTTTCTAAATCAGCATGTAATATTTTCAAAGAATTATGCTCAATAATTAATTCAGAATGCTTTTTGTTTAATTCATTAAATTCTTCATGTAATGAAATGTGATTGTTATCAAGTGTTGAATGATCTTTAAGTAAAACTTCTTGCTCTTTTTGCAGGTTTAGGAGTTATAATTTCAGGCTAGCATGCATTTTCTTAAGTTTCCTATATGATGAATGAATTTTCTTAAAAACTTCAAGTAATTGATCGTAGGTTAGTTCACATACCTCTTCTTGGTCAGACTGACTGTGATGTTCATTCTCCATCAAACACAAGTTTGTAGTCTTCTTTTCTGCTTCAATTTCAGAGGAGTCAGATGTAGAATCCGCCTAAAAAGTCTTTTGAATCCTTTCTTATCCTTGCTAAACTTGGGTTTCTCCTCACCCTTCTCCTTGCTTGGGTGAGTTTTAAGTGTAGGAAGATCAGCTTTTATATGTCCTGGCTTCTTACATTCAAAATAAACTGTATCAGAAGAAACTTTAAAATTTTTGCTATTCTTACCTTTGTTCCATTTCTGATAGTTCTTATGTTTCTTCCTTAGAAAGCTTTTAAATTACTTAATGATTAAGACAACATCATCACTTTCAGACTCGAAAGAATCAGTCTGTGTATCATTGGCCTTCAGCGCCATAATTTTCTCTTTCTTCTTCTCACCTACATCAAGCTGCCTTTGGTTCACTCCTTGCTCGTAAGCAATTAGTAATCCAAGTAAGTTATCAATAGAATAATTATTCAAACCTTGGATTCAGTGATAGCCGTTATCTTGGCATCATAAGAAGAGGGCAAACATCTCAAAATTTTATTAACTTTCTTATAGTTAGTGAGTTCTCTTCCTAAGGCATGCAGAGAGGTGACAATCTGTATAAACCTAGTATATATTTTAGATATTGACTCACTAGGTTTTATGCGAAAGAGTTCGTAGTTGTGAAGCAAAATATTTAACCTTGATTGCTTAACTTCTAGTATGCCTTCATAGGTGATGCATAAATTATCCTAGATTTTTTTACCAGTTGTGCAAGTAGTCACGTATGTAATCCTCAGATTTTAATGCACAAAAAAAATAGTTCAAGCATTTGTATTCAATTGTGCTAAGTCACGATCATTAAATGTCCATTCAGTAAAAAGAAGTTATGTTTTAACGCCATCATCTATTCTAAATGGTGTAGAGTATCCATCTTTAACAAACATCCATATACGATAATCTATAGATTGTAAAAATGTGGACATGCAAGTTTTCCAAAAATCAAAAGGTATGTTATCAAACAAGGGTGGTCGAGTAATGGAATATCATTCAGCAGTGTTTCTATTACCAAAGTTAGCCATTGATCAAATTTAAAAGGTTTTCAAAACTTGATTTTATGAATCCCGCTCTGATACCACTTGAAATTTTATTAGGGATGTTAAGCCCTTATGAACTAGCCTAAGGCTAACCAAAAGGGGGGTGAATTGGTAGTTTTTAAAAAATTTGTGAGCAAAAATGATTTTGAAAACTTTTTTGAATGTTTTAAAATAATTACAATTCGCGATGATGTGAAGATGTTTAACGAAATAAAATAATAACTTCAATCACATGATCATCAACAGAAAAGTAAAGTATAAAAAATAATTAAACAAATACACCAAATTTTATAGTAGTCTGGTCAACTTGACCTATGTCCACTCGTCGGAGCCTCCCCTGCAGGTATTACACTAAAATAAAGTGACTCTTTTTCTGCTCCCATAGCAAGGCAGAGAAGCCTTTACAAAACTCCTTTTCACCAACCCGATGAGGCAGAGAACCCAGACTCCTTTTACTTCCTCCTGAAGCAGGCAGAGAACCTTATTTCCTTTTGCTTCCTCCTGAAGAAGGCAGAGAACCATGTTCTTCTTGCAGACAATCTTTCCTTCAGAGCACCAAGGGACAAGGGACGATGATTAGAGATGATGTCTTGAATTCTTACTTAGAGTAGCCTTTGTGAACACCTCACAAACTCCCCCTCACAAGATACTCTCTCTCTCTCCCAAGCTCTCCCTCTCTCTCAAAGCTCTCTCAGGAAAGGACAACGGTAAAATATCTTAATAGTAGCAAGAAAGAGATCTTAAATAGAAAGGCTCAAAAATTGCCCTAAATTTTCACTTGCCATCAAAGATCGTCTAGGATGATCTATCGATTGTCCTGTATGATTAGTGTAAATCAGCTCCTTTTGGCCTGGATGATCTGGTTCCTATAGACGATTATAAGATAAGGTTTATTCAGATTGTCCGAGATGATTCTGCGATCATCCTGGATGATTAGTTTAAATCAGGAATATCATCTAGCAGATAGTTTGGGACATCTAGGAGAAAAGCCCAGACGATCTAAGAAAATGACTTGATCGTACAGGATGATATGTATATCGTCCTGTACGATTAGTTCAAAAATGCCCAAAATTGTCCGGCACACAGTTCGGGTCGTCAGGACAACTATACTGGATGATTTCAAAATGACTTGATCGTCCATGATGATATCTCTATCATCCTGTATGATTAGTTCAAAAATGGCAGTATCATCTGGTAGATAGTTCAGGTTATCCAGGTGAAATGCACTGGACGATGAGGATTCTAATTAATCACCTGACTAATTTAGGCATGATTGTAATGAATCATCCAGGATAATACATGTATCGTCTGGGTTGATTAGACCAAAATTCTAAAAATAAAAACTTACCTAACTTAGTCTGACGGCTAAGAATTTTTGATTTAAGCATATCATCCTGTATGATGGGTGTATCGTCTAGGATGATCTGCTTAATCAGACTGACTTAACATGGTTGTCCTAATTAGAGTTTTTATTTTTAATGGATCGTCCAGAATAATATTACGATTGTCCAGGATGATATGAACAAAATCAAAATAGAAACTCTAACTCACTAAAAATCTCCCCCTGAGTGTGTGTGTTGCAAGGTTACTTAGCTTGGGGATCCATTATATCTATTTAACTCAAGAGATGTAAAAAAATACATTAATTCTGAAACAGACACAGATTGACTCGATCTTGAGCTGGCTTGAATATCAATGGATCTTGTGAACCTAAAAGGTTAGGCAATCAAGTAGAAATAGAGATGTTTGTCATCATTAAAATCATAATCCTTGAATCCATATTTGTAACAAAATTATGTTTCTTCCTTCCTCTTTTACTATGAAATTTAATGTAACTAGCATCATTATCATCTTTAGCAAAGTATTTAGCCATAATATTCATATCCTCAGTATTAGTAAAAGCATCACTTTGAGAGGGAGATTTTAATAAAATCTTACTATCATCATTCAAACCTTTCTGCCAAACCTCCTATTGCAATTCATCTCCCTCAAAGCTACAGCCATCCTCCACAATCGAGTTACTTTTACCAACATTACTTTCCACCATGCCACCATGGCCTTCATCCTGAGCAATCGATTTACTTTTGCTAACATTACTTTCCACCATGCCACCTTGGCCTTCATCCTGAGAAACAATATTAGATTGATTAGAGACCATATTAGAGCAATTATTCTTAAACATCATCGAATCCATATCAGATAAATTATTTTTAGTAGCACATTGAATAACAGCTTAAGATGGGACACTAATTTGGTTAATATTAGTATTCAGCCTTTGCTCATCCGCTGCTTGACCTTCCATATGCAAAGAAGAGGTAGAGTTTTCTCCCTGATCATAATTAGAGTCAACAATAGGATTGGATGGAAGTTCCTTATGAGTTAAGGCACTCTGAATCAATTTGTCTGCAGCACTTTGCTCATTATCAGTATGACTCACAATCACTTCAAGAATGTTATTCCAAATAGTATCCTGTAAGTTAGAAACATTTCCTTCAACCATTAGATTAGGAACCACAATATCAACATCAACCAAAGGTCCATCAATTCCATGCGTATCTTTGGTTGAAAACTTCTCCTTACGGAGATGCGGATGTAACCTAAAACCCTCATTAACCCCATGACCATGCATCTTGTAATGGGAACAAAAAATGGGAAGGTTTTTAATTTCCACCTTTTGGAAATAACCATTCAATTCCGAACCTAACCAAATTTCATTCGAATGTTTTTAGAAATATCCAACTCAACTAAAACCCGATCCATATAAGGTCTAGAGATAGACGTAGTTGCTTGGTCAGTTTGTAACGGCCTACCAAAGATTGAAGCCAAACCAAATTAAATTTAAGAGTTGAAAAAGTGAAGGCACAAATTCGGGAATGAGATCCACACAGGCACTATAGGAGATTCCACATGCACATCAAAATCCAGAGTTCATTTAAGTAATCTCATTTGACAAGCTTGTATATAATAAGATCTCCTTAAGAAAATGCGATTGTAATCAAGATCGTTGGTAAGTTGTATCGCGATATGATGCAGATCCAACAGACTAATGTGAAAGGAACCGACATTTTAAGATTCACGAAAATTTTTTGAATCACATCTACATTAGGCCTACAAAGAATAAACTTGCTAACTAAGGTAAGAGCGAATGGCGCAGCAAGCTGCAACATCATCGAATTGTCAAACATCAGAGTAGGACATCCCTTAAAGAAGTATGAAGAAAATGAAGCTTAGTAGAAGACGAAGAAGAACTCGCCAGAACGTCCTTAAAGGAACAAGTTTTTCCATCAGGAAGCGAAGCTAAAGTTGGGATAGATGACAAATTTGACGTCATCTCCCATAATCCAAAAAATTGAGAAAAACCTCAAAACAAAGCTCTGAAAAACTCTAGGAAGCCAACGAGGAAGAAAATATCACGAAAAAACCAAACCAGCAAATCCAAGAGTGAAGAGAGATAGCGGACGAGCAGGAACCCTAAAAAGCCTTAGAATCGCTAGAGCACCAAGAGCTGATTACTTTTGTGGGGATTTGGTATACTTCTATACATGGTTTAGGGTTTCAGGTTAAAGGTTCCTTTAATGGTCAAAGTGATTTAGTGGTCAACTTAGCCCATTAAAGAGTTCAATATGACCTTTGCATAGTCATGAATGATTTTTTAGTTCCTAAGATAGGAATCCTTGTCACGGATATGACAATTCAATATGATTCAAAAATATGAAGGGTTTACATTTAAAAGGGGTTCATTGGCCAAATTAGGTCAACCTAAGTCAATCATGGTCAACCAAGGACTCAAATGAGTTCAAATTAATGTAATGATGAATATGAACATGTTCAATATGTTTGCAAAGGCTTCCAAGGTGGTTTACATAAAGATACCATGCCTAGTGGCATGAGTTATAAATATTTGAAGGTTTTTTGTACTTGAAATATACTTTGTGTTTTAGGATTTTCAAGGTCACGTAGGCCTCTAAAATGACTAGGTAGACTCTAGGGACATGCTTAATCAAGATGTAAATTATTTAAATAATATATTTTATCAATTTTAATTATAATAAATAATACACAATTTACACTTAACAAATTTCCCCGTGCTTAAATTCCTTCTTGTCATCAAGTAATGGTAAAAATCACCTATTAATTACTTAATAACCAAAGTAAAAATTTATATTTCAAAATTATTAAAATATAAAATAAGACATCACAGTCTAGAAGTAATTTAGAATGAATAAAGTTATAATTCTAATTTAAAAAGTCATAACAATTATCCCAATCAGTCACCCTTACTATTTATTGTATTGAATCTATCCAATATGATGTAAGTGTAAAATTGACTTCTGAATTTTGAAATGAATAAAATAACTTAGCGATTAGTTGTACTTGTAGTTAAATTGAAAGTTCATTAGTACACTATCAAATGTACTAGTTTACTTACCTTATCCTTTTTATAAGCATTAGGATGCATTAAAACTTAAGCTTCAACCAATATCAATTTTTAAATGCGCTAATCTTTCTCCTTTTCACATATCCCATTTAGAATTTTTCTTAAATTTCATTCTTTCATACTTTGTGGAGTACACATTTAATGATTTTGAATATCAAATTTTCTTTCATCCTCTTGTAACCCTAATTAATTTAATGTAAGGATTCAATAGGATCACTAATTTCATTTTTCAAGTATACTATGATCTTCTTAATTTAAGCTACCCACATATTTTTTCTAAACTTAATTATTCATTTTCCAATTCGTTAGTCATTGTATCAGTATATAGCCTCTAAATTCAAGTCAAGTTAATAGCTTGAGTTATATATATTAGTTAATTATTAAGCTTTTCAAATCAAGTCATACAAAGTGTTATCTAGGATTTAATTAATATCGTAATTTTAAATAATTTTTAATTATCATTTTGATTTTGGCTAAATAAGCAATCAAAATGCAAGTATCTCTAGAGAACAATTTAAGCATAATCAAGAATTTAAATTAAATGTTAATAATATAAAAAATAATATAAACTAATAGTAAACAATAATACTAAACATAACATCTAAGAAAAGAACTAAATAACTGAAAAAAAACTTCAAAATACCAAACACAATTAGGTTGCCTCCCGCCATCGCTAAGTTTATAGTCTTCAGCCAGACTTTACTAATTATTCTTTTTAAGGATGAACAAATTTAGTAATATTTCTCAGACGATTTATGTCCTCTCCTAAATATGGCTTCAGTCTATGGTCGTTGACTTTAAAAATATACAAACCCTTCTTATCTTGAATTTCAATAGCTCCATAAGGGAATACTTTAAAAAAGTAACTGGTCCTAACCACCTAGTTCTTGATTCTTTAGGAAATAATTTTAATTAGGAGTTAAAGAGGAAAACATCTTATCCAAAGGTAAATTATCTCTTAAGAAGTTTACAATCATGCCATTTTTATTATTATCTTTATAAATCTTAGCATTTTCATAAGCCTCATTTCCAAATTCTTCGAATTCATTCAATTGTGTTAATATTTTCTCTTCCATTCTCTTTAGATTAAAATTTAATTCTTTCACAACCCAGAATATCTTATGCTCTAATTATAAGGGAAGGTGAAAAGATTTTCCAAAGACTAACTTATAAGAAGATAAGCCAATAGGGGTCTTAAAAGCAGTTCTATAGGCCCATAATGCATCATCTAATTTTATAGTCCAATCCTTTCTATTAGAACTGACATTTTTTTCCAAAATTCTTTTAATCTCCCTATTACTTATTTGAACTTGGCCATTAGTTTGAGAATGATAAGATGTTGAAACCCAATGATAAATACCATATTTCATTACTACTATTTCTACTCTCTTATTGTAGAAATGACTTCCCCCATCACTGATTAAAACTATGTGCATTCTAAATCTAGAAAAAAGGTTTCTTTAAAAATTTTAGCACAAGTCAAGCATCAGTTCTAGGGGTTGCCACTCTTTCAATCCATTTTGATATATTGTCAATAATAATAAGAATATACTAGCATCCATGGGATTGTATAAATGGTCCAATGAAATCTAATGCCCAAACATTAAATATCTCAATTTCCAAAATATAGTTCAAGGGCATTTCATTTATTCTAGAAATATGACATACTTTTTGACATTGACAATATTTCCTAACATAATCATTAACATTCTAAAATAAAGTAAGCCAGTAAAATCTTGATTGGAGTACCTTACAAGTAGTTCTAAATCCTCCAAAATGCCCTCCATAATGAGAATCATGACATTCCCTAATTATGGGTTCTACTTCTTCCTCGGGGCAACAACTCTTAATGATTTGGTAATTATAAGCTTTAAATAAATATGGTTCTTCCCAAAAATAATATTTGACATCATACATGAATTTTATTTTCTGAATAAAGGATAAATCAAATGGAAGCACACCACTAACAATAAAATTGACAATATTAACATACCATTGAAATCTATTTAGATGCAAATTAATGTATATTCATAAAAAACTCATTAATTTGAAGCTCATTAGATGCATGTTCTTCTTTTTAAAGTCTAGAGAGATGATTAATAATTTGATTTTTAGTTCCTTTTCTATCAAAAAATTTTTACATCAAATTCCTATAACAGAAGAATCCATCTCACCAATCTCGGTTTTGTGTCTTTGTTTGTCATAAGGTATTTGATTGTAGAGTGATAAGTATAAATAATAACTTTTGTGCCAATCAAATAATACCAAAACTTATGAAAAGCAAAAATAATGTCTATTAATTCTTTTTTAGTGGTAGTATAATTATACTGTGTAGAATTTAAAATTCTACTAGCAAAAAGAATGAAATGAAATTTCTTATTTTACTTCCGACCAAGAATAACACCTTCAAAAATATCACTTGCATTGCATATAACTATAAAAGGCAAGGGCCAATTAGGAGCAGTAATCAGATGTTATTTTAAAGTATTAAAAGCTTCAAGACATATAGTATTAAAAATAAAAGGGACATCCTTTTCCAAAAAATGACATAAAGGTTTTAAAATATTGGAGAAGTCCTTTATAAACCTCCTATAAAATCTTCCATGCCCAAGAAAGCTCCTAATTCCCTTAATAGAAGTAGGTGGGGGTAGTTTTTATATAACTTGAATTTTTACAATGTTTACCCCTAATCCTTAAAAATTTATGCTCTAAGACAATACCCTTAGTCACCATGAATTGACATTTCTCTTAATTTAGCACTAAATTTGTCTCTACGCATCTTTTTAATACTGAAGTTAAATGCACAAGACTAGAATCAAATGTAGTGCCAACATAAAGAAGTTATCCATGAAGATTTCAATGGCCCCGCTCAATTATGTTTTAAAAAATGGCATCATGCATCTTTTAGCGGGATCATTATAAAGACTAAATGGCTTTCTCATAAAGATAAGTGCCCCATAATTACTAGTGAAGGTAGTCTTATCCTGATCCTTAGGTGCTACATGAATCTGGTGATACCCTGAATAACCATCCAAAAAATAGTAGATTGAATGTCCTGCTAACCTATCTAACATCTAATTAAGGAAAGATAAAAGAAAATGGTCTTTTCTAGTGGCCTTATTTAGCTTCTTATAATCTATACAGATTCTTCAACCAGTGAAATCCTAGTATGGATAAGTTAATTATGTTCATTAGATATTACAGTCAAACCACCCTTCTTAGGAGCACTATGAATGGAACTCACCTAAGCACTACTAAAATTGGATAGAAATTCTAGCATCAAGCCATTTAAGTATTTCCTTTTTGACAACTTCTTTCATGGATGGGTTTAATTCTTCTTTGAGGATAAGCTTTTGGTATAGAATTAGCTTCCATTAAAATTCTATGTATATAAATTAAGGGGCTAATTCCTTTAATATTAGTAATAGAGCATCCAAAATCTTTCTTAAAATCTCCTAAAACCCTAATCAACTTGCCTTACTATTCCATTTCCAATCATGTAGAGATGATCATAGGCAAAGTTGAATTTTTACCTAAAAAGGCATACTTAAGATGACTAGGTAAAACCTTAAGCTCTAAATTAGGAGCTATATCTATCAAAGGTCTTAAGATTCTACATACATATGAAGTATCTAAAGTCTCAAACATCTCCTTAAACATTCCAGTAGTATCTCTGATAGATTGAACAGATTCTCCTATGTCCTCAAAATCTTCATCCAATGATTTCCTTCCTAACAATTATTCTTTAAATCTTTCCACTATAGCATCTTCCAAATCCACACTAAAACATTCTCTATTCTTTTCATGAGGGAACTTCATAAATTTAAGAATATTAATGGTGAAGTTATTAGGATCTTTTAATTTTTTAGGAAGTTCCTTTTGAATGATAGCATTACACCTTTTAGTTAAGGCTATAATTTTGAATTCTCCTAATTTTCTTTTCTTATTTAGAATATTCTTCATGAATTTAGCATAGGTGGACGTCTGCTCTAGGGATTCAGAGAAAGGTATGATGATGGTCAACTTTTTAAACACTTCTAAGAACCTAAAGAATTACCTATCCAAATTCTATTTAATCAGCCTATAAGAAAAGGGTGGTGGTGGTCTCTTTACAACCTTCCTAATTAGTCTCTCAATTCTTTAGTGGGTTTAGGTTTCTCAATAAAGGGTTAAGGCTCTAAAGGTTCTTCTACACCACTATCCTTTTGAGGTTGATCTCTACCCTTATAAGGGTATCCTAAATCTCTCCCACTCCTAAGCTGCATATTATTACATTACTTTTCTAATTTTAGATTGTTGATCAACCATGCAATATTCCCTATCTAATTTTTTTATTTTTCTAAGGGCTTTAGATTGATACTGTAGTTAAATTCCCAATTCCAGTACTACCTCTTCAAATAGTGTCTTCTTATTCCCAAACTAAATGTTTTGATCATATCCCGAGGGGTAATGTTGCGGTGATCAATGTAGGTATTACGACACTTATGAGTCTAGGATTAACTATTATATTCAAGTAATTATTATGCCTTTGTGGTCTAGCTCTAACTCCCATTATTTCTAATTTCTTAGAAATTATAGTTATTCGAGCAGTAAGAATTGATAAAGCATCCAATTCATAAATTCCAGCTACCGTCTTAGTATTCATCTTATCAGCAGGCCACTAGAAATTATTTGTAGCCATTTTCTCTATTAGTTCATATGCTTCCTCAAATGTTATATACACTAAAGATCTTCTAGCTTTAGCATCTATGATTACTCTAAGGATTCCTACAAATCCATTATAAAAAGTCTAAACAACCAACCAATCTGGCAAAACATGATGAGGTCATTTCCTAAGAATTTTCTCTAATCTCTCTGAACATTCATAAATTGATTCTCCCTCAAATTGGGCAAAAGATATGATATCATATCTAAGTTTGGTAGTTCTTGGAGGTGGAAATACTTAGCTAGGAATTTGTGAGCCAACTCATTCCAATTGGTTATAGAGCCTAGGGGTAAAGAATTCAACCACATATTAACTTTTTCCCTTAGAGAAATGGGAAATTTCTAATTCTAATTGCATCATCACTTGCACCATTATACTTATATATTACATATATTTCTAAGAAACTAGCTAACTATAAGTTAGGATCTTAGATTGGAGTTTCCCCAAATTGAGAATTTTAATTTGAATTATGATAGGTTTCAATTCAAAGTTTTTAGCCTAGATAATAGGTCTATTGATACTCTGATGGATTCCTTTTTCAGGGTTAACTTACTCTCTAAGAGGTCTAAAATGGTCCTAATCTTATAATAGTTTAGATATCTCTAAAATCTTTTTATTTTTTTTAATTTTTATAAGGGTCCATTTTATCTCAGGATCAAATAACAAGGGCTCCTTATTAGATCTACCAAGCATGCAATAATGATGAAACAACTAAAATAAAAATCATAAGCTAAAGAATCAATAAAATACTTATTTGGCTTTTACAAAATTTAATCAAATAGAATAAAGATATTGGATATAAGTAAGTCAAAGTATACACTTATTTCAATAATATAGTTAAGATTATAATATGCATGTTTCTTTCCTCGCAATAATGCCAAAAATGTAATATGGTGCTTGAATTAGAGCTTGCTTTGAATTGATATGAAAATATGCTTAAGTTTTATTTTATATAAAAATAATTAAATCCCACTAAATACACAAGTACACGTACCGATCAAGTAATAAAGTGTTAGAGTAGAGTGACTATCCCATGAGAAAGTATTATGCTTAATTATAACTAAACTACTACTACTTACTTCAAATGCGTAATTTATCCTACTAAAAGTAAAAATTGATATTTTTGAGTTTTTGTTACTTTAAGAAAACTTGCAAGAAGATTTGATACCATTAAAGATAAAATATTTTGGACAAAAGAATGCAATAACATAGTTTTCCTAATGAGACTCTTAATTTTAGATTCGGATTAGAATATATGACTCCCTAGATATCTGTTAAGCTTGTAGGGGTGAAAAAGAATGGTTTATGGCTTTCCTAAAGTTTTACTATCATAATAGAACCTTGAATATTTAAATGTCCTATGTTTAGGCATGCAACATTCTATTTTAATACTCCTATTTATTCAATCATTACTCCATCGAGGCAATACATGACTAGATATTAACTATACACATGGCCACTATATGTATGAATGAAGAATGGAGATAATGAAAACATATATATATTTATTAAAGGCATAAGAGTCTATATTAGTAATTGTTATACTTTTAATTCAATAGCCCACAACTAGAGAATTAGCCAGACATGGAAGAAACAACAAGCAAATTCATTTTTATTTTATTCATTCAAAGATGCGATACAGGAGAAGTAATTAGAAAATTTTCATATGAAAGGATTAATGGATCTTCTCTATAGTCCTTTCTATAGTAATAGAGTTACTCTCACAAGAAAGTTTAAGATGTCCTAATACAAGTATCTTGCATTCCCCTAGCCTTCCTTAGACTTTAATGGTGCACTCAAGAAACACACTAAGAATTACAAATTTTTGCTAAGTGATAGAACTCTTTAAATAATAGAATTAAAAAACTATTTATAGCAAGTACATCTACAAGCTTAGGTGCTGTAGTACTAAATAAGGTGGCACTTTGGTGGTATAAAATAAACTAGCACCTCAAAATTGAAATGCTTACTCTGCTATGGTGCTGGATGACCTGGCATGGTTAATGGATGAACCAACATTTCTTTTGGTTGAGTCAGCTTGACTTTTCATCATTATAACTTCTCCATCAGGGTGCTCCAGAATTTGAGCACTATAGTGCTTGAATGTGACTTTCAGCACTGAGGCATTGCAAGGCTTGGTGCTTTGACACTCATTTTTTTGAGGCTCCAATGCTACGACACTCAATTTGGGTATAACAGCACTGTGTTACGTTGTGACGCTGACCCTAGTGTCACTGCAACACTAAAAATAGAGAAAATAGTACTGCAATGTTTGAATTTGGAAGATCAACATTGACGGTTATAACACTTTTGTGCCTTATCTAATGGCACTACAGTGCTGGTTAACACTTGTAGTTTTTGCCTTTTCCTGTATATGTCTTTCACGAACATAACTAAAATAACATATTTTTATTCAATTTAAACATAGTAAGCAGTGTATAATTTACATTTAATAATTGATAACCATTAGGTGATTGATAGTGATTGAGTGGCTAATCAAGTAAACCTCAAGGGTTATTATCAAATGATAGTTTTAGAGTCTAATGATTGAATCACATGCCAGCATAATGGGGAATTGGATTTAAGCTTTAAATTGGAATACAAGTAATTAACAAATTAGATGAGCTTTGATTTATAGTTCTAACCATAGATAAAAATGAGGTCAACACTATGACTTTCCAAAGCTGCCTAGGCTTTAAAAAGGTCTATAAATAGGACCTTGCTTTGTCCTTTTGATTGATAGAAAAAGAATTATTTTTGTATGTTTAAATTTTGTGTAAAAATGCTTGGTGACTATTATATTCATTGGTGAAGCTTGATGATAGATTCTCTAGGGATTTGGTGAGTCCTTAGTTATATCTTCTTATAATTATTCCTCCTCTTTCTTAACATAATTTTTATCTCCTCTACTTAGTCTCAAGAAATGCATCCCCTAACCCCAAACATAACCAAACTCTCCAAAACCCTCCTAAATATCCCCATAAATCTCTCATAACCTTCCAAGGCCTTAAATACCTAAAATCATAATATAATATAGCAAAAATTCAAACATAGAGAGATAATTTCTTACTATGAGAAACCAAATTAAAAGTTTCATAACATCTCAACCACTAATCCAAAATATATAAAAAGCATCACCATTGGTTTTCTAACATCCTAAACCTTTGATGTTAAGTTTTTCATTATTTTTTCCAAGGAAACACATCTTTTTGGATCTTAGAAGTTTTAGACCCAAATCTAAAAAATTCTAAATCCTAACTTCACCACTACCCAAATAACCATTCCATCACCACCCTAGAGGACACCAATCAAGTTTCTACCATCACCATAGAGATCCCATTGACACTACATTAGGATCTTCTAACTATGATATTCAGAGTATAAGGCTAGAGAGTAGAGCATTTATATTGATGCCCAAATATTGATTCCACTCGTATAATGAAAAGTGATGAAGAATATAACCTTCCTTAATGAATAAGAAGTGAAAAACTTAAATTAATAAATACCTTTTCCTGGGAGATGGTTAAGGTAAGACCACATATAAAATTTAAGATGCTCAATCTAGAGTACTATATTTGGAGGATTAACCTGGAAATTCATGTCGCTATCTTTGAATCCATTACATTACTGTTCAATGTTAACGACACTTTATAGTGTTGATTGTTCTTTACAACTCTCAATAAGTTGGCCCTTCAGAGGTTCTATTTCTTTCTCGTGGGGATACTCACCTCATTTATAGAGTTTAGTAGAATTTATCGCCTAATTTGCCCAAAGCTTTAGAAGAACTCCTATGGTCTCCTTAAGATGTGCCAAGAGCTGGGCAAGTTGTTGTATCATTTCACTATAACATTCTACTAGAAAATGGATATGAGAAAAAATTTTAAGTCTAAATTACATTATGATATCTATGCTTTAATCCTTATATTTTCGTATAGGAAATAAGTTGAAATTATGAAATTAAACCAACATCATAATGCTAAAGCTTAACCGAATATTACAGTGCCTTGCTTTTAGCACTGTAGAAGAGAGCCCTAAAAAATTTTTATGGAGAGCATAACATTGAGGTGATATCCAGGAGGTTCTGTAGTGCTAGATGGAGCACCACAGTGCTAAATTGCCCTGCGCTATGGTGGGAGTTGGTTGAACCAAAGTGATGAATTGTGAATTGACATGCCAGTCTTATAGTGTCGCAAATCCACCAAGCCAGCACCATAGTGCCAGTTCAATTATTTTAAAAAAATATAAATAGTAGTTATAGTGGTCATGTAAGGGGTTTGGCACATTATGGAGTCGTGTGTGTGTGTGTGTGTATGTGTGTGTGTGAGGGGCTATTCTTGAGAGGGAGCGGATCTTGGGTACTTGTTTAGAGTGTTATATTAATGTAGAGAGAAATAGAGAAGAGAGGAGTTTATACCTTGGATCTGGATCATTTCTAACCTTTCTTATATTTTCATCCTTTATTTTATAATTGTAACATTTTATTTTGTTAAGTGAAATAAAAATGTTTATGTTGAATAAAATTATCTCCATGTGTAGCAAAACTTTTATTTTGAATCTATGAGCAGGTTTAATCTTTTTAATGTAATCATACCTTTTTTATTTCAAGCAAGTTTCATTCAATTTATGTTTAGGTGATAAGGGCTATGGAGTGAAGTTTTGAATTGTATAAACATCTAGGGCTCTATCGCCCCTAAATAATGTTTAGGTTTTCTTTGATATGAATAATAACAAAACTCTACTTGATATACGCAAGTATACATGTCAAATCAAGTAATAAAGTGATAGAGAAGAATGTTGAACCTATAAGAAAGTATGCATACTTGTAAAAAACAACTATTTATTACTCTAATTGTAATAATTATCCTACCAAAATAAAATTGGTAATTTTTAGAGATTACATCACTGAATAAAATAGTAAAAATATTGGATACATTATTTAATAAAAGTGTTTTGGATTGATGAATTTAAATTGCATATCTTTCCTAACGAGACTTTTTATGGTAATGTGATTCAGAGCATATGAATCCCTTAGTCTCCATTGAGCTTGTAGGAGTGAAAAGATATATGCTAATCTCCTATAGTTATAGTATCTCCTTAAGAACCTAGAACATGAATGGAAGGACACATTGGTTGTGTTGATCCCAAAGGTGAAGAACCCATTGGAGCCATCGCATTTCAGACCAATTAGTTTGTGTCAATCAATATATAAGGTGGTGGATAGAATGATTATGAATCGTGTGAAGTATTGTTTGCCCAAATTAATTACTGAAGATCAAATTTCTTTTGTTCCTGGAAGATCTATGTCGGATCACTGCCTATTGGCTCAAGAAATCTTCAACAAGTTCAGATTTTCTAGTTGCAAGAAAGGACTTATGGCAGTTAAAGTGGATATGGAGCAAGCTTATGATAGCATGTGTTGGCCAACTCTAGCAAAATCTTTGAAGTGGTTTGATTTTCCTCCAAGACTCATTATGCTTATTATGGAATGTGTTCAAAAGGTGAGATTTTCTATTCTCATTAATGGGAGAAGAACGGGTTGGATAAAAGCTAAAGTGGATTTAGGCAAGGATGCCCATTATCCCCTTACTTGTATATTCTTTGCTCCCAATTGCTTTCCAATGCTATTTATCAAAGGGGTGTTGAGTTGGGCGTTAAAGTATCCCCTAAATCTGATAAAATTACACATTTATTATATTCTGATGATGTTTTGGTATTCTCTATTGGTTCCATGAGATCAGCCCTTTATTTGAAGAAAATCTTGAAGGATTTTTGTGGGTGGACCGGTCAAAAAATGAATAATATGAAATCTCAAATTTTATTTGGGAATTCAATGAAGAAAAGTTGTAAGAAGAAAATTGCAAAGAAGTTGGGGTACAAGATAGTGAAAGAGATGCATTACTTGGGAGTGAAGATGGCATTGAGAAGAATTGTGAACTCTGATTTCAAAATTATTTTAGACCATGCGTTAGAAAGGCTAAATGCATGGGGGAGTAGGTGTCTTTCTTTGGCAGGAAGAGTTCTTCTGATCAAAAGTTCATTTCTTTCACTACCTATCTTTTTATCGACACATTCTTTGGTTCCTAAAAGAATTTTGTATGAGCTGGATAGAATTTGTAGAGATTTCTTATGGAATAAAGATAAACATAAGAAAGGTTTACACTATGTATCTTGGGAAGATCTTTGTAAACCAAAGTTGCTTGGTGGCTTGGGCCTTCACTCTTCGATTAGTAAAGTGGGGCCTTTGAGGTCAAGAATTTCTTAGAGATTTATTCAAAATCCTTATTCATTGTGTAATCGTTCTATCATCTCTAAATATGGTAGTGATGTGTGGAGTGGTATGGTTAGAAGAGGGAATTCTCCATCTTGGAGAATTTTGGTGGATGGAGCAAAGTAATTAAAGTTTTTTTTTAGATGGAAGTTGGTTAATGGTATCAAAGTGAGTATTATGTATGATACTTGGATCTTTGATAAACCTCTTAACAAATGGCCTACTTTTGTTAATTGTCATGAGCTTTATAATGAATCAGTCCACAAGTTTATCTCTGAGGATGGCAGCTGGAATTGTGTGGAAATGCAGAATTGTTTTAATGATGACTTGATTTCAAATTATCTCTTGATCTGAATAAAGATAGCATTGAACTTATTAAGTAACATTCGGGTAAATCAATTACTGCCCTTTCTTTTGAAGCCTGGATGGAAGCTTTCAGATGCCTGGGAGTGACGGAAGATAATCTTATTGAGACTTTGAATTATTTTAGGAAATTCAAATTGCTGCCTAAAGTTGAGTTATTTTAGTGGAGGTTATGCTAGAATGCTCTCCCTACTGACTCCTTTTTGAATTATAGGAACTTACTGCAATCTAATAGATGTCCTTATGGTTGTAATGTTGTGGAGAACCAAGAACATGTGGTTATTTTCTGCAGTCAGCTGCTTCTAATTGTGCATAAGTTGCATGAATGGGGATTTCAAGTTCCTATATTTGACTCCTACTCTAAGTGTTTAGAAGAGTTGAAAAGATTGTCTATAGCTGACTTGAACATAGTTAAGCTTTAATGTACAACAGTTTATTACTCATGGAAAAGAAGAAACCAAATAAAGCTTGGAATGGCTACTTCATCTGTTAATTTTTTGGCTTCAAATGTATTAACTTCCATTATTCAGCTATCGAAGAATCCAATTCTAGGAAACTGGGATGCTGATATCTGATTGGAGTCTGTTACTTGGCTTCCTCCTTCCCTAGATTAGATAAAGATCAATGTGGACACTACTCTGAAGGAGCCATATAATGCAGGTATTGGAGTTATTATTAGAGATCACAAGGGGCATTTCCTTTGTGCTTTTGGTAAGTAGTTGAAGCATTGGGATATTACGTCTCTTGAACTACATGCTGTTCTTTTACTTAGAGAACACTTGCAACGGTGGATGTCCCAAGACAAGGGAGTCATTATTGAAGGAGACAACTACAATGTGGTTACGCGGCTTCAAGAATCCTTGAAGAAGACGAAATGGCAACAACTTGAGGATTGGAATAAAGACATTATTTTCCTCAACAATTTTAATAATGTTATTTTTCATTTGATTTCTAGAAATTGTAATAAAGTAGGCGATTGTTGTGCTACTTTAGCTTTAGATAGTAGTTTTACTTTTGATTACTTTTTGAAAAATTGTATTCCTTCTTCTTTGTTTTACTTATTGAAGAAGGAATGTGATTACTTTCTTTAGTAGCTTGTATCCCTCTATTTCTAATGCAATTTGCAATTTTCAAAAAAAAAATTAAGAACCTAGAACATTATACATCCTATGTCTAGCATGCAAACATCCTATCTCAATACTCCTGGTTGTTCTTGCATTCATCCATCAAGGTTATACATCACACTAAATTTTAACTACACATATCGACACTATGTACATTAAATAAAGAGAGGGATAATATTGAAAACATATTTTAACAGTTATAGAACAAGAGTTTTCATTAGTACTCCACATGCATTTTATATCATCAATCCAAAATAAGAGAATTAGTAAGATATAAGATGAATAATCAGCAAACTCATTTTAGTTAAACTAATAGAAGAATAAAATTACAAAAGAGTGATATCACCAAGAAGGATCAAAGTATCTTCTCTATAATCTTTCTCCCTTAACTTATAGAGTTGCTTCAAGAAACTCAAGCTAAGTACTCCAAATGATTGTATTTTGTACTTTCCCTGTCTTCCTTAGATTTTACACTAAGAGAGAACTAGAGAAGTACTCTTTAAAGTACTAAATTTTACACGAGTGATTGAACTCCCCTACTAATATAACATAATAACTATTTTTAAAAAAACACATAAAGGCATCTAGCACTATGGCTCTTGAAATAATGGCATCTCAACACCCTTTATGTAAACTAGCTCCTCAATATTGGAACTTTTGCATTGCTGTGACACTCATTATCATGGATCAGTTATTTCAGTGAACAATCTCATCTTTTCACTAAAAGATCATGGCCTTAGAAGTTATGAATGTAACACTATGGTGTTGTTGACATTCGAGCATTGTGGTGCCCAAGTAATAAACTATTACGCTAAGGTGTGAGAAATTGTGGCTCTGTGGCATTTGAAAATAGAGAATTCGGTGCTGCCAAGATGACTTTATGACTTCGTGGTGTTGATAATGCTGTGGCGCTGTCTGTATTGTCATCACAACACTTGTAAATAGAGAACTCGGTGCCGTAATGTTAGAATTGGGTCACCATGATAGTGTTGAAGGAAGAGCTATAGCGTTGTTTTGTTAGACACTGTGGTATTATATACTATTTAGAATTTTCTACTATTTTTTAGTTTTTCCTACATAAAAATAACTAAATTAATACATTTTCATTGAAAGTAAACCACATAAAATAATATGTAATTTACACATCTCTAGTTCTCTCTAGCTTCAACTCTTGCTTGTCCTCATAAAAATAAAAAAATCTATAATTTTGGTTAATCAAATAAACAAATAAAAATGATAATTTAAATTTACTAAAGTATATGATATTATATCACGATCTAGAAGTAGTTGAAATGAGTAAAGTTATAATCCTAGTTTAGAAAATACTAAAAATCATCCTAACCAATCATCATTTTTATTGCTTAATTTGAATTTGCATGTTATGAATATGATCATTAAAATTTGAATTGAATAATATAGCTTAAAGATTAGATGTATTTATAGTTAAAATTGAAATTTTATAAGTTCACAAGTATTTATACTAGTTCTCCCACCTTATCCTTTATAAAATTAAGTATAAGATTGTAGCCAGACTCCAAGCTTTTTACCTAATACCATACCAATTTTTTATTGTACTCACTTTCATTTTTTTCCTATTCTATTCTTTTCTTTTTAAAACTCTTTTCACTTTATTTTTTGTGAGTAGATAGTTAATAATTTTGAATATCAATTTTACTTAAAATCTTCTTACAATCTTAATGAGTTTAATGTAAGGATTTAATAAGATTGCTAATTCCAAATTTATGTTGCTTATGATTTTTAATTTTAATCTACTCATATATATTCTTTAACCTTAATTATTCATCTTCAATTCAAAGGTCAATTTATAAACGTATATCTTATAAATTCAAGTTATGTCAATAATTTAAATGTTTTATGTTAGTTAATTATTAATTTTTCTAATCTATAAATTATAAAGTAGTATTCATTTTTATTATTATCCTAATTTTGCATGATTTTTAATTATTATTTTATTAGGGTTAATTAAATATTCAGAATGCTGAGATATGAATGGAAGTTAATATAAAAATTTAAGCAAAAGGGGAATTTAATCAAATGTAAATAACAACACATATAAAAATTAATAAATACATATATTTTCATATGAATGATAGAAAGGTACAAAACATGTTATACAAAATAAGCTAATACATCATAAAGATAACTAGTGTTATAAGTGTCACCACACATTCAGTGGCTATCAAAGCCATAACTAATCATCAGACTAGTACAATACTATCACTTCATCATGTTACTGGGATCCCCCTGAAGCAACGAAATGAAAAAGAAACAAAATAAAAATATGCTATATAATAAAAGTAACATCTCTCTCTCTCTCTCTCTCTCTCTCTCTCTCTCTCTCTCTTTCATCAAGATAAGAAAAACTCCTAATTAGTAAAGTCTGGGTCTTCCTCCTTCTCCTCCTCATTATCATCATGGCCTCTCTCAGTAGACTGCCATACAAAAGGATTATAAAATGGTGCAGATGGAAACTAAAGTTGATCAGGATGCTTCACAAATGGACTACTTCTAAACATTCCTATAGGAGCATCATTAAAGTTAGTGGTGTATGTGTACTGTTTTTTCTTATGATCCATACTGTAGGACATCCTCATCCTCATCAAATTTTTGAAAGGGTGCTTTTTATTTCAAGGTCAAATAATAAATGCTCATTTTTATGTCTATAAAGCATGCAATCATGAATATGCAATCAACAATAAAATTAAATAAAAAGAAAAGATTTAAGTAGGTTTAACTATGCAATTAATTCAATAATATAGTTAAAATTGCAAAAAATAAAATACTTCCCACGCAATGATGCCAAAACTTGATGAGGGCTGTTGAGTGAACTTTGAATTGTAGAAAATTTTAGGGCTCTATCACCCCTAAACTATGCTTAGGTTTTCTTTGTTGGATGACTATGGCACCCCAAGAGGTGGGGGGGATTAATTGGGATATTTTTAAAATTTTTATTAAAAGAAGGAAATTAAAATAATTTTAATACTATTTTGTAAAGAATAAATAATCACACAAATTTTATGAAAATGATAATGAAAAAATGATGCAATAAATGAAAATAAGAGGCACAATATGTTTATGTGGTTTGGCCCAGATTTCAATCCGACCTATATCCATGCCAGCCAACTTTCAGGCTAGAATCCACTAATCCCAGGTTTGCCTTGCAAACTTGCTTCTTCAAACTAAAGAAGTTTTTTACAACCTAAGTACTCTCATATACAGGTGAGTACAATCCAATCTAATTACAATTTAAGCATCACTAAGCCAATTAGCTTAAATCAAGAAAAAGATAAATATAATTTGATGTAAATAATACAAGCTCAAATTATCTTGCAATAAAATGACCAAAATAGTTGAGGTGATCTTACAATTTAATTTTAATCACCTCTATACTTGCAAATGAAATGTAAAATTTGCTCACTTTAAGATAGATTTATATAAAAATATTAATAATATTTTAAATAAAAGTTATTTTCTTTCTGATTTAAATTATAACTCCTCAAATCATATAATACTTTTGAAAATGAATTAGATTTGAAATACAAAACTATGCCACATAAAAGGAAATAAAAATACTTACTCTGTTATCTTTATGGATTTAAAAGATTTAATATAGAAAACTTAATATAAGATTCTCAACTAATATTTCACCAAATAATAAATTTTTCAAGAAAAAATATATAATGAAAAACTAAAACAATAGGAAGTAAAAATTTTGGAAAAGAAAGCAAACTCAAGAACTCCAAGAGACATTACAGGATTTAGTGTGTTGAAGATTTTAAACCAAGAATTTGATCTCACAAATGAAAAGAGCTCTTAGAATAAAAATTAAAATTTCTCCTCTCAAGATTTAGGATGTAAGAAAGGAAAAAGAAATGGAGAATATGCTGGAGTTTTTCTCTTGAATAGCCCTCATATGAAGAGAAAGAGGGGTATTTAAAAGGGAAAGGATAAGTAAAGCCAAATTTGAATAAAACTAAAAATTTAATATTAATTTATCAACTAATAATATTATATTTGATAAATAATTCATTTATATTAAAGAAATATAAGTTTTAAATGGCTATAAAATGGCTAGTCACATGGACAAGTCAAAAAGTTTTCATATACTTTCAAAACAAGGCAAAAATGGCTACCCAATAAATAATATTAAAATTGGATAATATTTAGAAATTTTTTATAAATTCAATATAGCTCCAAATGGTTCATATAACCTATCAAAATCTATTTACAAAATCTAGGGAATCTAAACAAATAAAAATTAAACCACGATTCCATCAAAATCAAACTATATGCAGCAAAATAAAAAACATATGCATATATTCATATATTTAAAGATATATTAAATATTTATATAGCAATATGATGTAATTTAGATAAAATTAATTATACATCAGTAAATTTATAATAGACAAGTTAAATTTAAATTGAATACGTAATAAATTTTAATCCCAAAAGCTTATTACATTTAATTTTCCTTATTAATTATCTTTCCATAATTATTAACAATGAAGCTTATAAAATTTATTTAATAAATGAATCTTTTAGATTTCAAAATCATGCTTATTATTCTTAGTTAATAATATGTAAATCATTTTAATAGATATTTAAATTATGAGCAAATCAAACCATATAAATAAATATTAGTGGACCACTAACATACTCCTACGTTAATATAAAAATCTTCAAGCTTTCCATCTTAGTCCATGTTGAGTTCTTTTAGGTCAAATTTTGATTAAACTTGAGTTGTGCAATGTAAATCCCATATAAGTAATTGTCATTCACATCCATCAAATCATTTAACACACAAATTAGAACATCCAAGCATATATTTATTATCATCAAAATCTCTAGAATGGGTCATGATGTAGATAATATCAATAATCTCCTATTTTTTTATGATGATAAACTTATGTTAGGTATAGTTATAATAAAGGTGCAAATTAACCTTTAATCATAACTTTTAAGCATTAGAAAAATATATATAATAATTGAGAAATATTTTTAAATGCTAAAAATATGCTAAGAAAAATAATTCTCCCCCTAAATATATGCATATAAAAAGAATTATGACCAATATATATAGTTCTTCTCTCCCTTTGACAACATCAAAAAGAAATTTAAATATTAGGGTATAACATCCTAAGTATACGTCTTAACATGCAAAATCTCTCTCAGCTAATAATTTTGTAAAAATATTAGCTATTTGAGAATCTGTGTTTACAAAATATATATTCACATCACCTTTATTAACATTATCTCTAATAAAATGATGTCTAATCTCTATGTATTTAGTTTATGAGTGTTGTATAGGATTTTTTGTTAAACTAATAGCACTTGTGTTATCACATTTAATGGAAATATTTTTAAGCTTAATTTCAAAATCTTCTAATTATTATTTTAGCCATAAAACTTAAGCAACACAACTACTTTCAGCTATGTACTCTACTTCATCAGTGGATAAAGCGATAGAGTTTTATTTTCTAGAAGACCAAGAAATAAGTGATGATCCTAAAAATTGATAAGTTCCAGATATACTTTTTCTATCAACTTTACAATCAGTATAGTCTGCATCAGAATATGCAACTAAATTACATAATAATAAATTTTTGGGATACCATAAGCTTAACATAGGAGTTCCTATTAAATAACAAAATATTTGCTTAACTACTGTTAAGTGTGTTTTCTTTGGATTAGCTCGAAATCTTACACACAAATATATGACAAACATAATATCAGGCCTATAAGTATTAAGATACAAAAGTAAACATATCATACTCCTATATAGCTTTTGATCTATTGGTTTTCCTGATTTATCAAAATCAAGTTTAGTTGATGGGGTTATAGAGGTTTTACTCAATTTGAATTTCTTCATATCAAACTTTTCTAATAATTCATTTGCATACTTGGTTTGACATATGAATGTGCCGGACTCTAGTAGTTTTACTTGAAGTCCTAAGAAAAAGGTTATTTCTCCCATCATACTCATTTCAAATTCCTTTAACATTAATAAGGAAAGCTCATGGCATAAACTTTTATTTATACTTCCAAATATTATATCATCAACATATATCTGCATAATAATCAATTCATCTCCAAAATTTTTGATAAAAAGAGTTGTATTTACCTTATCTTTTTTAAAATTATGTTCAATTAACAACTTACTTAACCTATCATACCAAGCAAGTGAAGCTTGTTTTAAACCATATAATTCTTTCTTTAATTTATACATATGATTAGAAAAATTAATACTTTTAAAACCTGGTGGTTGTTCTACAAATACATCTTGATCAATATACCCATTCAAAAATACACTTTTGGCATCCATTTGAAAAAGTTTGAAGTCCTTAAAATAAGCAAAGGCAAGGAGTAGTTGAATGGCCTCTAGTCTTGCTACAAGTGCAAAAGATTCTTTACTATTCATTCTATTTGCGTGTACCCTTGTGCAACTAATCTGGCTTTATTTCTAATAATACTTCTAGAGTCATCTAGCTTATTTTAATAGACCCATTTAGTTTCAATTATGTTTTCATCATGAGGTCTTGGGATTAACTCTCAAATATCATTTCTTACAAATTGGTTAAGTTACACTTCCATAGTAATTATCCAAAAATTATCTTGTAAAGCTCATCTATATTTCTAGGTTCAATTTCTGATAGAAATGCAGAATGTTCTATCTCATCCCTAAGGTTTCTCTTAGTCTTAACACCTTAAGAAAGATCACCAATTATTAATTTTTTTGGGTAATTTCTATTATATCTCCATTCTTTAGGAAATGAATCATCTTATTTTTCCTCCAAATTTATTTTTTTATATTCTCAATATCATCATCATTCAAATTATTTCTTATTAAATCTGTAGAATTTTTATCAAAAATTATATGAACGGATTCTTTAATAATTAATTTTCTCTTATTAAAAACTCTAAAAGATTTTTTAAAAATTAAATATCCTAAAAATATATCATCATCAAACTTACTATCAAATTAACCTAAAGGATCCTTGTCATTATTTAAAATAAAATACTTACATTCAAAAATATATAAATGACTAATCTTATGTTTCTTTCCATAAATATTTTATAAGGGTCTTTTTAAGAATAGGTCTTGAATAAACTCTATTTGTAACATAACATGTTGTGTTTATTGCTTCTACCCAAAAATACTTTGGAAGTTTATATTCATCTAACATTAATCTTATTAATTCTACCAAAGTATGATTCTTTCTTTCAACTACACTATTTTGTTGAGGAGTAATAGGTGCTAAAAAATTATATATAATTCCATTTTCATCACAATAATTTTCAAATAATTTATTTTTAAATTCTCCATCATGATCTATTTGAATTCTATGAATCAAATAATCTTGTTCTCTTTGAATATACTTAGCAAATTTTCTAAAATCATCAAATGCATTTTTTTTTGTTAGCTAAAAATAATACCCAAGTATATCTTGAATAATCATCTACAATAAAAAATTCATAATTTTTAGCACCTAAACTAGTTGTATTAATTGGCCCAAATAAGTACATGTGTAATAATTCTACAGGTCCACTCATAGAAATTATATTTTTACTTTTGAATGAATTTTTCATATGTTTACCATGAATATATGCATCACATATAGAATCAAAATGAAAATTAATTTTTGGTAAACCAACTACTAAATCAAGTTTAGAAATTTTATTTAAAGTATGGATATTATCATGACATAGCCTTCTATGTCATAACCAAGCATCATCATTTATAAATTTCATGCAAAGTAAATTTAAATTAATATCATTTGTATCCTCTAAATCAATTAAATAAATATTTTTATATCTATTTCTAATAAGAAAAATAGTTTCATTATTTCTAATAATACAATGTGAAGCATAAAAAGAAATATTTTAACCTTTATCACATAATTAACTAATTGATATTAAGTTATGTTTTAAATTAGAAATAAATAAGACTTTTTCTAAAGTAATAGAGTTCTTACATATACATCCAATGCCAATAATCTTTCCCTTTGCATTATCTCCATATGTGACATATCCTCCATTACTTGGTTCTAATGTAGAGAAATTTGCTTTATCGCCTATCATATGTCTTGAGCATCCACTGTGTAAGTACTACATGCCTTCATTGATTTTTACTTTCAAGGCATTCCTACAAAAGAAAATCAAATGTTAACTTTTGGAAGCCAAATATTTTTAGGTCCACATTCTAATTGAGTAGTTTGATAAATATTATGTATGGTATATGAAGTGCTTGATTTTTTGGAATGCATACAAAAGATGATTGTTTAGCATTCTGTGATATATGAGCATAACAATCAAATGTGATATATTCTTTTCTACCATAATAATTATACTAAATATTAGTGTTTGTATATGTCTTAGCATGATGTCTATGTGACATATAAGAAGAATTTTTATTTGATGTTGTACTTGATGGAACTTTATAATGAACTTGTGATTTCATGCATAAATCTAATTTTACTTTTAAAAGAATTTTTTCTCTTTCAAGTTTACAAACAAGCAAAGAACAATCTAATAAAGAACTATTTTCTTTTTTCAAATCATCACATTCATTTTTTAGATCATTAAAAAGCATATCTACATTTTTATGCTCTTTTTCTAAAATATTATACTTTATTTTTTATTTTTATATTCAATAACTAATTCATTAAATGTATCATCTAATTCTATATAAGATATATCATTACATACCTCTTGAGAATCGTAATCAGATTCTCCTCCTGCTATAAGATAAATGTTCACCTCTTTGTCTGATGAACTTGATTCATCTGAATATGGGTTGGCCCATAGAGCATTCTTCTTCTTCATAAAATGCTTCTTTTCCTTCTTGTCACTATTTCTCTCTATATCCATCTCTTTCTTCTTTGAATAGATAAGATCTGGATAAGCTCCTCTTATATCTCCAGGCTTCTTACAATGGTAGCAAATAATCCCTTCTCCTGTAAAAAATTTCTTAGTTTGAAATTTATAATTTTTGGATTTCTTATACCTTTGGTTTTTCTTCCTTAGTAAGCTTCCAAGTCTTCTTAAAAGCATGGCCACCTTATCTCTATCTTCATTAGAACTTGATGAACTAGGTTCAACATTATCATCAACATGTAAGGAAATGGTTTTACCTTTCTCTTTCTCTTTCTTAGAGGAGCTATCCAACTTATCCCTTTGAGCTATAATCTGTTCATGTGCTATCAAAGAACCCAAAAGCTGATCAAGTGGATAAGTAGATAAATCTTTAGCCTCACTAATTACAGTTACATTAGCATCCCACTCTTTGGGAAGGCATCCAATAATCTTATAGATTAAGTCTTGATTCTTATATATTCTTCTAAGAGAATGTAATGTATTAGTTATTTTCATAAATCTTATATACATATCAGAAATAGATTCAGAAGAAGACATATGAAATAATTCATATTCATGAATAAGTTTATTTATGTGAGCATCTTTAACCTCACTAATGCTTTCATATGTTATAATTAATTTATCCCAAATTTCTTTTACTGAATTTAACATGGAAATTTTCATGTAATCATTTGGAAGAAGTGAACAATGCAAAGTATTACAAGCCGTAGCATTTAACTCATCTAATTTCCTCTCTAATGCAGTCCATTCATCAAAAGGTTTTTTAATTTTAATTCCATTAATTTCCTTAGTGGGTGTATGATATTGGTGTGTAAGCATGTGCCACATATGAGAGTCTTATCCTCTTAAGATTATACTAATTCTATTTTTCTAATAATCAAAAGGAACATTATCTAATAATGGTGGTCGATGAGTGGATTGTCCTTTGAGAAGTAAACCCTTAGGAAAATCTTATGCCATAGTTTATAAGTCGATCTACTTTAGGATGTTAAGCCAAAATAAAAAGAGCCAAGGCTTTGATACTAATTGTTGGATGACTATGGAACCCCAAGAGGGTGGGTGAATTGAGATTTTTTTAGAAATTATATTAAAAGAAGGAAATTAAAATAATTTTAAAGCTATTTTATAAAGAATAAATAATCATACAAATTTTATGAAAATGATAAAGAAAAATTGATGCAATAAATGAAAATAAAAGATAATATTTTTACGTGGTTCGGCCCAGATTCCAATCTGACCTACGTCTACGCTAGCCAACTCTTGGGGTAGAATCCACTAATCCCAGGTTTGCCTTATAATTCTCACTTCTTTAAACCAAAGAAGTTCTTTACAACCTAAGTACTCCCCTACACAGGCAAGTACAACCCAATCTAATTATAATTTAAGCATCGCTAAGCCAAATGGATTAGATCAAGAAAAAGAAAAATAAAATTTAATGTAAATAATACAAGCTCAAATTATCTTGTAATAAAATGACTAAAATATTTGAGGTGATCTTATAATTTAATTTTAATCATCTCACTATTTACAAATGTAATATAAAATTTACTCACCATAAGATAGATTTATATAAAAATATGAATAATATTTTAAATAAAAATATTTTTCTTCCTGATTTAAACTATAACTCCTCAAATTATATAATACTTTTAAAAATGAATTAGATTTGAAATATAAAACTATGCCACATTAAAGGAAATAAAAATACTTGCTTTATTATATCTTTATGGATTTAAAAAATTTAACATAAAAAACTTAATATAACATTATCAATTAGTACTTTACTAAGTAATAAATTTTTTAAGAAAAAATATATGATGAAAAACTAAAATAATAGCAAGTAAAAAAATTGAAAAAGAAAGCCAACACAAGAACTCCAAGAGAGTTACAGGATTTAGTGCGTTGAAGCTTTCCAACCAAGAATTTGATCTCGTAAATGAAAGAGCTCTTGGAATGAAAATTAAAGTTTCTCCTCTCAAGATTTAGCATGTAAGAAAGGAAAAAGGAATGGAGGAAATGCTGGACTTTTTCTCTTGAATAGCCCTCACATGAAGAGAAAGAGGGGTATTTAAAGGGAAAGGGTAAGTAAAGCCAAATTTGAATAAAACTAATAATCTAATATTAATTTATCAACTAATAATATTATATTTGATAAATAATTTATTTATATTAAAGAAATATAAGTTTTAAATGGCTGTAAAATGGCTAGTCACCTGGACAAGTCAAAAAGTCTTCATATACTTCCAAAATAAGGCAAAAATGGCTACCCAATAAATAATATTAAAATCAGATAATATTTAGAAATTCATTATAAATTCAATATAGCTCCAAATGGTTCATATAACCTATTAATTTCTATTTACAGAATCTAGGGAATCTAAACAAATAAAAGTTAAACCACGCTTCCATCAAAATTAAACCATATTCAGCAAAATAAAAACATATGCATATTTTTATATATTTAAAGATATATTAAGTATTCATATAATAATATGATGTATTTTAGATAAAATTAATTATACATCAATAAGTTTATAAAAGATAAGTTTAATTTAAAATGAATATGTAATAAATTTTTACCACAAAAGCTTATTATATTTGATTTCCCTGATTAATTATCTTTCCATAATTGATAACAATGAAGCTTATAAAATTTATTTAATAAGGGAATCTTATAGATTTTTAAATCATGCTTATTATTCTTAATTAATAATATATAAATCATTTTAATATATATTTAAATTATGAGAAAATTAAATCATGCAAATAAATATTAGTGGACCACAAACATACACCTACGTTAATATAAAAATATTCAAGCTTTTCATCTTGGTCCATCTTTAGCTTTTTTAGATCAAATTTTGATTAAACTTTAGTTGTGCAATGTAAATCTCATATAAGTAATTATCATGCACATCCATCAAATCATTACACCTGAAATACTTAACACACAAATTAGAACATTCAAGCATATATTTGTTATTATCAAAATATGTAGAATGGGTCATGATGTAGATAATATCAACATTCATTTGATATAAATAATAATAAAATCCCACTTAATATATATAAGTATACATGTTGAATAAAGTAGTAAAGTACTAGAGTAGAGTGACGAACCCATGAGGAAGTATGCTTACATGTAACAAACTACTACTGTTTATTATAATTATAATAATTATCCTATAGAAATAAAAAAATAATTTTTGGAGATTCTATTATTGAATAAAATAGTAAAAATATTGGATATAATATGTAATTATAGTATTTTGGATTGATGAATTTAAATTGCATATCATTTATAATAAGACTCTTCAGGCATCACACAGGTGGTCCTTATGAACTAGTCCCGAGGCTAACCAAGAGGGGGGGGGGTGAATTAGTTATTTTAAAAATTTATGAGTAAAAATGATTTAGAAAAATATTTTCAAATGTTTTAAAATAATTACAATCTCGCGATGATGTGTAGATGTTCAACAATAACAGAATAATAATCACAATCATACAATTATCAACAGAAAAATAAATGCAAAAAATAATCAGAAAGAACACACCAGATTTTATAATGGTTAAATCAACTTGACCTACATCCACTCCCCGGAGCCTTTCCTCCAGGTATTGCAGTAAAACTAAGTGACTCTCTTTCTTCTCCCACAGCAAGGCGGAGAAGCCTGTACAAAACCTCCTTTCCACCAACCCAGTGAGGTAGAGAACCTGGACTCCTTTCGCTTCCTCCTAAAGCAAGCAGAGAACCTGGACTCTTTTCACTTCCTCCTAAACCAGGCAGAGAACCTGAACTCCTTTTGCTTCCTCCTGAAGCAGGCAGAGAACCTTGATCTTCTTGTAGACGATCCTTCCATGAAGACACCAAGGATAAGAGATGACGACCGGAGAAGATGACTCAGATCCTTGCTTGGAGCAACCTTTGTGAACACCTCATAAACTCCCCCTCATAAGATCTTTTCTCTCTCTCCCAAGCTCTCTCTCTCTCCTTCTCAAGTTTTTCATAGGAAAGGAGAGTGGCAAAAGATCTCAATGATTGAACGAAAAAGATCTTAAATAGGAGGGCTAAAAAATTACCCTAAATCTCAATTGGTCGTCAAAGATCATCCAGGACGATCCTTAGATCATCCTATACGATCAGTGTAAAACAGACCCTTTTGGCTTGGATGATCTGGTTCGTCTAGATGATTAAAAGACAAAATCTGTTTAGATCGTCTGGGACGATCTTGTGATCATCCTGGACGATTATTTTAAACTAGGAAGATCGTCCAATAGATTCCTCGGGTCGTACAGCCAAACCATGCTGGACGGTTTCAAAATAAATTGATCATCCAGGATGATATGTATATCATCCCGTACGATTAGTTCAATATCGAGAATATCGTCCAGTAGATTCCTCGGGTCGTCCAGGTGAAGTACTCTAGACGGTCAGGATTTTTCATGTATCGTCCAGGATAATATTGTGATCGTGTAAGATGATATTATCATCTCAATCAAATCTTAATTACTTTTCTTAATCACCAGACTAATTTAGGCATGATTGTAAAGGATTATCCAGGATGATATATATATCATCTGGGATGATCAGACTAAAATTCTAAAAATAAAAACTTGCCTAACTCAGTCTGGCAGTTGAGAATTTCTAATTTGAGCATATCATCCTGTATGATGAGTCTATCATCCAGGACGATCTGCTTAATCAAACTGACTTAACATGGTCGCCCTAATTAGGGTTTTTATTTTTACTGGATCGTCCAGGACAATATAAATATTATACAGGATGATTTGAATAAAAATTGAAATAGAAACTCTAACTCACTAAAACTCTCCCCCTGAGTGTGTATGCAAGGTTACTTAGCTTAGGGATCTATTATATTACACTTGACTCAAGAAAAATAAAAAAGTATATTAACCCTGAACCATAAACAGACTGACTCGATCTTGGGCTGGCTTGAATTACAATTGATCCTATGAACCTGAAAGATTAGTCACTTAAACAGAAATGAAAAGGTTTGCTATCATCAAAATCATAGTCCTTGAAACCAGATTCACAATAATAACATCATCATTATGCAAAACCTCATCCCTTCCCTCAAAATCTATAATCTCCTTAGAGTGAGAGCTATTAGGGACACTAGAGCCACCATCAGTATTATTATTAGTCAACCACCAATTAAAGGCAAAACCAAGCCTAGTTTAGTGGTACCTTCTATAATTTGCGTACTTCCATAGGTTTATCAAATTCCCTAATGGATTTATCCGAAGGTAAAGTTTCTAGGAAATCCCCAGCAGCCGTATTGACATTACTCAAATGAGTAGAGACATTAACTCCTTTATCATTAGATTCCCCCTTGTTAAAATGATCCATATTTTTCATGTCGTTATTAGATTTTATGAGATGCGGATGAACCACGAAACATTCATTTATCAAATAACCATGAACCTTGCAATGAGAATAAAAATTAGGTATATTTTCAAACTCCACTTTTTATAAATAACCAGACATTTTTTATCCAAGCCAAACCTCTTTCAAATAATTTTTTTGTAATATCCATTTCAATAAAAATCCGAGCTACAGAGGGCCTAGACTGAGAAGCTGTGGCTTGATCTGATTGTAAAGGTCTACCAAAAATTGAACATAATGCTTGTAAAATGTGAGGATTAGAGAAATGTAATCATAAATTTGAAAAAGAAAGACAGATAGTAAAATCGGAGATTCTTCCTTAATATCAAAATAAGGAATCCATTTTAACAATCTCATTTGGCAATTATTTATGTAATATGTTATCCTTGCAAAATACACAACTATAGTCCCAATCATTCAAGAGTTGGATCACTACATGCATAGCATCCAACAAACCAATGGAGAACACATGTGATAGCTTCCAATTATCAAAAAATAGCCAGATAGAATCAAGATTAGGTCGACATATAAAAAATTTTCCAACCAGAGTAAATTGGTAAGGAGAAGCTAATTTAATAATACCTTCATTAGACATTAAAATAGCCACAAAACCTTTTACAGAGGATTTAGTAAAAGAGAAGATAGGATTTTGGAAGATGAAGCACCAGCAACCACATCATGAAATGAATGAGATTTAGGAGTGCTTTCATTACCATTGTTATCGAATAGCCCTTTATTCATAGCCACAGAACTTGCTGGAGGCATACCATAAGGATTTGGTGGAGAGAAAGATGGACCAACCACCATCCCACTAGAGCTATAAAAATGTAAGGCCGAGAGGCCTTAGGGATGAAAGATGGAACGAAAAACACTAGCAAAATACTTAAAGAATGAAATGAGTTATCCAACCAAAAGCTACAGTGGAAACCACGATCAGTTATAGGAGAAACCACAATTGCTAAAGCAAAAGAGTGCATAAAGAGAGAGAATGTGACCAAAAAAATACACATAATTATATATTATTTATATTACTCTCTAACTAAGCATTATGGGTGAAAATATATTCTTCTAGAGATTCCAGGGTCGCATTCATAGAATTAACAAATTGCTGATTAGTCTACACGGGCATATTATGGACCAATTTATTATAATTAATATTAGAATCCTGCACAAGATCAATGGTTTCCATAACAGTTGTGCCATCAAAGGTACCACCTTCTTTTGATTCTCTAGTATTTGTTTACAAAGATGAGGATGTAAAGAAAAGTAATCTAAAACACTATGACCATGCATTTTATAAGGGCTGCAAAAGATAGGGAAGTTTTTTATTTTAACCTTCTATAAATATCCCATGTTTTCTGGACCAAGCCATGTTTCCTTCTGATTTTTTTTGGTCATGTCTAATTCAACAAACACATAGGCAACATAAGGGTGTGATATCGAAGCAGTAGCCTGGTCCGTTTGTAATGGAGGACCATAAATGGAGGCCAAGCCATACAAAATATGAGAGTTAAACATATGCAAATGTAAGTTATAAAAGGAAATCCGCACCGACATAATAGGGGAATCTTCCTTAATATCAAAGTAAAGAGTCTATTTAAGCAATCTCTTTCGGAAACTATTAATATAGTTAGTCCTTCTCAAAAAAATGCAGTTATAATCCAAAATATTTGATAATTGAATAGCTATATGCCTCGGGTCCAGAAGCCCCTCAAAAAACAAACCTGATAATTTCAAGTTCACAAAAAATGCATGAATGGTGTCGTGATTATGGTGACGAAGAGCAAATTTTCCAACCAAAGTGAAGTCAAAAGGAGCGGCTAACCGAGTAATCACATCTTCATCAAATACTAAAATAAAAGCACATTAATAAAAGATTGAATAAATGAGAAAGGAGGAGAAGAAGGGGAGGAACCACATGGCATAACCACTTTAAAAGTGCAAGATTTACCACTTTTAAAAACACCTAAAAAGCGCAAAGTCTTACTAGTATGAGGTGGTTTGAAAGCCACCCAAGGATTTGATGAATCTGGAGCCGACAACAAGAGATAAGGAAAAACTAAATGAAGAGATCATAAAATAACATAAAGAAGAGCGAAGAACCCACCAAGGGCATAAATGGCCCCAGGCCACTAATGAAAATAAGAAAGAACAATCAAAACTAAAAGAAAATAAACTACAATCACATTACGCAGAGTGAATTAGGGTTCACTAGTTGATAAACCAAATGAGCTCTAAATGACTTAAAATTTAAACCCTAAGTCAATCAAGAATCAAGGATTAAACCTAAGAAATTTGAGGCCATCAAAGTTGTCCTAGGGTTTGAAATTAATTTCTAAAATAAATGCACTTATACTTTAGAAATTTAATTTTAAGAGATCTGGATCATGGATTAGTTTGAGATCAGTGACTATCTAACCCTTATAAACTAAGCTAAAAAACCATGTCAAATAAAACCCTAATGATCTATAGATTTGTGTTTAAAGTAATTTCAAATCATAGGACAAATTATGACCTATAATCTCAAATTACTTAATTAAAGCTCTTGAAGAACTCCAAATATAGCTTATTAATTTTGGAAATGTCCGAGACATGTCCAAGATTACACCATATTAATTTGGAGTTCATACTTTTTAAATTTAATTAATAATTTTAAAAATACTCTAGAGAGTATTTTTCAAATTACTTTTAATGTATTAGAAATAAGATTACCAAAATATTTTTATTCTCCTTTTCATAAAAAATCCATAGAGCCTATGACCACCTAATCTGGATAAGTGTGTAAGGAAATAAGATTTTTCTAAGTTTGATCTATTTGTTTAAATTTATTTAAATGATTTACACAACCACTGATTGACTGTACCATGCTTTTCCAGTGGATGCTATATGACTGGTTGAATAATCATTACACGTGCATTTTTTATAATATATGTTCGATCCAAAATCGTATAGTTATTAGCCCTTATGATCAAAACTGCAAGACATTGGATAGGATATGATACAATATAATCAAGACCATCCATCCGATTTAAAATGCATGGATGCTCTTGATTTCATCTTCTACCTCTTACACATATTCTTAATTATAAGGGTTTAATTGTAAGATCCAAGAGATCGGTTCTATGGATTTCATTCAAATTTATTAGAGAGTGAGATCTACATAAGAACATTCAATCCAATAGTCAGATTTCTATAGATTGAATGTTCTCTTAACACTTAACTAAACACTAAGATAAAGAGGATCAAGATTGAGCCTTACCTCTGTATAAGGGTCAATTGGATTGAACAAAGGTTGGGTTGAGTTTATATGGTCCTAGTGAATACCTTTTCTTCAGGTTATAGAGCTTATGGATTGATGGATTGGAATTTGAATCTTGACCGATTTGAGTTTATCCAAGCTTGTGTGAACTTGCTAGAAACCTCTAGGGAATGGGCTGGGAAGCAAGTAATTAAAAGCTTAGGAGCTAGGGAGTGTTTTGAAATAAAATTCAAGAACCTATTAATATAAAAATTAAAAGTATTGATATGGCTTAATAATTTGAATGTAGCGTTGATTTCAACTAGATCTAGCCATATCAAGATATAAAAATGGTTGGGGATTGTCTAATTGTGTTTAAGAAATGATTCTAGAGAGTTTAAGCCTATATAGACAGTTGGCTAGTCAATTAGACCTGAACCCATGCTATTAGCTGGCATTACTTTGATATTTTGTCCACCTCCGGCCACCACCTTGTCCAAGGTGACTGGAAGGTGCTAGAGTATAATGCTTATAAATTCAGGGCTTAGGTTGGCCTGAGTGTGAAAATAAGTTAGGGTTTTATGATTTTTAGGGTTTGGGTCAACCGAGTTGGATGACCTAGGTCAGTTTAACTAGCTGACCCAGGTTAGCCAAGTTGGCTAACCTGGGTTAGAACATGGGTTAGGCTCACCAAGGTAGGTTCATAGGGTCAGGGGTCATCTAATGCAAGTGTTATCTTAGGCCGATTTGATCTACATTGGAAAAAGGCTCATGGGAAGCCTTTCTCTGTCACTTGGGCCCAAGCCTTGTGACCAACCCAAGTGAACCTAAGGGTTGGGTTACCTAAAGTTAATCCTTGACTATCCTATGGATAATCCCATAGGGTTTGGGTGCCTTGGATTGGTATAGAGCATTTAGTTTTAATTTTAAAATATCTATGATTATTTTGGTTGTGTAGGGTTGATTAAGGGTTAGGGTTAGGTCCAACTCATTCCAAATGACATTTAGAAGTTGTTAGAAAAGGTTTTAGATCATGGCATGTCTTATATGCATGAAATGCATTTTTAAGTGCTTAAGGGTTGATTTGGTTAACCTAGGTTGACTTGGCCAACCAATCTTGACCAAGGCTTGGATTTGGGTCGAATCCACTTCAGATGACATTTAAAATATGTAAGAAGAGGTCTTGGGTCTTGACAATGTTAAGTTATATTGAATTTTATTCAAAAGCTCAATTTAGGGTTTTAAGATTTAATGGCTTCTTGGTCAGCCATGATCCACCAAAGGCTCAAATGGGTTTATGAATTTATGGTTTAGGATTTAGAATTATTAGGGAGCTTTGGTGAAGTATGGGTAAACTTCCATACATCATTTAGGGTTTAAGGTTTAAAGGATCCTTTAATGGCCAAAGTTATCAATGGAGGTCAACCTATCCCATTTAAGGTTTCAATATAATTTATGCATGATCATGAATGATTATCACATGCTTAGGAAAGAAATTAGGATCTTGGATTGAGTAGTTCAATATGATCCCTACATATGAAGGGTTTATGTTTAAAAAGGGTCCATGGGTCAAACTTGGTCAACCTAAGTCAAACATGGTCAACCATGGACTCAAATGAGTTCAACTCAATGTAGTGATTATTATGAACATGTTTAATGAGTTTTCAAAGGCGTTTGAGGTATTTTATATCAAGATACCATGTTCAATGGGATAAGCTGTAAAATATTTGAATGCTCGGAATATGCTTTAGATTTTAGGGTTTTGAAGGCCAAAGATACTTACAAATAAATAGGTAAACTCTAGAGACATACAGAGTCAATATGTAAATGATCAAACACACTTTCAAGGGCTTTTTCTTGGGTTTTGAATCCATTAAAAATTCCTCTAAAAAAAGGAAAAAAATCTATAGGCTTTAAGGTTTGGATTTGAACACTCAATTCTTATCATTGGAATTTAAATTGGATTTGATTGAATTTGATTCAAGATTGATTGTTGATTGAAATTTATGAATGATTGAAGACTTTCTGATCTAAGAAAATTTTAAAATAATTGAACTACTAATAATTAATGGGTAATTATTAGATGATTAATTTAGGGTTTTGTAATTGATTACCATGCTTAAGCATAGTGTAGAGTTGTATTTAGATTTTGAAATGAAATCCAAGGATTTCAAAACCACAACTAGAATTTTCATTAAGGGTTTTGATGTCACACAAAAATGAGGACAACATTGGGTGACTTTCTATATAGGAAAGTCCTTTCATCTTCTGAAAGTGCATGTTTGCAAGTGTAATTTTTATTTATTTTACGTTATTTTTCACTTTCTGTGAGTTAATTGAGGGCAAATGAAGAGATTTTGGGAAATTTTCTATGTGATGGGTTCCTTGAGAAAAGAACTTGCTTATATATAAAAGGAAAGGAAGAGAAGGGAAAGAGCATTTTGATTGCTTTTATATTTAAAGAAAGATGAGTAAAAATATAGAAATAAGAAATTTCCCCTTATAGGTAGAAGATTTTACGGTCATTAGCACTCTATATATCTGACCCCATTATTATATGAGATCACTAGGACCAATCCAAATCCTAGGATCTACCCAAATCTTAGATAAATCCAAATCAAATCTAGATTTCAAATCAAAATTTAAGGTTCAAAGGCCCTGTCTTGAAAGCCTTTACTAATAAATTTTCAAATATTTCAAACCCTAGTCATATGACCCCTGATTCATGATATATCAATTGCATATTGATTAGGCATGTCCCTAGGGTCTACCCTCCAAATGACCAAAATACCCTTAGGGGTATGAACAGTCTTTTTGAATTAAATGACCTTATCTTTGGATGAAACCACTTACATTTAACTCCAAATACTGAAACAAACCTGTTGGACCAAATCCCAACCCCTGGGTCAACCTGGTTAACCCTAAATGCCTTTTATGGGCCCAAATAGTTTTTTTTGACTTAACTGACTTCCCCAGACCATGGGATCACCTCCATTGTTTTCTAAATATCAAATCAAACCTTTCAAGCCTATACCATGGCCCTGGGTCAACCTTGTTGACCAAATAAACCTTTAAGGGTTAAATGAGCCAAATCAATCCCTATGACCAAATCAAATCATTTGAACCCTCAAATTCATTCCAAAAGCTATCCCAATTATGGTCCAAACATTTCAAAATTTTATTTTGGATTAAACCCTAGCTAGCTTGACTAAATCACCAAGTTAACTCAACTAGATTTGGTCAAAGTTCTTCTCATACATGTGTATATATTCAAACTCTCATTCCAAAGCCTTGAGTTTCCTCAAGACTACTCCAATCAATTAGCATGAACATTTGATTGCCACCTCATCAGTCAAAGGCATAGTCGACTAGTTAAAGTAGTCAACCAAGTCAAATTACATGCTTATGTGGATTTGCCACCTTGGCAAGCCAAATCATCCTAATAACTCCATATTTACATGCATTTAGTGGATGGGAGGGTTAGGTGGCAGTAGCTTGTAGTCTCTCTCTCTCCAATCTAAGCTAAGTAATTATTAGGAGGAATGAGATTATCTCACTCTTCGCTCAAAGCTTTGGCTCCACTCTCTATCATCCAGAGCCTTCAATTCCAGCATCCTTAGCTCTTGTCAAGGATAACTTAGCTTCCCCATCTATAAATAAACCTTCTCCAATCATTAGAAAGGTTGTTACAAGCCTAAGGATCCAAATTTTAGAAGAGAGAGAGAAGCAGAGAGAAAGGATAATTATGTAGCAAAATTTGATCCAGCCACCAACAGCTCTTAGACCCTTTAAGGAAGTTGTAGAGGATTAAAATATCTTTCTAACAAGCCCAAGAACACCGAAATCCATCCACAGGATTGTAAGATATATCAACTTTTCTCTAAAAATTTAATTTGAAATTGCTAAAAATCTATAACACTTGAAGCCTCCAAACTTCTGGTGTTGGAAGATTAGGTTACCAAAAACCTATGTTTCAAATTTCATCCAAGTTGGATAAGTATTTTGAAAGTTATGGGTATTTGAATATTCTAGTTCATTTTGAACTAGTTTTCTCTGATTGAGTCGGAGCCGTCTAATCGTTTCTTAAGTAAGATCAGATGGCCACTAATATGCCATGTCAACCTACAGAACTACGTGTCCTCCTTAGGGCTTGAACATGAGTTTTTTGTGTCTTCTACATGCTGATGTGGCACGATCCTAGTCGTCCACGTCGCTCCGGCTCGGATCAGATGGCGGCGAAGCTCCGCTAACATGGCTAAGTCAAAATTGCATATGCAATTTTTTTTAGCCATGTTTGAGGATAGGTGTTAGCTCCTGACATGGCGGCACCGCCATTTTTGCTCAAATTGAATTAAAAAATTCAATTAAATACCTAAAAATTTTAAAAATTCATAGAAAATCTATTTTTTCATCAAATTTGGTGTTATTGGACTCATTGAAAAGGGCTTGAGCCCTACTATTTATCAAAATTAAAAATTAAAGTGTTTTGATGACTAGATTGTGAGTTATTTAAGAATGTTTAAAATTCAGTTTTAGCAATTTTCTCATAATCCTGTGATCAAATTGAGCCCAAATTTTGGTGAATTATTTTTTAGCATCTTAGGCATTCTCAGCATTTTTTCTTAGGTTAGATGCTCAAAGGATTGGTGTGATGTGAATTTTTAAGGAAATGGGTCCATTTTGGACCCAAAACTTTAAAAATTCATAACTCTCCAAATTGATAGAATTAGGTTATCTGATTGTCGTGGTATGCTTTCATATGTCCCAGGGTTAGGTGACCAAAATTTTAAATATAATTTGAATACTAGAGACACCTAGGAAAAATAATTAAGGAAAAGGGCTAGTTAACTTGAAAATTTATAGGAAATTGTACACATTTATAATAGGGATAAAACTTCAAAATATTGAACTTAGTGACATTTTATACCTTAGGCCCAAATTTCACTAGATTTGGAGGTCATTAGGTCAGAAAATTAACTAAGTTAAAATTCAGCCTTTTTAGGACCCAAAAAATTCAAAAAATATAATAAATCAAAATTAAATCCAAAAATTACAAATAATATATCAAACTAACCAAAATTTGATCCTCTATTAAGAAAAAATAAAAGCCCCATCACTGGACTTATAATTTATGTTTTAGTGAAAGTCAATAATTAATTATATAAAATAATTAAAAATTATTAAAATCCAAAATAAACTCTAAACTCCTGAAAACACTCCTATGGGTCATCTCTGACCTTTGGGAGTGATTCCATGCAGTTTAGAATAAGTTTGGATCAAAATAATCAAAACCTCCATAATTAAGTAATTTAAAAATCCATTAATTAACCAAATTTTAAAAAATTATAATTAATTCAAATTAAATCCAAAAATTTTGAATAACATATCAAATCAATTAGAATTTAATCCTTAATCAAAGAAATTTAAAATCAATTTAATTTGATTTCAATTTTGAGAATAATTTAATTTTAAGTAAAAATTAATATTTAATTAATTTAATTAATTAAAAATAATTAAAAATTTCATCAAATTTTCAAACACATAGGAATCTCTCCTTAGGTCATTCCTGACTTTTGGAGTTGATTTCAAGCAGTTAGGAGTTTATATGGAGCAAAATCACTAAAAGGCCCTTAGTTAAACAAATTAAAATAATTCAAATAAATGCACAAACTTTGAAAAATCATAACTAATTATAAAAAACTCCAAACTGAGCAAACTCAAAGGCATTGTACTCCATGTAAGGTTTAATATTTATTAAAAGTATAAAATTAGCAAAAATGAATTAAAATTAAAAAGTCAATTTTTTGGTCAACTTTAGTCCAAATTTTCACTGAAACTTTAAAATTTTATAACTAATTATAGAAAAATTCAATTCCAGCAAGCCCAAAGTCCAATTACTCATGTTTAGGTCTAGTATTTAACAAAAATATCAAAACTCTAGAAATCTCTTAGAATATAAAGTCTATTTTTGGCCCCTTAATTAACAAATTAAAATAATCCAAAAAATTTCAAAATTTGTTAATGAATTTAAAAATCCAAAAAATATTAAAACAATGTTAAAATCACTCAAGAAACCCCTTAACACACAACAACCACTCCAAAGATGAAATTTTTAGGATGGACTACTCTAGGTTGCGGGGCTATGTGTCCTAAGGAGGCTTTGTTGCTCGAGCCTGGTCGCACAACGCTACGAATAGCTTCAACAGAGTGTGAAACCTTAAAATAAATTGATTATTAATAATTTAAAAAATAAAAATTCTTAAATTAACTACATCAATCAAGTTTTTAGGATGGACTACTTCGGGCTACGAGCTACATGTCCAAAGGAGGCTTTGTTCCTCGAGCCTGGTGGCACAATGCAACGAACCGGTTGATGGAAAATATAAAATAATTTAACATCTAAAATCAGTAACTAATTTAATTAATTAAAATTATATTACTTCTTTAACTTCTAATTAATTAAATTTATTTAATCAATCAGCCTAAAAATTTCAATTGCAAAATTAACCTTAATGAATTAACATTTGAACTTCAACTAAATTACCCTTGAACCTTCAACAAGCCTAAACCTTAGACAATCTAAACTAATTACCTGATATAAGATATATTCAAACCACACAGCTTACTACACACACTTAGATAGTTTGCTAGGGCACCACTTCAAGATTTAGGCTAGGCCGGTGTTTATTTTTCTACTGTATGCCGGGTTTTTTGAGCCTTCACTACATGTTGGTTGTTAATATTGATGTGATTATTTATTTAATTTTTGCACTATGTGATGTGATTGATGGGCGTTAGATTTACCCTTAGGATAGGGGTGAAAAAATGCTAATACAATCTTATGTAGGTGGTTATGCTCATACATGACATTAAAATTAAAGGGAGCAAAGTTAAATTTAAATTAATCAAATTTTTGTAGGTGCTCCAGAATACTAAGTCCCCCTTTAAAAATTAAAAGAGCATAGCCAAGTGTGGCTGGTTTGAGCATTTTAAATTTTATTATTTTAACTGCTTGGTATGATTTAAATATAATTACTTAGGATAACCTTACAGATTATTCGAGTCTAGATTTTTAATTTTCATTAAATATAATTCAAATTTATTGAATTGTAAATCAAAGTGACATTTGAAAGGGGATATATAATTATCCAACTTAGATTCCAAAGAGGAGAGAACTTCCCTTAGGGGAGAATTCTCCTCCATTTAGAAGACTAAATTAGGATAGTTTCAAATATCTAAAGGGAAAAGAAAATACCCCTTTTGAGGGGGAGTTTTTTTTCATTTGGATATCCAAACCCGACGGATCCATGAAGTTCACAAAAGGATGAAGAAGTAGAGATCGAGAAGAATCACATTCTCAAATTCACTTGAGTCTTAGGAGTAGAATTCGGGCTGTTGTCAGTGGTACCTGACCACTTTACTTTCTACAGACCCTGGGTTATAATATTAAGTGACACTTGCCACATGATATTATAATTTGAATATTAATTTAATTAATTTGATAAATGATTGATGTGTTAATTATGATATAGGACTGCATACTTTTAGTAATTTTTCGGTAATTTTGCATGTCGATCTTTAATTTTGCCTGGAACCCAATCGGAGGCTCACGAGGGATCACTAAAACCTTTTCAACTTTAATTAAATTAAAATTTTTAAGACAATATAGAAACTCTAACGCTTTTAAGAAGTATGCTAGGGTTTGTCGGGAGTTCTCATAACATATTTGCTACATTATTCTTTCCTCTTGTTAGGCACCTCCCCGCCTACGGGTTTTGGCAGACTACCTAGCCTATGAGGGTGCATATATATCAAGGGGAATCTATACAATCTCTATGATAAAATTTATTTTTTAAGCCTAATTTTAAAATTGCTTCATATATGATTTTAAGCATTTATCGAGTTAATTAGCATGCCTTGCATTAAAAATAAATTTAAATGAGTCTAAAACTTAATTGCATTTACTTTAAGTTTTATAATACCCTATATATGTCAAGGGGCTAATTAGGATCTGCTCTAAATGTCGGCCCTAACTCCTTAAACTCAATCTAATTAACATCCTTATCCATTCTTTCATAAAAGATCGAACACATGATTTTAAAGCGCCTAGGTGGTTAGCTGGCTCCCTAATCCAGGCTGGAGAAAGTTGAGATTCCATATTATATTAGCTAGGTTCAGGTTTTTGATTTTTAGTACCAAATTTAGATTTAGATTCTGAGACAGGCTTAGGCTATAAGACCTCAACCTCTGGGAATCTAATTCTAATTTTCTAATAAAATTGACTAGACAAATTTAAATCTTTTTCAATCAAACTTTAAGCCCAACACTTAGAATAGGCTGAGGTGTTTCTAAAGTGATTTAAAATCTCAAAATACCTTCTACCATTCCTCCTATGACTTTCAAAAATAAGTTTTCAATCTTGAACCATTCTTATTTAAAAATTCCAATCCTTACCTCCTTTGATATCCAACTTTGAATTCATAAATGAAATTTCTATTATTATTTTAATCGAGAGTATTCATAGAAAACTTCGATTTCCCTACGATGTAATTAACTACGAGGGCTTACACTCGTAGAAGATTTTGAAACCCAGATTTGATTTTCAAAATCAATTTTTTAAAAACGTAATTAATTATCTTTGGGAAATTTTAAGTCAAAATCAATAATCATTATCGTCATTTTCAAACGATCAATAATAATTAATATTTTCATCCCTCAAGAAGATATATCAATTATTTTTATAATTTTGATTATGAAATTAATGATAATTTATCCAAATTATCGTAGTTAAATGCCTGAGTGAACAATCATTTTGACCCTTCGGGGTCATATGTAATTCTTGCTCGAATTTGACTATAATAATCAAGATGAAATTTTAATCCTATAAATTGAACCCATTAAGGAATGGTATGCTCGTCTCCTGAGATGATATATTATTTATAATGATACGTTCAATTTCAAAATTAAAATTCATGAAATTAAATCACCCAAAGATAATTAAACTTTTTTTTAAAATAACACCTTTTTTAATTAAACACTATACACCTAGGTTGGCTTATGCTTTGATGAAGTAAAGCTCTTCATAATTATTCACTAGTATTTCAAGCATGGAGTTACAAGCATATGTGTTTTTTTTATTTAGGACCAAGTTTCTTGGCTGAAAAGTCTTCCCCTTGACAAGAGAGTTATAATAATTGGTTGTTCTCCTTTTATACTTCCTCTTACCTAAGCACGGCCTACGCTCTATGTTCCCCCATAAGGTCAGTAGTAATCTTCAAAACTTTTTAGTTAATTATTTCCCACACATCAAGCATGCCTTCTTTGAAGTTTGGAGCAATAATGCGTGCCTTGATATGGAGGTTAAACTTCATAAGAAGCAATGCATCAATTTTATAGCAAAATAAAAATGGTGTATACCTAGTTATTGAATATGGAGTCATCCTCAGAGCCTATAAATCCAATAGAAGTGCCTCCACACAATCATCTTTTGCTCCTTCCACTTTCTTCCTCAAGAGATTAAGGTCTTTAAGTGGTGGACTAAGACAAACTTTAAGCAAATGCCTTATGAGTTATAAAACTCCTTTAAGGTCTAATTGGTAAATTATAGATCATTATTAGTGATAATGGTGTAATGAATACCATGCCAACAGATGATATTTGACCAAATAAAATTTTTGATGATAGTGGAATTCATAATAGCAAGCACCTTAGCTTCAATCCATTTAGTGAAGTAGTCGATCATGATCAGAATAATCATTTTATCCAGTGGAACAAGGAAATAGTCCTAGTAATGCCATCCCCCATCTGCCAAATGGCCAAGGGCTGTTAATATGTTATAGTTTATGTGAAGGTTATAACTAGATGGGAGTTAATTTTTGACATTGGTAGCACAGCATTGAGAATTCCCTTGAGTCCTTCCAAAGAGTTAGCTAAAAGTACTCTTGCCTCAAAATTCTATGGGCAACTATTCTAACTCTATAGTGACTTCCACACTCATCTAAATGGACTTCTTTAAGCGTTACCTCTTTTTTTATCTTCCCTAACACACCTCAAATTGAATGAGGTTGTAGACCTTCTCAATAGTTTGTTGCCTATCATTTGATAATTTGCTTCCTTAATTTTAAATAATTATTGGTCACTAATTTCCAAGTTGATTTTTCCCATCTTCAAATATTCTATGAATAGAAAGATCCAGCTCTCCATATAACTATCTTCTATTTGCATGACATCTTTTTCTATGGTAGAATTTGAGATGTTCACTATTGGCCAACCGTTTGGGCTTCCCTTCTTGGAGAGTATGTTGGAGATTTAGTTTTATTCTTTTTGAAAACTCTAGCCTACAAATTTATGCCTTTACTTTGAAGAGATACTTCAAGGGTGATTTCTCTCTAACTTGGTATTTTTTATTGATCTGGTTCACCATCAATAAAAGAAACCCTAGAGATGAAATTGTCTATGTCTGTGAAAGAAGTGCAGTAACTCATCGAGTGCATCGCCTTGATCCTTTTGGAGAAACTCCTGATATTTTAGAAGAGAGAGAAACTCCCATTTTTTCATATTTTCCTTTTCCCAGTTTTTCCTCTGTCTTCATCATCGCTCTTCAGGTGATGGCGGCGGACATCTGCCGGCCATCAGCGGCTACTACTACTGCTGATCGTCAGCTTCCTGGATTTAGTAATCAGGTTAGAGAATATGGTCACCGTCGACGGGTGAGTCAGGGACTAGATGCAAAAGATGCACGAGAATTGGTGGGGGAGATGGCGACTGATGGCTGCCGGCATTCTTTGGCCTCATCGTCGAGATCACCATCCTTCATTGGCAATCTTGGTTTACAAGGAGGGAATGGTTGTATGCTTGTGGCTTCAAATCAGAGAGATTTTAAAATTCTGAAGAGGACTTCTCAAGGTCCTTTGGTGATTAAGGATGTTACTGATGCTGCTCTGAAGAAGATCTTTTAGGTGGAAGGAAAAGGTAAGGCTGTTGCTGAAGAAGATGGAACTGTGACACCTAAATCTGGTAAGGGTTTCCGACATTGAATTCTTTTGATCCTTCTACTTCGTCCTCTGGATTGAAAATTTTTGTTAATAGATTTGGGAATTCAAATGCAATCGTTGGACACATTGTGATAAATGTGAATTCTCCATTTTCCGTTAACAAAAATGTTTAAGGATTTAGTTCTATTTTGGGTGAGAAGGATGTTGCGTTTGTGGATAAGGTATCTGATGATTTACCTAAGAAAACTGGAAATGGGGTGAATGCTAACCCATGGAGTAGTAAACCTTATATTAAGTTGAACTTCAAAGATGAAGATATGGTTTTGTCTGAAGATGGTAAGGCTGTTAAGTTATGTGAAGAAATGGAGATTGTGAATTCAAAAAAGTTGTTAAATTCCTTGGTGATTAAAGTTTTTGGAAAGGAATTGCCTTCACATATGGCAGCTTGGGAAGTGATGTGGGAATGGAGTCAGTTTAAAAATTTCCATTTTACTTCTCTTGGAAAGGGGTGGTTTTTATGTTCCTTTAGCTCATATGAATTGATGGAGGCAGTACTCTCAGGTGGCCCATGGTTTGTGAATGGGCACATAATTGGCATGGAAAAATGGATGCCAGAATTTTCACCATTATCTATGAAAGGGTTGACATCTCCATTATGGATAAGAATGCCACATCTACCTCTTCATTGTTGGGATGAGAAGAATATAGCAAGGATCGCATCTATGATTGGCAAACCACTAATGCTTGATGGGAATTTGTTTCAATGGTTAAGAAGAGAGTTTGCAAGGGTTAGTGTACGGGTAAAGATTGATCAATGTCTCCTTTTAGGAGTTTGGGTGGAAAGTATTTCGAGGAGATTTTTTCAAAAAGTAGAATATAAAAAAAGCTCATCCTTTTATTTTCATTGTGGGATGATTGGACATGTGAATTCTGAATGTAAAAAAGGATTATTCTGTCCCTAAGGAGGTGGAGGGAGCTGTTAATTATGTTGAATCAGGTGTTGAAGTGGGAAAGAAGGTTGAGAGTATTAATACAACTTCTTATGGTCCTTGGGTCCTTGTCAACCGTAAGAAAGGGTGAAGAGTAGTCCAAAGAAGCAAGTTTGTTAAGCCATCTAATTTGAAGTATGTGAAGAAACTGATAAGTCCTGTTCAAGAATTCCATGAGGATAGGATTGATGAGATCACTGTTGTCCATAAGGACTCATTCGAGCCAGAACAGAGCAAGTTGGTTTTAGATGCTGCTCAATTGGAAGAAGGTGAATTCATTTTGGAACATGTTCAATGTGTAGAAGAAATTAATTTAATTTTAGATGAGAAGCTGGTCAGCCAGGCTAACAAAGAGTTGTATAATTCTGATGGAGGAAATGGTATGAATTTGATCACAAATTGTTCTTGTTTAAAAACTTCTGTTAATAAATTTGAAGTATTAAGTATGGAAAATGATAGTATGATGGAGGTTGGAGTGAAGGAGGGTAAGTTGTTTGTTGAAAGCAAGAAGGAGGTAGATTCAGCGGTTGGTGTTGCTGTTCTGGATAAGGGAGGGGTTTGTAATGAAAAATACATTAACAAATCTGAAGCTAATATGGTGAAGGAGAGTGGTAATGTTGGTGAGGTAACAAAGGTTAAGCTTGCTAAAGAACTTAGGTCCTTAGGACCTATCAAAAATGTTTCCCATGGAAGAAATTTAGAAGGTGGTAGTGCCAAAAAGAAGGAAGGGGGCCCTTCCCCCAAGGTATTTTAATGAATTTCATTGCTTTTTGGAATTATAGAGGGGTTAAGAAGAAGGATGCCTCTCTATACCTGAGGGAGTTCATTAAAGATTTTAATATATTGTTTGTGGGGTTGGTGGAGACTAAAATCAATGCTTTTGATAAAGTCTCCTTTGAGAAGATTATGGGGCCGGATTGGGATTTTTACCTTCTTCCGTCAGAAGGGTTATCTGGAGGAATTATGATCTTATGGAGATCCGATTTGGCATCATTTTCGGTCATTAAGACATCAGATCAATGTGTTATTGGGGATCTGAATGTCTTTAATAAGGGTGTGTGGATGATATCTACGGTGTATGGGAGTAAGGATGTTTTTAAGAGGAGGAGGTTATGGGAATGCATTTAGGAGGTTGCTCATAGGAAAGTCCCTTCGGTGGTGGGAGGGGATTTCAATTGTATTTTGTCACAAGATGAGAAAAGAGGTGGAAGGAAATTTGTATTTCTCAAGGGCCGGAAGAAATGGTTAACTTTATGAATGAGAATGACTTCCATGGTGTAGGTATTGTTGGACCAAGGTTCACTTGGTGTAACAATAAGATTGGTGGGGGACAGATATTGGAGAGATTGGACAGGTGCTTGCTTAACTCTTTAGCCATTGATTGTATCCAGGTGGCAGTGGTAAGGCATATTGCCAGAGTGGCTTCTGATCACAGTCCTATTGTTCTGAAGATTTTTGATACTTCTACAAGAAAGAAGGGGTTTCTTAAGTTTGAAGATGTATGGCTATCCTACAAAGCTTCAGCTCATATTATTGCTAAGGTATGGAAGAAGGCGTTTAGTGAGGATGAGATGCAAATTTTTAACAAGAAGTGCAGAAGAGCTTTGAAAGATTTGTTCTGTTGGAGTAAGACTAAGTTAAGGGAGTTCTCTATAAAAAAAGATAGGCTAAAGTCTGAGATTTATCAACTTCATGAGGAGGAAGCTAGTGTTGGTGGTTTAAGTGAAGAAAAAGTTTGGTTACTTAGATCTAAAGTCATGGAGCTGAATGCTATTCTTGGTCTCTTGAATACTTGGTGGAAGCAGAGAGCTAAAGTAAAGTGGATTGAAGAGGGGGACTCTAATACAAAGTTTTTCCATGCTTTGCAAATGTTAGGAAAAATGGGAATTGGATTCATCAAATTAAAAACACAAATGGGATTATAACCGAGGAACCAAAGGAAGTGGAAGACGTGTTCTACAATTTTTTTCAGAAGAAATGGGAAGAGAGGGTTTGCTTGCTGGAGAATTGGCCGCCTCCTTGGAAGGTTTTATCAAATGAAGACAAAGAAGGACTGAATGCAGACCTCTCAGAATCAGAAATCCTGAATGTGGTAAGGATGCTGGGTAATAACAAGGCACCGGGATGTGATGGAATAACTGACTCATTTTTCAAAGCTTATTAGAGTATTGTAGGAGAGGATGTTTGTAGAGAAGTGAAGAGATTTTTTTCTTCAGGAAAGATGTGTAAAGATTGGAAAGAAACATTTGTGGTCCTTATTCCCAAGATTAATAATCCGGTGACTCCATCTGGTTTTCGTCCTATTAGCCTATGTAATTCTATTTATAAAATTGTGGCTAAGCTCTTATTGAACAAATTGTTGATGGTCATTCCAAAGATTATCTCTGAAGAACAGGTGGCTTTTGTAAGAGGTAGATCTATATCAGATCATTTATTACTTGCACAGGAGGTATTCAACAAAATAAGGTTCTCTAAAGCTAACAATGGATTGTTGGCTATCAAGCTGGACATGGAGCAAGCATACGATAGTATGTGTTGGACTACTCTTAACAAGATGATGATTCTTATGGGATTTCCTGAAAGATATTTGAAGTTGGTGATGGAATGTATCGTGGAGCCGAGATTCTCTATACTTATCAATGGTGGTTGTACTAAATGGATTAAGGGAAAGAGTGGTTTCCGTCAAGGATTTCCACTCTCACCTTTTCTATTTATCATTTGTTCTCAATAACTTTCTAACATTTTTTTCAATAGGGGCATGGATTTGGGTATTAATATTGCTCTTAAGGAACAAAAGATCGCTCATTTGCTCTACGCAGATGATGTGTTATTATTTTCTGATGCTAGATTGAGAAGTATAAGGAAAATGAAGGCAATTGTTAGTGACTATTGCAGCTGGACCGGCCAAAGAATCAATTACAATAAATCTGCTATGATTTGTGGTAAAGTAGTTAATAGAACGAGGAAGAAGAAAATTGCAAAGTTCTTAGGGTTCAAGTTGGTTGAAGAATTGGAGTATTTGGGAACAAAGGTTGCGTTAAGGAGGTTGAAGAAGACTGATTTCCAAATTCTTATCGATAGGTCTATGAAGAAGTTGAATGCTTGGAGTAATAGATTTATTTCCTTGGCTGGGAGGTTGGTGTTGGTGAAATCTATGTTTATCAATCTTCCAGTATTCCTTATGTCACACACTCTCATTCCTTTAAGTATTTTAAAGGATTTTGAGAAAGTTTGCAGGAGTTATATTTGGAATAAAGTTGATGGTAGTCATGGGCTGCACTATGTGGCTTGGGAAGTGCTTTGTAAACCGAAAGCTTTGGGCGGTTGGGGTATCCAGGCGGCATTGTCTAGCTTGGGTCCTTTAACGGCTAAGTTTGCATGGAATCTATTGGAAAATCCTTCTTTACTTAACAGGAATTTATTGGCCAAATATGGGGAAGATTGGTGGGGAAATGAAAACATGAAGGGTGGTTCTCCTTCTTGGAAGATTATTACTTCTAGACGGAAAGCTCTCCATAGTGCAGTTAGATGGAGAATAGTTTTGGGTAACAGCATTAATGTTTTAAAAGATGTATGGATCTTGGATAAAAGCTTGCTCAAGTGGCCCACTTTTGTTGCCAACTTTGAAGATGAGGATACAAATCTTGACTTCTTCATTCATGAGGGAAGATGGAATCTTGACAGATTGATGTTATACTTTGGAAATGATTTAATTACTTTAATAAGTAATATCCAGATTTGTAGAAGTCATGAAAAGGACTTCTTAGAGTTGAAAAAAAAGGTTTTCTGGAAGATCTATGTCGGCGTTAATTAAGGAGGAAGACTTAAAAGATGAGCTAAATGTATATTCTGCATCATGGATACAGAAGTTGAAGTTAAATGCTCGTGTAGAGCTGTTTATGTGGAGGTTATGCAAGGAAGCAATACATACAGTAGATTTTCTTATGAAGAGGAAGTTAGCTACCATGAATTTATGTCGAAGAGGATGTGGAGAGGTTGAAGACATCAACCAAGTTTCCACTTCATGCCTTAAGCTGTTAAAGGTGATTGATGTATTAAGAAGTTGGGGGTTTATGATTCCAAAATTCATTTCTTTCCAGGAATGTTTGTATTAGTTGGAAGTATTGGCTGGATCAAATCCCTTGGTGGTTAGGATTTATTGTTCTTTGTTATGGTATTCTTGGAATAACAGGAATAAGATCAAGCATGGAAAGGTGGAGACTACTGATACACTGACAGTAGCTAGTGTTCTCAGCTTTGTAAATATGTTGAATAAGAATCTTATACTCTCAAACCACTGGGATGGCAATCAGTCTTTTAGACTGTTTTCTAATTTTTGGCATCCCCCACCTCCCGAGTGGTATAAAATAAACATTGATGCTACCCTCAAGGATAACTATGAAGCAGGAATTGGAGGCATTGTTTGGGACAACAAAGGCAGATTTGTTTTTTCTTTCGGTTTCTATGGAGTTCACTGGGACATTGCACAATTGGAGCTATTGGCTTTTACTTCTTTGAAGAATGCGTTGAAGGGAAGATTGCTAGATGCTAGTGGTATTATTATAGAAGGTGATAATAAAAATGTGATCCATTTTCTTCATGAAGTGTATAGCAAAGAGAAGAAGATGGATGGTTGCATTGAAGATGAAGATTGTTTCTTCTTAGGTGATTGGAATAATATTTTTTTCCATCATGTTGGTCGTGATTGTAATAAGTTAGCTCACTATTGCGCTAACTTAGCTTTTTATTATGATTTTTTTTTGGACTTGTTTTGTGAGAGTAAACTACCACATTCTTTCGTTCAAATTGTGAAGGAAGAATGTGATAGAGTAGTTTATTCTCCTTAGTTTGTATTTAGTTTCCTTGCTTTTTCTTTGCTTTTATCAATGCAATTTTGCATTCCTCAAAAAAAAATCACCTTGATCCTTTTGAGTGTGAGGAGAAAGATGAGAAACTTACCTAAACCTACACCAAAAGTGCATTTTAATGGGTTAAATCACATGTTGTACCTTTCTATGGTTGTGAATGTCTCCTTCATTGAGAGATTTGTTATTCACTAGGAGATCATTGATGTGTACCTATGCATTTCTTTCTTCTAGTCTATGAAGACTTTGTTGACCATGCACTGATAGGTTGCCCTCACATTCTTCAAGTGGAAAGGCATCACCTTGTAATAGTATAGACCCTCGATAGTGATGAAGTCTATTTTCTTGTAGTCATCTGTCTGCATTCTGATTTGGTGATAGTCAGAGAAGGCTTCAAGGAAATTCATGACTAACCACTTTCAAGTTAACTAAGGCATCTATTCTGAGTAGTGGATAGCCATTCATTTTTGGGCATATTGAGTTCAAATTGGTGAAGTTTATACACATTCTCCACTTGTCAATTTCTTGTCTCACAAAATCAGCTTCAAATAGCTTTTGAACATCTTCCCATATGGGTTTGGCGTGTGTCGCAACTATTTTTCATATCTTCTACTCAATTGGCCAGGACTCCTTTCTTGCATTTAACCTATGGTAGGTAACTTCTTAATCCACTCTTGGCGTCTCCACTACAATCCATGCAAAAATATCTAGGCAGTCTCACAACATCTAGAGCAACATGCATGCTATGCTCCTTATTGATGGAATCACTTATTTTGAGAGTTCTATCAAAATCTCCCTCAATTTCTTTTATTTCTTTTACTTGTTCTATGGTCTCCAACCCTAGACCTCATCCATATCCATTTATAAGACTTCTTTTGGGGAGTTAGCCACCTTCCTCATTATTCTAAGGTATTACGTGAGAGATTGGGTGAGGTCTCCTCTCACCATAATCTCTCTTCCCTCAATCAAGAACTTAATGATAATGTGGTGAGTGGACACCACAACTCTAAACCTATTTAATAATGGCCTCCCAAAAATGGCATTATAAGTCATCGGCACATCAATTATCATTAAGTCGGCCATCTCTATGTATTTATTGTCACCCTTGCCTTAGATGAATAGAAGGTCCAGCACTTGTATCACCCTTTACTCATTAGAGAAGTCGTATAGTAATCCTACAGTGGGTGTTAGCTGGGAAGCAAGCAATTTTATTTTATCAAAAATATATTTAAGGATTATATTAATAGAATTTCTCATATCTATCAGGTTACTCCCAATCTGATACTTAGTGACCATGGTTGTGAGGATAAATATTTTATTGTGTCAGTTCCATCTTATAACTTTGCCAGTTTTGATGAAGTTGAATGAGCGATGTGTGCTACAAGAACCCGCAATGTAGACATCAAGTTTACTTCTCCTACTCTAGCTGCCTTCATACTAGCTAGTGGCTCCACTCTTCCATCATGGATGATAACAAGTACAATCACGTGATATGCATGGAGTGAGTATGGACTAGCCCCTTTTCAGCTAGTTCCTTTCCTAAGCACTAGCTTGAGTCAATGAGCATAAACTCTTTTCAATTTTTTGTCCTAGATAAGTTCCTCCATGAGGCTTCATAAATGTTGTCACTCTTCTATGTGGTGGCCAAGAGTATTGTGGAACTCTCAATATATTGAGGTGTTTTTAGCACGTAGTATTGCTTTTATTAGCATCAGTCACATAAAGAACTCTTTATTCTGAATGGCTTCAATGAGCTTAGCAATGGAGATTCTCTTGGGAGTGTAGGTGGGGTAAGTAGGCGGATGGTGAATGGCTTCTTCATAAAGGGGACAACTAGCATTAATTGGCTCCTCCATCCTTGGCTATAGTGGCCTTGCAATTCTTAGCGACCTTTCTCATAAGGGTGCCATTTGGTGCTCATGTTGATGTCAATCTAAGGGTAGGTTCAATCTTTTGTTCCTCCTCTCCCTGAGATTGGTTCTTTCCATTTTGCATCCTCACTAGTGCTCTCTTATAATGATGAGTTAATAAGGGTGAGTTACTATGAAATCTCATTGACTATGTTGTACTCTTCGACATTGACATGGATGCTGGATAACTCCAATAGTTTGGCAAGCATTCTTAGTTGCTACAAGCTAAGGGCATACGTAAATGGACACTCCCTTAATCCTTGGATCAATGCAACTAAGGAGACTACAGGCTTCAGATCATTTACATAAACTATCTCCCTTTGGAATCTCATCATAATGTTTCTTGGTGATTCCCCTAGTTCTTTCCGCATTTTTGACAGTGCTTATGAACTCTTCTATGGCCTATGGGCACTAATAAATTAGGTTATAAACATTTGCTTGAATATAAAGAAGAAAGTGATCACTCCTACTAGTAGGCAAATGGACCACCTAAGTGCTGACTTTTTAAAGTCATGAGGAATAGCCAACACTTGAAAGCATCATTGATAGAGTGCAAGGAGTTCATGTGTTCAAGAGTTACCACATGGTTAGTGAGAACGATTTTATCTCTAAAGGATTCTAGGTTTGGTACCTTGAACCTAGGAGGAGATATGGCCTTTGTGAAATGCCTAGAGACAGCAATGGTGAGTTTCGACTCAGTTCTTCTAATTCACCTTGTAGGTGGGGTTTAGTCCTCATCATTCATCACTGTGTGAGCAGAATCAAGGATGGGCATCGAGGTAATTGCTTGGTCATGAGGTATGGGTTTAGTCCTCAACACGCATCACTCCAACGAATTGTCAAGTTCAAAGAACCTTCAAGACCGTTGTCCCTACAAACTCACCCTTAAAGTTCTCCAAAGTCTTCTTGGCTTGTCTTCATGATTCACTCCTTTATGTTAGTGAGGTCCTAACAAGTTGTATCATTATTGTTCTCCAAATTTATGAATGATTCCTATTGGTTCTATTGGTGGAGTAAGGCCTACTTTCTGGTTAATAGCAACAATCCAAGTTCACTACATTAAGCGGATGTTGAATTTAATTTTATTAATGGATGATACCTGACCCTTCTAGCAGACCGACAAGGTAAGCATGTTAGTAGGAAAGTGGATATGGAGATTATATAATGGAATTAAAGAATATAAGAGAAACCATGAAATGCTAAGATGATTATATATTAGTAGAATTTTCACTATCAATAAAAGAGAAATTTTTCTTCTAAATTGTTCTTTGTGACCCCTTATATATAGATCATGCGAACTACAGGAATGGATACACAAAGAAAGTGTAAAAAAGTGTAATGTCACGTCCATATATATAATGCTAAACAACCCATTGAGACTCATGTCACCTTTTGATTGGGTGAGAGACAGCTGGGATTGAATATATCTTTTTTGGGTTAGTAAGTGGATGTCGAGTGCACATCAGGAGAATTTGGAAGAGAATTATCTCCATGATGTCGGACAAGCCTATGAGCTACATCAGGGCGAGTTTATTGATGTGATGCTGATTGGAAATCGCACGGTATCCATGATAAACCCTGAGTTATCATAAGGAAGAGGGAATGAGTCGAGGTTGCTGATGGATGGAGTCATGGAAAATGTTGATGGGGTGGGTTAGAGACATTGAAATTAGCACTTTTCTATTGGTGAGTTTTGATGGAGTGGTAGTCGCACTAAGGGAGAGCGAGTGATTGATGGTGGAACCAGGTCATCTAGCATTTTTCTAGATGTGAATTCAACGAGGAATCTTCAAGTTGCCCCGCATGGGATGAGTTTTCTTGAGGACCTAGGTGAGTGACGCCTATTGATCCGTCTAGGTGAGACCTTCTATGGTGTCTAGACTTGTGCCCCCCTTTTTCGATTTTTCTTGAGCGAATTCTTTCTGTCATGACCTGCTATGTACCTGTGACATACCTGTGGAGGTATATGCATGGATACACATTATATTCATTAAGCTATTTAAATATAGCAATATGTTTTATTTAATAATTAACTTTAATTAATTATTAAGTTATTAAGAAATTCTTTATAATTACATTCATTATCATTCCCCAAAATTGCAACCCATAATACACATCAGGCATAGCTCGACATGTAAATGACTATTAATAGACAAATGTCACTAATAATTTTATTTCTAGCCATTATGGCTAGTGTGGTATTTTTCGAAAAGAAAGTATTAAATATTATTACTATTTATTTTTAGTTATTTCGATTTGAATGATTTGCCTATAAATTGGGATATTTTAAAGAACGAATAACTAATGATTTGTTATTTCAAAAAGCTTTATCGAAAGAATATATAAATAAAAATCAAATTCATAAAAAAGCAAATCCTTGGAATCTACTTTTATAATTTCTCTCAACCAATTTGTTTTGCAAATAACTTATAATATTTTATTATGTAATTTACAATTATTTTAAATGAGATGTTGTACCTAGATAAATTAGTGATTAGTTTTATTCACCATCAAAATTCAAGAATATTTTGATTATATTTTATTAAAATAATTTATTTATCGAGCCTCGTTAGATGCCAAGGATTGTAAGGCTTACTGTTATGTGCTTTCTCCTCAAAGATTACAAATTCTTTGCCAAAATTTACGGCATACTTTAGATCAATTTTTTTAAATTATTATTTTAAAAAATTATTTGATATATTTTAAATAAATTTTATTTATATAAAAAAACAAGTTAATTTTTAAAACACTCAAATAAATTTGAAATATTTTAAAAACTATCCCAACCAAATGCTACAACCACTGCCACCACCGCCATCATAATAGTTGATCACCACCATTACTATTACCATTACCATTACCATTACCTCGTCAAGCATGTCAAGAAATAAACAAAATAAAATAAAATAAATAATAAAAATAATCCCAAAAAAAACCCTTAAATAAAGAGAAAATGTCATGGATGTGTGCTGATTGGGTGTTAAATAACATAAAAATCTAGATTTACTTTAGTTTTATTTACATGTTAATTTTCAACTCAAAACAAAATTGCTCTTGATTTTCAATTTATCTGCATGCCTCAAGATGGTAAATATAACATCTCATGAGCCACATAAGAGTTGCAAAGACAGTTTCATCAAGATTATTTAAATTTCCTCGGAAAGAAAGCCATAGGCAAATTTGACTACAGTTTTATGAACCTGATTGTTTCATCTCAACCAAATAGCACTTTATTTCTATGTATCCGGCAACAATTCTGCCACTCTTAACATGACTACAACTACTCTGCACTGAAAAGAGCTCCATAAACTCCTGCTTGTGGCTTAATTAAGACCTGCTCTACAAAGAGAACAATACACGCATGGTCAGCAGGGGCTCAACAGCATAGCATAGCTTCATTAGCACAGTGAATTAACAGAGACCAACTCAAATCGAATTTGGCTTGAAATAGTCCTAGAAAGAATAGAGCTTGCCAGAGATTATATCTAAAAATCTATGAACGTGAAATATAATCATGTACTTATTCGCATGTTTTTCATCATTAAATAAGCTCATAGTAACAAGTAAATTGTAAGACCATTTCTTGGGCACTAAAATAAAAAAGAAATACACATTTCTGAACATAACAAATTACTTATAAAAATATCAGCTGATTATCATCATCTCCTAAATTTGAGGAATGCAAATAAACCTTATGTTTGTTAGATTAATTTCGAATAGGAAAGACAAACAAATGAAGACTTATAAAAAATAAAAAACCAAAGAGCAATGTTACAAATTTTACGATTAATGTATGGAAATTGTACCAAGGAATATGTTTGCTTTTCCAACGATTTCCACTAGTACATGGTTACAATAACCATCCCTAGGAACTTCCCTACTATGATTATTATTAAAAATTTGTAGAAGCTACATTTGAAATAAGGCTTCATTTGGTACGGCTTTCTCACTTTCTTAAAGAAGCTTTTTAGCGTAAAATTATAAGTTTTATATTAAAAAGTTGCTTTAAGAAGCAAGTGAGAAAGCCGTCTCAAACGAAGCCTAAATATACATCAAATGGCTATTAAGGTCTAGAAAAAATATATATATGTTTAAATTTGATGCTTGAAGCATATTGGCATAGTTGAAATAGAGAAAAAAATAAACACATGATTTTGCAGGCGAACAAATTTGAAAAATGTCACAAGTAGATAATTAATGCTTTGTTTGGGTTGGCTTTCTTACTACTTCTTAAAGCCGCTCTTTAGTACAATTTAAACAGTAGTAAGAAAGCCGTCCCGAGCAAAGTCAAAAGGAGAAATTGTGTGTATTTATGAGAGGGGGAGAGAGAGAGAAGACAAACTTGTAGCTTTAGAGGGAATCTAAAAAATTTCGATGTTTAATTCAGCCTTATCTGAATCAAACAAACCCTAATGATCCTTATTTATGCTAAAAGGATCATAGGGTTACAAACAAATAAACTGACTAAATATTTGGCCAAAAATAAATACTAATAAAAATAACATGATGGGAAATAAACCAAATAAAATAAAATCCAATTATTATTTGAAAACAAATATGCTACAAAACGCTAGGTAATGATTAAGTAAGCACATTAGGTAGATGATGAACGCAAATTTTGATCGAACAGATATCATCCATCTACCAAATACAAGCTCTCCTCCAAAGACTAATCGTATATATTCATCCATAATATTAGGCAGGGGCGGATCCAGCTTCTTTTTTCAGGGTGGGCAAAATTTTATTAAATAATAATAATAATAATAATAACATTAAATAGTAATAATAATAAAATAATTTAAAAAAAACCAATATAATGTTGTCATCATATGAACTGGCTGGATTATAGATTAGAAAATGCAAACTGTTTCATCATTTCATTAAAAGCAATAATTCCAAAAATAATTTCGTATAGGTGGAGAGGACGAGGTCTGAATGGAGGTCTCCAGGCTTCGATTAACCTCACGCCTCCCGACTCGGTCTGGCTTTGTCGGCGTTTCAGCATTGAGCCAAATGAGCTCTTAACCAATCAAAAGCTTAAAACAACTAGTAACATGAAAGCAGAACAAGAACAATTTTCCTTCAAATCCATTTCAACAGAATCGTATGAAACCAGTTACTTCACTCACATATCCAAACTTGTTTTCGATTGCAAAGCAGTGAGTATCACACTAGACCAGTGTGAGTATGACACTAGTTTAACAAACAAAATCAGATCTCCACTTAAACCTTATGGAAACCCAAAAGAAAAAAAAAAGAGATTTTGTAAATTGGTTCTTAACAAAAAAGACGATCAAACAAATTTAATGCTTAAAGTATCAAAAAATATTGAAGAAACCACTAACCAAACAGCATGGTATGCAGCAGCTAACTCTTTTATCAAGGCCTTCCTTTTGATAATACCAATCATTCGGCTTGGATCAAACTTCACAATTTCTTTATTAGCCACAACTTACTCTCTGGAGGCAGTTGTTAGCTCGAGGACATGATCCTTCAACTCCATTGCCAGTTTTCCCTTTCACGCTTCACAGCGAGCGAGCTCCCATCGTTGCTTCCGATTACAATGGCGTAACTTATGATCCGATAGGAAGGGAACGTCATCGAAGGAGCGAAGTCGAATAGCAACGAAGGAGCCGAAGAAACATGCAAAAGTCTTAGCTGGTGCGAAGCAACGACGACCTCTTGCGATTTGAGAAAGCCAAGGCCGGGGACCTCTTACGATTGGCGAAGGGAAAAGCCGGCGACGGGCGACCTCTTGCGATTTGGGAAAGGCCTGATCTTGGAGTTGCGAACGACGGAGAGGGAGCGATTCTGCGAAGCGAACGAAGAGTCGAGATGGGCAAAACTGAGGCGGCTGTGCGGGATTAATAATTTTAGGGCAAAAAATTTTTTTGAGGGTGGGGGGGGGGGCAAAATTCCGAAAAAGCCCCCTTTAATGAATATTTTTTTATTTTCAGGGTGGGCAAATGCCCACCCTCAACTGGCCATGGATCCGCCCATGATATTAGGTGTAAAACTCGTCATTGTCACTTAAGAGGCGCCTAATGTTGGATGAAGGTGGAATTGGAGCTGCAATTGGTTAAGAAGAATTAGAACTAGTGTGCTGTTGGTGGGGATACAGGACTCCACCTGAAGAGACGCCTATAAGAAACAGGGAGCCTCAAAAAATCTTTTTAAGGTAACAAACCTTAACATAGAAAAAAAGAATTATCTTATCTTGGAAGGAAAAGCAAGAACAAATGCAATGTACTAGATTTCTAAAACTATAACAAAACTTTGAGGTTGTGGCAAGTAATCTATTGTGGGTAGAATGCAATTAGCATATAGGATAAAGATAAACTAAAGCATGGTTTTCATCGTTACTACCCTAATCATTAGAATGAATGTGCGCTCAATTATAAAATTTTTATTATGCCATGCAAAGAGCCTATAGAAAAGTGGTCTCCCACTAAATTAGAGTTAGGAAAAGTCAATAGTAAGGGAGTCAACTTTTTGTATTGTTATTTAAAGTACAATGACTATATAAAAATCTAACTTTTGAGAACAGGGAAAGAGATATGGGATTAAGTGATTAACTATGAAGGAACATATGAGATAAGGGAAATAAAGATTAACATCTTAATGCAGGAGTACTAGAATTTCTAGGAGCCTGGAGACAAAAGTACAAAAATGTTTGGATGACAAAGATGATCAATGGTTGGTAAGTGTTAGTAAAAATTATGGTAAATATTTTTGCATATATTTTCTATGTAATTATTTTGTTTGTTGTTGTGCATGAAACTCTGAGAACAAAAGGCATAAAAAGAGAATTTTGACAACAGCGCCATGGCCCCATATCAATCACCGCTACAGTGCCAAATTTGGATCATCATGGCGCCACTACTCTCCAGAATTTTATAAGTTGATTCAGCGCCCCAAAACCATATCATTCAATGCCACGGCACTATGAGTGACCCAACACCAAAAGCCCGGCACTACTGCAGGTATGCTCTCGAGAAAATCTTCAAATAATTTAGTGCCCCAGCACAATATTCAGGAGCACCCTAGTGCCAGGACGCATCGTGTCGCTTGCTTTAGGCCAACACAGCAACGCCATAATGGCTCTGCAACTCAAATTCCCACGGAGCCGCGACAAGGAAGTTGGAGCGGTTCATTTGGGAAGTGTCACACCAATTTAGACTAGCACCACTGCAGAGACAAGCGAGTTGCACCGCAGTGCTAGTTCATTTAGTAGCACCGCGGCGCCGGTGACAATTTTATATATTTAGTATAAATAGTTTTCTTTTTGAATTTATGAGGGCTGACTGTTTCATTTATAAGTACAACAGTGTGAGTGAGAGAGTTAAGTGTGGGGAGGGACTGTACTTAAGGGAGATTGATCCGGAAGCCACTAGTATTTGTAATTGCTTGTAAAAGCTATTTTGGGTGCAATCTAACACACTTAAACTCTTGTATCTTATTTTTATTATTAAAATAAATGCTGCTTAGTGTGAATTCAATTCCTTCCTTTTTTTTTGAAGATATGCAAATAACATTAAATATAAAAGAAAAAGATACAAGAGACTGTGATAGTCAACCTATCACAATCCTTCCTAATCAAGTCAACAAAACTTGAAGGAAGTTCACTATCAACAAAAACATCCCAAAAGAAATCACCTAAGAGGGCTTGATGAGAATAGAAATCAGCCACTCTATTGCTATCTCTACAAATAAATTGAAAAATAACATTCTTAAAAACTTCTAAAAAAGAAAAATCCAATCTTTGAATTCTTTTATTCAAATCTTTAGTCTTCATAACCGAATTCTGCAACAAATGGATCATGTTAACATTATCTCCTTCAATAATAATACATTCTTGTCAATCATCCATTCTTGAAGAATGTTTTTGAAATTAAAAACAGCTAATAATTCCAATAGAGATATATCCCAATGTAGAAATTTTTTCCCATACGCAAGTATGGGAAATTTTTTCCCATACGCAAGTATGGGATGTTATCAGTAGAATTCAAGTTGGATGGTTAAAGTGGAGGAATGCATCGGGCTTGTTGTGTGATAGAAAAGTCCCCCTCAAACTTAAGGGAAAATTCTATAAGATGGTGGTGAGACCTGCAATGCTTTATGGTGCAGAATGTTGGCCATTAAAAGAGAAGCACAATACTAAGTTATGTGTTGCGGAGATGAGGATGCTCAGGTGGATGAGTGGATTTACTCTTAGAGACAAGATACGAAATGAGCAGATACGTGAAAAGGTTAGAGTAGCTCCAGTGGAGGATAAGATTAGAGAGAGTCGCCTTAGATGGTTTGGTCACATAAAACGGCAACCTTCCGATGACCCAGTTAGGAAAGTAGAGGTATTAGATTTGACTTATGTTAAGAAAGGTAGAGGTAGACCTAAAAAGACTTGGTTAGAAAATATTAGAAATGATCTTTCTTTATTAGATTTAAACGAGAATTTGACTTTGAACCGAACACAATGGAGAAAAAGGATTCATGTTGCCGACCCCACGTAGTGGGACAAAGGCTTGATGTTGTTGTTGTTGTTGTTGCAAGTAAAAATCTTCCTTTATGATCTCCTAACACACCAGCTATTCCCGCCATATTAGATTGCATAAGCGAAGCATCTACATTCAACTTGATTCAATCTGGAGGAGGGGGATACCAATTTTTGAACATCACATCATGCAGGTTAATATCCCAGTTCTGAAAAATTGGAAACAAATGTGATAGGAAACACTTGAAGATCTCAAGTAATTCCTATCAATCTTTAGAAAACAGCAAAAATTCCTCCACAAGAATCCATACAAAACAACGAAAACAGTAAATAATTTGTATTATTTGATGAAAGGGAAACGGAAAATAGCAAGATACAGTTGATCCTCAATTCGAGAGGATCGATCTCTCCCAAATTCTCTAGACGCCGGTAGAGCCCAAAAGAAACTTAAACCTAACAGATCTCAAATTTCAACCAAATTCAAGATTCCCTAAACTTAGGTAAACAAAATATTTAATGCATACAAAACAAAATGAAATCCCTAAACAATCCCTACATTCAAAATTCCCTCCCAAAACCCTCAAAAATCCTTCCAAACAGCCCCTGAAAGCTTGGACATCTATTTGGCGCGTATAGACAGGCGGAGAGTTCTGCCTGTTTTGCGTAAGTCGGTCCCGTCGGACCGGCTGGACCGGTCTAATAATACTCCCCCTCCCAAATATCCACCTTATCCACAAGGTGGAAAGATAAAAACCCTCCTCCATTCCTTCTTGATCGCAAAAGGGTAAGAACCTGAAGAGTTTAGTCCTTATACCTGTGCCCCGGCGTATACCTCTCGTAACATCGGAAACAGATCCCCTTCGCCCTCTTCTCCTGTAATTCTATTTCTGTGAGCTTCTTGAAGTTGTCCCCAGGTCTTCCTCCGATAGTCTTGTCCTTCGAAGTCTTCCTAAGAGTGTCCGGTGTTGATTCCTTGGGTGCCAAAAAGGTGGTGGTCATCCTGTTTGAGCCTCCTGAACTGCTACCTCCAGTTTCTCTCTCCAGGTGCCTCTGATCCTCCACTAACTGAGCTAACTCCATAGCCTCTCCCAAATCACGAGGCCTCATTACTCTAACCGCTGCTCGGATCTCTGGTATTAGTCCCTTCATGAAACTTCCCTCTAGCACTATCTCAGGAAGGTGGTCCAATCGGCTAGCAAGGTACTCAAATCTCTCCCAGTACTCCGTCACTGAACCCTCCTGTGTCAAGGCGAAGAACTGCTTGTATAAGTCTCCTGCCCTGCCAGTTCGGAAACGTTCTACCAAACAATCCTTGAACTCTCTCCAACTCCGTATGGGTCGTCGCATGTTCCTCCACTGATACCAAGACAAAGCCTTCCCTTCCAAACATAGGCCAACCGACGTCAGTCTCTCCTCCTCTGTCAACCCATTGATGGCGAAATATCTTTCTACCTTATATATCCACCCGTGAGCATCCTCCCCCTCAAAGATTGGCATCTTCAGTTTCCTCACCCTCGGGTCACACCAGTTTCCCCTAAATCCTCCATAACCTCCCATTCCTTGAATAGGAGGTGCTCCCCAATTGTCACGATCTTCCCTCCGACAATCATACCCAAACCCTTCATCAAAAGTCCCTCTTCTTTCAAAATCAGCACCGCGGCGATCGAAATCATCCCATCTTTTCAAATTCAGCACCCCTTCTTGCGTAGCCAATTCTCATCTCTTCCCTAGAAAGTAGTTCTAGATGAGGCATTCCGTCTTCTCCCTCCAAGATCTCCACTTCTGGATTTTCCCTTCCCCTAAACGTGTTAGGGTTCCCATCTCTTCCATGGCCGCCAGTAGTTTTCTTTGCTTCCGATGTCACTGGTTTGGTTTTGGCTTCAAGCAATTTCTTCAACATGTCTTCCACTACGGCGAACTTTTCAACCATCTTTTCATTGACAGATGCAATCTGATTTTGAAAATCAGCCATCTTCTCCTCAAAATGTGTTCTGAGTTGCCCAAGTTCTCCCTCCAAAACTTCAACCTTCCTTCCGGCCATTGGTTCCCCTTCGATCAACGTGCTCTGATACCAATTTGATAGGAAACACTTGAAGATCTCAAGTAATTCCTATCAATCTTTAGAAAACAACGAAAAATCCTCCACAAGAATCCACACAAAACCACGAAAATAGTAGATAATTTGTATTATTTGATGAAAGGGAAATGGAAAATAGCAAGATACAGTTGATCCTCCATTCGAGAGGAGGATCGATCTCTCCCAAATTCTCTAGACGCTGCTAGAGCCCAAAGGAAACCTAAACCTAAGAGATCTCAAATTTCAACCAAATTCAAGATTCCCTAACCCTAGGAAAACAACCTATTTAATGCATACAAGTCAAAATAAAATCCCTAAACAGTCCCTATATTCAAAATTCCCGCCCAAAACCCTCAAAAATCCTTCCAAAATAGCCCCCGAAAGCTTGCGACATCCATTCAGCGCGTACACACAGGCGGAGAGTTCCGCCTGTTTTGTGTAAGCCGGTCCAATCAGACCGGCTGGACCGGTCCAATGGACCGGTCTAACAAAATGCATTTGGATTGATTGAGAAAGAATCTGAGATGCAATCATTGAAAGTGAAGGAACAAACTTTCCATGCTTAAAAAGATTCCTGGCTTTCCAATTCTAATAAACTGAAGAAACATAAATTCTGACTAATCCTGGATTAGCATTAGATGTCTTTTCCATATTATAGTAGCAATGAGATAGACTTTGAAATTTAGGTAAATGAATACCCCAATGTTTAAATATCTCAAACACTTCAATTAACTTGTTGCAATGAACTACAATATGGTTTATATCTTCAATTTCCTGGCAATCTCGCGGACAATTAATACAGTCGTGCAATTTTCTATAATTGAACCAAAAATTAGTTGAAAGAGCATTATTTAGAAGTCACCACCAAAAAAAAATTTCTTTGGGACTCACCTTTAATTTTTTCAGCCATCTCATATTTATCCCAACTTCTTGTTGAACTTTTAATGAAGCTTCAAATGACATTGCAGTAACTGATTTACTAGAATTTGATATAATTAATTCCGGTTCATCATCAATCGAATCTGATATAATAGGAATGTCCATAATAATGTTTACCAAATCATCAAAAAAATACTTCTTTAAAATAGCATGATCCCATCTTTCTTCTTCATCAATGAGAGTAGACAACATTTTATTTTGAAGATCCATCATATTACAGGTAGAAGGCCACTTATTTAGACTTCTGTCAAGAATCCAAATATCATTTGTAATATTTATTTTGCTTCCATTACTGACCTACCATCTAATAATCGGCTTTAAAAAATGAGCACCATCATTTATTATACGCCAAGCCGGAGATGAACATCTTTTTATTTCCTCTTTCCATATGTCAGTACCATATTTCGCCACCATTATTCTATTTAGAATAGTGTGATGATTTCGTATGAAACTCCAAGCAATACGAGCCCTTAATGAATCTTGTCTTTTAGCTGCACCTTGAATTCCAAAACCACCTCGATTAGTAGTACATAAGAGTATTCCAAGAAATATAATGTAATCCTTGTCTTCCTTGCTCCTTATGCAATAAGAAGTTTCTACAAAACATGCCAATATCATATAAAACACCTTTCGGAATTAATAAATGAGAAACATATGAAAAAACAGTTTTTATCAACAAGATTCTTCCAGCCAATGATAGTGAACGAGATCCCCAAGTATTAAGTCTTTCCATAGCCTTATCCAAAACATTTTGGTAATCAAGAACCTTCAATCTTCTCAAAGCCATTTTTACACCTAACTAGGTGATTTCAGAAATAGAATGAAATCCCAGAATTTTGCTTAGTTTCCGTTTCCTTCTTCTAGATACTATTTTTCCAAATTTATTATGATTTATATGCTATCAAGTCCAGCTACAATAGTCAATCAGAATTCTATTAATCAGATTAGCATTGTACCTTGAAGCTTCGGATACAACTAATACATCATCAGCATACAATAGATGAGACATTTTTTCTGTATTTCGTCAAGTTTAATGCCAAGCTTTCTTCCTTTTTCATGGAATGCTTTAGAAAGTAGTTCAGAACACAAGATCAATAGATAAGGATATAACGGACATCCTTGTTGAAAACCACATTCTGCTTTTATCCAATCACTTTTCCTTCCATTGATGATAATAGAGAATTTCAGATGATTTATACACTGAATAATCAAGTTATAATTTTCAATGGGAAACCCACAACTCTTAAAATCTGACATAATGTATCCTAACACATACTATCATATGCTTGCTCCATGTCTAATTTTATTAACATAAATCCAGGTTTAGATGTAGAGAATATAAATTTATTTAATATCTCATGAGCCAACAAACAGTTGTGTGAAATAGATCGTCCTGGTACAAATGCTCCTTGCAATTTAGATATAATCAAAGGAAGACAAGTCTTCAATCTATTTAATATCATTCCAGAAACAATTTTATAAATGGTTTGACATAAGCTGATTGATCTGAATTTTGTTAATTTTGAAGCATTATGAACTTTTGAAATCAGAACAACCAAAGTTTCTTTCCAAGAATCAGGCATAATTCCCAAAGAAAAAAGTTTTCAACAGCATTCTAAATTTTGTTTTTTACTATATTCCAAAAAGATTTTAAAAAACAAGCATTTATACCATCTGCTCCAGGAGATTTATTATTATCCATTTTCATAACCGTAGAAAAAGCTACTCTTTGTTAAAATCTGCTGTCACGATGTGTTTCATTTCTTCATTCAACTGATGTTCTAAATTAAAAGATGGCTAGTTTTGTAATATGCATTGTCTTTTTCCCATTTTTTCTGAAAAAAATTATCAAAAGCTGACTGTATCAATTCAGGATTTGTCTCTATAACACCATTTGAAAGAGAAATTTGATTAATCATATTTCCATTTCTTCTAACTACAGTGAAAGCATGAAAAATTGAAGTTTTGATCACCTTCTTCCTGCTATTGAGATTTAGACCTTTGTCTCCACCAAGTTGCAAGTTTCGCAAGGGTAATATTCAATTCGTGAACTTTTTTCCTTAGTTCAAGTAACTTGCTCGGGTTAAGATCATCCAAACAACTTTCCTCCTCTTGCAATAACAATATATCATTTTGCAACATAACTTTAAGATTGTTTAGCTCCTTTAATTTGTTTTTACTCCAAAAAAACAAAATTTTAAGAGATCTTTTAACTTTCCTTTGAAGAAGATCAGATGCAGATCCAAAATCTTGTTTTTTCCAAGCTTTATTAAGAATACCCCAACATGCTTCATAAGAACACCACACATTCTCAAATCTGATGACTTTTTGATTGAAACAAAAAGAGTTGTTTAAATTAAGCAATATTGGATAATGATCTGAAGCAACTCTTGATAAATGTCTTATTATAGCAAAGGGAATATTTAACAATGCTTTAGAATTTAAACAAAATCTGTCTAATCTTTCCCATATACGAGCAAGACCATCTTTATTGTTACACCAAGGGTATTTAGGACCAACAGTACCAATATCATGAAAATCATTTTTTGTTATAAATTCCTTATCTCTTGAGAGCATTGAGAAAAAAAATAAATCTTTTTCCACCTTTCTTTTCATGCTTTAATAAAATAAAGTTAAAATCTCCTCCCATAATACATGGATTATCATTAGAAGTATATTCTTCAATCATTTACCACAAATTTCTTCTTTCATGAAGATCCTTATTGTCATAGACTATAGAAACAATCCATATAATACCATTAGGAGACTTTAAATGACCAATTACACATTGATTGGAAGAATTTAAAATTGACAAAGAAGAAATACCCTTTCTCCATAATGCAACAATGCCACCTACAGCTCCTCTAGCAGCAAAATGAAAGAAATCCCAATCATTACCAATAATTCTTCTAACTTCATTATTATCCATGGAATCTAATTTAGTTTCCATTAAACCAACAAAGAAAACACTATTATGTATAACCAAACTTCTCAAATAATGGGAAGCTTCTTTTTATTAGCTCCCCAACAATTCCAAAATAATATGGAAGACATTAAGAAACAAATGGGGATGAGGCCCCAACCCCTTCATGAATACCATCTCCTCTTCTAATTCTTTGGTTGTCCTTTATAGGCCCTAACATTCTCAATTCTTTACTTAATTTATTCTTATGATGAAAAGACTTAGGAGAATTATTGTCAATCAACTTAGATGCAGAAGACAAATCATCAAAAATTCCATTATCATTACCGACAACAACTTTCACAGGAATAAGATTACAAGACTTTAAACTAGCAGGTGAATTCAATACCTTCAAATTATTTGGAAGCTCAACATGATATTCTTCTTTGGACGAACATAATTCTTTGCTTCATGAAATGTTGGTTTAATTTGATCAGCAACATCTTCAATTTTATCAATATTTCCATTATGAGAAACATCTGCATCATTTTTCATGACCTCCTTCTGCATTTCATGCATCTTCAATTCTTTACGAGCAGCAATAGGTTTTGATACTAAAGAAGTGAATTCAATTCCATGGCTGGCTAATAATTGAGTTTAGGACTTGCGATATGTGGTGATGCATGTTTTTCTAAAGTAGACTCTGGAACATGAAATGTTGAATATTATTTTTAATTACTCATTGTTCTTAATTTAGTTCCTGCAATGTCCATACTCAAGTTTAACATATATTGTGATTCATTATCTTGACAGAGGAATAATAGAACAATTAGGATAATTGAAATAGAAAACTTACATGCCTAGAAATAGGATGGATAGGATTTTGGAGTCTAAGGAGAAACAACAACTATAGTAGGGTGAGAACCTTACTTTATACTCTTACAAGCTCGACAGAGATCTAAGAATTCATATGCTCTGAAAACAGCGCATCATTCACCATCATAGATTCATCATATTTTAATTTATTGAATTTCTCATTTAAGCATTTGCAGTAATTCTGTAGAAAGCAAATTCCATTTAGATTTGGTAGGATAAACTTTGCAATTTGAATAGACAATATTAGGAACATTTTAGGATAGAGAACTTCTCGTGGGATCAGTACTTTACTTTGAACTATATTTACTTGTGCGTATCATATAGACTCAACATAATTTCCATTTTTGCTAATCTTTATATTGCATGCAAAAGCTCTGTCATTAAGGAGCACATGGACAAAGAACAGATAAATAGGATCCTATGTTCTTTGTCACAAGAATGTGATCCAAAGATATCAACAATTTCTAAAGATCAAGATTTAACATCACATATAGTTGATCACCTACATGATTATCTAGTAGCCCATGAACAGAAAATTAGCCCTTCAAAAAGAGAGAAAAAATAACATGAAAAAGAAGATGAAGAATGTGGCACTCAAATGTCATAAAAGTAATGATAGTGATGTGTCACTATCCTGAAGTGATAATGAAGAGATGACATAACATATAAGACAATTCGGAAGGATATTCTAGAAGAGCAACAACAAGAATATAGGCAAAGGGAACAATTTAAATTTTAAAATAAATCTAAAGCTAATATTTTGGGTGAGAAGAAAGAAACCCTAACATGTTTTTACTATGAAAAGCCTACCCACATCAAATTTGAATTTCCCATGGATAATGGTGAAAAAAAAGGCACATTGTTAGTGAAAATTTTGTTATATTTTACACCACTCACTTTTTCTTTAAAGTTGCTTCACTAAAAGATTTTGTGTAGCAAATTTATGATAAAATATTTTAAAAAATGAAGAAAAATATCCAGCGCCGCAATGCTAGACTCTTGAGTGTTGTGACATTCAAGGCCAAAATCTGACTAAAGATAGAGAGCATAGCGCTACAGCATGCAACTTAGCAGCGTCAAATCGCCCACTATGTTGCCATGCTAACAAGGGTATCGCAACGCCAAATCGCTTGAGTGTCGTGGCGTAAATGTTAATTCAGCTAGTCTCAGGGTACGACGCGTCGATTCAGGGACAGCAACGTAACGAAGAATTTTAACAATGCTAAATCTTTAGTTTAAAATGGGAGCATCGTAGTGCTGCCACTAGAAGCATCATGACGCTTGTGACAGTTGAGTTCATAGCCGAATTTTTGTGGGGGGGGCTAGCCATTTGTACAGTTAATCTCAATCTTTGGCAAGATCTAGTGGAAGGGAGAAAGTTTGTGTAAGCAAACGAGAAGAGGAACTAGTGGCAAGGAGTCTATACTTGTGATTGCAAGACAATTTGGTTCTATCTATCCTTTTCTATTCTCTTTTATTTGTGTTTATTTGAAAATGTTTTCTCTGTCTATTTTAATTGCAATGACAAGCTAAATTTCATTTTGGACTTAAGATGTGTTGAGAATCATATCTACATAGATTATATCTCCATCCCATGAATTTTGTACAATGTTTAAAATTGCGTAATCGGGTATTGAGGCGTTTTTCGTTCGTGAGCCGAGGTGTAAGCCTCAAGTCATTTTGAGGCGTAAGCCTCAAAAATAAAAAATTGATTAAACATAAAATGATAAATTACATTCACCAGAGTGCTATGTTTCTATGTTGGATTCTTTCTATGACCTGATGCAGCTTTATTCATACTTCTGACCATCCTTTATAAGAAGAATATATTAGTGCAATATATCAAACCCCTAAACATAATGCTTCACTTATTTTAAAGATGATGAATATAATAAAATGCCGGGCAGCTGGGGGTACAAGGGGGCGCTACCCCCTGGCGGGGTTCTACTTGACCGGTCAAGTCACGAGGCCAAGGGGCAGCGCCCCCGGAACAAATTTTTATTGTAAGAGTAATTTTTATTGTAAGAATAATTTTTATTGTGAGGGGCAACTTCTATTCAGTACCCCTCAGTAGTAAGCCTCAAAACGATAAAAATAAGGTAATTTAAAATTATAAATAAACAACACCTCAGTCCTATAAGCGCAGCAAAAGCACAGTGAAAGCGTAGCAAAAGCAAGGGTGGGGGCCAAACCGAATAGATATATATTAGGTTAGGTTTTTTTTTTAATTTTAAGAGGCGGACGCCTCTAAAACATGAGGCAAGGCACATCTCAAGGCGCGCCTCAATGAACTTGAGGCGTACGCCTCAATGCCAGCTCTCATTAGGTAGGCTTTAAGGCTTAAAAGTTTAAAATTTTCCTGAGGCGTGCCTCTTATTGCACAATTTTAAACCATGATTCTGTAATGTTGTTTCTAGTTCTTTGGTGCTTAATTTAAGTTGTGTATAGGCCTGACACAATGTTAAAACCTAGTGTGATCTATAACATTGATAAAGGAGTAGTGGAACAATTAAGGAAATTAGAATGATGATTCTTCCATATATAGATATATTTTGGATAGAACATTAGAATCTTTAAGGAGATAGTCTCACAGTAGTAAAGAGTGTCTTTGTTAAAATCTTCAATGAGCTCAACAAAGATAAGGAGTTACACATGCTCTGATTCACAACAACAAATTAGAAGATCAATCTTTGTATACATGAATTCTTAACTATCATAAATTCAAGGTATATTAAATATAAAATTTTCATCTGATAATCTTAATTGTTCATTTACGTTAGCACCACCTTCTAATCTTTGCAATAAGATAAATTAAGCAGTTCATAGAAATAGTAATAGAGTAATATTGAGATCATACTTATCCTCATAGGAATGATACTAAACTTATATTTGTATTACTTAACACGTGCACTTGTGTAGTTTTCAGTGAAAACCTAAAATTGATATAGAGTGCTAGGGTTGGGATCAAATTTTTGGCGCCGTTGTCGATGATAGTAGATGTTATCTCTTTATTCACTTTATATTATTTGGAGAATTACTGATTTATTCTTATTTTGTTCATTTTGAACCTATTTTTTATTTTATGATTGTATGTTTTGTTGCACTATAAGTTGAAGCGGATCTATAAGTTATTTTAGTTAATTGTGATTATTAATGCAATTTAACTCTGTATTGTCACATTGTTCACTTATTACATAGTGTTGTGATTTTTAATTTTATGTAGTGTTTCTTGTTACATGCATAGTAGACACTAAATAGGATAACTGTTGTTTGACCTACTGATTGAAAAAAATATTAAAAAAATTAGAAAAACTTTAAAATATTAAAGAAAGAATTAGAAATGGAAAATCAAATTCATGAATAGGATCAGCGTAGACCTTTAAGAAATTATGCTAACTCTCTAGTAGATGGCATTTACCAGAGCATTAGTAGACCCAACATTCAAGCCAATAAATTTGAACTTAAACCTTCAATTATTCAAATTATACAGAACTCATAATTTGGGAGATCTCTTATAGAGGATCCAAACTTGGATATTACTAGTTCTTAAAATTTATATAACATTTAAGTATAACGGAGTCTCTGATGACGCTGTTAGACTTTGATTATTCTCATTTTTCCTAAAAGGCAAAGCAAAAAATATAGTTAAATTCCTTACCCCTAGGCTCTATTACTACTTCGAATGATTTGCTCACAAGTTCATAGCAAAATATTTCCCTCCATCTAAAACAGCTAACTTAGGAATGTCATTATATCATTTTACTCAAATAGATGAGGAGTCTCTTTATGAAGAATGAAAAAGATTTAACGAGTTACTTAGGAAATGCCCACATCATGCATTGTTATATTGTTTGATTATTCAGACCTTCTACAATGCATTAGTAGGGTCCCTTGGGTCGATTATAGATGTTATTGCTAGATGTTCATTAATATCCAAGCCCTTTATGAAGAAGCGATAGCTACTAATAACTTCCAATTGCCTTCAAATAGAGTCAATCATAAGAGAGTTGCCAGCATTTGAGTCAGATGCTTTATCTAATCTGACTGCTCAAGTAATTGTCATTAGGAAGTTTGATCAACTTGGAGTTAGTTCAACTGGGGGTGCACCTATGCTAGTAGATGAGAGCCTCTATGGATCATCTAATGACCCTAATTCATCAGGAGTAGAATCTTTAAATGCCAGAAATAATAAGGTAGAATAACCTTTATTCTAATATATATAACTCTGGTTGGAAGAGTCAGCTTAATTTTTACTGTAATAATAATCTAAATGGGGTCAATAATAATTGGAATAGCAACCAAACAAATAATGCAGAGAATTAGAAGTAGCCTCAACAAAATTTTAGAAATCCTAGGCCTAATTTTTCTCAGGATTCAATGCTAATAATCAATATAAGGATAAGAAGCCTTCCTTAGAAGGCTTGGTGTTGCAGATGGGGACCCAACTCTAGAGCCAAACTGTTGCCATAAGAACCAATTAGGTCCATTGGCTAATTCACTTAATAATAGACCCCAAGGAACCCTTCCTAGCAATACTGAGATTAATCCCAAGAACAAGAGTAAAGAGCAGTATAAGGTCATTCAATTGAGGAGTGATAAGGAATTAGAAAAGATAGTGGAGGTAGTTAGGAATAATGATAAGTTTGAGAAAGAGAAGTTTGACGAAGAACTAGTTGAATCCAGCTAACCTGTAGAATAACCTAAACCAGAGGAAAAAATAGAAAGCCTATAAAGAAGGTTCTAGAAAGACCACCATAACCATTTTCTCAAAAACTTTTGAAGAAAAACTTAGGCAATTCTTTAGATTTCTAGATATTTTTAAAAAATTGACCATCAATATTCCCTTTGCAAAAGCCTTAAGCAAATGCCTAGCTATGTCAAGTTTATGAAGGATATCCTTAGTCCTTAGGAAAGAAAAGAAATTAGAAGACTTTGAGAACGTTACTGTCACTAAGGAGTGTAATGCAATTGTAAACTCAAAAGTTAAAAGACCCTGATAATTTTACTATTCTCTATGTTATAGGGGATAAATTTTATGAGAGAGCATTATGTGATGTGAGAGCAAGCATTAATCTTCTGCCCCTTTCCATCTTTAAGATTTGACTTTGGATAGATTCAACCTACCACTATTACCCTTTAGTTAGCAGATAGATCACTCAAACACCATAGGGGGAGTGATAGAGGATATGTTAGTAAAAGTTGAAAATTTTATCTTCTCTAATGATTTCATTGTATTAGATATAGAAGAAGATATGGAGATACCAATTATTTTGATTAGACCTTTTTTAACCACTTAAAGGGAAATGATAGATGAGCGGAAGGAATAGTTAACTATGAGAGTGCAGAATCAAGATATGACCTTTAATGTTTTGAAGTCTAGGCAGTTCCCCAAAGATTATATTAAAGATTAGTGTTATATAGTAGATTTGGTGGATGATTGTGTGGAGAATTTTATAGATGAGATGCTATTTGATTGCAAATTGAAGCATTCATTACTCGAGGATGACAAAGGAAATTGAGAGAGATATTATTCATTTGTTAAATAATGTCCTTAGTGTTTTTAGGGAGAGATATGAGACATTAAACACATCATCTTTAGGTAAATCATTAAACCCATCTATCCATGAAGCACAAACTTTAGAGTTGAAAGCCTTGCCCGGCTATTTGAAGTATACATTTTTGGGAGATGGATCAATCTTATCTATTACTACATATGTTGATTCAAAAGAGGATCAAAAGGGTAAGTTCATTAAGATTCTTAGAACTTATAAGAAAGCATTTGGTTTTATGATAGTTAATATCAAAGAGATTAGTCCATCATTGTGCATATAAAAGATTTTGATGGAAGAAGACTTCCAATTAAAGGCTGACCCACAAAAAAGAATAAACCCTACCATGAAGAAGATTGTGAATAAAAAAAAACTCAAATGGCTTGATATATGTATCAACTACCCTATTTTTGATAGTGCTTGGGTTAGTTGTATTCACTATGTGCCAAAGAAGAGGGGTTTGACAGTAGTGACCAATGAAAAGGAGAAATTAATTCCCTCTAGAATGATTATAGGATGGAGGATATGTATTGAATATAAGAAGCTAAATAAGACCACTATGAAGGATCATTTTCCTTTGTCATTGACCAGATGCTTGATAGATTGACAGAATATCCATTCTATTATTTCTTAGATGATTGCTCAAAGTATCATCAGAATCCTATAGCACCTGAGGATCAAGATAAAACCACATTAACTAGTGTATATGGTACATTTGCCTTTCGTAGGATGTATTTTGGATTGTGCATTGGTCCTACAACATTTCAGAGGGGTATGTTATCTATCTTTTCAAATTTGATTAAGGCATTGAAAACTTTATAGATGATTTTTTTATATTAGACACTTCATTTGATTGGAGGAGATTTAAATGGACATGTTGGTAGAGAGGTAGATGATTTTAAAAGCATTCATGGTGGCCATGGTTTTGGAACGACAAATGAAGGTGGTAAGTCTATTTTAGATTTTTGTTTAGCTTATGATTTTTTAATTGCTAATACCTTATTTAAGAAAAGGAATGAGCATCTCATTACTTATAAAAATGGTTATAATACAACTCAGATTGATTATTTTCTTATAAGAAAATTAGATCGTTTAGATTGCAAAGATTATAAAGTTATTCCGAGTGAAAACTTATGTACCCAACATCGTTTATTAGTTTTGGACTTGAAGATAATGGGGAAGAAAATAAAAAATAAAGTAAAACGATTTCCTAGGATTAGATGGGGGCATTTAAAGAATATTAACAAAAATATTTTTGAGAGTAAGATTTTAGATCTTAAGATTTTGTCTGTGCATGAGGATGCTAATGTTATGTGGGAAAAAGTGGTTAGTTATATTAAGAATATTGCAAAAGATGTGCTTGGAGTTTCAAAAGGAAAAGCTCCTAATAGTAAAAATAGTTGGTGGTGGAATCCAAATGTGCAAGAAAAGATTAAAAATAAGAAGATTTGTTATAAAAATTGGTTTAATTGTAAAAATTCTGATAATTGGAAAATATATAAAGAGGCACGTAAGGAATCTAAGAAAGCAATATGCGATGCAAAGAGTTTAGCTTTTAGTGATTTATATAATAGATTAGATACTAAGGAGGGAGAAAGATATATGTATAAGCTAGCCAAACAAAGAGATAGGAGTAGTAAGGATTTAGTTCAAGTGAAGTGTATTAAGGATGAAGATCAAAAAGTACTTTTTTTTAGAAGATGATATTCAACAAAGGTGGATGAGATATTTTGCTAAACTTTTTAATGAAGAATGTGAAAATAAAATTGACTGTAGTGATCTTAGCACCCTAAATGAAAATAAAGATTTATGTTTTTATCGGCGTATTAGTAAAATCGAAGTTAGAGAGGCTTTGAAGAAAATGAAGGGTGGAAAAGCTGTTGGACCTGATGATATTCCAATAGAGGTGTGGAAATGCTTAGGAGATGAAGGAATTTCTTGGCTTACTAAATTTTTTAATACTGTTTTGAAGACTAAAAAGATGCCAGATGAGTGGAGAATGAGTGTGTTAATCCCTATTTTAAAGAATAAAGGTGATGCACAAGATTGTGCGAATTATAGAGGAATTAAGTTAATGTGTCATACTTTAAAACTATGGGAACGAGTTATGGAGCATAGGTTGCGGCGTGATACTAATGTTTCTCAAAATCAATTTGGATTCATGCCGGGTAGGTCTACTATGGAAGCCATACATTTATTAAGAGGTTTGATGGAGAAATATAGAGAGAATAAGGAGGATTTACATATGATATTTATTGATTTAGAAAAAGCATATGATAAAGTTCCAAGAGAAGTGCTATGGAGAGTTCTTGAAAAGAAAAGAGTTAATAACGCTTATATTCAAATCATTAAAGATATGTATGCAGGAGCTATTACTTGTATTCAAACACAAGGTGGTTTGACCAAGTATTTCCCTATTTCGGTTGGATTACATCAAGGATCAGCCTTAAGCCCATATCTTTTTGCTTTAGTCATGGATGTTCTCACTAGACATTTGCAAGAGGATGTACCTTGGTGTATGCTTTTTGCTGATGATATTCTTCTTGTTGATAAGACTAGAGAGGGAGTTGAAGGTAAACTAGAATTGTGGAGGTCAACTTTAGAGTCTAAAGGTTTTCGCTTGAGTAGATCTAAAACGGAATATATGGAGTGTAATTTTAGTAATAATAGACCTAGTGAGGGCATTGTGACTTTGGCCGATCAAGTCATTAATAAGAGTACACGTTTTAGATATCTTGGATCTATTGTTCAGAGTGATGGTGATATAGATGGGGATATTATCAGCAGAATCCAAGTTGGATGGTTGAAGTGGAGGAATGCATCAGGCTTATTGTGTGATAGAAAAGTACCTCTCAAACTTAAGGGAAAATTCTATAAGATGGTGGTGAGACCTGCAATGCTTTATGGTGCCGAATGTTGGCCATTAAAAGAGAAGCATAATTCTAAGTTAAGTGTTGCAGAGATGAGGATGCTCAGGTGGATGAGTGGCTTTACCCTTAGAGATAGGATACGAAATGAGCATATTCGTGAAAAGGTTGGAGTAGCTCCAGTGGAAGATAAGATTAGAGAGAGTCGCCTTAGATGGTTTGGTCACGTAAAACGGCGGCCTCCCGATGACCCGGTTAGGAAAGTAGAGGTCTTAGATTTGACTTATGTTAAGAAAGGTAGAGGTAGACCTAAAAAGACTTGGTTAGAAAATATTAAAAATGATCTTTCTTTATTAGATTTAAACGAGAATTTGACTTTTAACAGGACACAATGGAGAAAAAGGATTCATGTAGCCGACCCCATGTAGTGGGATAAAGGCTTGATGTTGTTGTTGTTGTTGTAGACACTTCATTTGATTCTTGTCTTGAGCACTTAGATGTGATTTTGAAAACTCCTAAACAACACTCAAGCACTGAACTAATTACCTTAGGATAAAATGATTAAAGGTTTAGTAAGAATGAATCTTTTAGATTAATTTGAAGGCTTATTAAGCATGTACTTATGAAATTATAAAAGCTGCAATGAACCTTAGGTGATGATAACATAGGTTACACAAGGGAGAGAAATAAACAGATATTCAAAATCATTAAGAAGTACTTTGTAAAAATATGAAAAGGAAAAAATAAGTAAAAAATGAAAAAAAAAAATGTAAGGTGAAAAGATAATTATAGAAATATCAAAAATTGGTACCTGAAAGTTTAAACTTCACTTGATTAATCTAAAAGTTGAAATTAAACTAAGGGGAATTAAAGGAATTATGGTACATAAGAAAGCTTATAATTTGACTCGAAGATTAAATAAATATGACGTTCTCCTAAACCCAAAATCATTAACCCTAGATAAGCAGCCAAAATTCTCAAATACGCATTTAAAAGTTAAACTTACAAGGAATATTGTTGAGATAAATTGTTAGATTGTCTGTTATAGATAGTATTAATTAAGTCATTAATTATGAAGTATTACTATTAGCATCATTAAGTTAATATTTTCTTATTTTTAAAAATTCAAAAGTTACATTCTAGCCAAATAAGATAACATATTAATAAAGTGCATGTGGATTACTTGAGGACAAGTAATAAATTAAGTTTTAGGAGATTTTGTTAGTAGAATTTTTATATTTCACATCCACTTTTGCTTTAAAGTTGCCTCACTTAGGGATTTTGTACATGAAATTTCCATAAATGTTTTTTTAAAAAATGAAGAAAATCCATCGCCGTGGCGCCAGGCCCCGGAGTGTTGCGATAATCAAGGACAAAATCTCACTCGAGAGCTTGGCGCCGTAGTGTGCAACTTAGCAACGGAACAACGCTAGGTCGCCCATAATGTCGTTGTGCTAATAAGGGCGTCACAGCGCTAATTTGCCTGAGTGCCACGACCTATAAGTTAATTCAGTTACTCTCAGGGAATGACACGTCGATTTAGTGGATTTCTCCTATCTAGTTAATTTTGGTCCAAAATAATAAATACAGCAGGCTATATGATTAGTAATGTGAACATTAGACCGATGAATAATAAGATATCTCATGAGATTTTAAAAAACAAAAGGCCCAATGTATTCTATTTTCATATATTTAGATGTAAACTTATACATGGAAAATTGGGAAGGAAAGCTGACCTGAATTAGATGCAAGATCAGACAAATTTAAAACTAATTGTAATTATAGTAAGGCCAATAGAGTTTTTAACTAGAACAATTTGATTGTAAGAAAAACAATACATGCAATATTTGACGAGCAAAATTAGAGGTTGCCTAGGACTTAAAAACATAAACCTGGATAAGCTTGTAGCTATCAAGGAGGATCCATTAGCACCTAAATTTCCCAAGGAATTGAGGTAAACTTCCAATCATCCTAAGAAACTTATTATAGAAGATCCCGTACAAGCTGTTATGATTAGTAGTGTAATTAGAAAGGAGCTTGATCATTCTACATTTTTGTCTCATGTTAAACATACTTATATGGATAAAAGCTTTGGACGATAAGTTATGGGTGCAGCAATGCAAGAAGGGCCGAATCAATTTGTTAAGGGGGAGATTTAAGAGCTAGTGCCTATAGTGCCTAGCACTAGTGATTAGCATGTGATAGGTACAAAGTGGGTCTACAAATGTAAGTAGATGAATTAGGAACAGTGGTAAGAAATAAGACCAGGTTAGGTTAGGAGCTTAAGGGAATAGTCAAATTGAAGGAGTAAATTTTGAAGATTCATATAGCCATAATGCTAGTTTAGAAGATATTAGACTATTACTGGCATTTGAATGTTTTAAGAGATTAAGACTATCAAATAAATGTGAATAGCGCATTTTTGAATGAGATCATAAATGAAGATGTCTATGTATAGTAGTCACCATGATTTATAGATCATATATACCCATACATTGTGTTTAAACTAAAAAGGGTGCATTATAGATTAAAACCAACTCCTAGATCTTGGTATGAGAGATTCCATATATTTTTAATTACTTTTGGATTCAATAAAGATAAGATAGGCATTATGTAATTCATTATGAGGATTATAAATGAGCTTATTGTAACTCAAATATATGTATATGATATTTTATTTAGAGCCACAAAATATTTGTGATGTCATGAATTTGTAATCACTATGAGTAGGACCTTTGAGATGAGTTTAGAAGAAGAGCTCAATTAGTTTTTAGGTATACAAGTATTAAAATAGATAGACGATATAATATTTATATCTTGAACTAAGTACTTTCATGATTTGAGTACAAAATGTAATCTAAAGGATTCAAATCTATTAGTACCCCATGAGCCCATTAACAATTTAGATAAAGATGTAACTGTGAAGGTAGTAGACTCTATGTTTCATAAAGGTTATACGTGACAGGCGGTAGACTAGATATTATATTTGTAACAGAACTTTATGCTAGATTTCAAGCAACTCTCAAGGAATCACATCTAACAGCAATATAGAGAAACTTTAAATACCTTACAGGAACATGAAACTAAGGATTGTGGTAACCGAAGAACGAATTATCCTTTGAGATTATAGAAGATTCTTTAGCTAACTATACAAGGTGTAGAGTCAATCAAAAGAACAGCTTGAGCATTTATCAGTTTTTAAGACTTTCACTTAAACCATAGTCCTGTAGAAAGCAGAAATTGGTGCTTTATTTACTACCAAGGCTAAAAAATGTAGCTACAGCTAATTGTGTTGCATAGCAATTTTGGATCAGTAAACAACTCGAGGATTATGAACGTAGCTTATAGATCAAATTCTAGTTAGGTGTGATAACACCAATACAATAAATCTAATAAAAAATCCTATCCAACACTCAAGAACAAAATATATAGATACCTATCACCACTTGCTTCAAGATCATGTTGCTTGAGCAGATGTTAGTATAAATCACCAGCTTGCCGACATCTTCAATCATTTAGCTGAGGATCATTTCTGTTCTCTTAGAAGATAGACCACTTAATATGGATATTTTCTAGTAGTTTACTATATCATGAACAAGTCATCTTTAGGTCACTTGTCAATCCAAAATTAAAAAAATTGAGAAAGAAAAAATCAGAAATAGTTTTGAGCTCATTAACAAACACCCTGATATGCCTCGGTATCAAAAACAGCTAATCAACAAGGATAAATTCAGCAAACAACATATTTTTTTAGTGATAACCCCAGAAATACACATAAAACAAGATACAATGATCATCTTTCGAGAGGAGGCCCTTCTCTCCCAAATCCTAGACGGCGCTAGAATCCCATACAAAAATAGTGGACAACAATCACTAATCAAATTCTACATACAAAGCATAATATAAATCCTACTACTTATAATAAACAATAAACAACAAATTTCAAAACAGCCCTCACCCAATTCACTCTCAAATCAGCCCCCAAATCTTCCCTCTTAAATTAGAAAACATCTCCTAATTTATCTGCTTCAAGTTTGACCTTTTAATTAGAAAACATCTCATAATTAATCCTCTTAAAATAAGAATTCAAATTAGATCTCTTGCCATAAATAATTCCCACTTAATTTAATTTAAATTTTCCTAAATAATTTATCTTTAATTAAGAACTTTCCTAAATAGCATCCTCTTGATTAGGAAACTTCCTAATTCCCTCCCAATCAAATCGGCCGGTCCATCAATACTCCCCTCCCAATGTGTCATCTTGTACTCAAGGTGGAATGAAGGAAACTGTTGTTGGAGCACTGGACTAATACCACTGGACTGAAAAATGGACAGTCATTGGGTCGAATGATCCCTGCATCCAGCATCTCTCTAATCAATCTCTTCATCTCATCCTTCTGGATTTGGGGAGAACGGTACGGATGAACACTAATATGTGAGACTCCTTCCTTCAAAATGATAGCGTACTCGTGTTCCCGCAGAGGAGGCAAATCCTGAACTGACTAGAACACCTTTCTATATTTTTGTAGGAGTGGCTGAACTATGTCTGATGCTTCTATTTTCTCCCAATCTTCTTCTCCTTCCAAACTCTGCAGCTCCATCAACAATCCCACTCGTTCACCCTTTTACCTCCTTGGAAGTGGCTCTAAAGGTAACATCTCCTCTTCTTCCCCCAAAAGTTTCACCTCCCGATCTTCCCTCATCCAACTCCTCCCGATCTCCTTTCCCTTAGATTCGGCCAAGGAAATCCCGGTTAAATCTTGGTTATGTTTAGCAATCGGAACAACCCGTGGAGTTTCGGATTGCATCTCCATGAGCTTCCTTAGCATCTCCTTCACCCTTTCCAATCAATTTTTCATAGATGTAAACCTTCCTTCCATGGTTGAGAACTTTTTCTCAACATCGGATTTGATTTGCTCCATCTTCCTTTCCAATGCCTCAACCTTCTTTACTATCATAAGTCCCAAAAAATTGCTCTGATACCAATTTGATAAGCCTCGGTATCAAAAACAGCTAACGAACAAGGACAAATTCAGCAAACAACAGATTTTTTTATTGATAAACCTAGAAATATGCAAAAATAAGATATAATGGTTTTCTTTCGAGAGGAGGACCTTCTCTTCCAAATCCCAGATGCCGCTAAAATTCCTTACAAAAACTGTGGATAGCAATCACTCATAAAATTCTGCATTAAAAAGATAATATAAACCCTACTACTTATAGCAAACAATAAACAACCAATTTCAAAACAGTCCTCCCCAATTCCCTCTCAAATCAGCCCCTAAATATGCCCTCTCCAATTAGGAAACATCTCCTAATTAATCCCCTCCAAATCAGCCCCCAAATCTGCCCTTTTTAATTAGGAAACATCTCCTAATTAATCCCCTCCAAATCATAATTCAAATTAGATCTCTTGTCCTAAATAATTCCCTCCTAATTGTATGATTATTTATAATTTCTTTAGTGCCATGTGGTATGCCCCATGTCAAACCATTTTCGACCACATGGAATCCAAGGAGGTCAGTTCGAATGGCAGAATTTTGACTACTTTTCATCCATAAAAGCATTCAAAAGCATTAAATACTTATAAATTATTATTATTGGCCTCATAACTACACCCCTTTTATTTTCAAATTTTCTAAAATTCTAGAACCCCAAATGTTGTGCCTCTACATACCCCTTTCATTTTCGAACTATTGACAGCCATATTCTCCACAATATCTCATTTTCTTAAGGCTAAGTCAAGTAAAGAAAGGTGTAATCCAAGTGGAGAAAGGCTTCAAGCTATAATTCCTAGCTTGAACTTATTTTTATTTGTGTTTATTTCCCTTGATCTATTCTAATGAGTCCCTTTCAATTTTTTTTTCTACCCCCTTCTTAATGTCTAGCCATCCTAAAAAATTCCGTCATCATAATTATGGTGAGTCATCATCCCGTTGCCTAAGCATAAACCATGCATCTATAAAACTTCCACGGTATACCAATCCTACAGTTGACCTTGGCTATAACACACCCATTTTTTAAAAAACCAGGATGTGCCTCTCCCTTCCCTTCCACTCCAATTTTATTCAAATATTTTAAAAAAACCGAACCATTAAAGAAAATGATTCCATACTAAGTGAAATTCCATGTCCAAGAGTATAAATTTGAAATCAACACATTTACCAAGACTAGGAGAGAAGATTTGGGTTATCATTTATCAAAAGATTTTGCCAACTTTTAATTAGTCCTTCATCAATAACAGCCTACACAAAATCCCATCTCGATAACACATCACCAGCCAAAACATCTTATCTTCATCACATATTTTGTCGCAGCCAATTAAGACATTGATAGACAAGGCATGCTTTTGTCTATCATGTGTCAAATTATGCACCTCAAAAGTTCTACCCATCAAAGGTCACATAACTTAAGCCTCGTCATATAAATGAATTTATTATTTATTTAAAGTATCCTAAGCTAGACCTGAGTGCCTATCTAATTGATCAATTTCATCCTATGATGCACCGACACTCCGTTTTAAGAGGGTATGCAGTGTCAGACACGGACACGCGTCCGACACGGCAACGACACGTGTCGGACACGCTATTAGTGCGTCCCATTTAAAATAAAAAAATAAAGTAAAACGGACACGTGTGTCGGACACGCGTGTCCGGCTATTTGATAATTCAATTTAAAAAAAAAAAAGAAAAACTCTAATACCACAATTTCATATTAGCTGATTCATGCCCGAGTCTTCATCTTTGCCCTAATCCCGTATTCCTATTCGTATTCGTGGTCTTCCCGAGCGATTGAGGCGAGCAGCGGTCAACTAGAGATCTTTCCCGCGAGCAGCGGTCCCCTGGAGATCTTTCTCGCGAGCAGCGGTCCCCTGGAGATCGCACCCTTAGTCTTCCCTTCCGGCCGTAAGCAACAAGCCTTCCTCCTTAGTTTCTGTGCGCAGCCGAGGGAAGCCGACACCAAACTGCGTAAAAATTTTCAAACCTATAAGTTGATTTCGCCATTTTTTCTCCATTCGTCATTTCTGTTCATTTAGCTGCCTTTTTGCTACGCTGTAGCTGCCCTTTTGCAAAAGCGCAATAAAAGCGCAGCAAAAGGGCAACTAAAGCGCAAAAAAAGAGTAAATGATTCATGCGCTTTCACAATTAAAAAAAACCTTACAATAAAAATGATTCCCTTCACTGCGCTTTTGCTGCGCTTTAGTTGCGCTTTAGTTGCGCTTTGGATGCACATTAGCTGTGCTTTTGCTGCGCTTTAGTTGCACTTTAGCTGCGCTTTAGTTGCACTTTAGCTGCGCTTTGTGGCGCTTTCATTGCGGTCGAACCCCGCCAGGAGGCAGCGCCCCCTTGGACCCCCGGCTGCCCGGCATATTGTTGTATTCATTATCTTTAGAATAAGTGAAACATTATCTTTAGGGGTTTGATATATTGCACTAATTTATTAAGCCTTTATTTTTTTCATTTCACCAGTGTGTTTGAAAGCAAAATGAACTCTGCTGCTGGTGGGAGTGGATTAGGTGAAGGTTCAAAAGAGCCATCCGTAGAAACTGATAAGCTCTTATGGATTCATGTTAGAATGTTAGGAAAAACTTCTGAAGGAGGGAATGTGTTATTCAAATACAAATATTGTGGTGGCACCTACAAAAGATCTTATTCTAGGGTAAAAGCACATCTACTTAAGATTTCTGGTCATGGAATTAAAATGTGTCCTAAGATTACTACGTCGCAATTGATTGAATTGAACAGACAAGTTGATGAAGCTGAATCTATGATCAAAAGGGCACTTCCTAAAGAGATATCTTTGTCATCTACCCATGGTTCATCCCACACTTCTTCCTCATCTGTTAGAGTTGATCATTCATTATCATATAGAAGTGAAGGATATGATTCAAAGAAAAGAAAAGAAGTTGCCAGTAGAGAAGGCTTTTAACATGCAACAGCGAGAGGAATTGGATGGTGAAATTGCAAGGATGTTTTTTTCAGCGGGACTTCCTTTCAACCTTACAAGAAATCCTCATTACAAGAATGCATTCACTTTTGCATGTAATAACAACCTTGCAGGTTATGTTCCACCTGGCTACAATGCAATAAGATCAAAATTATTGGAAAGGGAAAGAGCACATATTGAAACATTGCTTGAACCAACAAAAGAAGTGTGGAAAGAAAAATGTGTCACTTTGATGTGTGATGGTTGGACTGATCCTCAAAGAAGACCACTCATTAATTTCATAGCCGTTACAGAGAATTGCCCAATGTTTATTAAAGCTGTGAATTATGAAGGAGAATATAAGGATAAATATTTCATTGCCAATTTGATTAAAGAGGTGATAGTCATTATTGGGCCTTCAAATGTTGTGCAGGTTATTACAGATAATGCACTGGTATATAGAGCTGCAGGATTGTTGTTAGAGCAAACTTATCCTCATATATTCTGGACTCCATGTGTTGTTCACACTTTAAATCTTGTTCTAACAAATATTTGTGCAGCAAAGAATACAGAGACAAATAAAATCATATATGTGAATGTCATTGGATAACAGTGGTTGCAGATGATGCTGTTTTGATCAGAAATTTTATTATGAACCACTCAATGAGACTTTCATTGTTTAATGATTTCTCACATTTGAGAATATTAGCTGTTGCTGAAACTCATTTTGCCTCTGTAATAATCATGTTGAGAAGATTCAAATAAATAAAAAAAGCTCTTCAATCTATGGTGATTAGTGAGAAGTGGTCTTGTTATCGAGAAGATGATGTTGGGAAGGCAAGGTATGTGAAAGAAAAGGTCTTAGATGATTTGTGGTGGGATGATGTATATTACATTTTGGCTTTCATTGATCCGATTTATGATATGTTGAGAGAGGCTGACATAGATAAATCATGCCTACATTTGATTTATGTGATGTGGGACTCTATGTTAGCAAAAGTGAAAGAAATTATATACAGACATGAAAGAAAGTCACATAATGAAGACTCAAGTTTTTGGAGGATTGTCTATACCATTCTTGAGGATATGTGGATCAAAAGCAACACACCTCTGTATTGTTTGGCCCATTCATTAAATCCAAGGTACATTTGTATTCATCTTTTAAATTAATTTTAAATTTTTTAATAAATGAATAAATAATTTTATATGCTTTGTATTATTTGAAGGTATTCAAGTAAAGAATGGCTTCAAGAAGACCCTCAATGTGTCTCATCATAAAAAGATTTAGAAGTGTCAAATATGAGAAAGATATGCTTAAAACGATATTTTTCAAATGAGGAGGAGAGAAGAAAGATTAATATAGAACTTGCAAAGTTCTTTGGATATTTAGAGGATTTTGGTGATCAAGAATCTTTAGTTGATAGATGAAGGATGGATCCAAAAATGTGGTGGTTGATTCATGGAGCTTCAACACCGCTTCTTCAAACAATAGCAATAAAACTTCTTGGTCAAGTATCATCCTCTTCTTGTTGTGAGAGAAATTGGAGCACATACTCATTTATTCAATCGATGAAGAGGAATAAAATAACTCCACAACGAGCTGAAGATTTAGTTTATGTGCATACAAATCTTTGTCTTCTATCAAGGAAGACCCCACTTTATATGACAGGTGATAACAAGATGTGGGATGTTGCTAGAGATGGGTTCGAGTGCCTTGATGATATGGGATTATTGGAGGTTGCAAATTTTTCTCTAGATGAATCAAAATTGGAAGCAATGATATTCAATGATGATGATATTGAAGGCCAAAGACCAACCTCTGAATCTAATTCTATCATTCCCTCTATTGAGTAGTTGAACCTTCATGTTGTACTAAATGATTTTTTGCTTATATTTTTATGATTGTACTAGACATTTTGCACTAAACATTTTAATGTTATAAGCTAAACAAGATTTATTATTGCTTACCATTTTCAATATGGTGTCACCTTTATTTCTATATATTATATTAAAAAAATTATTATGCCGTGTCCACGCCGCACCCGTGTCCTATATTTCTAAAAAATGCTGTGTCCCGTGTCCGTGTCGTGTCCGTGTCGCCGTGTCCGTGTCGGTGCATCTTAGATTTCATCATGCCTTCCTTCCTACTGATTTTTAGTGTATCTCATCAAGGAGGGACTAGCTGCCCTTCTCATTCAGCATCTTCATCCACATATGTGTAGGCACATCTCTATCAAGAGTGGCAAATCGAATTTATATCAGGAGTGAATGATTGAACAATATTGGCTTACTAAAGACAGACTGCCATAGATATTGTGTGCAAGATGATGAAGATGAGCAGATGAGTTTTGACTTTGTTGGTGCTTAGTTGCTTTGGAGTTTGTCATCTTTGGAGCTTTTTTTTTTTTAATGGTTGCATTTCTATCTCTTTATCGTGTTCTTACGTTGTTCACCACAACTCCAAACTTAAGAAAAATAACCCTAATTTTTTCCATGCAAAAGAGAAGAAAGCATGTAGTGAACATGAGAGTTTTTATAGTATGGGGTAGTAGAAATTTGAGTAGGGAAGACCATGTACCTTCCTTTATTTTGTCAATGAAAATTATTTTCTAATCATATCATCACCACTTGTGTCGTTATTCAACGCAAAATTGTTTGTTACACCTGTGTTGACTAGAATCACTAAAATTTTATTTATTTCATTTGCGTTTGAATTATTGCCCATGATTATCATTTGTTTAAGCACAATTTTATTTACATGCTTATCATTAGGGATAGGGTTTGTTGTCAAAATCTCTAAGTGCTTTATAAATTCCTAGCATATATTTATCATCATCAAAATGGGATAAATTATTGACTTTATGAGCCCAAGTGAGTTCTAGATTGTGATGATCACAAATATACGAAGGAATTTGAACTAACGATTTCAATTAAAATTATGCATCACTCCATATAGATACATAGTTTTTAGAAATTAGAAAAATAATACTAATAGACCCACTAAATTTTGTAGGTATCCGCTAAAGTTTACGGGCCTCCAATAATGTCGATTCTGGAAAGTATTAAGTCCTGAATCTTGTTGTTTGGAATCTAATCAATTGCAAAAATTAAGTAATTTTGAATGTCGCTATTGTCAAAAATGTAAGAAAACATCAATGCATTATTTTAAATGATTTAATTAAAACCCTAAGGCTCTAGTATATACAACAACTTATACCATTGACCTAAAAGTAATGCTTACATGTAACAACAGAACCTCCACTTTAAAGGATAGCCACCAACCTCTTCTCTCATTCCAAAAATACTTGAGATTTCAACATCTTATTGAGAGAAACAAATTAATTGTTTTGCTAGAAGGAAGTTATTGATATTTTGGTGTTGATGAGCTCGTTGTTCTTCATGCAATATTGCATGCACATGTAAGACCATTTCACTTATACTTTTATTTTGGTTTCTATTGATTTTTTTCCTATAGATTGGTTAATTGTTCTGAATGAGGTTGCTTAGAGATGATGCCCTTGCTTGGAACAAGGTGATAGGAAAGATTTCCCAAAGATTCTTATTTAGCGCAAGCATTGTTGAAAATCCTTGATGACTGTTAAGTGAAAATAATGTAGTATTTTTATTCTATTAATTCCAGTAAAGATGTATGTTTTAGTTCATGTTGTACAATAATGCCTCAAGAAATATAGCAAAATTTGCAATGTTTAAAACTAACACCACAACGCCACAACTATTAGCGTCGCAGTGTCTTCTCAATGCCCCATCGCCTGTTTTGGACATTATAGCGATGGAGTCTCGAAAAAATTTCACTGAAGTCAATGCCATAGTGGATCTAAGGGTAGCACCGAAATGCAGAAAATCAACATTGTAGCATCAGAGCATCGTGAAAAATTGCAAATAATTCAATGTCGAAGTGCCAACATCGAAAGCACTGCAGTGTCAGATTATATAAGCGAGCACCACAGTGCTCATCTGCAGCGCCACAACGCTCATCTTTTGCAACGCCATGGCGGAACAATTAAGAAAAAGAAGCGTCGCGCAAACTCAACCAAAAGTCGCGCTGGTTCAATCAACAGCTGCGTCGGCTTAGACTACTCTCCTATCTTGGGAAAATCTCCTTTGCATTAACGCTTAACATCACTTCTAAACCCTTCCTGAGGATTATATATTAACTTAACAGCTTTTAGGAGCCACACAATTCAAATTAAGCCACCAATCATAGCTCTAACCCAATATTGGGCATGTGTAAATCCAACACCATCCTACTCCCTAATCAATAAAAATACTTTTTTTTAATGCCTCATGGAATGCCTTTGATTTGAGGTGCACCCCTCCTTTTCCCCACATGATCCTAAAGTCTCAAGGTGCTTCGCATGAGACTCTCTCTAAAGCATGCCTCAAGGTGCATGACTTACTGCAAAATTTTAAACATAGCTTGTAATAGTTGTAGATCCAATTTTACAATATAGAAATCATGTATCAACCCACTAAATTAGTACATGTCAAATCCTTCAATCAAGCAGACTTCTTTTCTCCAATAACTTGAGTCATTTGATTCTTCAACAGTCTTTTCTACAATCAACGGACTGATACTCATTAAAAGGCAAAGGAATCATTTACCATCAACATCATTATCGTTTCACAATTATTTGGGTGCTTTATGAAATATTTTTGTCTTTCATTCTTCTTAATTGATGCATGCCTTGTTAACTATAGTTTGTAAAAGAAAATTTGCTTATCTTCAGGTCATGTTAGTTTTGAACTTTTGACCTACCTCATTTAACTTCAAACTCCTATTAGTAATAATTTTATCCATTTTTCTATTACCCGTTATAGATCTTTAAATTATCTAATGCTATTTTACAAACTTATCTTTGATGTATGGAATCACTAAACTTTAATAATAAAAATTTCTCACTCTATCCTCCTACTTTTATTGCACATCACTGTACCAAACCAAAATTCAAATTTGCATTGTTCTTAGTATTCATTCTGCCTTCAGAGCCATTTCAATGAAATACAACATAATTTTGTTAATTGAATAAGAGTTTCTTTAGCCATCAATGTTTTTACTAGACATTTGCAACAGGATGTACCCTGATTTATGCTTTTTGTTCAGCAGAGTTTCTCTCAAAGAGTAACTCTGCAGAGAAACTCATCAATAGCTATTCAAACATATATCCTTCTTCATCCAGTTTATAAATATACTCCTGCTGAAAACAGCGCTTGGAGAAAAAAAAAAATCAGAAATTCCTCACAATTATTCACCTGTCTTAAACATCCTCTCCACGAGACTGGCTATGTGCACCATCCAAACTCGTCAATCCTTCACCCATCATTCTTTCCCTGTTCTGAGCCTGTCTCTCCACAGCAACCATATACAAGCCTGTAATTCTAAATTCAATAGCCTAATAATAATAATAATAATACACAAACTGCAACACATATGCTGAGAACAACAATTCACCTATTGCGCTACCAAATGCGCAGAGCCAGAGAATCCTCTGCGACCATTTTTCCCCAACTAGTCCTCTCGTCACCATTTTTATGGCACTCACTCGTCACGAATTCAAGACAAAATTAAAAATTTTCTTGTAAGAGCTGAAAATCATGGAAGAAGAATATAATCAAACCCCCCGAATGCGAAGGGAAACGATAATACAAAAAAAATCAACCTCGCAAAAAAAGCCGCTAAACTAAACAGTTTTGACCGGTTACCAGCGTTTGCAAGCGTCCCCCCCGCAGTAGTATTTGGAACAGAAAAAACGAATCAGAAGTCCCACCAGGAAGTCGAGACGAGGGTTTCAGGAGCTGCGGAAGCTTCCGAGCATTCTATGATTTAAGCGGCTTGGGGGCCAAATCTAGCGGTGCGAACTTGATAATGCGCTAACGAGACGAGATTCAATTCATTTGCTCTCAAGCCAATTTATTTAAATAATATTTTTATAAAATATATTTAAAATATGAGAAAAGGATCAAAATGATTTACTCTTTATGAGGGATCAAAATAGTCCACAATTATTTTGAGGAACCAATTTGGTCCCTCGACTCCTCCAAATTAGACTTTTTATCAAGCCGTCAATTTAAAACAAAAAAGTGAGACGAGCGCGAGGGTATTATCAGAATAAGCAAAAAATATTTTAAAAGATTGTCTTGCATCCCAAAGCAACATATTAACAAATCCTCAAGGTGCAGCCAAACCGTTCTTCGACCTCAGCAACCCAGCAACCTAGCCCAGGGGTGAATCCACCGCAACGCAAATTAGTGTCCTGTAGCGCAGAGCAGCAACCCATAGCATAGCAACCTCCGCTACGGCCACGACCAAGTGTCTCGCATCACGTCGCGTCAATCTCGCAATCCTGCAGCCTTGATCACGTCTTGCAACATCGATCGCATCGATCCGTGCCCTGTAAATCTCATGGCAGAATAAATCCTCTGTTTCTCTCTTTTTGTGGTTAATATATCGAGCAGGTCGACAAGACCAATCCAACGAGCCCATGATAGTCGAATTCTGATATCAATAAGACATTCGATTGTCCAGTAAACGGTCTACGATCAAGGGGATCGATATCGGTTGTCCATTCAAACTACTCCTAACATGTCCATAATCATCTAGTTATTACTAGCAATACACTCTAAAAAAACTATAAATTGACCCCTCATTTCTTATGGAAGGGGGACCTAAGAAAGAAGTGAAGGAAAAGAATTCTATTGCCACCAGACTCCTCCTCAACCACCACCAAACTTTAGTCCGGCAATCAATTGTCGCCAGACTTCCGCCCTGCTATCGACAAACATCGAATTTCTGCCCAACCACTAATTGATGCCAGATTTCTGCCAGCCACCAACTGACGCCAGATTTCTTTTCGGCCACCAACTGACACTGGATTTCTCCATGGCCCACCAACTGACACAAAATTTTTACATCTGTTACCATATAATAGTCTTTACGACCTCCGTCACTTGTCGACTACAGTCTTTCCGACCACTATCACCCACTAAACAATGGTCCTTTCGACCGCCGTCATCCGAAGACGATCTTTCTGACCTCAGTCGCCCACCGATTATGGTCCTGCCGACCAAACTAACATATCAATACTGATTCTTCCAATTTCTACCGTGTAATACATTCTATATGATATATATTTGTTACATCAAGCCAAGGTCTTCCTTCCAATGAAGGACCTCATTTGTAATCAACTACAAATACTAGTGGATTCGTTCAAACTGAGCTAGGCCCCGTGGTTTTTCTCCTTTTTAGGGTTTTCCACGTAAAAAACTCTGGTGTCTCTTATAAACGCTAAACCCTCTCTTTTTATCTGATTATGTGCTGAATTTTTGTACAAAGCTAAAACATTAAACTTTATACTTCCATGAATATTCCAGGATGCAACAGTGATAAATCTTGGATTTACTAAATCCTATAGTTCGATAGATTTATGAGATTTGGCCAAAGAAGTGCGCAAAAGGGAGAAAGCTACCTTCACAGCGAGCGAGCTCCCATCGCTACTTCAGATCAAAATGTCATAACTTCCATTCCAATTGGAAGGGAACATCGTCGAAGGAGCGAACTCGAACAACAACAAAGGAGTTGAAGAAGCTACTAAAGTGATTAGTAAGATAATTAATAATATAATTTATAGTTAAAACCAACTAAATAATACTTAAATAATTAATTAAATTATAATTAGGATTATTAGTTAAATAATGAGTCATTTCAAAATAATTAGTAGGATTAAATAAAACTTTTAAACAGCTTGGGAGCAAGCCAAATCTATAGCTTTGTTTGTTTCTTTTTCTAATAGGTGATTATATATATTTGACACTCAAATTTAATTATTTATAAAATTAATATTCATATTGCTTTTTGAATCATTAAACTCGTGTATTTGCATATGTCATGACAAAATCATTAGGAATTTGATAAGCGAAAAAATTCAGGTTATGTTTATTGTGAATTTTGATATTTGGGTTAGAATTTAAAAATAGAATGTAAGAGAGTTAGCTTTATAAATAATTAAATTTTAAGTATTATGTATGTAATTGTCCTTTTGTCTGCATGCAACCTAAAATAAAAGCAATAAAAGAATGGATATTGTAATCTAATTTTCATTTGGATGATATTTAAAATATAATAACTATATTCATTTTCTATAATATTCATTACATTTATTATATATAAATATTTTAATATCTTCTATTTTATCTAAAATTTTATATTAAATTATTCAGTAACTTAATTTATTTGTAAATTAAAATCATGTAATTTTATGTCATCTACATATAATAATAGAAAATTTTGACTTTCCATCATGCCTCATAATAGAGGAAATTAGAAAATTATGTATGTTGTTTGTTTTCTTGAAAAAATATATCTAAACATTTATATCATAACAAAAAACCCCCGCTTTTGACCATGGATGTTCGAACAAGATTCTAGTAAGATTGAGTCCATGTTCAAGCTTTGCAAAGCTTGAACTCCACTCAACCAATGCTCCAATGAGATTTGAATATGGTTTAAACATGAATCGAACAAAATTTTAGCTAGGTTCGAACATGGGTTGACATAAGTTTTAATAAGGCTTGATCATGGTTCAATGATAGTTAGAACATGAATTATAGCACAACGGCACATAAGGTTAATATATGAGAGTGATTGCAATACCAATAATAGATTACAAGAGATATAATACAATAGACATATCATAACATAATGCAATTTAAGATATATAACATAACATACCTAATATAATTTAATAATATAATTCAAGAGCAATAGCACATTTATAACACAATGGATATAAATTTAGATGTCCTATAAATTGGGTTAATGAACATAAAGAAATAATGTTTACATAATAATAATAATAATAAATGACCTATAAAACTATATTATTGTGAAATAAATATGCACTTCAATAGCTCATACATAATTGAATACGTTTAGGAGTTGCTTTATTAATATTTTTCAAATATTCAAATGGATTACCTTACTGTAAACATGAGGACCACCTTTGTTGTGGCCTTCCTCCACTAAGAGAGAGATTAGGCATAGAAAAGTTCATGTATACTTCAAATAAATATGATTGCTCAAACAACATAGAAAAGTACTTATAGAACATACTCATAATTACTTAAAAGATCTGTAATAAGGTGGAGCAAGGTTTAGAGTCATACAATATCATAGACTTTTTAGGAAGTAAAATCTCACATATAATCCAATAAACTTTATTCTGATTCATTGGAAAATATATGAATTATATATTTGCCTATGATATTGGTAACTTCTCATCCCCTCTAATGATGTACATGACTCCCATAATAGGCCACCGAAGGAATCGTATTTTTACCCCTTGTGAAAGATGGAGGCTACTAGTTAGTAATAATGATCAAATGGTTCATCCAACATAATTATATCAAATCTATAATTGTTAGAGTCATTTCATATATGCTATCTATTAAAAAAAATAAAAGCATTAATATGCTACAAAAATATGCATTGAAGTTAGAATAAAGAACATCTAAGTTTTCATACTTCCCAAAACATAAGATGTTATCACTTTACTATCTAACTAAATTGTTGGAGCATTCAACTATGATAACCACACATTTTTCTTGCACACTCTTATCTCATTCTTTGTTAACTATTCTTGGCATCTAAGACTTAAAGAAGCACAATTACTTCTCATCATTCGAGTGAGGAGGATTAGTGGCACATGAATCCATAGGTTTGTCTCTTTTCCCTAATTATGAAATTTCCAATCAAATATCTATACTTTTCATGCCTTCCCTTAAAATTTACTAATATTACATGAATTCTTTATATAATTATAATAGATGTATTGACTTTATTTGGCTTCTTAGCTTTCTATTATGTAGGTACAATGGAAAGGGACTGATGTAATATATCCACCACCACCTCTTGTTCCACCTACTCCTATACCTCATCCCGAACCATTTTTACATATGGTTCAGTTAGTAATAGGCTCTGCCTCACTTCATCTTTGTCCTCTAAACATACAAAACTTAGAACAAGAGCAGTGAAAGCATCCCTTTTTGCTCCAACATTATTTGGTTATTCACCAATCTAATATGCAACTCCTTTACTCTTCTACAATGAAAAAAAGCTACTTAAACCCTTCATAAGAAGTCATCGCCTAATTTATAGGTGGTTGTGCTTTCATTACCTCTCTCACTTTCTCCTTAAGAAAATAAGCTTTTCACTTTCCTTTTTATAACTCTAGTTAAGATACATTGAGAAGAAGTATGAAGAATTAACTTATAAAGTCCTCCTCACCATCTTTGTGTACCAAAATATGATGAAAAACCACTTGTATGTAATAAGTTAGGAGTTGCAGATATACAACATAAATAAATTTGATTTGCTTAATTTGAGTTAATGAAAGACATTTCTCTATCCATTCACAAATGTAAGAAATCATTGTTCTTGAGCACTTTGTTACCCAACACTATGTTTGTGAAGGTTAATGAGGGAACCATCTATAAGGAAATAAAGCCTAAGCTTCCATACCATTGGTATCATGGTGCACTCCATGAATGTATTCTCTACACACACACACACACACACACACACACATATATATATATATATATATATATATGCAATGCTTATCCCCATAAAGCTATTCTCAGATAGTTTACTATTTCTATCCATCTTATATAACACCTCAGATGGGAGTTCTCAAGACTATAACCTAATGAACAAAACAAATACAAATATCAATATACATATAAAATAACTAAAATGTGTAAAATAAAACACAATGATAGATACATGATTAAACTATCTCCAATCATCTATGAAACATGATCAAACCATTATGAAATCATGATTGAACAAACTTCAATCATCATTCTAATAATCTTCATTCATGTTGGAACCATCCTCAACCATGATCAAGCTATGATCAAACCATAGTCAAACCATGTTCATTCATCATTCAAATAATCTTCAAATGATGATCATACCATGATGGAACCATCTTCAATCATCATGTGAACAATCTTCAACTTATTAAATAACCATATTAAACCATCTTAAATCATCATTCAAATAATCTATGATTGTCATTTAACCATATTTGAACCACCATCGCACCATAATTGTTATACATCATATAATGATTGAATCATGATTGAAACATAATCAAATTATCTTCGAACCATTATCTCTCATCATAAAGAGCTTTGAACATGGTTTGAAGATGTGTTGAGAATGGCTTGATTGTGGTTGAAAGATCGTATGAATGATAATCAAAGATAGTTCAATCATGGTAAGATCATCATTCAAATATTGTTCAAATACATTTTAAATATTATTTAATCATGATTTAAAGATTAAGGTAGTTCAAAGATGGTTTTAATAACTTTGTATCATATAATATAGTCTTCTAGCATTCTAAGTACAAAGTAGAATGTGAACGCCATGATCAATTTGAAATAACCAAATAGATAACATTGCTAACCTTTATATATGATGAATGGAGGGCGCCTATCTCTATGAACTCATCATTACCGCAACACACTGTGGAGAAAATTTTACAGTTGGTTCAGTTTGCCACATGATTTACTTTAAATATTTCTTTTCTTAAAATTTGCATAGATTAACATTATACTATCCTAAAGAATAGTCTAATATTTCACTATCAATTTGAAAAGATAAACTCTCAATTTATTTCATAATCAAATGCATCATAAGAAATATTCAATTAATCTCAAAGGATAAAAAGAATATTCACTTATCATTTTGATTAAGAAAATAAATCAATATATTTTTTTTTATAGTCAAATAAAATATTCATTTCATCTCGAAGGATAAAGAGATATTCGCTTATTATTTAGATCATGAAATAAAACCAATGTATTTATTTTTATAATCAAACAAAATAAGGAATATGCAATTCATCCCTAAGGATAAAAGGAGTATTCACTTATCATTTTGATTATGAAATTAAACCAATGTTTAAAGCTAGGTTTGTGTCCACATATTTTTCCCTTACCTTAGAAAAGAACTAAATAGGGTTTATATTAATTCTGGGTTTTATGCTTCCTATAAGGGTAAGCCCCTATAGTTAATTATAACTTTGAAGTGAATACTCTTGATTAAAGTGAAGGATAAAGATTTTCAAATTCATATAGATTTAAAGAAAGGCTTGGGCTATCAAAAGTTTAATATTCAGGATTTAGATTGTAAATCCTTAATTTGTAAATCCTTAATTTGGATTTAAAATTTAGATTTGGACTTTAGATTTTAGATTTTTGGAATGATAAAGCAGAAAGAATATGCGTAGACTGAGGGGTGTATATAATCTAGACTTATACTTACCTAGAGTGAGTTGCCAGCTAACAATCCTAATCATAATCAATCACTATATGAATATAGGATTAGATGGCTCTACCTTAGGAATCAAGGAATTACAATTTAAAAAACTTTAATTAGGACTTTACAATATTTTCATAATCATGCAATAAAATGATGCTTGAATAATAATATATAAATAAAAAGCTTTTATTCATTGATAATTTCTCAAATTACAATCTAGGGTCTATTAAAAAGTAAAGGTGGCCAAGCTTTACCAATAATAAGCCTTAATTTTAATTTTTTTTATAATGTAGATTTAAATAAGATTATTTATTTTTGTCTTTAATCTTCTAGCTTTTGGATTTTTTATAGAATTCTAAAAGATAATAATCTTCAAAGGGAAAACAACTATTTTCTTTGGAACTTATTGTTGCAAATCTGGTTTTGATGATGACAAACATGTTTCCAGTGTGTTTTGCTTGGCTAATCTGTTTCAGGCACAAAAGACCGCGAGCTACTCAAGCCAACTCAAGATCGGGTCCAAGTGTGTCAAATGTATGATTTTTTCTTTTATTGAGTCAATTGTAATGTAACTGATTCCCTAGCTAAGTAACCTTGCACACACACACTCAGGGAGAGAGATTGAGTGAATTAGAGTTTCTGTTAAAATTTTATTTAGATCGTCCTGGACGATAGTAGCATCATCCTGGACGATCCAGTTAAAACAGAAACCCTAATTAGGGCGACTAAGTTAAGAGGGTCTGATTAAGCAGATCGTCCTGGACGATCATTGGATCGTACGGGACGATATTCTCAAATCAGAAATTCCCAGCCGCCAGATTAAGTTAGGCAAGTTTTATTTTAAGTATTTTGGTCTGATCGTCCCGGACGATACGTGTATCGTCCTGGACAATGCACTACAATCATGCCTAAATTAGTCTGGTAATTAAGGAAAGCAATTAATGTTTAATTGATACGATCACATCGTCTTGGAGATCGCAGGATCGTCCCAGACGATCGTGATCGTCTTGTGCATTTCAGCTGTACGACCCGAACTGTATTCAGGACGATTTTGGGCCTTTTTGAACTAATCGTACAAGACGATGTCCAAATTGTCCTGGACGATCAAGTCATTTTTTGGTCGTCCAGCACAGATTTCTCTGGACGACCCGAACTGTCTTCTGGACGATTTTCCTCAATTTGCACTAATCGTCCCGGACGATCGTAGTATCGTACGGGACGATAGGAACAACTTTTTCTACTGATCGTCCAGAAGAGCCTAATCGTCCAGACTGAATCAGCTGAATTTGAACTGATCGTACAGGACGATCTTCAGATCGTCCTGGACGATATTGGCCGACCAGTTGAGATTTAGGGCAAATTTTAAGCCCTCCTTTAAAAGAACTTTTTCTAATTTTTGGAAAAATCTTTTGCTACATTCCTTCCCTGAGAAACCCTAGAGAGAAGAGAGAGTTGGGAGAGAGAGAAGAGATCTTGTGAGGGGGAGTTAGTGAGGGATTCACTAAGGTTGCTCCAAGCACGGATCAGAGTCGTCTTCTCCACTCGTCGTCTGTCGTCTAGTCGGTGTTCTTCGTGGGAGGATCGTTCGCAAGAAGATCCGGGGTTCTCTGCCCGCTTCAGGTGGAAGCAAAAGGAGTTCGAAAGTTCTCTGTCTGCTTCAGGAGGAAGCGAAAGGAGGTCAAGTTCTCTGCCTCACCGTGTGGTGAAAAGGAGGTGCTTTGTACAGGCTTCTCCGCCTTGCTGTGGGAGCAAAAGGAGAGTCACTTTTGTTTAGTGCAATACCCGGAGGGGAGGCTCCGGGGAGTGGACGTAGGTCAAGTTGACCGAACCACTATAAAATCTGGTTTGCTTTTCTGATTCAGTTTTGCACTTTACTTTTCAATATAAACTGCTTGGGTGAATATCGTTGGTTGATCTTTTCGTTATTGTTTACTTGTTTCCGCTGCTAAGTATCAAAAAGATTTTTGTTGTTATCGTGAAATTTTTAAATAACCAATTCACCCCCCCTCTTGGTTAGCCTCGGGACTAGTTCAGTAGGGCTTAATATCCCTTTCGAACTTTCAAGTGGTATCAGAGCGGGATTCAAAATTTCTGTTTAAAAACTTTTGAATTTGATCCATGGCTAACTGTAACAATCGTAATACTGCTGAAGGTTATTCTATAACTAGACCACCGTTGTTTGATAACATTCCATTTGATTTTTGGAAAACACGCATGTCTACTTTTCTTCAGTCTATTGATTATCGCATGTGGATGTTAGTTAAGGACGGATACGAACCACCTTTTCAAATGGTTAACAATGTGAAAACTGAATTACCGTTTGCTGATTGGACGTTTGATGATCGTGATTTAGTACAGTTGAATGCAAAATGTTTAAACTGTTTCTTTTGTGCTTTAAAATCTGAGGACTATATGCGTGTTTCTACTTGTACAACGGGAAAAGAGATTTGGGATAGATTATGTATAACATACGAAGGTACAACTGAAGTCAAACAGCCTAGGTTAAACATCTTGTTACATGATTATGAACTTTTTCGCATGAAACCTAGTGAGACTATTTCAAAAATGTACACAAGGTTCACTCAGATTGTTACCTCTTTGCATGCTTTAGGTAGAGAACTTACCAACTACGAAAGAGTGAACAAGATTCTTAGATGTTTGCTTGCTTCTTATGATGCTAAGATTACTGCTATTTCTGAATCCAAAGATTTAAATACTTACTCTATTGACAGCTTACTTGGATCACTCATTGCTTACGAGCAAGGGGTGAACCAAAGGCAACTTGATGCAGGTGAACACAAGAAAGAGAAGACAGTGGCACTAAAGGCCAAAGATTCAGATGCTAGCACTTCCGGGTCTGATAGCGATGATGTTGCCTTAATCACAAGGCAATTCAAAAGCTTTCTAAGGAAGAAACATAAGAACCATCAGAAGTGGAACAAGGGTAAGTTCAATAAAAACTTTAAGGGTTCATCTGAATCGGTTTGTTTTGAATGCAGGAAGCCCGGACACATTAAGGCTGATTGTCCGACACTTAAAGCTCATCCAAGCAAGGAGAAGGGTGAGGAGAAACCAAAGTTCAGAAAGGATAAGAAGCGGATTCAGAAGGCGTTCTGGGCAGACTCTACATCCGACTCTTCTGAGACTGAAGCTGAAGAGGAGGAAACAAACTTGCGTTTGATGGCTGATGATCACCCTGGTCAGTCCGACCAGGAAGAGGTATGTGAGCTTACTTACGATCAGTTATTTGAAGTTTCTGAAAAGATTCATACATCGTATAGGAAGCTTAAGAAAACCCATGCTAGTTTGAAACTAGATTATCTGACTTTGCAAAAAGAGCATGAAGTGTTGATTAAGGATCATTCCACCATTGATAGCAATCACATGTCTTTACTAGATGAGTTTGATGAACTGAATAAAAAACATTCTGATTTAATTATTGAGCATAACTTGTTAAAAATATCGCATGGTGAATTAGAACTTGCTTTTAAGAAAGTAAATGATTTGGCATCTGAGTTAGAAAGTATTGAAAGTGCAAAAACGTTTGAAATTGGAAGTTTAAACAAACACATTGAGTTTTTGAAAGTGAAAATCAGTGCTTTTGAAAATAACAAAACACCGCCTACTTTTGAACAATTTTATGCACCGCCACCTTTTAAAAATTCTGTTGCAAGTTCATCAAAGCATGTTTCATACACTACTAGGAAGAGGCACTATCACTCACGACGTTTAGTTAATACTTTTCCTGGTGTTAGATGTTTTTCATGTGGCATGTTAGGACACATATCACACACTTGTACTGTTCACCGTAGTATACATTGGGTGTGGAGACCCAAACTGCCTGTTGCACAGCACAGCACGCATGCATCGCATTCTTCTTTTCATAAGAAGGAACCCAAACCTGTTTGGGTTCCTAAGACTGACATTTGATGATTTTGTAGGAGTGCTCTCACACAAGACCTCGTGAGAGCATGTGGTACCTGAACAGCGGATGTTCAAGACATATGACTGGAGATGCAAATCAGTTCATTTCGCTGGAGGCCAGAGCTGGAGGCAAGGTTACACTTGGAGATAACACCACCAGGAAGGTGGTAGGCACAGGTATGATTGGTGATTCAAAGAATTTTGTGATTGATAATGTTTTGCTTGTAGATGGACTGAAACACAATTTGCTGAGCATTAGTCAACTCTGCGACAAGGGATACAACATCAAATTCCTGCCCACTGGCTGCATTTTAAGCTTAAATGATGAAGTTATTTTGGAGGGGCAAAGGATCAACAACGTCTACAAGCTGGATGTAAGTAGCATTAAATCTGATAATTTAATTTGCTTAAAAACTGCTGCTGATGAGTCTTGGTTATGACATAGGAGATTGTGTCATGCTAGTATGAAAACCCTTAGGAGAGTCACCCAAAAGGACTTAGTTAGAGGTGTGCCCAAGCTTAAGTTCACTAAGGATCACCTGTGTGGTGCCTGTCAGTTGGGGAAGCAAGTCCAATCCTCTTTTCACTCAGTTAAGGATATTAGCACCTCTAGACCTTTAGAAGTTCTTCACATGGACCTCTTTGGACCCATTAGCACTGCCAGCTTAGGGGGGAGAGTCTATGGTTTTATGATTGTTGATGATTATTCCAGGTTCACTTGGGTTAAGTTTTTGTCACACAAATCTGAGTCATTTGATGAGTTTAGATCTTTCTCTACTTGGATTCAGAAGAAGTTAGGATGTGAGATTATTACCATCCATAGTGATCACGGAGGGGAGTTTGAAAATGAAAGATTTGGAAGTTTTTGTGAGAATCATGGGATTAGTCACAATTTTTCAGCTCCTAGGACCCCTCAGCAGAACGGGGTAGCTGAAAGGAAAAACAGGACCTTAGTGGAAGCCACTAGAGCCATGCTTGCCGAGTATTCACTTCCAAAGTACTTTTGGGCTGAAGCGGTGAACACTACCTGTTATGTGCTGAATAGGGTGAATGTGAGAGTCAAACTGAACAAGACACCTTATGAGATCATTAAGGGTAGAACACCAAATCTGTCCCACCTCCATGTCTTTGGCTGTAAGGGTTTCATTCTGAACAACGGGAAGTCACCCTTAGGAAAATTTGACCCCAAATCTGATGAAGGAGTGTTCTTAGGATATTCAAGTGTGGGGAAATCCTTTAGGGTGTTCAATAGGAGGACTTTGGTGGTGGAAGAAACAACCCATGTAGTGTTTGATGAATCTGATCCTAAGGAGTCTAGATCTGAAGTAGAAGATGAAGAGATTGTTGAGGTTACCGAAGGAGTTGGAAATATAAATTTGGAGGAAAGGGTAGAACCTCAAACCCAATTACCTAGAGATTGGAGATATTCTTCGAGTCATCCTAAAGAACTGATCTTAGGAGACCCTTCTGAAGGTGTTAGGACTAGGCATGGACTTAGGAAGGAAGTAAACCATTCTGCCTTTATCTCAATGACTGAACCCACTAACATCAATCAAGCCTTGTCAGATGAGTTTTGGATTTTAGCTATGCAGGAAGAATTGAATCAATTTGTAAGGAATGATGTTTGGGAGTTAGTAGAAAGACCTAGAAACCAAAGTATTGTGGGAACCAAGTGGGTCTTTAAGAATAAGATGAATGATTCTGGTGTGGTGGTGAGAAATAAGGCAAGATTGGTGGCTAAGGGGTATAATCAGATAGAAGGGATAGATTTTGAGGAAACTTTTGCCCCTGTAGCTAGATTGGAAGCCATTAGAGTGCTACTAGCCTTTGCCTGTTACAAGGGATTTAAGCTGTTTCAAATGGATGTCAAGAGTGCCTTTTTAAATGGGATAATTAAAGAAGATGTTTTTGTAGAACAACCCCCAGGTTTTGAGAGTTCCTAATATCCAAGTCATGTCTATAAATTAAAAAAGGCCTTATATGGATTGAAATAGGCACCCAGAGCTTGGTATGAGAGGCTTAGCACATTCCTGTTAGAAAGAGAGTTTGTTAAGGGGAGCGTAGACACCACCCTTTTTCTGAGGAGAATAGGAGATGACTTACTCATTGTCCAGATTTATGTTGATGATATAATTTTTGGATCTTCTGATAAATATTTATGTGATGCGTTTTCCAAAATAATGAGTAAGGAGTTTGAGATGAGTATGATGGGAGAATTATCCTACTTTTTGGGGTTTAGCATAAGGCAAACGGATGATGGAACCTTTCTCAATCAATCAAAATACACTAAGGACATTTTGAAGAAATATGAAATGGACAAAGCCAAGCCAATCAATACTCCCATGCCCTCCTCAGTTCAGTTAGATAATGATTCAAATGGAAAATCTGTTGATCAGAAGAAGTATAGAGGGATAATAGGTTCACTGCTTTACCTGACTGCTAGCCGACCTGATATCATGTTTAGTGTCTATCTTTGTGCTAGGTTTCAGGCTGATCCTAAAGAGTCCCATCTGACTGCTGTTAAGAGAATTCTTAGATATCTTTTAGGGACCCCAAACCTAGGAATTTGGTACCCTAGGCACAGCACCTCTTTTGAGATCATTGGATATTCTGACTCTGACTTTGCAGGGTGTAGGGTGGATAGGAAGAGTACCTCTGGGACTTGTCAATTCATAGGACAGTCGTTAGTCCCCTGGTCCAGTAGAAAACAGAACTCAGTTGCACTTTCCACTGCTGAAGCTGAGTACATTGCCTTAGGAAGTTGTGTGGCCCAAGTTCTTTGGTTGAAACAACAAGTCTTGGATTTAGGAGTACCCGTTGGCACAATTTCTGTTCTGTGTGATAATACAAGTGCGATCTGTATCTCTAAGAATCCAATCCAACATTCTAGGACCAAACACATTGACATTAGGCATCACTTCATTAGGGACCATGTTACAAAAGGGGACATTGAGCTACATCATGTAGCAACTGAAAATCAGCTGGCTGACATATTCACTAAACCACTGGCCTTTGACTCATTCAGTATTTTGAGAACCAGATTAGGAGTGATTGATATAAATGCTTGATTCACATGACTGCTGATTTATGATCTTTCTGATTGGTATTCTGATTTCTGTTAGTTAGGTTTAGTTTTTTGATTTCTAATTTCTGTTAGTTAGTTTTTGGTTTGGTTATTTGCCTTCAGTTATTTTTATGTCTTTTGTTGATTTTCGTTTTAGCCTTACTGTTAGTTTGATTTGAGTATTTACTCTGATGTGATTTTATACCTGTTTTTATTCACTGGTTCATATCTTGCACTTACTGTTTTATATTTTTCAAAATCTGATCACCGCTCACTACTTCTGATAATCTGAATTTCTGACTGGGAGTTTTTACCTTGTTTTGATTTGGAAGCTGGTAAGCAGTGATTGATTCCACTGAATCTGTTAAAGGGAAGAAACATTGATGATTGTTTCCCTTCCTCTAACTCCTTTACTGGTGTATGGTTTCTTTTGGATAAAAATCCTCTTCAAAATTAAAATGTTAGTTTTTTTTGAAATAGAGATTAGTTTATCTTCCTACAGTAATCTACCTTATATCACTAGTGTTTTTGAAAGTCTTGAGTCATTAGTTTGATTTTCTAAAACCAAGTGATTGCATTTATTATATGATGTGTGGTTTTTGTTTTGTGAATCATTCTTCCCTACTGTGGAGAGTCATCTCCTATGTCTGGAAGATAGATTCACAGCTGAGACTCTTTAATGATTATGAAAAGGAAAAAGCTTACAAAAGATGCGCAGTGCGCCAACCAAATTGAAAAAGAGGTATAAAATGAGCCCAAAACTGAAAAGATGCGAAAATGCCAAATACACAAAGTGTATCAAAAATCAAAAGATGCGCAGTGCGCCAAATAAATTGAAAAAAAAGAGGCACAAAATGATCCCAACCTAAGCTTTCTTCTCTTTCAGATCTTTAAATGTCTTAGAAAAAAACTCGTGTGTCACTTAATACGTTCAAAAGCTTGAGTTTGAAAATCTTGATTTCTGATTTGTTACTTTGTAACACTATTATATCAGATATTTTTCTGGAACGAGGCTTGAAAGGATCTCTTTTCAAATCTAATGTCTTTTCTTCTGAATCGGATTTTTATTTTGAAAGAGGTTTGCATCGATAAGGTGCCCGGGGTAGGAGTTACAAAAGTCAATTTTTCCAACCTTTTCTGGATTTCAGCGCTGTCAATCGTTCTCTTATTGGTTTTTGAATATAAAATCAAGGAAAAATTCTGATTTACTCGAGCAGCTTGATAAAAAAAAAACAACAAAAAAAAAATTAAAAAAAAAAAACTTTGTTTTTTCATGTTTTTTCTTCTGTGAGTTTTTTCGTCATTTTTGTGTCATTTTGATTTACATAATTGTGTTTTTGGAATCCTGATCGGTCATCTTCATCATCCATCTTTTTCTGTTTTCTTCACATCGTCCTGGACGATCCACATATCGTCCTGGATGATCCACTACGTCCTGGACGATCTAAATATCATCCTGGACGATTCGTTCAGAATCGCCCCCCCTACTGCTCCAGCTGCTGAAAAATTCCAATTTTTGGTGATCGTCCCGGACGATACTCACATCGTCCTAGACGATATGATCCATATCTTCCTGATCTGATCAAACGGCTGAGATTGCACCAATTATTGCCCATCGTCCCGGACGATCCCTTTATCGTCCCGGACGATCCACCTGTCAAGCCGCTGGACGATTCAAATTCGGCCCATCCGACATATTTATTGTAAATCATCCTAGACGATCCACCTAATCGTACGGGACGATACCTTTTCGTCAACGGTCGTCCAGCTGACTCCTCGGGACAATCGCCTGTGTCTAATCGTCCTGGACGATCGGACCGCCTTTTTGACCAATCGTATAGGACGACATAAATGCCCCGATCGTCCCAGACGATGTCTCGATCGTACGGGACGATCAGTCCGTTTTCTTTATAAACAGCAGTTTTCTTGAACTTTTTTCACACCGATTTTCTCCACTCCACTTCTCCTCCTTACTCTCTCAATTCCTCATGGCTGGTGGCAAGCGTTCCCGTCAGAAGGGTGCCAGTTCCTCCCGGGGGCCGGTTGATCCTCGCTTCCCTAATGCAGCCGATCAGGCTGCCTTTGAGCGTTACTGCGAGGTGGGGATCACGCCTTCAAAAATAGTAAATCCCCGTACACTCACATATCCTGTCCTTGATCTATTCGCCCACACCTCCCTCACCTTCATCCTCACCCTCGCCTTTCCCTTTAGTTCCGAACTTCTTCGCATTTTCTTCACGAACCTACGGATTACCGCTGACTACTCCACTCTCCGGTCCTATGTTAATCAGCGCCCTGTTGAACTCACCTATCAAGACTTTCACTCCATTCTCCACTTGTCTATCACTGGCGACAAACTCCACACACTTACCACCGATCCAGACTATGATTGGAGTGTCGCCAATCATTTCCTCCGCAATACAAATGCCCCTTACCATGATAATGCCTGTTCCACACTTCTGAAAGATGCCAGTACTATCCAACATGTTCTTCGTTCCTCCGTCATTCCAAAGGCGGGGGATCGAATTTACATCACCCCCCTCCTGTAAAGTAGTCTGAAAATAAAATGAAACTACGGGCCATGATGTAGTAGGTAGTCAAGGACAGGAGGGGGGTGATGTGAATTCGATCCCCCGCCTTTGGAATGATGGAGGAACGAAGAACATGTTGGATAGTCCTGGCGTCTTTCAGAAGTGTGGAACAGGCATTGTCATGGTAAGGGGCATTTGTATTGCGGAGGAAATGATTGGCGACACTCCAATCATAGTCTGGATCGGTGGTAAGTGTGTGGAGTTTGTCGTCAGTGATAGACAAGTGGAGAATGGAGTGAAAGTCCTGATAGGTGAGTTCAACAGGGCGCTGATTGACATAGGACTGGAGAGTGGAGTAGTCAGCGGTAATCCGTAGGTTCGCGAAGAAAATGCGAAGAAGTTTGGAACTAAAGGGAAAGGCGAGGGTGAGGATAAAGGTGAGGGAGGTGTGGGCGAATAGATCAAGGACAGGATATGTGAGTGTACGGGGATTTACTATTTTTGAAGGCGTGATCCCCACCTCGCAGTATCGCTCAAAGGCAGCCTGATCGGCTGCATTAGGGAAGCGAGGATCAACCGGCCCCCGGGAGGAACTGGCACCCTTCTGACGGGAACGCTTGCCACCAGCCATGAGGAATTGAGAGAGTAAGGAGGAGAAGTGGAGTGGAGAAAATCGGTGTGAAAAAAGTTCAAGAAAACTACTGTTTATAAAGAAAACGGACTGATCGTCACGTACGATCGAGACATCGTCCGGGACGATCGGGGCATTTATATCGTCCTGTACGATTGGTCAAAGAGGCGGTCCGATCGTCCAGGACGATCAGATATCGTCTGGGACGATTAGACACAGGCGATCGTCCCGAGGAGTCAGCTGGACGACCGTTGACGAAAAGGTATCGTCCCGGACGATTAGGTGGATCGTCCAGGACGATTTACAATAAATATGTCGGATGGGCCGAATTTGAATCATCCAGCGGCTTGACAGGTGGATCGTCCGGGACGATAAAGGGATCGTCCGGGACGATGGGCAATAATTGGTGCAATCTCAGCTGTTTGATCAGATCAGGAAGATATGGATCATATCGTCCAGGACGATGTGAGTATCGTCCGGGATGATCACCAATAATTGGAATTTTTCAGCAGCTGGAGCAGTGGGGGGGGCGATTCTGAATGAATCATTCAGGATGATGTTTAGATCATCCAGGACGTAGTGGATCGTCCAGGACGATATGTGGATCGTCCAGGACGATGTGAAGAAAACAGAAAAAGATGGATGATGAAGATGACCGATCAGGATTCCAAAAACACAATTATGTAAATCAAAATGACACAAAAATGATGAAAAAACTCACAGAAGAAAAAACATGAAAAAACAAAGTTTTTTTTTATTTTTATTTTTTTATTTTTTGTTGTTGTTTTTTTTTTGATCAAGCTGCTCGAGTAAATCAGAATTTTTTCTTGATTTTATATTCAAAAACCAATAAGAGAACGATTGACAGCGCTGAAATCCAGAAAAGGTTGGAAAAATCGACTTTCGTAACTCCTACCCCGGGCACCTTATCGATGCAAACCTCTTTCAAAACAAAAATCCGATTCAGAAGAAAAGACATTAGATTTGAAAAGAGATCCTTTCAAGCCTCGTTCCAGGAAAATATCTGATATAATAGTGTTACAAAGTAACAAATCAGAAATCAAGATTTTAACATCCCTTTCGAACTTTCACTTATACATGTATATAAACAACTATTTCAATTTTTTTTAACTCTTGACACTTTACAACTCAACTAGCTATAAAAGTATTTAAAATATTTATATCATTACCTTTACATTTATATTTACATCATTGACTATATACATTTGTAGAATTATAAAAGAGTAGTTTATATAAAAAAATGCACATGTATGATATTGTGTGAGTGCATTTAAAAAAATATATACGGCCTAAGAGCCTACTCCAAATGTGCACCTATAAAAATATAAGTATGACATCCAGAGTACAGAAAGTAAATACTTTAAATATGGGTACCCTCTAGACAACTCACTCAAAACAAATTAAACCAAACCACTATCCTAGCCTAAGCTAAAGTTAATTATCCTAGCAAGCCATCTAAACTGGGTGTATAAGGCTGTATGACTTATATATATCCTAAGATTTATTAGTTTGGAATTTTCTACAATTGAATTTATTTTTTTAAAGGTTGGTTTGAATTCAAGTGTTTAGTGATTTAAAAATTTTAAATTTATTTTAAGCAGGGTATTTTTATTGTTGAAGTTGTTTTAATTTTAAGTTTTAAAAAATATAGTGCTCGATGACTTCCAAGTACAAGAAGTCATTAATTAACAAGTCCTAGGCTCGTATTTGTAATCTTACCAATCCTCCAAAAATGGAGTAGATAGATTGCATAGAGTCCTTGTATTTTTATTAAGTATTTTAGTCCTTAAAGCTTCCAACCAAATACACATCTGTCTTCTTAAAAGTAGTCAAGCACAAGGGTATCAAAGCTTCAATGTCTAAGTATTTTATTTCTGATTTCAATGGTTATTTAGATTGAATAGAAATTGCCTTTATTAAATGAGGGTTATGAGATTTATTTCACCCTCCTTGGAGCTAAGATATTAACCACGTAAGCCCAAATTATCCAATAATTGCCTATTTATTTAAGTTTGATTATTGGTTGCTAATTTTTAATTAGTTCAATTTATTGATTATTAATTTATAAAATTTATAATTTCATGCTTATGTCCTATCAATTCATTAATGGTATTATCACAATGGATACTAGGACCAATGCCTCATTAGGATATGTAGCTTAGTAGTTCAAGATTTCTAGACTATAAACTTTATTTATGGAGTGTTGATTATTCATTGCTATTGTTCTAATTTAATTCATTGAGTTAAGTAATTTGCTAAATTTTTGGTGATTTATTGAATTCTTATATTTATTGAATTATTTCATTAATTAAGTTTCACCAAATTTTAACTTTTTGATTTATATTAAATTCAAGAAATTTTATATTTTTTATAAATATGTTTTTAAACTTTGGAAAGATGCAAAGTAATTAAAATTATAAGTTCTTTGGAAAAATTTGAATTTCACATTTAAATTTAAATTTTGAAATCAAACATATCATTAGAAATGATATACCACCTTAGAAGGCAGAAATAAAATTTTCTAATTGGTTCTGTTACAAATCTGGGCCTAAGTACAGTAATTTTGATGATAACAAATATTACTAGTTCCTTACTACTGCTATTCTTGCTTATCTATTTTATTTTCCTTGCTCATTAATATTTCAGGATCACAAGCTCACTTGCAAGCCAACTCAGGATTGGGTAGATTAGGACTGAGTCAGTTTGTAATTTTAATTCCAATACATTTTTTACTTTTTCTTGAGTCAAATATAATGTGGTGGATCTTGAAGCTAAGTGACCTTGTGCACACACACTCAAGGGAGTGAGTACGTAAGTTAGAGAAATTTTTAATTTTTTGAACAAAGACGATTAGGTATCATCCAAGACGATCTGTTTAGCTCAAGACCCTAATTATGACTTATGTGTCAAATAAGCTTGATTAAACCAATCATCCTGGACGATTCTATCATTGTATAGGATGATATACATTAATTAAATAATTCAGCCACCATACATAATTTAGGCAAGATTTAATAATTGAAATTTTGTTCTAATTGTACAGGACAGTTCTGATCGTCTGGGATGATGTGTAGCAATCATGCCTAAATTGATCCTGTGATTACGGATTTAAGTATGGTTAGATTGAACGATCATATCCTTCAGGATGATCGTCTATGATCGTACAGGATGATCCATAAATTTTCTTCTAAATGTACTGGATGTCCCGAACAAGTTTTCAGGATGATATTATTAATTTAAACTAATCATACAGGATAATTGCAAGATCGTCTGGGCCAATCAGTACATTTTTCTTCTAATCTTTATGGACGTCCTGAACGATCTATCGGATAATAAATCATGATTTGAACTAATCTATAGGATAATATACTAATCGTCCTGAATGATCGATATAAATTTGTTGCTCTGATCATACAGGCAACTCCAATCATTCTGCCCAGATGGGCTGATTTACACTGATCATACAAGATGATCGACTGATCATTCTGGATGATCTTTGATGGCAAGTTAAAAATTAGGGCACTTTTTGAGGCCTCTTATTTAAGCTCTTTTAATTATTAATAATTAAATCTTTTACTTCTATTCTAACCTGAGAGAGCTTAGAGAAGGAGAAGGAGAGTTTGGGAGAGAGAGAGAGGATCTTATGAGGGGGAGTTCGTGAGGGGATTCACAAAGGGTACTCTAAGCAAGGATTCGATCGTTTTCTTCCTTCTTCATCCTTAGTTCCTTGGTGGCTTTGGGGAGACGTTTATTAGCATCAGATCCAGGTTCTCTGCCTACTGTAAGTGAGAGAGTAAAAGGATTTTTAGGTTCTCAGCCTATCCCAGGAGGGAGTAAAATGATTCTGTGGTTCTATGCCAACTCCAGGTGGGAGTAAAATGGGTTCTCTTCCTTCACGAGGAGGGTGAAAAAGGATTCAAGGTTCTCTGCCTCACCGAGTCGATGGAAAGATTTTGTAAGGGCTTCTCCGCCTTATTGTGGGGGCAAAAGGAGAGACACTAACTAATTATTGCAATACTTGGAATGGGAGGTTATGGGGAGTGGATGTAGGTCAGATTTGACTGAACCACTATAAAATTCCATGTGCTCTTTCATATTACTTTTTTTTCATTTTACTTTCACACTTTTTTGTGATTTATTCTATGGTTGAAATCTTTGATTTTGATATCTACTTCAGCTTAAGATTGTTTAGTTTTTAAAATATTTAAAAAGACAAAAAAGATTTTTTATTTTTGTTTAAGAATGTTTAAAAATGCCAATTCACCCCCCTCTTAGTTAGCCTCGGGCTAGTTCTATAGGGTTTGACCACCCTCATAAACTTTCAAGTGGTATTAGAGTGGGATTCATAAAATCAAGTTTTAGAAAACTTTTGAATTTCGATCAATGGCTAACTTTGGTAATCACAACACTGCGGAAGGATATTCAATTACTCGTCCACCTCTATTTGATAATATATATTTTTTATTTTTAGAAAACTCGTATGTCCACCTTTTTATAATCAATTAATTATCGTATGTGGATGTTAGTTAAGGATGTATATTCTGGACCTTTTCATCTCATTAATGGAATTAAAATAAACATTCCTTTTGCTGAATGGACAACTGATGATAGAGATTTAGCACAACTGAATGTTAAGTATTTGAACTATTTTTTGTGCATTAAAATCAGAAGATAATATGCGTGATTCCACTTATTTTACTAGAAAAGAAATTTAGGACAAACTTTGCATTACTTGTGAAGGAACAAATGTAGTTAAATAATCTAGACTGAATATCTTACTTTATGACTATGAACTTTTTTGTATAAAACCTAATGAAATAATTTCTGAAATGTATACTAGATTTACACAAATTGTTACATCCCTACATGCCTTAGGAAGAGAACTCACAAATTATGAAAAAGTGAATAAGATTTTAAGATGTTTACCTTCTTCCTATAATGCAAAAATTACTATCATTACTAATTCTAAGGATTTGAATGTTTATTCAATCGATAACATACTTGGATTACTAATTGCTTATGAGCAAGGAGTGAACCAAAGATAACTTGATGTAGATGAAAAGAAGAAGGAGAAAACTGTAGCCTTGAAGGCTAATAATTCTGACACTGATGTTTTTAGTTCTGAAGATGATAATATTGCTTTAATAACTAGACAATTTAAAAGCTTCTTCAGGAAAAAAGCAAAAGCATCATGAAAAGTGGAATAAAGGTAAGAAAAATAAAAATTCTAAAGCATCATCTAATGTTATTTGCTTTGAATACAGAAAGCCAGGGCATCTTAAGTCCGAATGCCCAACTCTGAAAGCTCACCCAAGCAAGGAGGAGGGTAAAAAAAATCTAAGTTTAAGAAGGACAAGAAAAGGATCCAAAAGGCTTTCTAGGCGGACTCAGCATCAGACTCCTCTAAAATTAAAGCAGAAGAGGAGATAACAAATATGTGCTTAATGGATGATGTTCACCTTGATCACTCTGATCAAGAAGAGGTATATGAGCTTACATATGATCAATTACTTAAAGTTTCTGAAAGAATTCATTCTTTATATAGGAAGCTCAAGAAAGCACAAAACTAAAATTTTAAATCAACAGAAAGAGCATGAAATTCTAAGGAAAGATCATTCCACTCTGGATAGTAATCACATGTCTTTACTAGATGAATTTGATGCTTTGAACAAAAATTATCTTGATTTAACTTTTAAGTATGACTCCTTGAAAAAAATTGCATGTTGAATTAGAAAAAGAATACAAGTATTTAGATACTCTTGCATCTAATTTAGACAGTAAGGAGCATGTATTAAAAATAAAAAATTTAATTCTTGAAAATACAAATAAGTTTTTAGAAGCTAAATTAACTGCCATCAAGGAAAATAAAAAACCACCTGTACTGGAAAAGTTTCATAAGCATTCATTAAAGCATGCATCATTCAAACCTAGGAAGAGACACTATAACCCAAATAGATTAGTAAACCCTTTTCTTGGTGTTAGATATTTTTCTTGTGGCATGCTAGGACATATCTCCCACACTTGCACCATTCACTGCAGAACACATTTGGTGTGGAGGCCAAAATTATAAAATTCATAACATGGTATGCATGTATCTCATTCTTCTTTCCATAACAAGGGACCCAAATCTATTTGGATTCTCAAATTTGACATCTGATAATTTTGTAGGTGTGCTCTCACAAAAGCCCTTGTAAGCATATATGGTGGCTGGATAGCGGATGTTCAAGGCATATGACTGGAGATGCAAATTAATTTATTTTGCTAGAGGCTAGGGCAGGAGACAAGGTAAAACTTGGAGATAACACCATTAGGAGAGTGGTGGCCTCAGGTATAATTGGTGATTCAAAAAATTTTATCATTGAAAATATTTTACTTATAGATGGACTGAAACACAACTTGCTCAACATTAGCCAGCTTTGTGACAAAGGCTTCAGCATAAATTTTTTGTCAACTAGCTGTATTATAAGCTTAAATGACAAAATTATTTTACAAGGAAAAACGATCAATAATGTTTACATGCTGGATTTAAATTGCTTTAAAGCTGATATTGCTCTTTATTTAAAAATAATTGCTGATGAATCATGGCTGTGGCACAGGAGATTATGTTATGCAAGCATGAAAAGCCTTAGGAAGATCACCCAAAAAAACTTAGTAAGGGGTGTCCCCAAACTAGAGTTCACTAAGGACCACCTATGTGATGCCTGTTCATTAGGAAAGCAAGTCAAATCCTCCTTCCACTCAATCAAAGATATTAATACTAACAAACCCTTAGAAGTCCTTCACATGAATCTCTTTGGACCTATCAGCACTTTAAGCTTAGGAGGGAAAGTCTTTGGGTATATGATAGTTGATGATTATTCAAGATTTACTTGGGTTAGATTTTTATCTCATAAAAGTGAATCATTCGAGGAGTTTAGATCTTTTTTCACTTGGATTCAGAGGAAACTAGGTTGTGAAATCTTAACCATTCATAATGACCATGGTGGAGAATTTGAGAATAAAAAATTTGAGTCTTTTCGTTAGGAGCAAGGGATGGATCACAATTTTTTAGCTCCTAGGACCCCTCAGCAGAATGGGATGGCTGAAAGGAAGAACAGGACCCTAGTAGAAGCTGCTAGAGCCATGTTAGCTGAATACTCAATTCCTAAATACTTTTGGGTAGAAGCAGTGAATACAACCTGTTATGTTATGAATAGGGTAAATCTTAGATCTAAGCTGAACAAGACACCCTGTGAAATCTTTAAGGGTAGGACACCCAACCTCTTTCACCTACATGTTTTTGGATGTAAAGTGTTCATTCTGAATAATGGGAAATCTCAACTAGGAAGGTTTGACCCAAAATTTGATGAAGGAGTGTTCCTAGGTTACTCAAATATTGGAAAATCCTATAGAGTCTTCCATAAAAGAACATAGGTAGTTAAGGAGCCCACTCATGTTGTATTTGATAAATTTGATAATTTTGGAGGGTCTAGAGAAAAAGAAGAAGAGGTTATAGAAGTCACCCAAGGAGTAGAATCTATAAATCTAGAGGGTAGAACCTAAAATTTTATAGCCTAGAGAATAGAGATATTCTTCAAGTCATCCTAAAAAACTGATCTTAGGAGACCCATCTGAAGGTGTTAGAACTAGACATAGACTTAGAAAAGAAGTAAACCACACTGCCTTCATCTCAATAATTGAACCCACCAATATCAACCAAGCCCTTTCTGATGAATTTTGGATCCTAGCTATGCAAGAAGAATTGGATCAATTTATTAGGAATGATATTTGGGAACTAGTTGAAAGACCTAAAGATCAAAGTGTTATTAGAACTAAATGGGTATTCAAAAATAAATTGAATAATTCTAGTATGGTGATTAGAAATAAGACAAGATTGGTGGCTAAGGGGTATAATCAGATAAAAGGGATTGACTTTGAGGAGACTTTTGCCCTTGTAGCTTGATTAGAAGCCATTAGGGTTCTACTAGCCTTTGCCTATTTTAAGGGATTCAAACTATTTCAAATGGATGTTAAGAGTGCCTTTCTGAATAGGGGTGATAAAAAAAATGTGTATGTTGAATAACCCCCAGGCTTTGAAAATTCATAATTTCTTAATCATGTGTTCAAATTAAAAAATGCTTTACATGGACTAAAATAAGCACCTAGGGCATAATATAAAAGACTTAACACATTCCTACTAGAAAGAACCTTTGTTAATGGGAGCATAGAAACCACCCTGTTTCTAAAAAAGGTAAAAGATGAATTACTGATTGTCTAAATCTATATTGATGATATTCTGTTTGGATCTTCTGATGAAAAATTGATGAATTTTTAAAAATAATGAGCAAGGAGTTTAAAATAAGTATGATGTGAGAACTGACTTACTTTCTTAGATTTAGTATAAGGCAGAAGGAGGATGAAACTTTCCTTAGTCAGTCAAAATACATTAAGGACGTCCTTAAGAAATATGAGATGGATAATGTCAAGCCAATCAACACTCCCATGAGTTCTAGTGTTTAGTTAGATAAGGATTCAAATGAAAAATCTGTTGATCAAAAGAAATATAGAGGAATAGTTGGATTACTTCTTTACTTGATTGCTAGTAGACCTAATATTATGTTTAATATTTATCTCTGTGCAAGATTTTAGGTTGATCCAAAGGAGTCCCACCTGACTGCTATTAAGAGAATCCTTAGATTTCTCTTAGGGACCCAAGACTTAAGAATTTGGTATCCTAGGAATAGCACCTCTTTTGAAATAATAGGATATTCTGATTTAGATTTTATAGGATATCGAGTAGATAAGAAAAGCACTTCTGGGATATATCAATTCATAGGACAATCCTTAGTCTCTTGGTCCAGTATAAAATAAAACTCAGTTGCTCTGTCCACTACTGAAGCTGAGTACATAGCCTTAGGAAGTTATGTAGCCCAGGTCCTTTAGTTAAAGTAATAAATTCTAGATTTAGGACTTCTTGTTGGCACAATTCTAATCCTATGTGATAACACTAATGCCATCTGCATTTCAAAGAACCCAATCCAACACTTCAGAAACAAACACATTGATATAAGACATCATTTTGTTAGAGATCATATTACTAAGGGAGACATAGAACTGCAATATGTAGCCACTGAAAATTAGCTTGCAGATATCTTCACAAACCACTGGCCTTTGAAACCTTTAGTACCTTAAGAACTAGATTAGGTGTGATAGATATTCATGCTTAAAAATGATGTTTTCTATTTATGATTCTGCTCTTAGTTTTTTGTTTGATTTGTTTGTTAATTTCTTTTTATGTTTTTTTATTTCCTATTATTTTTCTTCAGTTTCTTAAGCATCAGATCACTGCTCACTTCTGCTGATGAACTTATTTTTTAAATGAGATGTTTTCCTTATTTTTATTTAAAAGCTTGTAAGCAATGATTGACTTCTCTAAAATATTTAAAGGAAGGAACATTGATGATTATTTCTCTTCCTCTAACTCCATCAATGGTATTTTTTTTGAATCAAAATATATTTCATAATTAAAAAGTTAGACTTTGACATAGAGATCTATTTTATCTTCCTACAATAATCTATCTCATATGAATAGTGTTTAAAATCATTGAATCACTTTTGTGTGTTTTTAAATCAGGTGGTTACATTTATTATATGAGTATGATTATGTTTTGTGATGTACTCTTTCTTATATTAGAGAGTGAGTTTCTTCTTCTATATCTGGAAGGTAATCTCACAACTGAGAGTCTTTAGAGATTATAACAGGAGGCAAGCTCATAAAAAATGAAAAAGGTACAAAATAAGCCCAACACTGAAAAGATACGTAATATTCGCCAATTAATTGCAAGATACACAAAGTGTATCAAAAATAAAAAGATGCACAAAGTGTACCAAATAACTGAAAAAGAGGTACAAAATGAGCCCACAAAGAAATAAGCTTCCTTCCCTTTCAAACCTTTAAAAATCTTAGAAGAATCTATATGCCACTTAATATTTTCAAACACTTGAGATTGAAAATCATAATTCTTAATTCTTTACTTTGCAATACTATTTTATTAGATATTTTTTTTGGAGCAAAGTCATAAAGGATCACTTTTCTTATCTAATTTCTTCCTTTTTAATTAGATTTTTGTTTAAAAGAAACTTTAACCTGTAAGGTGTCCGAGGTAGGGTTTACAAAATCAAGTTTCTAACCTTTCTGGATTTCAGTGTTGTATATTCATTTCTTTTTGAGTTTTTAAATTTAAAATTGAGGTAAAATTATCATTTACTGGAGCTGATCGATTAAATAAAAGAACCTTTTATTTTTATTTTAATGGTTGGTTTTTATCATATTTTTTATTTTGTTGTTGATTTCTGCCACCACCACCTCCTCTAAGTGATCAGAGTTCTTCCTTCTAGTCTATTAGTGCTTGTGTTTCTGTGTTTGTACTGGTCTTTAGTTTTGTGCTTTATTCTATTTTAGTGCTTTTCTTTCTTCCTTTTTATGATGTCAAAAGGGGGAGTAGTTATTATCTATTCGTTTGCTTATGCTTTAGTGGGATTTGTATTATTCTATTTATATTCTGTCTTTTATGTCTTCTATTTTTATTTTTTATACCTTAAAAAAATGAAAAGAACAAAAATAAAAATTCTCCTGGCTTTGAAATTTTTTTAATAATGTTTGCCATTATCAAAAGAGGGAGATTGTTGCAAATCTAAGCCCAAGTGTAGTGATTTTGATGATTACAAATATTACTAGTTCCTTATTACTACTATTCTTGCTTATCTATTTTATTTGCCCTATTCACTAACATTTCACGATTATAAGCTCACTTGTAAGCCAGCTCAAGATTGGGTCGATTAGGTCTGAGTCAGTTTGTAAGTTTAATTCCAATATATTTTTTACTTTTTCTTGAGTCATGTATAATGTGATGGATCCTGAAGCTAAGTAATGTACACTCAAGGGAGTGAGTAAGTTAGGAAAACTTTTAATTTTTTGAATAAATCATACAGGATGATTATGTATTATCATAGATGATCTATTTAGCTCAAAACTCTAATTAGGGATTATGTGTCAAATAAGCTTGATTAAACCAATCATCCTGGATGATTCTATCATCGTATAGGATGATATGCATTAATTAAACAATCTAGTCGCTATACATGATTTAGGCAAGATTTGATAATTAAAATTTTATTGTAATCGTATAAGATGATTCTGACCGTCCTGAATGATTTGTAGCAATCATGCCTAAATTGATCCTGTGATTAGGAATCTAAGTATGGATAGATTGAACGATCATATCATACCGGACGATCGTCTATGATTATATAGGATGATCCATAATTTTTATTCTAAACATACTGGATGTCCCGAATGATTTTTTAGGATGATATTATTGATTTAAACTAATCATATAGGACAATCGCAAGATCATCTGGGATGATCAGTACATTTTTTTCTAATCTTTATGGACATTCTGAACGACTTGTTGGATAATAAATTATGGTTTGAACTAATTGTATAGGATAGTATACTAATCGTCCTGGGCGATCGATATAAATTTGTTGCTCTGATCATACAGGTAACTCAGATCATCCTATCGGGATGGGATGATTTACACTGATCATATAGGACGATCGACTTATCGTCATGGATGATCTTTGATGGCAAGTTGAAAATTAGGGTACTTTTTGAGGCCTCCTATTTAAGCTCTCTTGATTGCTGATAATTAAATCTTTTGCTGCTGTTCTAACCTAAAAGAGCTTAGAGAAGGAGAAGGAGAGTTTGGGAGAGGGAGAGAGAGAGGATCTTATGAGGGGGAGTTTGTGAGGGGATTCTCAAAGGGTGCTCCAAGCAAGGATTTAATTGTCTTCTTCCTTCTTCATTCTTGGTTCTTTGGTGGCTCTAGGGAGACAATCATCAGTATTAGGTCTAGGTTCTTTGTCTACTCCAGGTGGGAGTAAAAGGATTGTCAGGTTCTCTGCCTACTCCAGAAGGGAGTAAAAGGATTCCATGGTTCTCTACCAAAGCCATGTGGGAGTAAAAAGATTTTGGGTTCTCTGCCTTTACCAGGAGGGTGAAAAAGGATTCAAGGTTCTCTATCTCACTAGGTCGGTGGAAAGATTTTGTAAGGGCTTCTCCGCCTTGCTGTGGGGGCAAAAGGAGAGACACTAACTGATTAGTATAATACCTGAAATGGGAGGTTCTAGGGAGTGGACATAGGTTAGATTTAACCGAACCACTATAAAATTCTGTGTGGTCTTTCATATTACTTTTCTACATTTATTTCCACACTTTTTTGTGATTTGTTCTATGGTTGAAATCTTTGATTTTAGTATTATCTTCTGCTTAAGATTATTTAGTTTTTAAAATATTTAAAAAGAAATTTTTTTTTTCATTTCTGTTTAAGAATTTTTAAAAATACCAATTCAGCCCCCCCCCTCTCAGTTAGCCTTTAGTTGGTTCTATAGGGTTTAACCAACCTTATGAACTTTCAGGTTCATATTCAGAATTGTGAATTCCATCTTGAATATTGTAATAAAATTTGAGAAGATTTTCGATGGAAAACTCTCCAACGATAAAACACACGTCGAAAAAATATTTCCGTCGTATTTTTTTCGCCGAAAGTATTTCCAGCGGATGTTCCAGCGGACAACCGGTAGATATATTTGACAACCCGATGTCTTTTCTGTCGCCGTATTCATCAGAATAAGCCGCTGGAATTACTGGTGGTAAATGTCCGCTGGAATTACCGGCGGATATTCCGCCGCAATAAAAAGTAATGCCGTCGAACTATCCATTGGAAGTTCCATCGCATATTCCCCCAGAAATGTCGTCATATCGTATTTTGTCACAGGTACCAGCGGATAATCCGCCGGAAATCTGTAGCAGAAAAAAAAACCTTCCTCACTTAGAAAAGTGATTTCCATATTTATACCTGCATACAAAAAATTACAACATCATATATATTCTATAATATCAACAGTTACACAAACCAGAAGAGCATCATCCAGATAAGGAATAGTTAAACATGTATATAATAAACATATATAATAAGAGTGTCATCAACAAATATCTAAACATGTTCAAATAATAAATAGATAATATGTCCAAAAAACACATAAAAATAGATGTCCACATCAGTAAAATAAATAAATAATGTCTACTCTGATTCAGTTTCATCCTCAGGTGATGCTGTACTCCTACCACTACTCATCTGCTCCCTCATCTTTTTCATTTCTTCTAACATTTGAGCTTGCTACTGCTGTATCTGCATCTGCTACTGTTGCAATTGCATCTGCCAATCAGCTTGGGCTTTCCGTACATGTTCTAGCTCGGCTGTAAGGGCAGCTATCTGTTGGGTATATAAAGACTCCTGGGTACTAGATGAAAAACTGCCGCCACTAGATGACTGCCCTTCATATGCATAGGCCTACGAGCCTAACACGTATACTCTGCCATGCTGCATTCCTCCTACCGCTTGTGACCAAGTGTGATAGTCAGAATAGTCTGTTGATCCAGCAGAAGAACCTTCACCTACTGTAGCCTGACTCTCTCGAAGCAGTGTATACTCCTCCTATGAAAGTTAATAAAAAGTTATGCAATTAACACATAATTTCACCAAAATTAAACTTAGTCCGATATAAATCTGTGGGAATTATGTTATCTGCTGGATTGGTTTCTTTGAGCAGTCCAATAAATTGATTAAAATAATCACGGGGGACATTATATTCTACCTTGATACTTAACATCTTAAGAGCAACGGATAACTCTGAGTGAGTGGTGCAACCTTTCCATATTGGTTGTTGGGAAGCATACAATAAATCATAAAAATTTTATGCTTCTTTATTAGGTGACTCTTCTGTATATTATTCAAATTGTGATCCACTTGCATCATGAATTAAGTCCTCAAGATTAGGTATGATATGCTCTTCCTCATCTCTAGTAGCACTTATCGATGGGCAGCATCAAGAATCAAAATGTGGTTCATACTCACCATGAGAAGTTCAATAACAATATTCTGGCATGAAACCTCGACGATATAGATCAATAGTTACGTCATCTGGGCTAAGGTGCACCTAATTTTTATGTTTAGAACATGGGCAACGAAACTTTCCATCTGAGATGAAGCTGGGTAGTTGAGAAGCTGTCTGAATAAAAATATTCACCCCTCTAATAAACTCATCAGTTAATGTCTTTCATCCTTATGCCAATCGATTATACATCCAACTTCTTTGAGTTCTGATATCCATAATATATAGCCTACATATAATATTGACAATAAGGATATAAGTTATGATTACTTGCCAAAATAGTTACATACTACCATTGATAAAAAGATATGAAAGACAAATACTTCCAAATGACTTGTGTCAGACACTGTTATATGCAAACATATAGCTCCAACATGTCCCCCCGTGCACTAGCAAGGTAGTCCTATCTAGGTTTGATGGAGAAATATAGAGAGAATAAGGATGATCTACATTTGATATTTATTGATTTAGAGAAAGCATATGATAAAGTTCCAAGAACAGCAAGCGAGCTCGAGGGTTTGACCAAAATATGTATACATGAGCTATTGGAATCATTTCGTATCCTATCTCTAAGGGTACAACCACTTATCCACGTGAGCATCCTCATTTCTGCAACGCTTAACTTAGAATTATGCTACTCTTTTATTGGCCAACATTCGGCACCATAAAGCATTGCAGGTCTCACCACCATCTTATAAAATTTTCCCTTAAGTTTGAGGAGAGATTATTGTGTCCAGACACCGAACGTGTCCAGAGACCAATAAAAAAGTGCCACATCATTAGGCACGAGGTACCGAGCTCGGTACTGAGCACGGTACCACTCGGTACCAACAGCAGTACCGCTCAGTACCGATCAGTACCGTTGTCCGGACAGAATAATTTTTCAAGTTTGAGGGGTACTTTTCTATCACACAATAAGCCCGATGCATTCCTCCACTTCAACCATCCTACTTGGATATCTAATACTCTTATTAATGACTTGATCGCCCAAAGTCACAATCCCCTCACTAGGTCTATCATTACTAATATTACCCTCCATATATTCCATTTTAGATCTACTCAAGCAAAAACCTTTACACTCTAAGGTTGACCTCCACAATTCTAGTTTACCTTCAACTCCCTCTATAGTCCTATCAACAAGAATAATTTCATGAGCAAAAAGCATACACCAATGTACATCCTCTTGCAAATGTCTAGTGAGAACATCAATGACTTGATCACCCAAAGTCACAATCCCCTCACTAGGTCTATCATTACTAATATTACACTCCATATATTCCGTTTTAGATCTACTCAAGCAAAAACCTTTAGACTCTAAGGTTGACCTCCACAATTCTAGTTTACCTTCAACTCCCTCTATAGTCCTATCAACAAGAATAATTTCATGAGCAAAAAGCATACACCAATGTACATCCTCTTGCAAATGTCTAGTGAGAACATCCATGACTAAAGCAAAAAATCAAGAATACGAAAGGGAGAAAGTTACCTAAACAGCAAGTGAGCACCCAGCCAAACATCAACGGAACGAAGTCGACCAGCGCGCGTCAAGGAGAGAAGTTGAACTACGTCGAAGGAGAGAAGTTCATCAAATGAGGGCGAACTGACTGGAGGGAAGAATGCGAAAGGGAGAAAGTAACCTACACAGAGTGACCGAAAGGGGCGAGGTCGAAGAGGGATGTCGTTGATGGAGCTCGAGGGCAGGGACGTCATCGAAGGAGCTCGATCGAGCGAGGGCAGGGACTTCATCGACGGAGCTCGAGGGCAGGCGTGTCGTCGACTGAGCAGGGACGTCGTCGAAGCAGCGAACCTAAGCAGAAGCAGAATGACCTAAAGTAGAGGGCACGGGGCCGATATATTGAAATTACCAGCGTATTTTCCGACAGAAAGTCCGCCTACCAGATTACCGGCTGCTTATCCGCCGGTAATACTTCATCGGGTTTTAATTAACCCGCCGATAAATCTGCTGGAATATCCGCCGGATATTACCGGCGGAATATGCGTCGGTATATTGAAAACACCAGCGTAATTTTGGTGGTTCAACCGCCGGAACGTTACCGACGCTATTTCCTCCGGAAAGTCCACCGTAAGGTTACCGGCAGAACAATCCGCCAGTAATGCCGTCATTGATTCCGGCGTAACTATATCTGTCAGAAATTCTGCCGGTATTTCCTTATTTTCATGTAGTGATATAATCTCGAATGGTAAAAATAAAATTCGATCAAATATTTAGCTGTGATAATCTAGATGGGCTATAATTAACTTTATATTCATGGTCATAATAACAAATGATATATCTTCTTAAGGGAAGAAAATATCATTCCTTATTAATCATTAGAATATGATGATGGCGAACATCATTGATTTGAATTTTTCAAAATAGAATTAGTTAATTTTTAAATTGATCTAGGGTCTTTAAATATCCAACGAAGGTAAGCCTTCATAGTTTATTACATCGTAGAAATTTGGGCTTCCTTCAAACACTCTCGATTAGAATAATGGTAGAAGTTTTATTTTTGAAATTTCAATAAGTGATATTAAAGGAATGATATTGGAATTCCAAATGGGATTGACTCAAATTTTGAACACTTATTTTTGGAGGTCAATAGAGAAATGGTAGGAGGTGTCTTGGGATTCTAAAACACCCCTATCTATCTTATATATTTGTCATTATATTTTGATTTTAAAAAAAAATTAATTTGAGTTAGAAATTTATTAGATTATTGGGATTATATTCTCAAAATTGGGGACTTATGATTTTATGTCCACCCCAAATCCTAAATCTAAGTGGGGCACTAGACATAGTGTCCAAATCTAGCTAATGACATACAAATCTAGACTTTTACCGGCCTAGATTGGGAAGCCAACTAACCACCTAATGCTTTAAAACTATGAGTTCGATCTTTATGAAATATGGGTAAAGCTGTTGTTTAAGTTTTGAGGAATTGGGGCCAATGTCTAGAGAATATCTAATTAGCTCCTTTACTTATGTAGGGTAACTATGCCTGAATATAATTAACATTTTAATTCTTTAATTAGTTTCTAAGATAATGGATGCTGATTGATCTTGTATGCATAAATAATATGAAGTAGTTTAAAATTTTAGCTTAAAAAATAATTTTTTTCCTAGAGATTGCACAATATCTCCTAGATAGAGCTGCACCATAATAGGTCAAGTGGTCTACCACAACCCACAGGAAGGGAGATGCCTAGCAAGGAAGAGAAGATTCAATATAAATGCAAGAGAGCCTGGGCGTGCCTGACCTTACATCTTAGAATCATTTATCTTTTTATGTTGGCCTAAAATTTTTTTATTTAGTTATAAGTAAAAAAATTTTGTCCTTAGAGAGCTTAATTGCATCCAAGCTAAAATAAAAGTGGTATGTAGAGTAAAAAACCTAGAAAGATTATAAAACTCTTAATGCACAAAAGTAAACACAATAATCAAATCACATGATCAAAATATATAAAGTAAATGTAAAAGTCCATGTGGCAAATGCCACTTAATTTCAACCCAGGATCTACAAAAATTAAAATTGGTAGGGTCCTTTTTTTGAAATCTTCATTTCTTCGTCTTCCTCCCTTTTTTGAGCTCCTTAGATTTGTCAGGTTCAAGTATCCAAATTGTTTTGATTGGAGTGAATTGTTTTGTTCATGAGAATTCTAGTCAATTCCCAGCTTATGTTTTTGATGATTACAAAAGTTTATTATTTGACTAATTCATCTTCTAACATATATCTTTGAGTTTTTGTTTGTCTGTGTGTACTAAAGTATTTTTCAGGAAATTCACACTCAAGACTGTTGAAGACTTCAAGTTCACTTGTTCACTGTAAATGAAGTCTGTAATTTTCTTTTCTTCTTTTTCTTGAGTCTGAGAGAGTGTGATTGTAAGTTGGATAACTGTGCACACACACACATTGGGGGAGTAAAAAGTTTAAATGTTTTTAAACTGATCGTACAGTACGAATTGAGTTCATACAGTATGATATGAAGAATATATCCTCCAGGGAGAACCCATCAGACTAGAAATTTTTTTCTAAGGCATGTTCATACAGTACGAATACCATTCGTACATGAGTTTTTGCTGTATGAACAGCTCAAAATTGGGTTCGTCCAGAGGTTCGTACGGGAGAAAGTGTTCGGACGAAGCTTACTGACTTGATCGTCCAAGCGTTCGTACGGGATGAAGTGTTCGGACGAAGCTTACTGACTTGATCATCCAAGCCTTCGTACGGGATGAATGGATCGGACGAAGCTCACTGAGTTGATCGTCCAAGCCTTTGTACGGGACGAATGGATCGGACGAAGCTTACTGACTTGATCATCCAAGGGTTCGTACGGGACAAACTGTTCGTACGAACGGCTCTGACTTATTCGTCTGATGAGTCGTACAGGATGAATTGTTCAATCTTTTGAACTATTCGTACAGTACGATGGACGATCGTACGGGACGATCGACACGGACTTAACTTGAAAATTCAGTTTTTGGATGGTTTTTCCTGTACTAAGTATAAAAATGACTCAATACTGTTTTGAAAAGAGATCCTTCTGTGAAAATTCTTTTGGGAAGTGAGAGGAGAGTGATTGGGAGAGTGTTTGGGAGTGAGTTTTGAGAGATCTTTCAAGAGAAAATTGTGAGGAGATTCACAAGGTTATCCAATTGAGAGGATTTCTATTACTTGTTCTTCAAGCATCTTCCTAGTTCCTTGGAGACTTTTGCAAGAGTATTATTCGAAAGGATTCTGGTTCTCTGCCGCACTTGGAGGGTGAAAAGGATGACGGTTCTCTGCCGCACTTGGAGGGTGAAAAGGATGACGGTTCTCTGCCGCACTTGGAGGGTGAAAAGGATGACGGTTCTCTGCCGCACTTGGAGAGTGAAAAGGACGATGGTACTCTGCCGCACCGGGGTTTGGTGAAAAGATTTTGTAAAGGCTTCTCCGCCTTGCTGTGGGGGCAAAAGGAGAGACACTTGGTTTTAGTGCAATACCTAGAGAAGGGATCTCTAGGGAGTGGATGTAGGTCGAGTTTGACCGGACCACTATAAATTCTGGTGTTTTCTTTTCTCTATTTATTTTTCTGCATTTCTATTTTCTGCAGTTTATTCTCAGTGTGGTTGAATTTCTGTTTTTAAAAGAAAGAGCAAAAATTATCTCTGTTCGTATTGTACGTAGGTTTATCGTACTGTACGATTAGCTTTTGAATTTTCCAAATTATCAAGAGTAATTTTAAAAGGAACCAATTCACCCCCCTCTTGGTTAGCCTAGGGATATTAAGCAATAGGTCTAACAACCTGTTTGCACTTTCAAGTGGTATTAGAGCCCTATTTCAAAATATCTATTTTAAAGACTGTTTGAAATTTCGATCATGGCTAATTTTGGAAATAAAAATACTATGGAAGGATACTCGATCACTAGACCACCGTTATTTGATAATATTCCTTTTGATTTTTGGAAAACTCACATATCTACTTTTCTGCAATCACTTGACTATCGTATGTGGATGTTAGCTCAGGATGGTTATACTGAACCAACTAGGATTGTAGAAGGAATAAGAGTTCAAACACCTTTTGCAAACTGGACTGTAGAAGAACGTGAACTAGCGCAACTGAATGCTAAGTGTTTGAATAGTTTCTTTTGTGCTTTAAAATCGGAAGATTACATGCGTGTTTCTACCTGTAAATCAGGAAAGGAAATTTGGGATAGACTTTGCATCACATATGAAGGTACAAATGAAGTAAAACAAACTAGATTGAACATTCTCTTGCACGACAACAAACTTTTTCGGATGAAACAGAATGAATCAATCTCTGACATGTACACTCGCTTTACACACATAGCCATTTCATTATATGCTTTAGGTAGGGAGTTGACTAATGCTGAGAAAGTTAACAAAATATTATGTTGTTTACCTCCTGCATATGATGCAAAGATAACTGCGATAACATAATCTAAAGATTTGAATGTTTATTCTGTTGACAATCTTCTTGGATCACTAATTGCTTATGAGCAATCGGTGACTCAAAGACAGATTGATGCAGGTGAGAAGCAAAAGAAGAAGAACATTGCTTTAAAGGTGGATGACTCTGAAAGTGATCAATCGCTACCTGAAGATGAAGAGGATATTACCCTGATGATGAGGCAACTTGGAAGTTTCCTAAAAAGGAAGCAGAGAAGACGTTAGAATTGGAACAAGGGTAAGTTTTAGAAGAATGTCAAGGCTTCGAATGAAGTCATTTGCTATGAGTGCAGAAAGCCAGGTCACATCAAGACAGAATGCCCCAATCTCAAAGGAAATCTTAACAAGGAGAAGACCGAGGAGAAACCAAAGGATAGAAGGGGTAAAAAGAGAGTACAACGAGCTTTCTGGGCGGACTTAGCCTCAGACTCATCAGAAACAGCACCAGAAGAGGAAGTTACCAATTTATGCTTAATGGCTGATAATCTCGAGCATTCAGATGAGGATGAGGTATGTGATTTAAGCTACGAAGAATTATTTGAAGTTTCTAAACGCATACATTCTGCATATAGGAAACTTAAGAAATTGCATGTTAAGTTAAATTTGGAATACATAGAGTTGCAAAAAGATTATGAGATCCTCAGAAAAGATCATGTATTAATTGATGGCAACCACATGACTTTGTTGGATGAGTATGATGATTTAAACAAGTAGCACAATCTTTTAAAATCATCACATGCTGAACTTGAAAAAGATTTTAAGGCTTTTATGGATGAGTCGGATTCTAAAGAGCATGAGTTAAAAATTGATAACTCAATTTTAGAAAATGCCAATGTATATCTTGAAGTCCAGATTAAAGTACTTAAGGAAAATAAAAAACCACCTAAGCTTGAAGAGTTTCATGAATTGTACCACAAGAACATTGACTTAAGATCTAAAAAGAAAGCTTTTAAGAAAAATAAATTAGTGAATCCCTTTCCAGGGATAAAGTGTTTTTCTTGTGGTAGGTTAGGACACATTTCCCATACCTGTACTTTAAAGTATAGAACACATTTAGTATGGAGACCTAAGGTGCAGAAACCACAACATATCACACATGCATCTGGTTTAAAGTTGCCAAGAGGTGAACCTAAACTTGTTTGGGTTCCCAAGGCTAATGTTTGATCATATTGAAGAAATGCTCTCACAGAAGACCTCGTGAGAGTATTTGGTACCTGGACAGCGGATGCTCAAAGCATATGACTGGAGATACAAGTCAATTTATATCACTAGAAGCCAGGAATGGAGGCAAGGTGACGCTTGGAGATAATACCACCAAGAGAGTGGTAGGTACAGGTATAATTGGAAATTCAGAAAATTTTGTTATTGAGAATATACTGCTAGTTGAGTATTAGTCAATTATGTGACAAGGGCTATCATATTAAATTTTTACCTACAAGTTGTGTTATTAGTCTAAATGGAACTATTGTTTTGAATGGTGATAGGGTAAATAATGTTTACATGCTAGATTTTGATTCTGTTAAAGCATCTACTGCCTTGTGTTTGAAAACTGTTTCTGATGAATCATGGTTGTGGCATAGAAGGCTTTGTCATGCTAGCATGAAAAATCTTAGGAAAATCACTCAAAAGCAACTGGTTAGAGGAGTACCCAAATTGGATTTTACTAAAGATCACTTGTGTGATGCATGTCAACTAGGAAAACAAGTGAGATCCTCATTCAATTCTATCAAGGAAATTAGAACTAGCAAGCCCTTAGAAATTCTTCACATGGATTTATTTGGACCTGTTAGTACCTTAAGTTTAGGAGGAAAAAGATTTGGGTATGTTATTGTGGATGACTATACTAGATTCACCTGGATTAGATTTTTGAACCATAAGAGTGAATCATTTAAGGAGTTCAGAGATTTTGCCACTTGGATTCAGAGAAAACTTGGTTTTGAAATAATTAGTATCCAAAGTGATCATGGGGGAGAATTTGAAAATGAAATGTTTAATGATTTTTGCAAATCTCTTGGAATTGAACACAACTTCTCAGCACCGAGAACACCTCAACAGAATGGAGTTGTAGAAAGAAAGAACAGGACATTAGTGGAAACTGCTAGGGCCATGTTGGCAGAATATTCACTTCCTAAATATTTTTGGGCTGAAGCAGTTAGTACCGCATGTTATGTATTGAATAGGGTGTACATAAGGTCTAAATTGGATAAGACACCCTATGAACTTCTTAAAGGTAGAAGTCCCAACCTCTCACATCTACATGTTTTTGGATGTAAAGTGTTCATTCATAATAATGATAAAACTCTTTTAGGAAAATTTGATCCGAAAGCAGATGAAGGAATCTTTCTAGGATACTCAAGTGTTGGAAAATCCTATAGAGTTTTTAATAAGAAAACATTGATAGTTGAAGAGACCACACATGTTATTTTTGATGAATCTTATGATAGTAAAGGGTCTAAGATGGATGAAGATGAGGTTGAAGTGATAAATGAAAAGCTTAAAAATCAAAAAGTTGAAGATAATATTGAAAAAGAAAAGGAAAACCAATTGCCTAGAGAATGAAAATTTGTAAGGAGTCATCCAAAAGAATTGATTTTAGGTGAACCAAGTGAAGGAGTTAGGACTAGGTATGGATTGAGAAAAGAAGTGAATCATTCAGCATTTATTTCAATGATAGAACCCACAAACATAGAACAAGTACTTTTGGATGAATTTTGGATATTGGCCATGCAAGAGGAGTTAAATCAATTCAAGAGAAATGATGTTTGGGAATTAATTGAAAGGCCAAAAGATCAAAGTGTAGTTGGGACTAAGTGGGTATTCAAAAATAAGATGAATGATTCAAGAGTAATTGTTAGGAATAAGGCTAGGTTAGTAGCTAAGGGGTATAACCAAGTTGAAGGAATAGATTTTGAGGAGACATTTGCCCCTGTAGCAAGACTTGAAGCAATAAGAGTTTTGTTAGCCTTTGCCTGTTTTAAAGAATTTAATTTATACCAAATGGATGTTAAAAGTTCCTTTCTAAATGGGGTGATAGAAGAGGATGTGTATGTTGAACAACCTCCAGGTTTTGAAAATTCTAAATACCCTAATCATGTTTTCAAATTGAAAAAGGCATTATATGGACTAAAACAGGCACCTAGAGCATGGTACAAGAGGTTAAGCACTTTCTTGTTAAATCGATCATTTGTTAAAGGAAGTGTGGACACCACTTTGTTTATGAAAAGATTTGAAAATGAAATTCTCATTGTACAAATATATGTTGATGATATCATCTTTGGATCAACTGATAAAGCTTTATGTGATGAATTTTCAAAAATAATGAGTAGTGAATTTGAGATGAGTATGATGGGTGATTTGACTTATTTCCTTGGCTTTAGCATTAAGCAAAATGAGGAAGGGACTTTTCTTTGTCAATCTAAATATGTTAAGGAAATCCTCAAAAAGTATGAAATGGATAATGCTAAATTAGTCACTACACCCATGAGTTCCTCAGTCCTATTAGATAAGGATCCAAAGGGAAAATCTGTTGATCAAAAGAAGTTTAGAGGAATAATTGGATCTTTGCTTTATTTGACTGCTAGCAGACCTGACATTATGTTTAGTGTTTTCTTATGTGCTAGATTTCAAGCTGATCCAAAAGAATCACATTTGACAGCAGTAAAAAGGATCTTAAGATATCTTTTGGGAACTCAAAATTTAGAAATTTGGTATCCTAAGAACAGTTCTTCTTTTGATATAATTGGATACTCAGATTCAGATTTTGCAGGCTGTAGGGTGGATAGGAAAAGTACTTCTAGAACATGTCAGTTCATTGGAAATTCATTAGTATCTTGGTCTAGTAGAAAACAAAATTCAGTAGCACTTTCTACAGCATAAGCAGAATACATTGCCTTAGGGAGTTGTGTAGCACATGTGCTTCGGTTGAAACAACAATTGAGTGACTTAGGATTAGTAGTAGGCACCATTCCAATATTTTGTGACAACACTAGTGCCATTTACATTTCAAAGAATCCTATTCAACATTCTAGAACCAAGTATATTGACATAAGGCATCATTTCATAAGAGATCATGTAGCGAAAAGTGAAATTGAACTACATCATGTGGCTACTAAAGATCAGCTTGCAGATATTTTCACAAAACCCTTAGCCTTTGACACATTTAGCATGTTAAGGACAAGGCTAGGTGTGATAGATCTAAATGCTTGATTAAAATTTTCTGCAAATGTATTTGTATTTGTTTTATATTTGTTAGTTTGTTTGTTGATTTGTTTTCATAATTATGTTTTTTTTGTTTGTTTGTTTCTTGTTTGAATCCTATTTTTTTTGTTTCGTATTTGAATGTTGAAAGGCTGAAGTTTTTGGAGTGTTGGGTTTTTATTTCTGTTCGTACTGTATGATATGTCATCGTACTGTACGATTACGTCATCGTACCCACACTTCGTTTGTACGAACGGATAGGAAACACGGTTAGGGGCAGTTATTATTGGCAATCATACGTACGAATACGTCATTCATCTGTACAATCCATGTGTCATTTCGCGTGAGGGACGAACCTAACCGTCGCATGAACGACCTTTAATTTTCTGATCATCCCGGACGAACACGTCATCGTCTGTACGATCAGGAAGTCAAAAAGCCTGTACGAAAGGATGCCTCGGGATGAGCAGTTTATGAAAAATCATTTCATTTTATCAGTTTTCATTCGTCTCAGATGAATTTTCATTCATCCCGGACGAATCTAAGATCGTCTTGTACGACCTAGATTCGTACAGTACGATAGCAGGTTTTTTTTATATAAAGGCGGATCATTTTCTTTCATTTCACCATCTATCTAGAAACCTTTAGAGCCTTGAAAGAAAATGTCTGGGAGTGGAAAAAGAGCACGAGTGGCTAGGCGTCTCGCATCTAGGAGGGAATGTGATGAGAATTTCCTTAGTGAGGAAAATGAGGAAGCATATCTTAGGTATGCTGCGTCTAAGGTTACTCCTTCCCGCATTCTACTGTAAGAGAACATCCATTTTGCAGTTATGCCCCTCTTTGATTCTACACAGTTTTCTTTTCTATTGACCTTAATTTATGCCTTCAATAAGGACCTGTTTCTTATTTTCCTGGTAAACATGACCTTTAACGAGGATCATTCTGCCATCTCTTCCTATGTCCTTAAACAAAAGGTTAGAATAACTAAGGAGGATCTAGGAGAATATATTCATCTTAGAACTGAAGGGATTAGAGCTCACACTTTCTCCACCAGACCTGAAAATGGTTGGTCCGAGATTAACCAAGTTCTTAGAGGTGCAAGCATACCTACACATGTCGCTCGGGTAGAAATATTGAATCAAAATGCTAGGATAATTTAACATGTGCTTAGAACATCAATAATTCCTAAAGCAGGAGATAGAGTTAATATGACTCCACTTCTTTCTTCCACTACATTTTTTATTATGACTGGTCAGCCTATAGATGAAGCCCAATTGATCTTAGATTACATCTTTTATCTGTCTGACATTGGGTTGGCTAGTGTGAAAAGGAAGAAAAATATTGCTTTAGGACATGTTGTGTGTTACATCCTAGAGAGAAAGTACAATCTAGTTCATCCTTCTGGTCTTTCAGAGCTCCCACTATACTTCACTGATGCTTCTTTTAGAGCATTATTTGGGAAAGAGGGTACAGCTGATAGTTCGGATGAAAAGCCTCATTTTGCTACTGCTCCTTCAGGTGCACCCTCAACTGCACCTGGACCTTCACAGGATTTCTATCAAAACATGATCCAACGTTTTGATAGAATGGACCAACATTTTGATGACATGGAGGCTCATTTAAAGAGGCAGGATGATCAGTTTGATACTGTTAACACAAACATTGCTACTCTTAACAGCTATTTCTCATTGTTCGGTGGTATACCACCTCCTCCACCTCCTGATCAGGGTCCCTCTCAGTACTAGCCTGGATGTGTTTGTGTCTCTCTTTGTTTGTTTTGAGTTGTCTTTGAGTATGTTGTTGTGAGTTATTATTTTTGAATATGTATTAGCAAGTTCATTATATGAGATGTGCTTAAACGTGAAACTTACTATGGATGTATGATGTGAAGTTTATCAGTAATGAAATGTTCCAATGTTTTGGTGTTTATTCTTTTTGTGTTGATGAATGGCCTTGTTCCACTTGAATATAGTTGATTACTGATTTAAAATGTTAATTAAGTTCATATGACAATAAAAATAGTATGCATAACTTTAAAACGTCAAATCTTTTAGATTTCGTTATGTTGTGATGTCGATTAGAAGATCTTACTTAAATCTTTTTTAGACATGTATTATTTAGTCTAAAATTATGTATGATTGTTGTTTTAAAATTATTCTCACATTCTATATCCTTGTGTTTATTATTGTATTTGTGACTAAAGAGATAATATTATTGGAAAGAATCTTAAATTCAAAGTAAAGCTTGAAAAGATGCACAAAATGTGCCATATTAGAAAAGATGCGCAATGTCGCCAAATGTAAAAACACACATAAAGTGTGTCATCAAATCAAAAGATGTGCAATGTCGCCAACTGTCAACAGACACACAAAGTGTGTTCTCAAATCAAAAGATGCGCAAAGTCGCCAAATATTCTTTCCTTTAGTCTTTTATTCTCTTTTTCACTAATCAATAATTATCACTTTAGACTTAGAATTTTTGATAATGTTATCTCTCCTTCTATACAAAAATTGAGACTACTAAACATGTCTAATACGTTACTACTTTAGATCAACTTTTCTTGTCCTTAACATACTTTGAAATCTAACATTTTTGAGTCTTTAGTTTTTGCATCTCATTTTAATATTGTAATTCAACTTCATTTAACATAATTCCTTTCTCAGCAATATTCAAGTGCTCTTTTTGCTGTTGGCAAAAGGGGGAGAGTTTTATTGTTTGACTCTTGTTCTTTTTATTGTTTGACTTATATTCTTGTATGATTGTATGTGTTTTGTATGTATGTTCTTGTATGATTGTATGTGTTTTGTATGTATGTATGTTCTTGTATGATTGTATCTTGATTTGTCTTTAAGGGGAGCTTAAGGATAGGATAAGTCAGTTTTAAGGATTTAGGTTATTTTGGGGGAGTGTAGATTTTTTTTATTTAAAGGGGATACATTGAGTGAATGTTAGAAGATCTTTTTATTTTTTTTGTATATCATCAAACAATAGTTGTTTTGCCATCATCAAAAAGGGGGAGATTGTTTTGATTGGAGTGAATTGTTTTGTTCATGAGAATTCTAGTCAATTCCCAGCTTATGTTTTTGATGATTACAAAAGTTTATTATTTGACTAATTCATCTTCTAATATATATCTTTGAGTTTTTGTTTGTCTGTGTGTACTAAAGTATTTTTTAAGAAATTCACACTCAAGACTGTTGAAGACTTCAAGTTCACTTGTTCACTGTAAATGAAGTCTGTAATTTTCTTTTCTTCTTTTTCTTGAGTCTGAGAGAGTGTGATTGTAAGTTGGATAACTGTGCACACACACACATTGGGGGAGTAAAAAGTTTAAATGTTTTTAAACAGATCGTACAGTATGAATTGAGTTCGTACAGTACGATATGAAGAATATGTCCTCCAGGGAGAACCCATCAGACTATAAATTTTTTTCTAAGGCATGTTCGTACAGTACGAATACCATTCATACATGAGTTTTTGCTGTATGAACAGCTCAAAATTGGGTTCTTCCAGAGGTTCGTACGGGACAAAGTGTTCGGACGAAGCTTACTGACTTGATCATCCAAGCGTTCGTACGGGACAAAGTGTTCGGACAAAGCTCACTGACTTGATCATCCAAGCCTTCGTACGGGACGAATGGATCGGACGAAGCTCACTGAATTGATCGTCCAAGCCTTCATACTGGACGAATGGATCGGACGAAGCTTACTGACTTGATCGTCCAAGGGTTCGTACGGGATGAACTGTTCGTACGAACGGCTCTGACTTATTCGTCTGATGAGTCGTACAGGATGAATTGTTCAATCTTTTGAACTATTCGTACAGTACGATGGACGATCGTATGGGACGATCGACACGGACTTAACTTGAAAATTCAGTTTTTGGACGATTTTTCCTGTACTAAGTATAAAAATGACTCAATACTGTTTTGAAAAGAGATCCTTCTACGAAAATTCTTTTGGGAAGTGAGAGGAGAGTGATTAGGAGAGTGTTTGGGAGTGAGTTTTGAGAGATCTTTCAAGAGAAAATTGTGAGGAGATTCACAAGATTATCCAATTGAGAGGATTTCTATTACTTGTTCTTCAAGCATCTTCCTAGTTCCTTGGAGACTTTTGCAAGAGTATTGTTCGAAAGGATTCCGGTTCTCTACCGCACTTGGAGGGTGAAAAGGACGACGGTTCTATGCTGCACTTGGAGGGTGAAAAGGATGACGGTTCTCTGCCGCACTTGGAGGGTGAAAAGGATGACGGTTCTCTGCCGCACTTGGAGAGTGAAAAGGACGACGGTACTCTGTCGCACCGGGGTTTGGTGAAAAGAGTTTGTAAAGGCTTCTCCACCTTGCTGTGGGGGCAAAAGGAGAGACACTTGGTTTTAGTGCAATACCTAGAGAAGGGATCTCTAGGGAGTGGATGTAGGTCGAGTTTGACCGAACCACTATAAATTCTGGTATTTTCTTTTCTCTATTTATTTTTCTGCATTTCTATTTTCTACAGTTTATTCTCAGTGTGGTTGAATTTCTGTTTTTAAAAGAAAGAGCAAAAATTATCTCTGTTCGTACTGTACGAAGGTTTATCGTACTGTACGATTAGCTTTTGAATTTTCCAAATTATCAAGAGTAATTTTAAAAGGAACCAATTCACCCCCCTCTTGGTTAGCCTAGGGACATTAAGCAATAGGTCTAACAACCTGTTTGCACTTTCACAAATGAAAAGAACTCCTCCCCAAAGTGGTGTTTCTTTACTCTTTGGATTTTTAAATCATCCTAATTTGAATCCCCAGATAAAATAAACTCTCCCCTAAGGGATGTTTCCCTCCTCTTTGGACTTCAAATTTGATATATATTATCCCATTTAAAATTTAACTTACAACTCAAATTAAATTCAAATTATATGTGGGAAATAAAAAAAGGACTTTAAAATAACCTGCATGGTTATCCTAAACAGTTTATATAACAAATCATTAATAATCTCAAGAAGTTATATCATCAAATTACCCAAATTAGAACACAATCACACTTGTCCATAATCTTTTAAATTTTAGGTGGGGGGGGGGGGGGGGGGGGGGGCGCTATTGATATTTAGCACTTGCATAAAATTTCATTAGTTATAATTTAATTAGCACTCTTTATTTTAGCCTTGCATGAGCATGGTCACCTGTAAAAAATTCTATGAGCACCCAATTCATCATAACCTATGAAAATTTATTTCCCATCACATTAATCACAGATAATGTAGTAACAAAAAAATATTACATTTTAAGCAATCACAACAACCAAGTCATAACAACCAGCGTGTAGTGAAATCCATAAAAAACCTCGGCACATAAGTACCAGAAAAAGAAAGAAAACTGGCCTAGCCTAAAACTAAAAGTGGTTGTCCTAATAAACTATCTAAAGTGTATGAATCAGGCTTTGTGGCTTGGATGTTTCCTATGTTGGATAGTTATTGAAATTTTCTAGTGGTTTTTATTTGTTATGGGTCAAAAAGAATTTTAATGTAAGTAAAGTATTAGTGTGTGGATATTCATTTTTGGATGAATTTTAATTGTTTAGTGATTACTACCTTTGTTTAGACCAGGGCTATGAAGTTTATTTCATCTTCCTTGGGGCTAAGTTAATAACCTTGTAGGCGTAGGTTACCTAGTAGTAATCAATATTGTTTAATTGATTTAGTTAGTTAAAATTAAGTGTTGATAATTTTTAATTAATTGGTTACTAATTTGACTCATTAGATTAATAATTTTTTTATTTTTTATCAACTGATTTATAGCATTGTCACAGTGGGCTCAAAGAACCAAGCCTCCTTAGAACATGTAGCCCTATAGCTCAAGGTAGTCCATCCTAAAAACCTGATTGATATAGTTATATTAATTATTTAATTTTTGTTAACTTATTAATGATTAGTTGATGTTGTTGTTTTGTACTCCATTGAATCTGTTCGTAGCGTTGTCACAATGGGCTCAAGAAATTAGGCCTCCTTAGGACACGTAGTGCCACAACTCGAGGTTGTCCATCCTAAAAACTTCATCAATCGAGTGTTTACTGTGTATTTTAAAGTTGGTTATCTAATTATATTGATGGGATTAATAGCTTGCTAGAGTTTTAATCATTTGTTTAATTTTTAAATTTTATGAATTATTTTAATTAATTAAAAGAAGGGTCTAATTTTTTACTTTTTAATTTTAATTAAGTTCTAGAGTTTTGATATTTTTTATGAGTATTAGATCCTAAGATGAGTGAAGTAATACTATGTTTGCTAGATTTTGATTTTTTTTACAATTAGTTATGAATTTTCAAAATTTTGTAAATTACTTAAATTATTTAATTTGTTAATTAAGGAGGTTTTGTTATTTTTGCACCAAACTCACTCCAAACTCATTGAAATCACACCCAAAAGTCAAAGATGATCTGTAGGAGTGTTTTTAAGTGTTTGAAATTTATTTAAAATTTTTAGTAATTTTTAATAATTTATTTTCTCATCCAAAATTGAGCTCATTTTGACCATTAAATTATGAGAAAATTAAGAAAATAGGTTTTCAAATAATGTTATTTTACTCACAATACAGTAGATAAAAACTTTTTAAATTATTTTTAAAAAATACTAAAGCATAATACCTTTCCAACGAGCCTAATAACATCAATTTGGTGGAGATTTAAATTTTTTGAAGATCTGGGTATTAAAAATGAATTTTGAATTCATTTTTTTCAAAAAAATGGCTGCGAGACATGTGATGCTCTCGCGACGGGACGCATAGTGCATTGTAGTTCATCTACTTGCCACATTAGCATGTAATCCGGGCTATCTGATCCTCATGGATTAAATGGTTGGCCAAGATCACACCACGTCATCCAATCTGAATCATGCACAATATTTGGTTAGATGGTTCTTGCATCTGATGTGATCTGCCCTGTCAGATTATAATACATATAAGATCGAAGGGTACAGATTGTGTGATTTTCTATAGTTAAATAATGAACTAAAACTTTAAATGCCCAAAGTATTAGATCTGACAATTTAAGTTTGATGAAATTTGAAACGTAGGATCTAGATACCCTTATCTTATAATACATAGAGTTTTAAGGCTCCATGTATTGGGATTTGGTATAAATCAAGGTTTGATCATAGGAACTTCAAATGAGGATAACACTCTAACCTGTGAGTGGATTTTTTAGATCTAGAGATTGTTGGAGAGATGGAGAGATTCTCTTCACCTTTATTGAAGACCTTGAGACCTAATTTTAGCTGGATTGAAAGTTATCTCTAAATTTCTTATTTCTCTCTTTATTTATCTCTCTCTTCAGTAAAATGGGTTTTGGAGACTATGGGGTGGTGAGGAGAAGGTTGGAAAAGTTATAGAAACTCTTGGAGAGACTGAGGGAGAGAGCTTGGTGGCTGGAGACAGCTGAGAAAAGTTAGATGAGTGAATGAGGGTTTTTTGTATGCTTTAGCCCACTGAAACCGTTATGCCATGGTGTTGTGGACATTCGAGTGCTATGGCACCCAAGTGTAAAACAAGGAACCAAGGAGTGAGAAATTATAGCATCATGGTATTTAAAAATAGAGAATCTTATGCTACTAATCTATCTTTCTAAGGCCACGATGCTGGTAACACTATGGCGCTATTTATGTTGCTACCATAGCGGTGTTATAGGCAGTGCTGTGGCTCTTGTTTCACTCTATCAGTTTTTTTTCATAATGGCTACCACTATTAAATCTAATCTACTAAGCACACAACAAATTAAAGCTTGACTACCTCCCATACAATTCTAAGTTTATAGTCTTCAACCAAACATGCCTAAATTTATCAATTTAGTTATGGTATATTACTACCAATCCTCAAATGATTATCAATTGGATCTTTTTCTTTTTTTCTTAGTACTGCTTGGAAATGGTCCACTACTGATTGAAATTGCAAGCTAACTTAATTGGATTTTCAAAATTTTAATAAAAGCAGCTTGATTTTATAATTGAGTTGCTAACAACATTACTACATCTTCTAATGGTGATCTTCTACTTCCAAATTGATTTCTTTGATTAAATCCAAGATTATATTTAGGTCAAGAACTAACTGTAGGTTTTTGAGGAGTGTTCCAATTTACTCCTTGATTATTTTGATAATAATTCTTTTGATATTCCCAATAACTTTATTTGACCAATTAAAATTTAGATGGTTCCTCCAACCTGGATTATATGTATTGGAGTAGGAATTTTTGTCTTTCAATCAAATTAATATTTTTAATCCATTACACATTATTATTTTTAGTTAACTTTTGGTCATCAATTGCAAAGATAATTCATTTTTGAATTTTACATTTTCTCCTATTGTGCTCAACTTTTAGAAATGGCGACAACTTTTTCAGTCAAAATTTATAAAGCATCAGATTCATATACTCTTGCTACTCTCTTAGGATTTACCCTATCACTAGGCCACTAGAAATTATTAGTAGTCATTTTCTCTATTAATTCATATGCTTCCTCAAATGACTTAGACATTAATGATCCTCCAACTACAGCATCTATAATTACTTTAAGAGATCCTATTAATTAATTATAAAATATTTGAATAACCAACCAATCAGGTAAAGCACAATGAGGGCATTTTCTAAGCATTTCCTTCAATTTCTCTCAACTCTCATAAATCAATTCTATTTCAAACTGGATAAAATAAGTGTTATCATTGCTAAGTTTAGTAGTCTTTGAAGGTGGGAAATACTTAGCATAAAACTTATGAGCCAACTCATTTCAAGTGGTTATAGAGCCCGGGGTAAAGAATTCAATAACATCTTAGCTTTATCTCTTAGAGAAAATGTGAATAATCTAAATTTAATAGCATTATCACTAACACCATTATACTTAACTATTACACAAATTTCTAAGAAACTGGCTATGTATAAATTGGGATCTTCAACAAGAGTTTTCCCAAATTGGGAATTTTGAATAATTTGAATTATGACAGCTTTTAATTCAAAATTATTAGCTTTGATCGTAGGTCTATTAATGCTCTGATGAATTTCATCTACTAAAGGGTTAGCATAATCCCTAGGAGGTCTAGATTGATGATCTAATATAGGTTCAGCCATTTCTCTAACTTTTTAATTTTTTAAATTTTTGCAAGGGTTCTTTCAATCTCAGCATCAAATAACAAAATTTCATTTCTATGTCTACAAAGCATGCAGCCTTGAATACACAATCAGAAAATAAATAAAATAAAAGATAAAAGTAGGTCTCATGATGTAATTAATTTAATAATATACTTAAAATTTATAAAAAGTAAAATAGTTCTCCAATAACGGTGCCAAAATATAATGGGTGTGTGGAGTGAACTTTTTAATCGTATAAAAATCAAGGGCTCTATTGCCCATAAATAATGCTTAGGTTTTTTTTTTTGGTGGGGGGGGGGGGGAGTAGGGGAAAAACATACCCAATTTCATTCCAAAAATTAAAGGTTACATGAACTTACAATAGCCTTGACAAAAAAAATAAAGAAAAACTAACAAGACTAAAGGAGAGAGAAAGAACTAACAAAGAGCCTAAGCAAATAAGGAAGAAAACTATTTAGAGAAGGAGAGGAGAACTAAAAAAGACTAGAAAGTCTAGTCTAACAAAGAAAAGAAAATTAATTAGGATTCAAAAATCACTAATAAGACTAGCCCTAAGGACAAAAGAAGCCAAAAGAATGCCCACAATGCCAAACACCAGAGCAAATAACCAACCAATTAGAAACAAGAACCCAGAGAACAACAAGAAGAAGCAGCTCAACCGTCAAAAATAATGCTTAATTTTTCTTTGATATAAAAATAAAAAACCCAACTTAATATATGAATGTATACGTGATGAATCAAGCAATAAAGTAATAGAGTAGAGCATCGAACCCATGAGGACGTATCTACTATTTACTCTAATTATAATAGTTATCATACTAAAATAGAAATAATATTTTTGAGATTCTATCACCAAATAAAATATTAAATTTTTTTATATAATATTTAATTAAAGTTTTTTGGATTGATGAATTTAAATTGCATATTTTTCCTAATGAGACTCTTCATGGTAATGTAATTCTGAGCATATGCATCCATAGATCTCTATCGAGCTTGTAGGGGTGAAAAGGAAATTTGCTGACCTCCTCAAGTTATAGTATCTTCTCAAGAACATAGAATATTTTACATCCTATGTCTAGGTATGCAAATATCCTATCTCAATACTCATGGTTATTTTTGTATTCCTCCATCGAGGTTATACATTACACTAAATTTTAACTACACATATGGCCACTATGTACATTAAATAAAGAGCTAGATAATATTAAAAATAACTTTTAATAGTTATAGAATAAGAGTCTTCATTAGTACTCATATGTATTTTGTTTCATCAATCCAAAACAAGAGAATTAGCCATACGTAAAATGAATAACAAGTAAACTCATTATCATTAAACTCATGGAAGAATGAAAATACAAGAGAGTGATTTCATCAGGAAGAGTCAAAATATCTCCTCTACACTCCTTCTCCCTTTAACATATTGAGATGCTTCAAGAAGTACAGGCTAAGCACTCTAAATGATTGCATCTTATACTTTTCTAGCCTCCCTTAGATTTTACTCTAAAAGGGAACTTGAGAAGTACTCTAGAAAGTATTAAATTTTACACAAGTGATTGAAGTCCCATACAAACAAAACATCTTAATTATTTATAGGAAAACATCAAAAGATATTTGGAACTGTGGTGGTTGAAAGAATGGTGCCATGGCGACCTTCAAAGGAACTAGCACCTCGGCACTGGAGCTTTTACACCGCCGTGGTGCTTGCTGATATGGATAGGTTACTTGGTGAAAAGTAATGTCTCCTTATTGATAGAATGTGGCTCTTAAAAGTTACAACTCCAATGCCATAGTGTTCTGAATATTCAAGTGCTGCGACGCCAAAGTAAAAAAAAAGTGGAGCTAAGACATGATAAAATATGGCGCCACAACATTTTAAACTGTCTGTGTTGCCGCCACATCACTTACAAATAGAGAACTTGGTGTTGTAATGTCATAGATGGGGTACCTCAATAATATTAAAGGTAGCACTGTGATATTATTTCGTCAAATGCTGTGACGCTGAAGGATCCTAAGAATTTCTACTATTTTTGTATTTTCCTACACAAAAATAACTAAAAAATATATTTTTCTTGAAAATAAAATCCATAAAATAAAATGTAATTTACAGTTCTTAACTACATACGGTATGTGTTTACATATTTATGAGAATAAACATGGATATATAAGACTAAAATTTAAATAAATATATATATATAAGAATATACACATGTAGAACCCCTACCTAACCTAGGATCGATTCAACATTTTGGTTGGCCTAGTTCGCTTGGTTTTTAGGATGAAACTAAGTAACTATAGGTTTACATATTTATGTGAATAAACATGGACATACAAGACTGAAAATTAAATAAACATGTATATACAAGACTATATACAGACAGAACCCCTACCTAACCTAGGACTAATTCAATATTCTAGTTGGCCTAGTCCACTTAGTTTTTAGGATGAAACCAAGTAACTATGGGTTAACATGTTTATGTGAATAAACATGAACATACAAGACTAAAATTTAAATAAACATGCATATATAAGACTATACACAAACAAAACCCCTACCTAACCTAGGATAGATTCAGTATTCCGATTAGCCAAGTTTGGTTTTTGGGATGAAACTAAGTAACCATGGGTTTACATATTTATGTGAATAAACATGGATATAAAAGATTGAAATTTAAATGAATATGTATGTACTAGACTATAAATGGGCAGAACCCCTACTTGACCTAGAATCGATTCAGTATTCTGGTTGGCCTAGTCTACTTATTTTTTTGGACTAAACTAAGTAATTATGGGTTTACATATTTATATGAATGAACATGGATATACAAGAATGAAACTTAAATAAACATGCATATAGAAGACTATACATACATAAAACCCCTACTTAACCTATGATAAATTCGGTATTCTAGTTGGCCTAGTTTGCTGATTTTTAGGAGAAAACTAAGTAACAATAGGTTTACATGTTTATGTGAATAAACATGGACATACAAGACTAAAATTTAAATAAACATGCATATACAGGAATGAGATTTAAATAAATATGCATATACATGAAATATGATAACCTAAGCATTTAATTAAATTTATAAGTAAAGTTTAGTCTTCACTAAAGGTGGAGAGAGAAGTTTATCCCCAGCGGAGTCACCAAAAAAATATGTGGAGAAAATTTTATCATTTGTTCGGTTTGCCACATGATTTGTTTTAAATATTTTTTTTGTTCAAATATGCATCGAGTAACATTGTACCATCCCAAAGGACAGAATAGTGTTTTCATTATCATTTTGAAAAGGGAAACTCTTAATTTATTTTCATAATCAAATGCAGTATAAGAAATATTCAGTTCATCTCGAAGGATGGAAAGAATATTCACTCATCATTTTAATTAGGAAAGTAAATAATATATTTATTTTCATAATCAAATAATATAAAGAATATTTAATTCATCTCAAAGGATTAAAGAGATATTCACTTATCATTTAATCATAAAATAAATGAATGTATTTATTTTCATAATCAAGTAAAATAAGGAATATTCAATTCATTCCTAAGGATAACAACAATATTCACATATCTTTTTGAATATAAAACTAAACCAATGTTTAAAGTTAGGTCTACATCCATAAATTCTTCCCCTAGCTTAAAAAGGATGTTAGACATGGTTTATTTTAATTCTGGGTTCTAGACTTTATATAAGGGCAAACCCCTATATTTAATTACATATCTGAAGAGAATACTCTTAATTAAAGTGAATACTAAAGATTTTCAAATTCATATGGATTTAAAGAAAGGGTTGGGCTATCAAGATTTTAGTACATAGGCTTTAGATTGTAATTTTTAATTTGGATTTAGAATTTAGATTAAAACTTTAAATTTTGGATTTTTGGAATGATAGATCATAAAGAATGTTGAGAGACTAAGGAGTGTACATAATCTAGACATAAACTTACTTAGGTTGGGCTGTCAGCTAACAATCCTAATCAGAATCAGTAACCATATGAATATAGGCTTAGAAGGCTTTATCCTTGGAATCAAGTAGTTATAATGTAGAAAACTTTAATATGGACATTACAATATATACATGATCACATAATAAATAATGAATAAATAATAATATATAAATAAAAAGCTTTTATTAATTTATAATTTCTCAGATTATAACCTAAAGTCTACTGTAAAGTAAAGGTGGCTAGGCTCCACCAAAAATAAACCTGGATTTCTATTCCTATGTAATTTACATTTGAATATGATTGTTTATTTTTTATCTTCAATCTTTTGGCTTCTGGATCTTCCATAGAATTCCAAAAGATAATGATCTTCAAAGGAAAAAAGAATCATTTCCTTTTAGAACCTATACATGTATATAAATAGCCATTTTAAAATATTTTATAACTCTTAACACTATACAACAAAATCTAGCTATATAATTATCTAAAAAATTTACATCTACATCATTACTTTTACATTTACATTTACATTATTGCCTACATACATTCTAGTTTTGCAAAAATTTAAAAGAATAGTTTATATATAAAAATGCATATGTATGATGATATGTGAGTGCAACCAAAAAAAAGTAACATGGCTTAAAAAGCCAACTCCAAATGTGCATTAATAGAAATATAAATATGACATTTAGAGTACACAAAGTAAACACTAAAAAAATGAGTACCCTCTAGGCAAAACACTCCAAACAAATCAAACCAAACCACTGAGTTAGCCTAGATTAAATTTGTTTGTTCTAGCAAACCATCTAAAGTGTGTGTATAAGGCTATCTGGCTTGGATATATCCTAGAATTTATTAGTTTGGAATTATTTATAATTGAATTATTTATTTAAGGTCATTAAAGGTTGGTTTGAATTCAAGTGCTTAAAAATTTAAAAGTTTTGAATTTGTTGTATGGTGTTTTGATTGTTGAAGATGTTTAGTTTTAAGTTTTAAAGAATATAACGCTCAATGACTTCTAAGTGCAAGAAGTCATTGATTAACAAGTCCTAGGCTTATATTTATATTGCTATCCATCCTCTAAAAATGGGTTAGATAGGTTGCATGGAGTTCTTAAATTTTTATTAAGTATTTTAGTCCTTAAAGATTCCACTCCAATACACCTTTGCCTTACTAAAAAGAGTCATGAATAAGTGTATGAAAGATTCAATGTCTAAGTGTTTTATTTCTAATTTCAATGGTTATTTAGATTGAATAACAATTTCTTTTGTTAAAATAGGGCTGCGATGTTTATTTCACCCTCATTGGGGTTAATCAAAATTTTCAGCTTATAAACTTAATTGATGGAGTATTGATTATTCATTATATTTTTCATAAATATTGTACATAATTATGAGTTCAATGCCTTTGAGTTGGTGTCATTTGGAGTTTTCTCAAAAGTTTTATGATTTTTAGCCATATTTAATTAATTAAATTTAATAAAATTTTCACTTTTTGATTTACATTAAATTTTAGAAATCTATATTTTTATAAATATTAGATTCAATTATAAGTTGAATGCCTTTGAGTTTGTGTCAATTAGAATTTTTTTGGAATTAATTATCATTATTACAAGTTAATCCCATTTAATGAATTGATTAATTTAAGTAATTAAAAGATTTTTGATTTAAGCTCCAAATCAACCCCACACTTCTTGAAATCTTCCTCAAATGTCACTTATGACTCCCAAGGATGATTACAAGTGTTTCGAAATATTTTAGAAATTTTTTATTTTTTATTTCTTTATTTAATTAATAATTAATTTTTCTTGATTTTCAAATTACTTTTTATTTTTAATGAATTTCAAGGGGTTTTTAATTTTCCTTTGTTAAGAATTTAATTCTGAGCTTCCTGAAGCTTTAATGTATTTTTTTATTTATTTTATATTTATTATAAATTAAAGAAAATCTTTTTTTTAATTAAAGAAAATCCTAGGTTAATTTTGTATGTCAAACTTGGGTTCACTAATTGATAAACCAAATGAATTCTGAATGTAGTGAAATTTGAAACATATGTGCATCTAAATATGTGCTTCAAACCTACTCAATTTTGATTCATCAAAGCCTTCCTAGGTATCATTATCAATCACCAAAGGTAAATACATCTATACCATTGGAGATTTAATTTGGGCTTTCTATTATTTGGAGTTGGGTAAAATCGGTATTATTCTAACCTTTACATAAACATGAACACACAACAAAAATTTCAATCCCTAATTATGTGCAAATTAAGAGTAATTAATTTCTAGAGTTTTGGATGAAATTGTGACCCATAACTTTGAAAATTTAATTTCCCAAGATCCTTTGATCATCAGGGCCCAAGAAAATTAGGGTATATAATATACATACCCTAGTTTTCGTTGTCCAAATTTGAGCTCAATTGGACCACTAGTTAAAGAGTAATTAATAAAAATAAAAAAATGTAAATGTAAATTATTCTCTATACAATGGTCAAAACATTTTGAAATTTCTTTTAAAATAAAATTGGGCTCAAGATGACTCCAATGAGCCAAAGAACTCATATATTGAATGAAAAATTGAGTTATATTTATTTTTTGAATTTTCTAGCAATTTTTGTCATTATTTTAACCCTTAAATCTAATTTTCTAAATGATTGCCAATGATTATGCAATTGTGCAATCATTGGCAATCATGAGAAGGTGGTGGTTGGTAGTGCCAGTGGGGTAACCTAAACTGTTGTGATAATAATTTAGGGCTCTATCAATCCCTAAATAATTATTAGGTTTTCTTTGATATAAAAATTATAAAAATCCCACTTAATATAAGTAAGTATAAGTGCCAAATAAAGTAATATAGTGACAGAGTAGAGTATCGATCTCATGAGGAAGAATATTTACTTGCAAATACTAGTACTGTCTATTATAACTACAATAATTATCTTACTTGATAAAAATAAATTTTGGTGAAGATTTAATCACTTAATTTTAAATAAAAAAGACAAAATCAAACACTATTTGGATAAAATGTTTTAGATTGATGGAATGTTAATATAATATTTTTCATAATGATTCTCTTTTATATTGATGATATTTAGAGCATATGCATCATCGGCCGCTTAGTTGAGCGTGAAGAGACAAATGATAAATTAAACCTTTCAACCTTAGTACCGATCTAAACCTTCATAGTCTGCCACCCTATTAAAATCTTAGAAGAGTAAGTAAAATATGTACTGTTAAAACCCTCTCATTAAAATTCATATTCATAAATTTGGTATATATCAAGCACTATGGCTATGCTTGCATCATACAAATCCAATATACTTGGTTGTGCCTGCTTTCTATTCTTAAGATCAACATTACATCTCATATTAACTACACATTTGTCCACTATGTGCGTTAAATGAAGACCTGGTATATTGAAAATATCATTAAATATTGATGATGAGAATTCATTAGTACTCCACATTCTATTTACACCATTAATATAAAACTAGAGAATTTAGCCAAATTTAAAGAACAAGTGAAGCAAAATCATTTTTATTAATTGTATAGAAGAAAGAAAGTAGAAAAGAAAAGATATCACTGGGTGGGTTCAATGATCTCCTATATACTCCTCCTTGGACTTACAAAATTTCTTCCACAAATATTGACCAAACACTCTTATGAAGTGGATCTAGTGCTCCTTGAATTCCCTTAATTATCACTCTTTAGAAAATTGAAGAGAAGAACTATGAAGACTTTAATTAACAAAGTCACTGAAGTCCCTTAGTAACATTACAAATGAATTATTTATAGAAAAACATAGAAAATGGACTCTAGCGCCCCAACGCTCTAGGTACTTATGACATGGCGCCCATAAAATGAACTAACGGCACAACACTGAAGAATTTCCTCCTCTGTGGTGCTTGCTAATGTGGACCCGCTATTTAATAAATTAACACATTACTTCACTAGTAAATAGTGTCCTGATCAATTATAGCTATAGCACTATGGTGTTATTGACGATTGAGCACTATGGCATCCACATGACACTCCTTTTTACTAGATGGCACTAGAAATTAGCATTGCAGTGCTGTGCAGATAGAGACTGGGCTTTGTAGTGTTTCTCCTCTAACGTTACTACATTATGAAATAGGGACTAGGCACCACCATTTCCATATTGGGTGCTCTAATGGTGTCAAGGATGGTACCGTGGCATGATAGTATCCGACGCCGCAGAGCTGTATGATACTTGGAATTTCATGCCTTTATTGCATTTTTCTTGCATAACATAACTAAAATAACATGGTTTTACTAGCAATTTAATATATAAAATAGAATATTATTTACACTCATTAAATCCTCCCTAGCTTAAACTCTTGCTTATCCTCATGTAAATAAAATTTTGTAATTTTGATTAAATGATTAACCAAAATAAAAAATGAAAATCTAAAATTACTAAAATATAGGATAATAGATCATTGTCTATAATTAATGAAATTAAATAAGGCTATATTTCTAATTTATAAAATACTAATAGTTAAACTAATCAATCATTGTAGTTACAACCCAATTTGAAATTATAAGTTATAGATTTAATCATTAACTTTTAATTGTTGAAGTGAATAATTGAGTTTTAATGATTAGATATGATGGTAATTAAATGTGTACATTCACTAGTTGATCATCCCTTATGTTAGCTCTCCCATCTTATCCTTTTTAGTTTATGTAAAAGATTATATTTCCAATCTTGAGCTTTCCCTAATATCAATTTTTGAATGTACTTATCTTTTTCTTTTATTTCTTTTCTCTTCTTTTCTTTTCTTTGTGAATTATTTTATAGTTTCTTTTCTTTTTCTTTTATAGACTACATAATTAATGATTTTGAATATCAACTTCTACTTTAGAACTTCATATAATATTAATGATTTTATTTTAAGGACTTGATGAGATTACTTATTCCATCTTCAAGTTAGTTATGGTTTCAAATTTTAATATATTCATATCTAATTTTTAATACTAATTATTCATCTTACAATTTGAAAAGTTAATTTCATAAAGGTATAGCATATAAATTCAAATTAGGATAATAACTCAAATGGTTGAATGAGTTAAGTATTAGTTTTCAAAATATGTCTTTATTACATGATTCATTTTTTAGTAATGTTAAAACTAACTGGCATGCTACCTTATTTCCAAATAATAATTGTGTTGGTATGATTTGCTTTTGGCTTAAGTTGAAGCGCCTCAAGCAGAATTTGAATTGGTGGAATAAATGTGTTTTCAAGAATTTATTTTCTAATATTGTGGAAGCCGAGAAACTTGTTGGTTTGGCTGATACTAATTATATGAATCATCTTCCTGTGGATAATAGGGTTTCTTTGAATGAAGCCAAAGACAGTTTAGTGAAACGTCAAGAACAAGAAGAAGTTTATTAGAAACAAAAAGCTATTTGTAAATTCTTAGTTGAGGGGGATAGAAACAACCAATTTTTTCATAATATTGCAAATCATAAAAAAGTTACTAACTATATTCACAAGATTTCCACTCCTGAGGGTTCCCATTATGATTCTCTTGACATGGTTGTTGAGTCTGGTGTTAATTATTTCAAAGATGTATTTAACAAAAATTTTGTCCCCGATTTAGATTTGGATTTCTCATTTATTCCTTTGCTTATTTCTCATAAGGATAACAATATGCTTAGTGAATTGTTGTTTGAGGAGGAGATTTGGTTAATTATCAAAGACATGAATTCTGATTCTATTGCTAGGCCGGATGGTTTTACTACTAAATTTTTTTAAAAAACTTGGAATATCATTAAAGAAGATTTAGTCAATGTTGTTATTGATTTATTTAAAGGAAATCCTTATCCTAAATTTTTTACTTCGACTGCTATTGCTTTAATTCCCAAAAATGATGTTTATAGTTTTTGGAGTGATTTCATTCTATCAGTCTTTGTTCTTTTTTTAACAAGCTCAATGCCAAGTTAATTATGTCTAGATTATCTTTAATTCTCCCTAATATTATATCTCTAGAACAAACTAGTTTTGTGAAAAGTCATTTCATTTTTGATAATATTTTATTAGCTCAAGAACTTGTTCATGATTTGGAGGCTAAAATTGCTGGTGGTAATGTGATTTTTAAGATTGATATCACCAAAGCTTATGATAATCTTAGTTGGGATTTTCTTTATGTTATGCTGAATTTATTTGGTTTTAATAATGAATTCATAAAGATTATTAAAAATAGTATTGAACATTGTTTTTTATAATTATTATTAATGGAAAAAGTCATGGTTTTTTTAAATCTGCTCATGGACTCAGATAAGGGGATTCTCTATCGCCTGCTTTGTTCATTATTGCTATTGAATTTCTTTCAAGTGGTCTTAATTAGCTTTTTAGAAAACACCCCACTTTACAATACCATACTATTGGTTGGTTTCTTGTCTCCCACTTAAGTTTTGCTGATGATTTTATTATTTTTACAAATGGCTCCAGGAAAATGCTTAATATTCTTTTTAAATTTCTCGATAAATTTCAAATGGTGAGTGGTTTAATTTTTAATCCTATGAAAAGTTGTTTTATTTGTGCTAAATCTATATCTCAAAATAGAATCATTTTTATTCAGGATAGATTTATTATTTTTGCATAGGCATTTACCTCTTAAATACTTAGGTACTCCTCTTTTTAAGGGTAAAAGAGGTCTCATTTATTTGGGGACATTTTCTCTAAAATTCAAAAAAAAAAATATCTACTTGGGCTTCTAATCTCCTTTCTTTTGGGGGTAGATTAGTGTTAATTAAAAGTGTTCTTTGCTCTGTTCCTATCTACTTATTTCATACTTTATCCCCGACTGTGAATACTTGCAATAGGCTTGAAAGAAGCTTCAACAAATTTCTCTGGGGAGCCAAAGATCGTAAATCTGCTATTATTTGGGCTTCCTGGCGTAGATGTTTTTGTGTGCATGATGAAGGTAATTTGGGATTTAAGACTTGGATGACATGGCTCTTGGTTTTTCTTATAAACTGTGGTTCAATTTAAGGTCTAAAAAGAGCCTTTGGTTTAAGTTTATGGTTTCTAAATACAGTGTTGGCAAGCATCCTCTTAACTATTTTTCCAAAAAGGGGATTCTTTCAATTAGAAAAGGATTTGTTCCATTAAATGGGAAGCTAAAAATTTCATTTAATGGGGGTTGGGGCAGGGTAAAATCTTTTTTTGGCAAGATAATTTGTTAGGGTTTGTCTTCTATTGATACTTTGCTCAATACTGATACTACTAGTGCTTGTAAAGTTACTCATTTTATTCATGAGGGGACTTGGAATGTGGTTTATCTTGCTGATATGGTTCCTGATTTTGTCATTAATCATATTCTTAAAGTTCCTTTACAACTAGATCTGGAAGATACTATTTTATTTACTAAGTCTAATGATGGGAGTTTTGTGTTCAAAGAGGTTTGGAATTCTATTAGGATTCTGCATCCTTTTTCTTAGATTTTTTCTTCCATTTGGCAAAAAGGTATTCAGATTTCTTATTCTATTTTAGTTTGGAGAATTTTCAACAATTACATGCCTGTAGATACTATCTTGATGAAAAAATGTTTTTTTATTGTTTCCAAATGTCAATGTTGTTATCATATCAAAAATTTGAATCTTATTTTTGCTAATGGTCCCATTGCTCTTAAAGTTTGGTTATATTTTGACAATATTTTTGTTTCCCATTTTTGTAAGGCGTATACCAACATTAATAGTATCATGCATGATTGGATTGTCCCCTCTAAGAGGCATATTTGTAATGTTTTACCCATTATTATTTGTTGGTTTTTCTGGAAAAGTAGGTACGAGGCGAAGCATGAAAACATTACTATGAATGCCTCAACGATTATTAGCAAGATTAAAGACAAAGTGAGGAAATTATATTTAGCTAAATTGATTAATATTGGATATTTTAAAAGCTGTTCTCATACTACTAAGTATTTTGGTATTAATGTTGAGGCTTACGGCAATTCTTTTCAAGGCAAGCTGTTTAAGTGGATTAAACCCCTTGTGGGCTGTTACAAACTTAACACAGATGGTTCCTTTAGAAATGATAAAGATGGTGGTGGTGGATTTATTCGTGATTCATCTGGTCAGGTTCTTGTAGCGTTTGCTGGTCCTACGGATGTCAACACTGTTATCATGGTAGAAATTCAAGCCTTAAAGTATGGATTACAATTATGCATTTCCTTAGGTATTACTAATGTTTGGATTAAGATGGATGCTATGCTTGTGATTCAATACATTATAGATAATTTTATTACTAATCCTTCTTATTTCTATATCATTAGAGAGATTAAACAGTGGTTGTCCCTTATCAATTTTTCTATATCTCACATTTATAAGGAAGGCAATGCTGCTACTGATTTTTTAGCTTATTTAGATTACAATCTGTTGGATTTTATGGAGTATGTGGGGTCTTCCCGTCCGCCCAAACTGTTGGGTCTAACTAGACTAGATCGTTTGAGCTTGCCTTATGTCAGATTTTCTTAATCTCAGTTTCTGTTGGCCTATGCTAGTTTGTTTTAAGCATTATAATCTGGTTTGTCTATATTTTCATTTTAATCTTGGTTTCTATCTTTTTGTAGGTTTGTGGCATTTCTATCCGATTTACTTATTATTCTTTTTATTAAGTCCTTTTGTTGGTTGTTTAGATTTACTTATTCTGGTTTTAAGGTGGCTGCCTCTCTTTTTAGAGTCTCGTATTTTTGGATGCCTTTTCTTTACAATTGGAATTGGGCTACTCCATCTACTGTGACTTTTACTATGGATGATGGATTATTATTGGTGGTGTTTTACTATTTTGTTTTGTTGGGTCTTAGCAATGATTGGAATTATTATATTGATGATTTAACCCTTATTTACTGCTCTCTTTTCCTTTGGTGGAGACTTGTGGGTTTTTTGGCTGTGTTTCTTTCTTATTTGTACCTCATGGAGTTTGGTGTTTATGTTGGCTCTTTTGGGTGTGTTTGTTGGCGTTTAGTCCAATTTTTTGATCTAATTTTCATTTGGGATAGCTAGGAGGTGGAGTTTTTCTGTCGTGGCATCTCGGGTATCATGTACTATGCTTTCTATTATTTCCCTGTCTATTCATATGCTGATTTCTTGTGCTGCATTGATTCGACTAGTCTAGGGATTAGATTTGAGTGGCATTTGGGGTTATATCATGGTGGTGCTTATACTACACTTCTGAGCTATGCTCCAACTGAAGACTTCAATTCTGTGGCTATTCAGTACTCTTTGGCTAATGCTAAGAATTTTTGTTTTTTAAGTGATTGGGACCATATCAGTTGGGTCTTATCTTTGGAGATTTTTTGGTTTTGGTCTGGTAAACATTTGGGTCAATACTGTTGTTTTTACAGCCAGATCTCAAATTATGACAATCTATGCGATTTACAATTTCTGTTTATTGGTTGGAAGTTCGGCTGTAGTTGTGTTATCTTGCTCGTTACCAATCAGTCTATTTGGTTGTAGGTGCTATTTAGTTATATTAATGGGAAGCACAAGAGCACCTTTAATTATACTAATTTGCAGAACTATTTATCATTCTAAAGTTTGATCTATTGGCTTAGCTTTGTTAATTTCTTTGTTGATTTTCCTTATTCTTAAATATTTTGTTTAGTGCCCTTTTAGGCCTATTTTTTAGGTTTCTGGAGATTCATTCTTGTTTTGTGTAGGGCCTGACTATGGTGGGGATGGCGGTGCTGATTGTGCTCCATTTATACATTTCTTTTTTGGGGTTGTAGAATGTTATTAGGTTGCTTTGTAATCATGCTTGGTAGGGATATCCAGCTCTTAGGTTCTTTTTTGACTTTTCTTGTAGCTCTTTGAAGCAGTAGCGAGCTGGACGTCCCTTTAAGGACCTAGTACTTCTATTTTGATTTTAACACGTAGGCCCGTCTGTGGGTTTAACCAAAAAAAAAGAGAGTTAAGTATTAATTTTCTAACCTATGAAGTACAAACAAAGTTAATTCAAATTAGGATATGGGATTTTTTTTATTATCTTAATTTTATATAATTTTTAATTATCATTTTTATAAGGGTTAATTAAATAATCATAATATAAAAGTAATTGAAGAAGAATAATAATTTAAGCATGAAGGGAATTTGCTAATATGTAAATAAAACACATGCTTTCATAAGAATGATAAAAGGCGCTTAAAACATATGTTGAACATAAAACATGATATAACATTGATAACATAATAGGTACTAACATAACACATTCATGGGTTGCCACCTAGAAGCGCTAAGCTTTAATTTTTTAGCAAGACTATACAAATCATTTCTTTTCAGAATGAACCAATTTAGTTCTTTCTTGCAATTGATCAATATCTCCTCCTAAATATGGTTTTAATCTATGGTCATTTACTTTAAAGATATACAAGCTTTTTTTGTCTTGTATTTCCACAGTCTCATAGGGAACTATTTTTATGATAGTGAATGGCCCTGACCACCTGGATTTTAATTTTCCTGGGAATAGCTTAAGTCTAGAATTAAAAAATAAAATATCCTGACAAGGAGTGAATTCTTTCTTAATTTTTTAACTCTTTACTTAGAAATTCTTGCATTTTCATAATATTCATTTCTAATTTCATCTAATTCACTTAATTAAAGTAGTTTTTTTCCTTTGACACTTCCATAATTTGAATTTAATTCTTTGACTGCCCATAATGCCTTATGCTCTAATTCCACATGAAGAGGATATGCTTTCCCAAAAACTAATTTATAAGGAGTCATACAAATTAGAGTTTTCAATGCAGTTCTATAGGCTAATAATGCATCATCCAATTTATTTGCCCAATCTTTCTCATTAGAACTGACAGTTTTTTCTAATATCCTCTTAATTTCTCTATTGTTAATTTCAGCTTGCCCGCTAGTTTGGGGATGGTAAGCAGTAGCTATCCTATGGAAAATTCCAAAATTCTTAAGGATAGTTTTATTCTTTTATTACAAAATTGACTTTTTCCAACACCAATTAAAACTCTTGGCATCACAAATCTCGACAAAATATTTTTCTTTAAGAAATTAATCACAATTTGAGAATAAATTTTAAAGGTTTCTATAGCTTTAATCCATTTAGAAACATAATCCATAAAAATGAGAATATATTTGTTTCCATGCAATGGCATTAAAGGTTCCATAAAATATAATCCCCAAACATCAAATATTTCTATTTCTAAAATATAATTCATTTTCATTTCATTTGTTTTAGTTATATTGCCAACCCTTTGGCACTGATCACATCTTTCTACATATTTCTTCACATCATTGAATAGGGTAGGCCAATAAAATCTAGTTTGAAGGATTTTAGAAGCAATTCTAAATCCTCCAAAATGTCCCCCATAGTTTGTGTCATGATACTCACTAATGGTAGAATTTATTTCCTTATCAAGAACATAACATCCTATGATTTGATCATTATAAAATTTAAATAAATAGGGTTCATCCCAGAACTAAGATTTGGTATCACACAAAAACTTTCTTTTTTGAGATGCAGATAATTAATAAGGGAGTATTCCACTTACAATAAAAAATATAATGTCAACAAACCATGGAGATTTGTTCAATTGGACAGCAAATAATTATTCATCAGGAAATTTTTCATTAATTTCAACATCAACTAATGCATGTTGTTCAAATCAAGATAGATGATCAGGAATTTGATTTTCAGTACCCTTTCTATCAAAATTTTCTAAATCAAATTCTTGTAACTAGAAAATTCATCTAACCAATCTTGGTTTGGTGTCTTTCTTTGTCATAAGATATTTGATGGCATCCTGATCAGTGTAAACAATAACCTTGGTCCTAATCAAATAAGATTTGAAATTGTCAAAAGCAAAAATAATAGCTAACAATTCTTGTTTAGTGGTTGTATAATTAGATTGTGTAGAATTCAGAATTCAAAGTTTTGTTAGCATAAAAATAATATGGAATTTCTTAGCTCTCTTTTTCCATAGAATTGCACCAACAACAGCATCACTGGCATCACACATCACTACAAATGGTAAAGACCAATCAAGAGCAATTATAACACAAGTAGTAGTCAAATGATGCTTTTGAGTATTGAAAGCTTTATTACATGCAAAGTCAAATATAAAAGGAACATATTTCTCTAATAAATGACATAAAGGCTTAAAAATTTTAGAGGAATCCTTTATAAATATTCTATTAAACTAGCATGTTTTAAGAAGCTTCTAGTCCCCTTAAAGAATTGAGAGGAGGAAGTTTTTCAATCACCTAAATTTTTATAATTTCTACTTCAAATCCTTTCCTAATGCCTTCAGTTACCATGAATTGACATTTCTCCCAATTTAGCACTAAGTTTGTTTCAACACATATTTTTAAAATAGTAGTTAAATGTTATAGACATAAACTAAATATAGTGTCAAATACAGAGAAATCATCAATGAATATTTTAATACACTGCTTAATTAATTTTGAAAAGATGGATATCATATATTTTTGAAAAGTAGGAGTATGTCATAAACTAAAAGGCATTCTCCTAAAAGCAAAAGTACCATAGTGGCTGGTGAAAGTAGTCTTATCTTAATCCTCAGGTGTAATAGAAATTTGATGATAACTAGAATATCCATCTAAAAACTAATAAAATGGATGCCCTACCAACCTATCAAGCATTTGATCAAGAAATGACAAAGGAAAATGATCTTTTCTGATTGCTTTATTTAGTTTTGTATAGTCAATATAAATCCTCCAACATGTGATAGTTCTAGTGGGTATTAATTTATTATGTTCATTGGATATAACAGTCTATCCTCCCTTCTTAGGAACACAATGAATGGGAATAACCCAAGAACAATGAGAAATTGGGTAGATAATCCCATCATCTAACCATTTAAGAATATCTTTTTTAACATCTTTTATGGAAGGATTAAGTATTCTTTGAGGATAAACTTTAGTTATAGAATTTGCTTCCATTATAATTCTATGCATACAAATGGAAGTATTAATTTTCTTAGGATTAGCAATAGACCACCCAAAAGCTTTTTTTTATAGTTACCTAAAATTTTAATTAACTCAATCTTTTGATGTTGTTCTAGATTTGTAGAAACGATTATAGGAAAAGTGGAATTTTTGCCCAAATATGTATACTGAAGATGACAAGGTAAAGCTTTAAGTTTTAAACTTGGGGCCTCTTCAATAGATTGTTTTAGAGTTTTTTCTAAAGATGAAGTTTCAAATAATTCAAAATGTGCATTATTCCAACTTTCTTCTCTAGATTTTATTTTAATGGGCCCGTTAGAAGTATTTTATTTTTTCTCATCTTCTTCTTCCTCGATCACTTCTCCTTCCAACAATTTTTCCTTCAGATCTTCTACTAATATGTCCTCCAAATCCACCCTAAAGTAATCTTCATTCCTTTCTTGAGGGAATTTTATAGATTTCATACATCAATTATCTCCTCCTGGTCTTGAACTCTCATAGTTAATTCTCCCTTCTAAATATCAATCATAAATTTCCATGTTGTTAAGAAAGGTCTTCCTGAAATGAGAGGTATTTACCTATCTTCTTCCATGTCTAAAATAATAAAATCAATAGGGAAAATGAACTTATCAACCTTAATCAGAACATCCTTTATTACTCCTTTTTCATAAGTAAAAAATCTATCAGCTGGTTAAAGGGTAACAGAAGTAGGTTTAATCTCTCATATATCTAACCACTTAAAGATGGATAGAGGCTTGAGGTTAATACTAGATCCTAAGTCACATAAAGCTCTCCCATAGAATTTATCTCTAATAGTTAAAGGAATGGTAAAACTCCCAGGATCCTTAAGTTTTTAAAGAAATTTCTTTTGTAAAATGGCACTATATTCTTTAGTTAATGCCACTGTTTCATAATCAGAAATCTTCCTTTTCTTACTCAAAATATCCTTTATGAATTTAGCATAAGTGGGCATTTATTCTAAAGCTTCAGGGAAGGGGATATTAATGATTAATTTTTTAAGACTTCTAACAACTTTGAGAACTATTTGTCAAGATTTCTTTTGATTAACCTCTCAGGGAAAGGTGGTGGTGGTCTATCAATAACTTTTTTATAAACCTTTTCAGATTCTTTAATAGGTTCAGGTTGTTTAGAAGGGGTTTCTTGTTGTTCCGTTATATCATCCTTTTCAAAGGGTTCATTTTTCTCTTTATAAGAGTCTCTTAACCCTTTCCCACCTCTGAGTTGGATATTATGACATTGTTCTACCAAGTTTTGATAATGAATTGACCTAGCCAATTTCCCTATTTGATCTTCAATTTTTTAAAGAGCATTAGATTAATTATTCATTTATATTCCTAACTAGACAACAATATTTTCTAAGGATTCCTTCCTATTCCTTTCATGATATATTTGTTAAAATTTTGCGGGGTAGCATTGCGGTGCTACATATCTTGGCACAGTGGCACTATATCTCTTAAGATCATTATTAACCTTCAATTCATCTAATTTTTTTTTAGAAATAGCAGTAACTTGAGCTGTACAAATGGATAGAGAATCATTTTCATTAACTCCTATCACTCTCATAGGATTCACTTTATTAGCAGGCCATTAGAAATTATTTGGTGCCATTTCCTCAATTAATTTATAAGCATTCTCAAAAGGCTTTGAAATTAAAGAACTTCCAGCTGCAGCATTAATTATAGCTCTAAGAGATCCTACCAATATAGTATAAAAAGTTTGAATTATCAACCAATTAAGTAAGGTATGGTGACCACACTTTCTAAGCATCTCTTTGAATATCTCTCAACTATCATAAATAGATTCTCCTTCTAACTGAGTTAAAAAAGTAAATACCATTTCTAAGTTTAACAATCTAAAAAGTTAAAAAATATTTGTGGGCCAACTCATTCATGTTGTTATAGAGCCTGGAGTAAAGAATTTAACCACATTTTTATCTTAATGTCTTAGAAAAAATGGGAATAATCTAAGTCTAATGGCATCATCACTAACACCATTGTATTTAAATGTTGTATAAATTTCTATGAAATTTGCTAAATATAGGTTAGGATCTTCAATGGGAGTTGCCCCAAATTGAGAATTATGTACCATCTCAATGATTATAGGTTTTAATTCAAAGTTATTAGCTTGGATGGCAGGTCTATTTATGCTCTGATGATTCTGTCTATCATAGGGTTTACAAAATCCTTAAGAGATGTAGAATAATTTAAGTCTTGAACAGGGTCAACCATTTCAAAATTTTCTTAGTGGTTATAATTTTAGAAAGGGTTCTCTCAATTTCTAAAAAAATATAGTAATGGTTCCTTTCTATGGCTTCTAAGCATGTGACTATAGGTGTTCAATCAGTAAAGTAAATAAAATAATAAAAGAATATAGTAGGACTAATTATATAATTGATTCAATAATATAGTAAACTTTATAAATAAAAAAAATTCTTCCCTGATAACAACTCTAAAAACTTAATGGGGGCGGTGGAGTAACCTAAATAATTTTTAAAATAATTTAGGGCTCTATCAATCCCTAAATAATGCTTAAATTTTCTTTGATATAAAAATTAAAAAAACTCCACTTAATATATGCAAGTATATATACCTAATCAAGTAATATAATGATAGAGTAGAGTATCGATCCCATAAGGAAGAATGTTTACTTGTAAATATTAGTGTTGCCTACTATAATTACAATAATTATCCTACTCAATAAAAGTAAATTTTGGTGGAGTTTCAATCACTTAATTTAAAATTAAAAATTAAATGAAACACTATTTTAATAAAATATTTTAGATTAATGGAATATAAATACAATATATTTTCTAATGATTCTCTTTTATATTGATGCTATTCAAAGCATTTGCATCATTGACCGCATAGTTGAATGTGTAGAGATAAAAGGACATATTAAACCTTCCAACCTCAATACCACTCTTAACTCACATAGTCTGTCATCTTATAAAAATTTTAGAAGAGTAAGTAAAGAATGTACTTTTAAAACCCCATCATTATAATTAATCTCTATAAATTTGGTATATGTGAAGCACTATGCCTATGCTTGAATCATACCAATTCAATATACCTAGCTGTGCCTACTTTCCTATTCCTAGGCTTCATATTACATCTGATATTAACTACACATATGACCTTTATGTATAATAAATGAAAACCTCGTATATTGAAAACATCATTAAATTATTGATGATGAGAATTCATTAGTACTCCATATTCCATTTACACCATCAATCCAAAACTAGAGAATTTAGCAAGACATGAAGAACAAGTGAAGCAAACTTATTTTCATTATCTGCACAATAGAAAAATGTATAGAACAAAAGATATCTTCAGATGGGTTCAATAATCTACTCTACACTCCTCCTTGAACTTATAGAATTGCTTCCATAAATATTGACCAAACACTCTTATAAGTGAATCTAGTGCTCCCTGAATTCCCTTAGTTATCACTCCTAAGAAAATTATGAAGAACCACTATGCTGACTGAAATTAATTAAGTGACTAAACTCCCTTACTAATATTACAAATGAAATACTTATAAAAAGTACAAAAAATGGACTATGGTATAACGACACTCTAGACACTTTCACTACGGTGCCCATAAAATGAACTAACAATGCAGTGCTAAAGAATTTCCTCCTCTATGGTGCTTACTGATATAGAGCCACTGTTTAATAAATTGATACTTTGCTTCACTGGAAGATCATGTGCTAGTCGGTTACAACTGTAGTGTTGCGGAACTACTGATGCTTCAACATTACAGCATTTACATGGCACTCCCCTTGGTTTGGCTGCATTGAAAATTGGCACCATGGCGTTGTGTAGATTGAGACTTGGCATTGCCGTGCTTACTCCTCTAATGCCATGGTTCTATAAAACAAAGACTGGGAACCTCCATATCCATATTTGGCTCTCTGGTGGTGTCAATTATGGTGTCACGGTGGAATAATATCTGACGTTGTGACACTGTATGATACTTGGAATTTCATGCATTTCATGTATTTTTCTGCACAACACAATTAAAACAACATAATTTCACTCGCAATTTAACATATAAAACATAACATTTTTTGCACTCATTAGCAGTCTATATAAGTCATTCACTGGTGTTCACCACCATTCCCACTTAACCACGTCATCCATAAATTAGGATCATTGATTTTGTGCGGTTCAGGATCAGCGATCCTGATCTTGTCAGATGAACCAAAATGTGATTTGCAGCTTAAGGGAGTTGGATCCGACATGTGGTTTAACTAGATTTTAGTCATTGGAACTAATACACATGCAATTTGATGGTTGAGATCAGCCCAATTCATGCAGAACAAAATACTATAACTTTATGTATACTCAACAAAATTTAATAAAATTTGAAACATAGCTTCCCTACACTCGGATGAAGAATTAGGGAGTGTTTGGAGGCTATGAAAAGCATTTCTAGAAAGCTATTATTTATTTATTTATTTTTGGGTGGGGGGGGGGGGGGCGAACTCACAGTGGGGGATTACATGTTAAATAAAAAATAAATTACAGGGACCTTAAAAAGGACTTTGAGCTCTCTACTGCTCCAACGAGCTACAAAAAAAGACAAAAAAATCCTACGAGCTCAAGGTCCTTACTAAGCACAAGTACAAAATAACCTAAGAACAATATATAGTGGGACAAGAAGACTACTCTCCAAAAAAGAGAAAAAATATAAAGGTAAACTTTAAGCACAATCTTTCTCCCATAAAAACCATTAGTTAACATGGAAACATTTAAAATAACCCGCAGAAACAAGCACAAAACAAGAAGAAAAGAGCAATAACATGCAAAAACACTTTTAGAAAGCTATTTTCCAATGTAGTTTTAAAATAGGCTTGGGAAAATACCTCAATCTAGATGGTAAAATTTCCTTTTCTTGGGCTCTATGGACTCTTGGAGACTTCCTCATGATCTTCCTTAAAGACCTCAAGGTGTAAAAACCAATGGATGGGAAGTTGTTTAAGTGAGAAGATTTTCTCTCTCTTTACCCTTTCAACACTTCAATTGAATTGTTCTAGAGCTGAAGAAGGATGGGAAAAGCTTGAGGAAGGCTTGGGGAGTTCTTATAAATATAAGGAATGCAATGAGCCAACCCCTCTCAAAGAAAAATATGGGTACTTATAGGGGAAAGAAGAATGCATGTAGACTTATTTTTGGCCAAATGCATGCGACCTAAGGTAGCTAAATCAGTTATGGACTGACCAATGGATGCTATACACCTTATCTAGAAAGTATAAGCCATATAGTCTATTATTTGGAGAGTTATAAGTGAATCAATCATTACTTAGAGGTTATTTTGAGGAATCTTGCCACATCAACTGTTATATGGCAAGGGCTTGACATGGAATGCACAATGAGTATTCTAAAATGCAGTTCAATGGAGTTGGGTTGGAAATGGGCTTAAAAATTTAGGTTTTTAGAGATTTGGGTTAATCCAATTGGTTGACTTAGGTCAAACCATGGATTGGGCTTACTGGGGGTTAGACGTAATGGAATAAGGGACACCTGATGCAAACATTTACATAATTTAATTTCATAAAGATTAGATTTTGGTTTAAGAAAACCCCTTTGGGTTCACTTGGTGCAAGCCATGTGTCTAAACTAGGTAGGCCTATGGGGTGAAATTTTTTTGGGTGACCTTTAGGGACCCAATAGATAGTCCCTGTGCTTAAGGTACTAATGGTGGTTGTGGAGTGAACTTTTGAATTTTATAAAAAGTAGGGCTCTATAACCCCTATATAATGATTTTGTTTTAATTGATATAAAAAATAATAAAACCCCTTTTCATATATGCAATTATACGTGTTGAATCGAGTAATAAAGTGATAGAGTAAAGTGTCGAACCCACGAGGAAGTATGCTTACTTGCAATAAACTATTACTATTTACAATAAATATAATAATTACCCTAGGGAAATAAAAATGATTTTTGTGGAGATTCTATAACTGAATGAAATAGTAAAAATATTAGACATAATATCAAATAAAAGTATTTTTGATTAATAAGTGTAAATTTTATATCTTTCATAATGAGACTCTTCATGGTAATATAATTTAGAGCATATGCATCCCTAGATCTCTGTCGAGTATGTAGGGGTGAATAGGATATATGCTAACCTCCTACAGTTATAATATCACCTTATGTACCTAGAATATTTTACATCCTATGTCTAGGCATGCAAACATTCTGTCTCAAAATTTCTGGTTGTTCTTGCTTTCCTCTATCGAGATTATACATCACACTAAATTTTAACTATGCATATGGCCACTATGTGTATTAAATTAAGAATGGGATAATATTACAAATATCATTTAATATTTATTGAACAAGAATCTTTATTAGTACTTGACATATACTTTACAACATTAATCCAAAATAAAAGAATTAGATAGATATAGAATAAATGACATGCAAACTCATTTTCATTAAACTCATGGAAGAAGGAAAATACAAGAGAGTGATATCACTAGGAAGGATCAAAGTATCTCCTCTACACTCCTCTCTTAACTTATAGAGTTGCTTCAAGAAATATAGCCTAAACACTCTAAATGATTATATTTTATACTTCCCTAGACTCCCTTAGATTTTACTCTAAGAGGGAACTAGAGAAGAACTCTAAGAAGAAGTATTAAATTTTATACAAGTAACCAAACTCTCTTACAAATATAACATCATAATTATTTATTAGATAATAAAAAAAGGCATATGGCACAATAACACTTTAAAAGGTGGCATCATGGTGCCCTTGTAATGAAATAACACCTCAACGTAAAAACTTTTGTACCACTATAGTACTTGCTGATGTGGATCAGTTACTTAGTAAAAAGTCACATCTCTTCACTAAGAGAATGTGGCTCTTGGAAGTTACAACTATCATGCCGTGGCGCAGTTGACATTCAAGCACTGTGTACATGATTGAACAAATGATGCTAAGTTATGAGAAATTTAAAAGGTGTAAATAATATTATATTTTATGTGTTAATTTATAAGTGAAAACGTGTTGTTTTAGTTATTTTGTGCAGGACAATATAGGAAAGGAGAAAAATTTTTAAGTATGGTATATTATTGTAATGTTAGACATAATACGACTGCGGTGCCATCAATGACACAACTAGAGTGCCAAAATATGGACATGGAGGTGCCCAATCTCTATTTGATAGCGTCACAACATCAAAGAAGTTAGTTCCACAAAGCCCAATTAGCTATCCTAGGACTATAACATCAAAGGAGTCAGCACCACAAAGCCCATTCTCTGTCTACACAATATCATGGCACTAAATTCTAGTAGTGCCACTAAGTTAAGGGAGTGCCACATGGACTTCATAGTGCTCAACCATTAGCAGCACCGCGGTGCTACAGTTATAACTGTTCAGGCCATGATCTGCCAGCAAAGTGATGTGTTAATTCATTAAACAACAGGTCTATATCAATAAGTGCCATAGTAGAAGAAACCCTTCACCACTATGGTGTTAATTCATATTATAGGCACCATAGCATAAGTGTCTCGAGCACTGTAGTGCTAGAATCCATTTTTTATATTTTTGTATATATAGTATTATGTAATGTTAGTAGGGGAGTTTAATCACCTATTTACTTTCAGTCATTATAGTGGTTCTCTAATTTTTTACTTAGGAGTGATAACTAAGAGAATTTAGAGAAGTACTAGATACATTCTATTAGAGTGTTTGGCTTGTGTTTGTGGAAGCAGTTCTATAAATTCAAGGAGAAGTGTATAGGAGATCATTGAAACCATCCAATGATATCTTTTCTTTATACTTTCTTTCTTTTGTGCAATTAATGAAAATGAATATGCTTCACTTGTTCTTCATATCTGGCTAAATTCTTTAATTTTGTATTAATGGTGTAAATAAAATATGGAGTACTAATGAGTTCTCTTCATCAATAATTTCATGATATTTTTAATATACCAGGTCTTCATTTAATACATATAGTGGCCACATTTGTAGTTAATATCAGGTGTAATGTGGAGCCTAGAAATAGGAAGCAGGCACAATCAGGTATGTTGGATTTATATGATGCAAGCATAGGCATAATTCTTGTCATAAATCAAATTTATAGAGATAAATTATCATGAGGGGATTTTAACAGTACATATTTTACTTACTCTTTCAAGATTTTCATAGGGTGATAGACTATGAGAGTTTAGAGTGGTATTGAGGTTGGAAGAGTTTAATCTATCCTTTGTCTCTTTACGCTTGATTGAACAGTTGGTGATGCATCCTTTGTCTCTTTCACTTTAAATAACATCAATATAAAAGAGAATCATTAGAAAATATACTGTATTTATATTCCATTAATTCAAAATAATTTATCCAATTACTATTTCATTTTAATTATTTATGATTTTAAAATAAGTGATTGAATCTCCACCAAATCTTATTTTAATTTAGTAGAATAATAATTATTATTAAAATAGAAAGAACTACTATTTATAAGTAAGCATTCTTCCTCATGGGATTGTTACTCTACTCTACCACTATATTACTTGATTCAGCACGTATACTTACATATATTAAGTGGGGTTTTTTTAATTTTCATATCAAAAAAACCCTAAGCATTATTTAGGGAATGATAGAGCCTTAAATTATTTTTACAATTCTTTAGGTTACTTGACCGCCCCATCAAAATTGTGGCACCATGATATTTTAAAATAGAGAATTCGATGCTATCAATTTAACTTTTTGACACCGTGACACTAGTAATGCTATGTTGATGGCTATATTGTCACTACATCACTTACAAATAGAGAACTCAGTACACAATGTCTAATTTATGGTGATTCGGTGGTATTGAAGGTAGCATTGCAATGCTTTTTTTGTTGAATGCCGAGGTGCTGTAATCTCCCTAGAATTTTAATCTTTTTAAAATTCTTCCTATATAAAAATAACTTAAATAATAAATTTTCCCTAAAATAAAACTTATAAAATATTACATAGTTTACACTTATCATCAACCCAACCCTAAATCGATCAAAACAAACTAATTTGGGTTAAACCATTACATTTAATTAATTAGATTGCTCGGTTTCTCAATTTTGATCCTTTGACCTCCTAAATACCTCTAGACTATAGCCTAGTCAATTTATGGTAAGTTTATTTTGTCAATCCACATGAAGTGGTCAAACCAAGGTTAACCCAAGTCTCCTTAATGTAAACCTCATATTCAATACATTAAACCCCTTAGACTTAAGCCAAATGGCCTCTATAGGATCCCTAGGGTCTATCCTTGTTGGTTTAAACCATTTAGATTAGTTAAAGTGGTAAAATTTTCAAGAAATCTTTAAAATAATTAACCTTATTTAAACATAAAATTTTTTAAACCCATCCCATTTTGTTTACTGGGATTGATTTCTAGAAGTTTTATAAACATCCCTAAACCTAGCCCATGGGTTGGCCAAGCCTAGACTCACCCCAAGTGGTCCCCTTATTAGAAAATGATCGAAGGTCATTTGCACCTTGGCCATCCACTTCTAGCCTCAACTCTTATCCCCCTAACCATCTTGGATAGATGGAAAGCATCCACACACTCTCTCTCTGAGCCTTCCCAACTGTTGGATGGGAGTCCATTAGTTGGAATAACCTAAAATAACCCAATAAAATATGTAAATTTTCCATTCATTCTAGTGCTTCCCTAGATCCCCTCTCATTTCATTCATGGCTCTAAGAGTAACCTCTATAATTCCTTAGCACTTTCTAGCTTTTTACAAGCCACACCTGGCAAGTTTCACCAGTGACTAAGACCTACTCTATCGTAATAGCTAACATTTTCAACGTAGACATCCTCTAGCTTTGACTCCTTCAAAAAACATATACATTAGAAGTTAAGGAGTCGAGCCAAAAATCTAGCCTTGAAACCCTTCTTGCACTAGTATAAATCAAAACCTAGCTTCTACTCTAGGTTTCCAAATAACTCACTCAATCTATTATATGAAGCTCCAAAACTACATATAATAGAACTAAACACATAGTAGCCTCTGTGAGTGAGTTGGAGTAGGGACACTACAAGAAAATAGATTATTAGCATCCAAAAAATTAGAGAAAAAAAAGATGCTAAAAATACACTTTAGCGACCAAAAATGAAGATAGCCTCTAAGTTTACATGAAGTATGATATTAGTTACCAAAAAAGAGAATTGGTTGCTAATTTTTTCTCTAATAACTCATAGTATAATTTTTTCATAAATAAGTTAGTTTATTAAACTATGTTATTTTTTACTTAAATGAGTACATACTAACTTCATAAAATTTAAAGTTGCCTTTGGTTCACCCCTTGCTCGTAAGCAATGAGTGATCCAAGTAAGCTGTCAATAGAGTAAGTATTTAAATCTTTAGATTTAGTGATAGTAGTAATCTTAGCATCGTATGAAGAAGGCAAACATCTAAGAATTTTGTTCACTCTTTCGTAGTTTGTAAGTTCTCTACCTAAAGCATGCAAAGAGGTAACGATTTGAGTGAACCTTGTGTGCATTTCTGAAATTGTCTCACTAGGTTTCATACAAAAAAGTTCGTAATCATGCAATAAGATGTTTAACCTAGACTGTTTGACTTCAGTTGTACCTTCATATATTATACACAATCTATCCCAAATTTATTTACCCGTTGTACAAGTAGAAACACACATATAGTCTTCAGATTTTAAAGCACAAAAGAAACAGTTCAATCATTTGGCATTTAACTGTGCTAAATCACGATCATCAAAAGTCCAATCTGCAAACGGGAGTTTAGTTTTAATACCATTAACAATTCTATGCGGTGCTTCATAGTCATCCTTAACTAACATCCACATACGATAATCAATAGACTGAAGAAAAGTAGACATGCGTGTTTTCCAAAAATTAAAAGGAATGTTATCAAACAACGGAGGTCTTGTAATAGAATAACCTTCAGCAGTATTACGATTATTATTATTAGCAATGGATCAAATTTAAAAGTTTTTAAACTTAAATTTTGAATCCCTCTCTGATACCACTTGATAGTTCGATAGGGATGTTAAGCCCTAGTGAACTAGTCCCGAGGCTAACAAAGAGGGGGGGGTGAATTGGTTATTAAAAAATTTTATGAGCAACAGGAAAATCTTTTCGATTCTTAGCAGCGGAAACAACTAGACAAGAATGAAAGATCAATCACAGATATTCACCCATGTAGTTAATATCAGAAAAGTAAAGTACAAAACAGAATCAGAAAAGCAAACCAGATTTTATAGTGGTTCGGTCAACTTGACCTACGTCCACTCCCCGGAGCCTCCCCTTCGGGTATTGCACTAAATAAAAAGTGTCTCTCCTTTTGCCCCCACAACAAGGCGGAGAAGCCTGTACAAAACCTCCTTTCCACCACCAGGTGAGGCAGAGAACCTAACCTCCTTTTGCTTCCTCCTGAAGCAGGCAAAGAACCGTCGAACTCCTTTTGCTTCCACCTGAAGCGGGCAGAGAACCCTCAGACTCCTTTTGCTTCCACCTGAAGCGGGCAGAGAACCTCGGATCTTCTTACAAACGATCCTCCCACGACGAACACCAACTAGACGGAAGACGACGAGCGGAGAAGACGATTCTGATCCTTGCTTGGAGCAACCTTAGTGAATCCCTCGCTAACTCCCCCTCACAAGATCCTCTCTCTCTCTCTCCCAACTCTCTCTCTCTAGGGTTTTTCTGGGAAGAAAAGTGGCAAAAGATTTTTTCTAAACAAAGAAAAAGATCTTTTATATGAGGGCTCAAAAACAGCCCAAAATCTCAACTGGTCGACCAAAATCATCCAGGATGATCTATAGATCGTTCTATATGATCAGTTTAAAATCAGTTGATTCACCCTGGACGATTTGGCTCTTCTGGATGATTAGTTCAAAAAGTTGTTCATATCGTCCCGTACGATCCTGCGATCGTCCGGGACGATTAGTGTAAATTGGGGAATATCATTCAGGAGATAGTTCGGGTCGTCCAGAGAAACTTGTGCTGGATGACTCAAAAATGACTTGATCGTCCAGGACGATAGGTATACCGTCCTGTACGATTAGTTCAAAAAGTGCCCAAATCATCCTGAACATAGTTTGGGACGTACAACTGAAATGCACTAGACGATCATGATCGTCCAGGATGATATGATCGTATCAATCAAGTATTAATTTCTTTCCTTAATTATCAAATTAATTTTGGCATGATTGTACTGGATCATCTAGGACGATACACATATCTTCCAGGACAATCAGATCAAATATCTAAAAATAAGAACTTGCCTAACTTGATCTGGCGGCTGGAAATTTCTGATTTGACCCTATCGTCCCGTACAATCCAAGGATCGTCTAGGATGATCTGCCTAGTCAGACACAGTTAACTTGGTCTCCCTAATTAGGGTTTTTGTTTTTACTGGATCATCCAGGACGATGTGAATATCATCCAGGACGATCTGAACAAAAAAATAAACAGAAACTCTAATTCACTCAAGCTCTCCCCCTGAGTGTGTGTGTGCAAGGTTACTTAGTTAGGAGATCAGTTACATTCCAATTGACTCAAGAAAAAGAAAAATATTACATTGGACACACTTGGACCCGATCTTGAGTTGGCTTGAGTTGTTCGTGATCTGTTGTGCCTGAAACGGGTTAGCCAAGCAAAAACACAATAGAGACATGTTTGTCATCATCAAAACCATATTTGCAATTTATACAACTCTTTTTATCAAAAATATTGGAGATGATTTGATTATTAAATAAATATATATTGATGATATATTATTTGGAAGTACAAATAAAAATTTATGCCATGAGTTTTTCTCATTAATGTCAAAGAAATTTAAAATGAGTATGATAGGAGAACTAACCTTTTTCTTAGGACTTCAAGTAAAACAACTAGAGTCCCGCATATTTATATGTCAAACCAAGTACATAAATGAATTATTAGAAAAGTTTGATATGAAGAGATTCAAATTGAGTAAAATCCCTATAAGCCCATCAACTAGACTTAATTTAGATGAATCAGGAAAACCAATAGATCAAAAGCTATATAGGAGTATGATAGGTTCACTTTTATATCTTATTTCTAGTATGCCTGATATTATGTTTGTTGTATGTTTATGTGTAAGATTTCAAGCTAATTCTAAGGAATCACACTTTAAAATAGTTAAGCGAATATTTCACTATTTGATAGGAACTCCTAAGTTAGTCATATGACATCCAAAAAATTTATTATCATGTAATTTAGTTGCATATTCTGATGTAGACTATGCTGGTTGTAAGGTTGATAGAAAAAGTACATCTGGAACATATTAATTTTTATGATCATCACTTATTTCTTAGTCTTCTAAAAAATACAAATTCTATCACTTTATTCACTACTGAAGCAGCATACATAGCTGTAGGTAGTTGTATTGCTCAAGTTTTAGGGCTAAAGCAATAATTAGAAGATTTTGAATTACGCTTAAAAATATTCTCATTAAATGTGATAACATAAGTGCTACTAGTTTTTTAAAAAAATCCTATCCGACACTCATGAATAAATCACATAGAGATTAGACATCATTTTATTAGAGATTATATTAATAAAGGTTATGTGGATAGAGATTCTATAAACACAGATTCTCAAATAGCTGATATTTTTACAAAATCATTAGCTTAAGAGAGATTTTGCATGTTAAGACATATGCTTGGGATGTTACACCCTAATATTTAAATTTCTTTTTGATGTTATCAAAGGGGGAGAAGAATTGTATATGTTGGTCATAATTCTTTTTACATGCATATATTTAGGGGGAGAATTATTTTTCTTAGTAAATTAGCATTTAAAAATATTTCTAAATTATTATATATATTTTTGTAATGCTTAAAAGTTATGATAAAAGGTCAACTTACACCTATATTCTAGAGATTTTGATGATAACAAATATATGCTTGAATGTTCTAACCTTTGTGTTAAGTATTTCAGGTGTAATAATTTGATGGATCAGCATAATAATTACTTATATGGAATTTACATTACACAACTCAAGTTCAATCAAAATTTGAGCTTAAAGAACTCAAGATGGACCAAAGATGAAAAGCTTGAAGACTTTTATATTAACGTAGGAGTATGTTATAGGTCTATTACTATTTACTTGTATGCTTCAATTTCCTCATAATTTGAATAACTACTAAAATAATTTATATATTATTAATTAAGTATATCAAGCAAGATTTAAAAATCGATAATATTCTTTTATTAAATAAATTTTATAAGCTTTATTGTTATCAATTTTGGAAAGTTAATTAATCAGGAAAATTAATTGTAATAAGCTTATGTGGTAAAAATTTATTTTAAATTAAACTTTTTTCTTATAAACTTAGTAATGTATAATTAATTTTATCTAAATTATATCATATTATTCCATGAATATTTAATATATCTTTAAATATATAAAAATATGCATAAGTTTTTATTTTGCTGAATACAGTATTATTTTAATTGACACGTGGCTTACTTTTTTGCTTCTTTAGATTTATTAGATTCTATAGATTTAAATTGATAGGTTATATGACCCATTTAAAGCTATATTAAATTTATAATGAATTTCTAAATATTATTCAATTTTAATATTATTTGCTTGGTAGCCATTTTTGCCTTTTATTGGATGTATATGAAGACTTTTTAACTTGTCCATGTGACTACCCATTTTATAGCCAATTAAAACTTATATTTCTTTAATATAAATTAATTTTTTTTATCAAATATTATATTATTGATTGATAAATTAATATTATATTATTAGTTTTATTCAAATTTTGCTTTACTTACCCTTTCCCTTTAAATATCCCTCTTCTTCTTCATGTTAGGGCTATTCAAAAGAGAAACTCTAGCATTTTCTCCATTCCTTATCCCTTCCTTACATGCTAAATCTTGAGAGAAGAAACTTTTATTTTCATTTCAAGAGCTCTTTTCATTTGAGAGATCAAATTCTTGGTTGGAAAGTTTCAACGCATTAAATCCTGTAACGTCTCTTGGAGTTCTAGAGTTTATTTTCTTTTTCTAAATTTTTACTTGCTATTATGTTAGTTTTTCATCATATATTTTTTGAAAATATATATTATTTCATGAAATACTAGTTGAGATTGTTATATTAAGTTTTGTATGTTAAATCTTTTAAATCTTTAAAGAAAATAAAGCAAGTATTTTTATTTTCTTTTATGTGGCATAGATTTGCATTTTAAATCTTATTCTTTTTTAAAAGTATTATGTGATTTGAAGAGTTATAGTTTAAATCAGCAAGAAAAATATTTTTATTTAAAATATTATTCTTAATTTTATAAAAATATAAATTTATCTTAATGCGAGCAAATTTAATATTCCATTTACATGTAGTGAGGTGATTAAAATTAAATTGTAAGACCGCAAATATTTTGGTCATTTTATTGCAAGATTTGATCTTGTATTATTTACATCAAACTGTATTTTTCATTTTCTTGATCTAATCCATTTGGCTTATTGAAGTTTAAATTATAATTAGATTGAGTTATACTCGCCCGTGAAGTTAGAGAGAGAAGTTCTCATTTTTTTAAAATTTTGATCATCCCTATTTTTCTTCCATCATTTTAGCATTTTGTTAGGAGATGGCGGCAGATTATCACTGGCCGTCGGTGGTATCTTCATTGACAGAATCTCCAAATGAGGTATTGGTTGTTCAGAATAGAGATGAATCCTCTCATCTCAATACTCGGTTGAATCTTGGAGCGGAGGGGAAGCAAAAGAGATCTTCAATAGGTATAGTGATAAAGGAATTTATGGACATTGTGCAAAAGAAAAACTTTCATGTTGAAGGTAAAGTAAGGGTATTGCTCATGAGTTTGATTATAAAACACCTTGATTTGTGAAGTCTCCTAATAAAACTCCTTTTAAACCAAACGAGACTGGAGCCTATTCCTCAGGATTGAAAATTTTTGTTAATAGATTCAGAAATTCAAATGCAATCCTCGGCAATGGTGTGATAAATGCTAATTTGCTGATTTTAGTTAACAAAAATATTCAAAATGATGAGAAGGGTTCAGAGTTTGGTCAATTGGATTCTTCTTCAGAGAATGTTCGTAATGAAGTTCCTATTATCGACAAAATGCCTGTTAAATTTGGAAATGGTATTGGTGTGGGTAATCCTTGGTCTAAGAAGGAACATATCAAAGTTAATTTTAAGGATAGAAGCAACGCGTTGATAGAGGATGGTAAAGCTGTTAAGCTTTATGAGGCTAGTGAAAGTTTGAATGCTAACATTTTAAAAAACTCTTTGGTGACCAAGGTTTTTGGTAGAGAAATTCCTTCTCACATAGTGGCATGGGAATTAAGACGTCAGTGGTCACAATTTGGGCAATTTCACTTTACTACCCTTGGGATGGGTTGGTTCTTGTGCTCTTTCAAAAATGTTGAAGCATTGGATGGTGTTCTTACAAGTGGCCCATGGTATGTGAATGGTCATATTATATGTATGGATAAGTGGTCTCTAGAGTTTTCTCCTTTATCTATGAAAGGTCTGTCATCTCCTATTTGGATTAAAATGCCTCATTTGCCCTTGCAATGTTGGGATGAGGTTAATGTCATGAGAATTGCTTCTATGGTGGGAGCTCCATTGATGTTAGATGGAAACATGTTCCAATGGGGAAGAAGAGAATTTGCAAGAGTTTGTGTTCATGTGAAGCTGGACCAAAGTCTTCCCTTGGGTGTTTGGGTGGAGAGTATGGCGGGAAGGTTCTTTGAAAAATACGAAAAGATTTCCACTTTCTATTTTGATTGTGGGGTGATTGGGCATGTTAAAAGTGATTGCAAAAAGAAAGTTTTGATGGCTAATGAAACGGTTGAAGGTGTCCAGAAGCAAGGGCAAGGTAACTATGAGAATATGGGACAAGAAATTGATAAGAATGGAACATATGGACCATGGGTCCATGTCAATTATAAAAAGAATAAGAGGGTAGCACGTGCTATACCTAAAGGGACCATGTTGCATATGAGGTATAATAGGAGTAAGAATTATGATTCTTCTTTGGTGGAGGCTGTCAATCCTGTTGGTGAGGATACTAAGGAGTTGAAGGTAGTTAAGAACATGGGGAAGAATAGTGAGAAGGAGAATATTGTGGGGGTTAAGGAAGGTGAAATTGTTATGGATAATGTGGTGGTAAATAATTGTATTCCTTTCTTAGATCTCAGCCCGTCCAAAGTGGGGTTGGGATTTTCGAAAGTTGATAAGAGTACTCCTTTAATACATGTAGCTACTATTGAGGAGGCAAAACCAGTTCATGTTCCAGTGAAAGAAGGCGGTGATGTTTCTATAAATCCTGATTTTGATAAAGGAGAGGTTGATGTTGTTCATGGTATTCAAGATAAGTCTTCTTATGAAGATCCTGATAAGGATGGTCTTCCTGAAAGTTTGATAGGGATGTTAAACCCTGATGAACTAGTCTCGAGGCTAACCAAGAGGGGGGGGGGGTGAATTGGTTATTTTAAAAAATTCGTGAGCAATAGGAGAGATCTTTTCGATAATTTGCAGCGAAAACAAGTAAACACAGAAATGAAAAGATCAACCACAAATTTTACCCAAGTAGATAATAAAAGAAAAGTAAAGTGCAAAAAATAATCAGAAAGAGCACACCAGATTTTATAGTGGTTCGGACAACTTGACCTACGTCCACTCCCCGGAGCCTCCCCTCCAGGTATTAAACTAACACAAAAGTGACTCTCCTTCTACTCCCACAGGAAGGAGGAGAAGCCTATACAAAACTTCTTTCCACCAACCCGGTGAGGTAGAGAACCTGAACTCCTTTCACTTCCTCCTGAAGAAGGAAGAGAACCCGGACTCCTTTCACTTCCTCCTGAAGTAGGCAGAGAACCTGAACTCCTTTCGCATCCTCCTGAAGCAGGCAGAGAACTCAGATCTTCTTACGAACGATCCTCCCACAGAAAACATCGATAAGATGAGAGACGACGAACGGAGAAGACGACTCTGATCCTTGCTTGGAGCAACCTTTGTGAATCCCTCACAATCTCCCCCTCAAAAGATCCTCTCTCTCTCTCTCCCAAGCTTTCTCTCTCTCTCTCAAGGTTTCTCTGGAAAAGAAAGTGGCAAAAGATTTTTCTTATTGGAAGAAAAAGATCTTTTATAAGAGGGCTCAAAATTTGCCCTAAATCTCAACTGGTCGGCCAATATCATCCAGGACGATCGCTAGATCTTCCTATTCGATCAGTTCAGAATTACATGTATCAGCCTGGATGATCTGGTTCTTCTGGACGATTAGTAGAAAAAATTTGTTCTGATCGTCCCGTACGATTCTGCGATCGGCCGAGATGATTAGTGTAATTCTGGAAATTCATCCAGGAGACAGCTCTAGACATCCAAGGGAACTTGTACTGGATGATCTTAAAATGACTTGATTGTACGGGATGATATCTCTATCGTCCTGTATGATTAGTTCAAAAACACCCAAAATCATCATACGCACCGCTTTGGGCGTATAGGTTAAACATGCTGGACGATCTCAAAATGACTTAATCGTCCAGGATGATATCTCTATCATCCTGTACGATTAGTTCAAAAACACCCAAAATCATCTTGATCACCACTGTGGATGTTTAGGTGAAATGCACTGGACGGTCATGATCATCCCGGACGATATTGTGATCGTCCCGGATGATATGATTGTATCAATTAAATATTAATTATTTTCCTTAATTACCAGACTAATTTAGGCATGATTGTGATAAATCATCCTGGACGATACATGTATCGTCCAGGACGATCAGACCAAATATCTTAAAATAAAACTTTCCTAACTTAATCTGGCGGCTGAGATTTTCCAATCTGAGCGTATCATACCGTTCGATGTATATATCATCCAGGACGATCAGCTTAATTAAACCTACTTAACATGATCGTCCTGATTAGGCTTTTTGTTTTCATTAGATCGTCCAGGATGATATGAATATTGTCCAGGATGATATGAACAAAAATTGAAAAAAGAAACTCTAATCCACTAAAACTCTCCCCATGAGTGTGTGTGTGCAAGGTTACTTAGCTAGGGGATCAATTACATTACATTTGACTCAAGAAAGGAAAAAAAAATTATATTTAAACACACTTGGACTAATCTTGAGTTGGCTTGAATTGTATTTAATCTTTTGTACCTGAAATGGGTTAGCCAAGCAAAATAGAATACAAACATGTTTGTCATCATCAAAACTATACTTTTTGAATCCAGATTTGTAACAATCTCCCTTTTTTATGATGGCAAATATTGATGCAGTAGTTTCAAATAAAACAAACAGGAGTTAACCAACGCACATACGAGAGAAAACCTTTCATTTCAAATTGCACTAAACATAAAATACAATACGGGAAGCAAGTATAATACAAAAACAGTAAAAGAAACTACTAGTCACTAAAACACCAACTCCCCCTTTTAACATCACAAAAAAGGAGGAGGAACAGACACAATAATATAAGCAGAAAACAGCACAAAACACAAAGCTAAAAAGGAGACGAATCCTAATCAGAAGTAGGAGGAGGTGGTGGCTGAAAGTAACTGTGAGTGATGGTGAAATGTGCTCCAAACCAGGCAATATCCTAGTCGTGCTACTGTTGCTGCTAAGCAGTGTAGTCATTGAAGTGCTGTAGATCCTCAGTGTGCTGCTGCTCCTGGGCATCCACATAAGAATCAAATCGGGCCTCCCACTGGTCAAACCGCTGTACCAGATGATCAAAAGAGGATGCAATACGAAGGGGAGCAGGTGCATCAGGTGCAACAGGAATAGGAACAGCTTCTTCCTCTTCCTCCTCAACATCCGGGGCGGGCTCCGGATGTAGTCGGGTACTGTGGAGTACATGGAAGGAATTATTTGTGAAGAAGGAAGGAGGGATATTGGCAGGGATTGGATATTACAGATCGTATTTGGTCTCCAGAGCATATGCCATGATGTGTCCTAGAGCTAGATTTGGGCGTCGTCTATGGCCCGGATCCCTAATGTTAGTGAGATGCTCGATATAGCAGAAAAGGAGATCGGTAACATTGAATTCCCGGCCAGCCATGATGTAGTAGGTGGTCGAGGAAAGTAAAGGTGTGATGTGGATGTGGTCCATAGCCTTTGGGATGATGGAGGAATGAAGGACATGTTGAATGGTACGGGCGTCCTTAAGTAGGGAAGAGCAAGCATTATTGTGGTAGGGGGAATTGGTATTTCTAAAGAAGCGATTGGCAACACTCCAATCATAATCAGGATCAGAAACTAGGTGTGGAGTTTATCGCCAGTGACGAAGAGTTGAAGGATATGGTGAAAATCCTAGGCGGTGAGTTCTACAGAATAGCAACAGAGCTAACATAACAGCAACAGACTTGGCAACAACAGAACAGGGGTTTCGACGGCTTTTCTCTTCAACGAGGGGAATTCAGACTCAGAGGCCAAATTGAATTCAAGTATTGGTTTCAGCTAGAACTTTGTGGTCTACAGTCGTGAAGGTGAGACCATCGGAAGTCATCTTAAGGTTCTCGAATTCCATTATTTCCTAATGTGGAGTAGTCAGCGGAGGTGAAAGGTGGAGTAGTCAGCGGTGATGTGAAGATTTATAAAAAAGACCCTGAGAAGTTCAGTGCTGAAGGGGTAGGCCAGGGTAAGGATGAAGGTGAGGGAGGTATGCGCAAACAGATTCAGGACAGGGTAGGTAAGAGTACCGGGGTTGACGATCTTGGATTGTGTGATTCCAACTTCAAGATAGCGTTAGAAGGCAGCCTGATCGACTGCATTTGGAAAGTGGGGATTGACATAGCCCCGGGAGGAACTTGCAGTGTGATGCCTAGATCTATTTCCACCAGCCATTAGAATACTAAGAGATGAAGGATTGAAGGAAGAGGGGTGAAGAAATCTGAAGAAAAATGGCTGTTTAAGTAGAAGTCGGCCAGATCATCTCGTACGATCGCAGGATAGTCTAGGATGATATGAGTAATTATGATGGGCAGGACGATTAGTCAAAAAGGTGGTCGGATCATCCAGGATGATCAGATATCATCCAGGATGATTAGAGACAGGCGATCGTCCCGAGGAGTCCAGCCGGATGACCGTTGATGAAAAGTATCGTCGAGGACGATGAGGTGGATCGTTCGGGATGATATGCAATAAATGTATAGGATGGGCAGAATTTGAATTATCCAACTGCTGACATGTAGCTCATCCAGGATGATGAGATGGATCATCTAGGATGATGACCAATAATTGGTGCATTCTCAGCCATTTGATCAGGATCAGGAAAACTAGATCATATCGTCCAAGATGATGTAAGGATCGTCCAGGACGATCACCAATAATTGATGCATCTCAGCCATTTGATCAGAGTGGAGATGATTTGAATGGATTATCCAGGATGATGGATGGATCGTCCAGGATGAAGAAGATCATCCAGGACGATGTGGGGATCGTCCAGGATGTTCTGAAGAAAAAGTGAAAAAGATGAAGGATGGAGAGGAAAGATCAGGGATCCAAAAAACACATATAATAAAAAGAAAATAAAAGCAGAGTAAATGAAATTAGGAATGAGAAAAATGAAACAAAAAATAGCAATTTCTTTTTATTTTTTTTAATCGATTAGCTCTAGTAATTCAAAATTTTCCCTTAATTTTGAATCCAAAAACCAATAAGAAGATGATCGACAGCGCTGAAATCCAGAAAAGTTGGAAAATTGACTTTCATAACTCCCACCTCGGACACCTTACAGGTGCAAATTCCTTTCAAAACAAAAATCCAATTCATAAGAAAAGAAATTAGATTCGAAAAGAGATCCTTTCAAGCCTCGTTCCAGGAAAATATTTGATATAATAGTATTACAAAGTAAGAAATCAGAAATCATGATTTTTTGTCTCAAGCTTTTAAAAATATTAAGGGAGCATGGATTTTTCTAAGACATTTAAAGATCTGAAAGCGAAGAAAGCTTATTTCTTTGTGGGCTCATTTTGAACCTCTTTTTCAATTTGTTTGGCGCTTTGCGCATCTTTTAATTTTTTTGATACACTTTGTGTATTCTTTCAATTTTTTTTGGCGACATTACGCATCTTTTTCAGTTTGGGCTAATTTTGTGCCTCTTTTCATTGTGGCGTTCTTTGCGCATCTTTTGTAAGCTTTCTCCCTTTCAAAATCGTTAAAGAATCTCAGCTGTGAAATTACCTTTCAGACATATAAGACAACATAACTCACTCTCTACAATAAGGAAGAGTAATTCACAAAACAAAAATAATATATCATATGATAAGTGCAATCACTTGGTTCAGAAAATTATAACAATGACTCAAAACTTTGAAAACACTATTTATATGAGGTAGATTACTGTAGAAAGATAAAATAGATCTCTATTTTAAAAACTAATTTTTTAATTTTGAAGAAGATTTTTATCCAAAAGAAATAATACACCATTAAAGGAGTTAGAGGAAGAGGAACAATCATCAATATTTCTTCCCTTTAACAGATCCAGTGGAATCAATCACTGCTTACAAGCTTCCAAACCAAAAATAAGGCAAAATTTTCAGTCAGAAATTTAGTTTATCAGCAGTAGTGAGCAGTGATATGATTTTTTAAAGGAATAAAATAGTGAATAAAAAACAAGTAGGAAATATCAATAAAATAAATGCTTAAATCAGAAAAACAATAAATGGTAAGAAGAGAATCAGCACTGAATAAAAATAAAATAGGAAACAAATAATCAAATCAAAAGACTAACAGAAATAAAATAAGAATTAAAAAAACTAAGAATCATCAGTCATCAGAATCAAGCAATTATGTCAATCACACCTAATCTGGTCCTCAAAATACTGAATGAGTCAAAAGAAAGTGGTTTAGTAAATATGTCAGCCAGCTAATTTTTAGTTGCTACATGATGTAGCTCAATGTCCCCTTTTGTAACATGGTCCCTAATGAAGTGATGCCTTATAGCAATGTGTTTGGTTCTAGAATGTTAGATTGGATTCTTAGAAATACAGATAGCACTAGTGTTATCACACAGAATAGAAATTATGCTCACAGGTAATCCTAAATCTAAAACTTATTGCTTCAACTAAAGGACTTGAGCCACACAACTTCCTAAGGCAATATACTCAGCTTCAATAGTGAAAAGTGCAGCTGAGTTCTATTTTCTACTGGACCATGAGACTAAAGACTGTCCTATGAATTGGCAAGTTCCAGAAGTGCTCTTTCTATCCACCCTACACCCTGCAAAGTCAGAATTAGAATATCCAATAATCTCAAAAGAAGTGCTGTGCCTAAGGTACCAGATTCCTAGGTTTGGGGTCCCTAAAAGATATCTGAGAATTTTCTTAACAGTAGTTAGGTGGGACTCTTTAGGATCAGCTTGAAACTTAGCACAAAGATAAACACTAAATATAATATCAGGTCGGCTAGCAATCAGGTAAAGCAGTGATCCAAATATTCCTCTATACTTCTTCTGATCAACAGATTTTCCACTTGAATCCTTATCTAACTGAACAGAGGAGCTCATGGGAGTATTGATTGGCTTGGCTTTATCCATTTCATATTTCTTTAAAATGTCCTTAATGTATTTAGATTGGTTGAGAAAGGTTTCATCATCCATTTGCCTTATGCTAAACCCCAAAAGGTAGGACAATTCTCCCATCATACTCATCTCAAACTCGTTACTCATTATTTTAGAAAAATCATCACATAATCTTTTATCAGAAGATCCAAAAAGTATATCATCAACACAGATCTGGATAATGAGTAAATCATCCCCTATTCTCCTTAGAAAATGGGTGGTATCTACGCTCCCGTTAACAAACTCTTTTTCTAATAGGAATGTGCTAAGCCTCTCATACCAAGCTCTAGGTGCCTGTTTCAATCCATATAAGGCCTTTTTTAATTTATAAATATGATTTGGATATTGGGAACTCTCAAAATCTGGGGGTTGCTTTCCGTAGACATCCTCTTTTATTACCCCATTTAAAAAGGCACTCTTGACATTCATTTGAAATAACTTAAATCCTTTATAATAGGCAAAGGCTTGTAGCACTCTAATGGCTTCTAATCTAGCTACAAGGGCAAAGGTCTCCTCAAAATTAATCCCTTCAATTTGATTGTACCCCTTAGCCACCAATCTTTCCTTATTCCTAACCACCACACCAGAATCATTCATCTTATTCTTAAAGACCCACTTGGTTCCTACTATACTTTGATTCCTAGGTCTTTCTACTAACTCCCAAACACCGTTCCTTACAAATTGATTCAGTTCCTCTTGCATAGCTAAGATCCAAAATTCATCAAAAAGGGCTTGATTGATGTTGGTGGGTTCAGTTATTGAGATAAAGGCAGAGTGGTTTACTTCCTTCCTAAGTCCATGCCTAGTCCTAACACCTTCAGAAGGGTCTCCTAAGATCAGTTCTATAGGATGACTCGAAGAATATCTCCAATCTCTAGGCAAAGTATTTTGAGGTTCTACCCTTTCCTCCAGATTTACATTTTTAACCCCCTGGGTAATCTCCCCTACCTCTTCTTCTTCCTCAACTCTAGTCTCCTTAGGATCAGATTCATCAAACACCACATGAGTTGTCTCTTCCACCACTAAAGTCCTCTTATTAAACACCCTAAAGAATTTCCCCACACTAGAATAGCCTAAGAACACTCCTTCATTAGATTTGGGGTCAAATTTTCCTAAGGATGATTTTCCATTATTCAGAATGAAAACCTCTCAGCCAAGGACATGGAGGTGGGATAGGTTTGGAGTTCTATCCTTAATGATCTCATAAGGTGTCTTGTTTAGATTGGATCTAACATTCACCCTATTTAGCACATAACAGGCAGTGTTCACCACTTCAACCCAAAAGTATTTTAAAAGTGAATGCTCAGCAAGCATGGCTCTAGCAGCTTCCACTAAGGTCCTGTTCTTCCTTTCAGCTATCTCATTCTGCTGAGGGGTCCTAGGAGCTGAAAAATTATGACTATTCCCTTACTCCTCAAAGAAAGTTCCAAACTTCACATATTCAAACTCTCCACCATGATCACTATGAATAGTCAAGATCTCACAACCTAACTTCCTCTGAATCCAAGTGGAGAAAGACTTAAATTCCTCAAATGACTCAGATTTATGTGACAAAAATTTAATCCAAGTGAACCTCGAGTAATCATCAACAATCACAAAATCATAGACTTTCTCCCCTAAGCTGGCAGTACTAATAGGTCCAAAGAGATCCTTGTGAAGGACTTCTAAAGGTCTAGAGGTGCTAATATCCTTAACAAAGTGAAAGGAGGACTGGACTTACTTCCCTAATTGACATGCATCACACAGCTGGTCCTTAGTGAACTTAAGCTTGGCGACACCTCTAACTAAGTCCTTTTGGGTGACTCTCCTAAGGGTTTTCATACTGGCATGACATAATCTCTTGTGCCACAACCAAGACTCATAAATAGCAGTTTTTAAGCAAATTAAATTATCATCTTTAAAGCAACTTATATCCAGTATGCAAACATTGTTGATCCTTTTTTCCTGCAAAATAATTTTGTCATTTAAGTTTAAAATGCAGCAAGTGGGCAAGAATTTAATGTTGTATCCTTTGTCACAGAGTTGATTGATGCTCAGCAGGTTGTTTTTTAATCCATCTACAAGCAACACATTATCAATCATGAAATTCTTTGAATCACCAATTATACCTGATCCTACCACCCTCCTAGTGGTGTTGTCTCCAACTGTAACCTTGCCTCCAGCCCTAGTCTCCAGCAAAATGAACTGATTTGCATTTCCAGTCATGTGTCTTGAACATCCACTGTCCAGGTACCACATGCTCTCATGAGATCTTGTGTCAGAGCACACCTACAAAATCATCAAATATTAGATTTAGGAACTCAAACAAGTTTGGGTTCCTTCTTATGAAAAGAAGAATGTAATGTATGTGTGCTGTGCTGTGAAATAGGCAATTTGGACCTTCACACCCAATGTATACTATGGTGAACAGTGCAGGTGTTGGAGATGTGTCCTAACATGCCATAAGAAAAATATCTAACATCAGGAAAAGAGTTAACTAATCTACGTGGGTGATAGTGCCTCTTCCTAGGTTTGTATGAAACATGCTTTGATGATTTTGAAATAGATTCTTCGAAAGGTGGTGGTTCATAAAATTATGTAAAGGTAGGTGGAGTTTCATTTTTCTGAAAAGCACAAATTTTTACACTCAAAAATTCATTTTCTTTTTTCAAACTTGCAATTTCAAATTTCAGATGGTGTTCACTGAACCATACTCAGTAATTAGATCAGAATACTTTTTAATCAATTCATCAAATTCATCAAGTAGTGACATGTGATTGCATTCAACAGTAGAATGATCTTTAATCAAAATTTTATGATCTTTTTGAAAATTCAGAAATTCTAGTTTTAGGCTAGCATGAGTTTTCTTAAGTTTTTTATACGATGAATAAATTTTCTTAGAAACATCAAGTAATTGATCATAAGTAAGCTCACATACCTCTTCTTGATCAGACTAACCAGGATGATCATCAGCCATCAGACACAAGTTTGTAGTCTCCTCCTCAGCTTCAATCTCAGAGGAGTCGGATGTAGAATCTGCCCAGAATGCCTTTTGAATCTGCTTCTTATCCTTCCTGAGCTTGGGTTTCTCCTCACCCTTATCTTTGCTTGGGTGAGCCTTAAGTGTAGGATAATCAACCTTAATGTGTCCAGGCTTCCTGCATTTAAAATAAAATGTATCAGATGATCCTTTAAAATTTTTACTGGACTTACCCTTGTTCCACTTCTGAAAGTTCTTATGTTTCTTCTATAGAAAGCTTTTGAATTGCCTAGTGATTAAGGTAACATCATCGCTATCAGACCCGGAAGAATTAGTGTCAGTATCATTGGCCTTCAACGCCACAATTTTCTCTTTCTTCTTTTCACCTGCATCAAGCTGTCTTTGGTTCACCCCTTACTCGTAAGCAATGAGTGACCCAAGTAAGTTATCAATAGAATAATTGTTCAAATCTTTCGATTTAATAATTACAGTTATCTTAACATCAAACGAAGAAGGCAAACATCTTAAAATCTTGTTCACTTTTTCATAGTTTGTAAGTTCTCTTCCTAAAGCATGCAAAGAAGTGACAATTTGAGTGAACCTCGTATATATTTTAGAAATAGATTCAGTAGGTTTCATGCAAAAAAGTTCATAGTCATGAAGCAATATATTTAACCTAGACTGTTTAACTTCAGTTATACCTTCATAAGTGATGCACATTCTATCCCAAATTTCTTTACTAGTTGTACAAGTAGAAACACGCATGTAATCCTCAGATTTTAAGGCACAGAAAAAATAATTTAAACATTTGGCATTCAGTTGGGCTAAGTCACAATCATCAAAAGTCCATTCATTGAAAGGCAGTTCAGTTTTAACATAGTTAATCATTCTAAAAGGTGGTTCATAGCCATCTTTAACAAGCATCCATATGTGATAATCTATAGATTGAAGAAAAGTGGACATGCGAGTTTACCAAAAAAATTAAAAGGTATGTTATCAAATAATGGTGGTCGTGTAATTGAATAACCTTCAGCAGTATTGCGATTTCTAAAGTTAGCCATGGATCAAATTCAAAAGTTTTTAAACTTAACTTTTGAATCCCACTCTGATACCACATAAAAGTTTGATAGGGATGTTAAGCCCTTATGAGCTAGTCCTGAGGCTAACCAAGAGAGGGGGGGAGGGGGGTGAATTGGTTATTTTAAAAAATTCTTGAGCAACAGGAAAGATCTTTTTGATAATTTGCAGCAGAAATAAGTAAACATAGAAATGAAAAGATCAACCACAGATTTCACCCAAGCAGATAATAACAAAAAAGTAAAGTGTAGAAAATAATCAGAAAGAGCACACCAGATTTTATAGTGGTTCGGTCAACTTGACCTACGTCCACTCCCCGGAGCCTCCCCTCCGGGTATTGCACTAATAAAAAAGTGACTCTCCTTCTGCACCCATAGCAAGGCCGAGAAGCCTATACAAAACACCTTTTCACCAACCCAGGGAGGCAGAGAACCTGAACTCCTTTAGCTTCCTCCTAAAGTAGGAAGAGAACCCGGACTCCTTTCACTTCCTCCTGAAGCAGGCAGAGAACCTGAACTCCTTTCGCTTCCTCCTGAAGCGGGTAGAGAACCTGGATCTTCTTGCGAACAATCCTCCCACAGAAAACACCGACAAGATGAGAAATGACGAACGGAGAAGATGACTTTGATCCTTGATTGGAGCAACCTTTATGAATCCCTCACAAACTCCCCTCATAAGATCCTCTCTCTCTCTCCTAAGCTCTCTCTCTCTCTCTCTCTCTCTCAAGGTTTCTCAGGAAAGAAAAGTGGCAAAAGATTTTTCTTATTGGAATAAAAAGATCTTTTATAAGAGGGCTCAAAATTTGCCCTAAATCTCAACTGGTCGGCCAATATCATCTAGGATGATCGCTAGATCATCCTATACGATCAGTTCAAAATCACATGTATCAGCCTGGATGATCTGGTTCTTCTAGACGATTAGTAGAAAAAATTTGTTCTGATCGTCCCGTACGATTCTGTGATCGGTCGGGATGATTAGTGTAATTCTGGAATTTTATCTAGGAGACAGCTTTGGACATCCAGGGGAACTTATGCTGAACGATCTCAAAATGACTTGATCGTCCAGGATGATATCTCTACCGTCCTGTACGATTAGTTCAAAAATACCCAAAATCATCCTACGCACTGCTCTGGGCGTATAGGTTAAATATGCTGGATGATCTCAAAATGACTTAATCGTCTAGGATGATATCTCTATCATCCTGTACGATTAGTTCAAAACACCCAAAATTATCCTAATCACTGCTCTGGATGTATAGGAGAAATGCACTGGACGGTCATGATCATCCCGGATGATATTATGATCATCCCAGATGATATGATCGTATCAATTAAATATTAATTACTTTCCTTAATCAGCAGACTAATTTAGGCATAATTATGATAAATCGTCCTAGACGATACACGTATCATCCTGGATGATCAGACCAAATGTTTTAAAATAAAACTTGCCTAACTTAATCTGGCAGCTGAGATTTTCCAATATGAGTGTATCATCCCGTATGATGTATATATCATCCAGGATGATTAACTTAATTAAACCTACTTAACATGGTCGTCCTGATTAGGCTTTCTATTTTCATTGGATCGTTTAGGACGATATGAATATTTTCCAGGATGATATGAATAAAAATTGAAAACAGAAGCTCTAATTCACTAAAACTCTCCCGCTGAGTGTGTGTGTATGGTTACTTAGCTAGGGGATCAATTACATTACATTTGACTCAAGAAAGAGAAAAAATTACATCTAAACACACTTGAACCTGATCTTCAGTTGGCTTGAATTGCATTTGATCTTTTGTACCTGAAATGGGTTAGCTAAGCAAAATAGAATACAAACATGTTTGCCATCATCAAAACTATACTTTTTGAATCCAGATTTGCAACACTTCCTTCTACTATGAGTGGGAAAGATGGGAAGGGTTGCTTATGAACTCAAGTATTTCCTCCTGAATTACTTGCGAACTTAGGTATTCCTTATCAGAAAACCGATTTGAAGTTTCAAAAAGAGCTTAGATCCTTGGGCAAAGATAACATTATTAAACATAGTAGGAAAGGTGATGGGTTTATTAGAGGTATGAAAGGGAGCAATCCCAATTCTTATCTTTAAATGTCTTCCACAGCCTTTTGGAATTGTAGGGGGGCTAGGAAGAGTGAAGCCTCCCATTACTTAAAGGAGTTTGTGAAAGAGCATGATGTGTTTTTTGATGGGCTTATAAAGACTAAGATCTCTTCTTTTTAAAGAGTCAAGTGCAACTAATTCATTGGTAGCAATTGGGATTTCATTCTTTTTCCTGCTACAGGTCTATCTAGAGGAATTATGGCTTGCTGGAGGAATGACTTGACTTCTTTCACTATTTTAGAAGATTCTTCTCAAGTTGTTGTTGGAGAATTGAGGATTGCTAATAGAGGTGTGTGGCTTATTACCTCAGTTTATGGTAGTAGAGATCCTTATAAGAGAAGGGGGTTGTGGAGTAAACTTGAAGGCTTTTCAAGTTATAAGCCTCCTTTTGTTATAGGAGGAGACTTTAATTGTATTATGTCCCAAGAAGATAAGAGAGGAGGGAAAATGTTTTTCTCTATCAAGGAACTCAAGATATGAGTAGTTTCATGAGTAATTGTAATCTTCATGACATGGGAGTCATTTGTCCAAAGTCTACATGGTGTAATAATAAGCAGGGTGGAGCTCGTATCCTTGAAAGATTGGATCGGTGTCTTTTGAATACAGCTTCCCTGGAAGCTCTCCAAATGATGGCTGTTCGACATCTTAATAGAATAGCATATGATCATTTCCCCATCTTGATTAAGCTTCTTTCTTCAGGTTTTCGGAAGAACAAATTTTTGAGGTTTGAAGAGGTTTGGTCTTCATATCCTGCTTCAGCTTCTATAGTGTTTAAAGCCTGGGAGAGGAAGGTTCAAGGAGACGCTGTCAGTTCTCTCAAGTTGAAATTCAAGAAAGCATCAAGAGCTTTATCTTTTGGAGCAAAACAAAACATAAAAATCTTATGATCTTGAAGGATGGCTTGAAGAAGGAAATCTTTGAACTATAAGTTGAAGAAGCTGATGTTGGCGGGCTGCCTGAAGAGAAGCTGCTGTTGCTGAAAGCTAAGGTGCATGAGCTTAATACCACCCTTGGTAGCCTTAATACGTGCTAGAGACAAAGAGCCAAAGTAAAATGGTTAACTGAGGGGGACACCAACTCAAAGTTTTTTCATGCATTTGCTTCGGGTAGGCGCAATACCAACTAGAGTCATCAAGTTAAAGACAACAATGGGAATTCAGTTGAGGATCATAATCTGATTGGAGGAGTTTTTTATAACTTCTTCAAAGGCAAATGGGAGGAATGGAAGTGTAAGCTGAGGGGGTGGTTGTCCCCTTCACATGTGCTGAATGATGGTGATAAGGAAATCCTGCTCGCTGATTTTACTAAGGAGGAGCTGGAAAGAGTGGTTTCTCATCTAGAAGCTAATATTTCTCCAGGTATTGAGGGTATTTCATATTCTTTCATTAAAACTTATTCATCAATCATTAAAGAAGATGTGTGGAAGGCTATTACTTCCTTTCTTACGACTGGTTCTATGTGTTCAAGTTGGAAGGAAACTTTAGTGGTTCTTATCCCTAAAGTTGGAAATCCCGTGAGTCCCTCAAGTTATAGACCTATTAGCCTCTGTTTTTCGATTTACAAGATAGTGGCTAGGTTGTTATTGAATAGAAAGATGAGCTTTATTCCTAAGCTTATTTCTGAGGAGCAGGCTGCTTTTGTAAAAGATCGTTCTATTTCTGACCATGTTTTACTTTCCCAAGAAGTGTTTAACAAGTTCAGATTTTCTAAATCCAAAAGAGGGCTTTTGGCAATCAAAATTGATATGGAACAAGCTTATGATAGTATTAGGTGGTCAACTCTTAAGCAAGTTTTGAAGAATTTGGGCTTTCCAGATAAGTTTTCCAATCTCTTTCTTCAGTGTGTTATTGACCCAAAATTTTCAATTTTGATTAACTGTAATAATTCAAGTTGGATTGAGGCTAGAAGTGGGTTTAGGCAAGGTTATCCCTTGTCTCCATATCTTTTATACTATGCTCTCAACTACTTTCTGATGCGTTTGCTCAGAGAGGGAAATATTTTGGTATTAAAGTGGCTCCGAATGCAGAGAGAATTTCCCATTTTTTATATGCTGACGACATTGTTATGTTTTTGGAAGCCAATTATAGAATGAAAGTTCGAAAGGGATGTTAAGCCCTAGTGAACTAGTCCCGAGGCTAACCAAGAGGGGGGGTGAATTGGTTATTTAAAAATTTCACGATAACTACAAAAATCTTTTCGAAACTTAGCAGCGGAAACAAGTAAACAATAACGAAAAGATCAACCAACGATATTCACCCAAGCAGTTTATATTGAAAAGTAAAATGCAAAACTGAATCAGAAAAGCAAACCAGATTTTATAGTGGTTCGGTCAACTTGACCTACGTCCACTCCCCGGAGCCTCCCCTCCGGGTATTGCACTAAACGAAAGTGACTCTCCTTTTGCTCCCATAGTAAGGCGGAGAAGCCTGTACAAAACACCTCCTTTTCACCACACGGTGAGGCAGAGAACCCGACCTCCTTTCGCTTCCTCCTGAAGCAGGCAGAGAACCTTCGAACTCCTTTTGCTTCCACCTGAAGCGGGCAGAGAACCCACGAACTCCTTTCGCTTCCTCCTGAAGCGGGCAGAGAACCCGGATCTTCTTGCGAACGATCCTCCCACGAAGAACACCGACTAGACGACAGACGACGAGCGGAGAAGACGACTCTGATCCGTGCTTGGAGCAACCTTAGTGAATCCCTCACTAACTCCCCCTCACAAGATCTCTTCTCTCTCTCCCAACTCTCTCTCTCTCTAGGATTTCTCAGGGAAGGAAGGCAGCAAAAGATTTTTCCAAAAGTTGGAAAAAAGTTCTTTTAAAGGAGGGCTTAAATTTGCCCTAAATCTCAACTGGTCGGCTAATATCGTCCAGGACGATCGGTAGATCGTCCTGTACGATCAGTTCAAATTCAGCTGATTCAGTCTGGACGATTAGGCTCTTCTGGACGATCAGTAGAAAAAGTTGTTCATATCGTCCCGTACGATACTACGATCGTCCGGGACGATTAGTGCAAATTGAGGAAAATCGTCCAGAAGACAGTTCGGGTCGTCCAGAGAAATCTGAGCTGGACGACCGAAAAATGACTTGATCGTCCAGGACGATTGGGACATCGTCCTGTACGATTAGTTCAAAAAGGCCCAAAATCGTCCTGAACACAGTTCGGGTCGTACAGCTGAAATGCACAAGACGATCACGATCGTCCAGGACGATCCTGCGATCGTCCAGGACGATGTGATCGTGTCAATTAAACATTAATTGCTTTCCTTAATTACCAGACTAATTTAGGCATGATTGTAATGCATCGTCCAGGACGATACACATATCGTCCGGGACGATCAGACCAAAATACTTAAAATAAAACTTGCCTAACTTAATCTGGCGGCTGGAAATTTCTGATTTGAGCATATCGTCCCGTACGATCCAGAGATCGTCCAGGACGATCTGCTTAATCAGACCCTCTTAACTTAGTCGCCCTAATTAGGGTTTCTGTTTTAACTGGATCGTCCAGGACGATGCTACTATCGTCCAGGACGATCGGAACAAAATTTTAACAGAAACTCTAATTCACTCAATCTCTCTCCCTGAGTGTGTGTGTGCAAGGTTACTTAGCTAGGGAATCAGTTACATTACAATTGACTCAATAAAAAGAAAAATCATACATTTGACACACTTGGACCGGATCTTGAGTTGGCTTGAGTAGCTCGCGGTCTTTTGTGCCTGAAACTGATTAGCCAAGCAAAACACACTGGAAACATGTTTGTCATCATCAAAACCAGATTTGCAACAATCTCCCCCTTTTTGATGATGGCAAACATTTGTAAAGTAGTCTGAAAATAAAATGAAACTAAGAAATCAAACAAAACAAACATTTTTTAAATTTTTATTTAACAGCTCAAACAATACAGACAACATGAAAGCGGAACATAGAAACAGACACGACTACAACTGACTCCCCCTTTTGACATCACAAAAAGGAGGAGGTAAAAAAAAAACAGAACACTGAAATAAAACATAACATGGAACAACTACAAAATCACAAAAAGATGAATAAAACTTACGTAAAAAACACATAGAAGCATTTTTTTTTTTTTTGATTAAACTGCTCTTAGAAAATCAGAATTTTTCCTTGACTTTAGATTCGAAAACCAATGACAGGACGATCGACAGCGCTGAAATCCAGAAAAGGTTGGAAATAATCAACATTCGTAGCGCCGACCCCGGGCACCTTATCGATGCAAACCCCTTTCAAAACAAAAATCCGATTCAGAATAAAAGACATTAGATTTGAAAAAAAATCCTTTCAAGCCTCGTTCCAGAAAAATATCTGATATAATAGTGTTACAAAGTAAAAAATCAGAAATCAGGATTTTCAAGACTCAAGCTTTTGAAAATATTAAGTGGCGCACAGATTTTTCTAAGACATTTAATAATCTGAAAGGAAAGAAAGCTTGTGTTGGGCTCATTTTGTGCCTCTTTTGCAAATTGGTTGGCGCTTTGCGCATCTTTTGATTTTTGATACACTTTGTGTATCCAATTTGGCAATTTCGCATCTTTTCAGTTTTGGGCTCATTTTATGCCTCTTTTTCAAATTAACTGGCGCACTGCGCATCTTTTATAAGCTTTCTCCTTTTCATAATCATTAAAGAGTCTCAGCTGTGAGATTATCTTCCAGACATAGGAGATGACTCTCCGCAGTAAGGAAGAACGATTCACAAAACAAAACCCATACAACATATGATAAATGCAATCACTTGGTTTAGAAAATCAAACTAATGACTCAAGACTTTGACAAACACTATTGATATGAGGCAGATTACTGTAGGAAGATAAAATAATCTCTATTTCAAAAACTAACATTTTAATTTTGAAAAGGATTTTTATTCAAAAGAAACTATACACCAGTAAAGGAGTTAGAGGAAGAGAAACAATTATCAATGTTTCTTCCCTTTGACAGATTCAGCGAAGTCAATCACTGCTTATCAGCTTCCAAACCAAAACAAGGTAAAAACTCTCAATCAAAATTCAGATCACCAGAAGTAGTGAGCGGTGATCAGATCTTGAAAAGCATAAAAAAAATAGGTAGAAAATCATAGCAAAGTAAATACTCAAATCAAACTAACAAAAAAGGTAACACAGAAATCAGCAGAAGAAATAAAATCAATTGAAAGCAAATAATCAAACCAAACCTAACTAACAGAAATTAGAAATCACAATACAAAGACTAACTAACAGAAATCAGAATACCAATTATAACAATCATAAATCAGCAGTCATCAGAATCAAGCATTTATATCAATCACTCCTAATCTGGTTCTCAAAATGCTGAATGAGTCAAAGGCCAGTGGTTTAGTGAATATGTCAGCCAGCTGATTTTCAGTTGCTACGTGGTGTAGCTCTATGTCCCCTTTTGTAACATGGTCCCTAATGAAGTGATGCCTAATGTCAATGTGTTTGGTCCTAGAATGTTGGATTGGATTCTTAGAGATACAGATGGCACTAGTATTATCACACAGAACAGAAATTGTGCCAACAGGTACTCCTAAATCCAAGACTTGTTGTTTCAACCACAGAACTTGGGCCACACAACTTCCTAAGGCAATGTACTCAGCTTCAGCAGTGGAAAGTGCAACTGAGTTCTGTTTTCTACTGGACCAGGAGACTAACGACTGTCCTATGAATTGACAAGTCCCAGAAGTACTCTTCCTATCCACCCGCAAAGTCAGAATCAGAATATCCAATGATCTCAAAAGAGGTGCTGTGCCTAGGGTACCAAATTCCTAGGTTTGGGGTTCCTAAAAGATATCTAAGAATTCTCTTAACAGCAGTCAGGTGGGACTCTTTAGGATCAGCCTGAAACCTAGCACAAAGACAAACACTAAACATGATATCAGGTCGGCTAGCAGTCAGGTAAAGAAGTGACCCTATTATCCCTCTATACTTCTTCTGATCAACAGATTTTCCCTTTGAATCCTTATCTAACTGAACTGAGGAGGGCATGGGAGTATTGATTGGCTTGGCTTTGTCCATTTCATATTTCTTCAAAATGTCCTTAGTGTATTTTGATTGATTGAGAAAGGTTCCATCATCCGTTTGCCTTATGCTAAACCCCAAAAAGTAGGACAATTCTCCCATCATACTCATCTCAAACTCTTTACTCATTGTTTTAGAAAACTCTTCACATAAGTATTTATCAGAAGATCCAAAAATTATATCATCAACATAGATCTGGACAATGAGTAAGTCATCTCCTAATCTCCTCAGAAAAAGGGTGGTGTCTACGCTCCCCTTAACAAACTCTCTTTCTAACAGGAATGTGCTAAGCCTCTCATACCAAGCTCTGGGTGCCTGTTTCAATCCATATAAGGCCTTTTTTAATTTATAGACATGACTTGGATATTGGGAACTCTCAAAACTTGGGGGTTGTTCTACAAAAACATCTTCTTTAATTACCCCATTTAAAAAGGCACTCTTGACATCCATTTGAAACAGCTTAAATCCCTTATAACAGGCAAAGGCTAGTAGCACTCTAATGGCTTCCAATCGAGCTACAGGGGCAAAAGTTTCCTCAAAATCTATCCCTTCTATCTGATTATACCCCTTAGCCACCAATCTTGCCTTATTTCTCACCACCACACCAGAATCATTCATCTTATTCTTAAAGACCCACTTGGTTCCCACAATACTTTGATTTTTAGGTCTTTCTACTAACTCCCAAACATCATTCCTTACAAATTGATTCAATTCTTCCTGCATAGCTAAAATCCAAAATTCATCCGACAGGGCTTGATTGATGTTGGTGGGTTCAGTCATTGAGATAAAGGCAGAATGGTTTACTTCCTTCCTAAGTCCATGCCTAGTCCTAACACCTTCAGAAGGGTCTCCTAAGATCAGTTCTTTAGGATGACTCGAAGAATATCTCCAATCTCTAGGCAATGGGGTTTGAGGTTCTACCCTTTCCTCTAAATTTGTATTTCCAACTCCTTGGGTAACCTCAACAATCTCTTCATCTTCTACTTCAGATCTAGACTCCTTAGGATCAGATTCATCAAACACTACATGGGTTGTTTCTTCCACCACCAAAGTCCTCCTATTGAACACCCTAAAGGATTTCCCCACACTTGAATATCCTAAGAACACTCCTTCATCAGATTTGGGGTCAAATTTTCCTAAGGGTGACTTCCCGTTGTTTAGAATGAAAACCTTACAGCCAAAGACATGGAGGTGGGACAGATTTGGAGTTCTACCCTTAATGATCTCATAAGGTGTCTTGTTCAGTTTGACTCTCACATTCACCCTATTCAGCACATAACAGGCAGTGTTCACCGCTTCAGCCCAAAAGTATTTTGGAAGTGAATACTCGGCAAGCATGGCTCTAGCGGCTTCCACTAAGGTCCTGTTCTTCCTTTCAGCTACCCCGTTCTACTGAGGGGTCCTAGGAGCTGAAAAATTGTGACTAATCCCATGATTCTCGCAAAAACTTCCAAATCTTTCATTTTCAAACTCCCCTCCGTGATCACTATGGATGGTAATAATCTCACATCCTAACTTCTTCTGAATCCAAGTAGAGAAAGATCTAAACTCATCAAATGACTCAGATTTGTGTGACAAAAACTTAACCCAAGTGAACCTTGAATAATCATCAACAATCACAAAACCATAGACTCTCCCCCCTAAGCTGGCAGTGCTAATGGGTCCAAAGAGGTCCATGTGAAGAACTTCTAAAGGTCTAGAGGTGCTAATGTCCTTAACAGAGTGAAAAGAGGACTGGACTTGCTTCCCCAACTGACAGGCATCACACAGGTGATCCTTAGTGAACTTAAGCTTGGGCACACCTCTAACTAAGTCCTTTTGGGTGACTCTCCTAAGGGTTTTCATACTGGCATGACACAATCTCCTATGCCATAACCAAGACTCATCAGCAGCAGTTTTTAAGCAAATTGAATTATCAGATTTAATGCTACTTACATCCAGCTTGTAGACGTTGTTGATCCTTTGCCCCTGCAAAACAACTTCATCATTTAAGCTTAAAATGCAGCCAGTGGGCAGGAATTTGATGCTGTATCCCTTGTCGCAGAGTTGACTGATGCTCAGCAGGTTGTGTTTCAGTCCATCTACAAGCAAAACATTATCAATCATAAAGTTCTTTGAATCACCAATTATACCTGTTCCTACCACCTTCCTGGTGGTGTTATCTCCAAGTGTAACCTTGCCTCCAGCTCTGGCCTCCAGCGAAATGAACTGATTTGCATCTCCAGTCATATGTCTAGAACATCCGCTGTCCAGGTACCACATGCTCTCACGAGGTCTTGTGTGAGAGCACACCTACAAAATCATCAAATGTCAGTCTTAGGAACCCAAACAGGTTTGGGTTCCTTCTTATGAAAAGAAGAATGCGATGCATGCGTGCTGTGCTGTGCAACAGGCAGTTTGGGTTTCCACACCCAATGTGTACTACGGTGAACAGTACAAGTGTGTGATATGTGTCCTAACATGCCACATGAAAAACATCTAACACCAGGAAAAGGATTAACTAAACGTCGTGAGTGATAGTGCCTCTTCCTAGTAGTGTATGAAACATGCTTTGAAGAACTTGCAACAGAATTTTAAAAGGTGGCGGTGCATAAAATTGTTCAAAAGTAGGCGGTGTTTTGTTATTTTCAAAAGAACTGATTTTCACTTTCAAAAACTCAATGTGTTTGTTTAAACTTCCAATTTCAAACGTTTTTGCACTATCAGTACTTTCTAACTCAGATGCCAAATCATTCACTTTCTTAAAAGCAAGTTCTAATTCAACATGCGCTGTTTTTAACAAGTTATGCTCAACAATTAAATCAGAATGCTTTTTATTCAGTTCATCAAACTCATCTAGTAAAGACATGTGATTGCTATCAATGGTGGAATGATCCTTAATCAACACTTCATGCTCTTTTTGCAAAGTCAGATAATCTAGTTTCAAACTAGCATGGGTTTTCTTAAGCTTCCTATACGATGTATGAATCTTTTCAGAAACTTCAAATAACTGATCGTAAGTAAGCTCACATACCTCTTCCTGGTCGGACTGACCAGGGTGATCATCAGCCATCAAACACAAGTTTGTTTCCTCCTCTTCAGCTTCAGTCTCAGAAGAGTCGGATGCAGAGTCTGCCCAGAACGCCTTCTGAATCCGCTTCTTGTCCTTTCTGTACTTTGGTTTCTCCTCACCCTTCTCCTTGCTTGAGTGAGCTTTAAGTGTTGGACAATCAGCCTTAATGTGTCCGGGCTTCCTGCATTCAAAACAAACCGATTCAGATGAACCCTTAAAGTTTTTATTGAACTTACCCTTGTTCCACTTCTGATGGTTCTTCTGTTTCTTCCTTAGAAAGCTTTTGAATTGCCTTGTGATTAAGGCAACATCATCGCTATCAGACCCGGAAGTGCTAGCATCTGAATCTTTGGCCTTTAGTGCCACTGTCTTCTCTTTCTTGCGTTCACCTGCATCAAGTTGCCTTTGGTTCACCCCTTGCTCGTAAGCAATGAGTGATCCAAGTAAGCTGTCAATAGAGTAAGTATTTAAATCTTTGGATTCAGTAATAGCAGTAATCTTAGCATCATAAGAAGCAGGCAAACATCTAAGAATCTTGTTCACTCTTTCGTAGTTGGTAAGTTCTCTACCTAAAGCATGCAAAGAGGTAACAATTTGAGTGAACCTTGTGTACATTTCTGAAATAGTCTCACTAGGTTTCATGCAAAAAAGTTCGTAATCATGTAACAAGATGTTTAACCTAGACTGTTTGACTTCAGTTGTACCTTCATATGTTATACATAATCTATCCCAAATCTCTTTTCCCGTTGTACAAGTAGAAACACGCATATAGTCCTCAGATTTTAAAGCACAAAAGAAACAGTTCAAACATTTGGCATTTAACTGTGCCAAATCTCGATCATCAAACGTCCAATCAGCAAACGGCAATTCAGTTTTCACATTGTTAACCATTCGAAAAGGTGGTTCGTATCCGTCCTTAACTAACATCCACATGCGATAATCAATAGACTGAAGAAAAGTAGACATGCGTGTTTTCCAAAAATCAAATGGAATGTTATCAAACAACGGTGGTCTAGTTATAGAATAACCTTCAGCAGTATTACGATTGTTACAGTTAGCCATTGGATCAAATTCAAAAGTTTTTTAACAGAAATTTTGAATCCCTCTCTGATACCACTTGAAAGTTCGAAAGGGATGTTAAGCCCTAGTGAACTAGTCCCGAGGCTAACCAAGAGGGGGGGTGAATTGGTTATTTAAAAATTTCACGATAACTACAAAAATCTTTTCGAAACTTAGCAGCGGAAACAAGTAAACAATAACGAAAAGATCAACCAACGATATTCACCCAAGCAGTTTATATTGAAAAGTAAAATGCAAAACTGAATCAGAAAAGCAAACCAGATTTTATAGTGGTTCGGTCAACTTGACCTACGTCCACTCCCCGGAGCCTCCCCTCCGGGTATTGCACTAAACGAAAGTGACTCTCCTTTTGCTCCCACAGCAAGGCGGAGAAGCCTGTACAAAACACCTCCTTTTCACCACACGGTGAGGCAGAGAACCCGACCTCCTTTCGCTTCCTCCTGAAGCAGGCAGAGAACCTTCGAACTCCTTTTGCTTCCACTTGAAGCGGGCAGAGAACCCACGAACTCCTTTCGCTTCCTCCTGAAGCGGGCAGAGAACCCAGATCTTCTTGCGAACGATCCTTCCACGAAGAACACCGACTAGACGACAGACGACGAGCGGAGAAGACGACTCTGATCCGTGCTTGGAGCAACCTTAGTGAATCCCTCACTAACTCCCCCTCACAAGATCTCTTCTCTCTCTCCCAACTCTCTCTCTCTCTAGGATTTCTCAGGGAAGGAAGGCAGCAAAAGATTTTTCCAAAAGTTGGAAAAAAGTTCTTTTAAAGGAGGGCTTAAATTTGCCCTAAATCTCAACTGGTCGGCTAATATCGTCCAGGACGATCGGTAGATCGTCCTGTACGATCAGTTCAAATTCAGCTGATTCAGTCTGGACGATTAGGCTCTTCTGGACGATCAGTAGAAAAAGTTGTTCATATCGTCCCGTACGATACTACGATCGTCCGGGACGATTAGTGCAAATTGAGGAAAATCGTCCAGAAGACAGTTCGGGTCGTCCAGAGAAATCTGAGCTGGACGATCGAAAAATGACTTGATCGTCCAGGACGATTGGGACATCGTCCTGTACGATTAGTTCAAAAAGGCCCAAAATCGTCCTGAACACAGTTCGGGTCGTACAGCTGAAATGCACAAGACGATCACGATCGTCCAGGACGATCCTGCGATCGTCCAGGACGATGTGATCGTGTCAATTAAACATTAATTACTTTCCTTAATTACCAGACTAATTTAGGCATGATTGTAGTGCATCGTCCAGGACGATACACGTATCGTCCGGGACGATCAGACCAAAATACTTAAAATAAAACTTGCCTAACTTAATCTGGCGGCTGGAAATTTCTGATTTGAGCATATCGTCCCGTACGATCCAGAGATCGTCCAGGACGATCTGCTTAATCAGACCCTCTTAACTTAGTCGCCCTAATTAGGGTTTCTGTTTTAACTGGATCGTCCAGGACGATGCTACTATCGTCCAGGACGATCGGAACAAAATTTTAACAGAAACTCTAATTCACTCAATCTCTCTCCCTGAGTGTGTGTGTGCAAGGTTACTTAGCTAGGGAATCAGTTACATTACAATTGACTCAATAAAAAGAAAAATCATACATTTGACACACTTGGACCGGATCTTGAGTTGGCTTGAGTAGCTCGCGGTCTTTTGTGCCTGAAACTGATTAGCCAAGCAAAACACACTGGAAACATGTTTGTCATCATCAAAACCAGATTTGCAACATAGAAGTGTGAAGAAAGCTAGCAAGATCTTGAAGGACTATTGTAAATGGTCAGGTCAGAAGGTGAATTTTTAGAAATCTTCTATTCTCTTTGGCAAATCAGTCAAAAGATCTAGAAGGAGTTCTCTAGCTAGAATCTTGGGTTTCAAAGTGGTGAAGGACTTCATGTATCTGGGCATCAAAATTGCTTTAAGGAGAATGACTGGTTCAGATTTCCAAAATATTTTGGAAAAGGCTAGTAGTAATTTGAATGTTTGGGGTAACCGTTTTATTTCTCTTGCAGGGAAGTTGCTTCTTATCAAATCTGTCATCACTTCTCTTCCTATATTTCTTTCTACTTATTCTTTAGTCTCGATGGGAGTGCTGAATGATTTAGATAAAATGTGTAGGGATTTTTTGTGGAACATGCAAGATGGGAGTAAGGGTCTCAACTATGTTTCATGGGAAGTTTTATGCAATCCTAGAAGATTGGGTGGTCAAGGTGTCTAATCAGTTGCTCTAAAGTTGGTCCTTTGTGGGCAAAATTTGCTTGGGATCTCATCTCAAAGCCTTCTTTCTTTCTTAACAGGGTGCTAAGTGCTAAGTATGGTAATTATGTGTGGAACTTTCAGGCCAAGAGGAATAGCTCTCCTACGTTGAAAATCATTTTGAGTGGATTAAAATCTCTTAAGGAAATTGTTAGGTGGAAATTCTCTTCGGGTGGTCTTATTAATACCTTAGAGGATGCTTGGATTTTTGTTAAATCAATTGTTAAATGGCCTACATTTGTTACGGGAATGGATGAAGATATGTAAATTCTGGATAGTTTTATATGTGATGGTGAGTGGGATGAAGCCAAACTGCTGTAGTATTTTGGAAAACAATTAGTGGAGGTTATAAAGAACACTCCTATCTTCCCAAAATTATATAGTGACCAACTGGAGCTTATTTCCAAATGCTCTGGTAAGTCGTTATCTGCTCTAGTATTTCAAAACCTGAATGGGAATGGAGATGAAGATCCTTATTGGCACTGGAAAAGAAGGCTGAAGCTTAGACCTCGGGTAGATCTATTCAGGTGGTGTTTATCCATTAATGCTATTCCTTCAAATGAATTCTAGATGTATAGAAGGCTGTTGGACTGCAATGATTGCCCAAGAGGTTGTAAGGTTGTTGAAAATTCTGAACATATTGCTGTCAACTGCTTGAAGCTTGTTCAAGTTTTCAGTATTCTTAGAAGTTGGGGATTCAGGATTCCAGTTTTCTCCACCTTTGAGGAGTGTTTTTTTGGATTAAAAGGCCTTGTAGAATCTGCTCCTTTCATTAGAAATATGTATTATTTTGTGGTATTCTTCTATTGAAAGATCAGGAACAAGATAACGCATGGTGGTGTTGAGGATAGCTTGGCTGTCATTGCTTCTAATGATGTTAGCCTTACTGCAGCATCCTTTTGCCTTAATCATAGTTTGGACTACTAGGATACCAATCAGCTCTTACAGCTGTCTTCTTATTGGCATCCTCCTCCCCCTGAATGGATTAGGCTTAACATTGATGCTTCTTTAGAAAGTTATCACAAAGATGGGATAGGAGGTGTCTTCAGGGATAATAGAGGCAGATTGTTGTGTGCCTTTGGTATTAATTGTTTGCATTGGGATTCAGCTCAGTTGGAGCTCTTTTTAATCCTGTCCGTGAAGGAGTTTGTCCAAGAATGGATGTTTGAGTGCAAGGGGATCATCATTAAGGGTGATAATCAAAATGTCATTGATTTTGTTCAAAATATTTTTAATAAGTAGGTTGTCAAAGAGGAAGGTCCAAAGCAAGAAGATTTCTCTTTTCTCTTTGAGTTTAATCAAGTTTTATTTCATTTTGCAAATAGAAATTGTAATAGGTTAGCTGATTTTTGTGCTAACTATGCTCGTTCTTTAGATTTCTTTTGGGATGACTTAAGTTGTAATAAGGTTCCTCCTCTTTTTATTTCTTTACTTAAGGAGGACTATGATTGTGGATCAATCACTTAGCTGCTTGTAATTATTCTTCTTAATAGAATTGCTTTATGCATTCCTTAAAAAAATATTCACTCGTGTATGAGATTACTTAGTTTATAAAGAATTTCTTTGGTTTAAAAAAGTGAGATTTGCAAGGCAAACTTGGGATTAGTGAATTCTAGTCCAAGACTTGGGTAGAGTGGACGTACGTCGGATTGGAATCCGGGCCAAACCAGGTAAAAATATTGTGCCTTTTATTTTCATTTCTTGCATCTATTATTCTTTATCATTGTCATAAAAATTGTGTGATTATTTATTCTTTTTCAAATAGCATTAAAACTATTTTAATTTCCTTTTATTAATAAAAAATTTATAAATCCCAATTCACCCCCCTCTTAGGGTGCCATAGTCATCCAATAAGATAAAGAAATAACACATACAGTAGACATCAAACAAATGATAGAACAATAAGTCAAGGATGCTTTTGCATAGTTTAAGGGTACCTCATCCATTCTAAAGGGTAGACCTTACCTAGAATAATATGACTTGGTTCCTTATCCTAAGGGATTTTTACCACCCGAATTTAAAAACTATGACGGAATGAGGAATCCTAACAATACATAGCAAATTTCAGGGCTAGTTGTTATAATATAGGAGCCAATGATGCTCTATTATTCCAGTAATTTGTAAGAAACCTATCTGGTGTAGCCTTTAAATGGTATGTCGAGATACCTAAAGAGTCATTGCACACCTTTGTAAAATTAGAATAGGTGTTTGTACGGAGATTTACTAGAGCACGTCACCATGTCACTGTAGGGGATTTGGTGGTAGAAAAGCAGAAACATGATGAAAGTCTGGTTGACTATATTTTAAGGTGGAGGAATATCAATATGAAGTGTGAGCCTCAACTCTATGAATAACATGCTATAGAGATTCTTCTAAAGAACATCCATGCTCTGATTGCTTTCTTACTAAAAGGGTTCACAATCAAATCTTTTGAGAAGTTATTAAGTAAAGCCTCTAATCTCCAAGAGGAAATGTCTTAATTGAATTTCTTAAAAGATCAACCTCCTATAGAAATGAAAAAGATAAAACTTCAAGAAATGGGAAGAAACCAATAAAAATTCAACAAAAACATTTGAGCCATCCTTTACAATATTAACAATATAACAGATCTCAGAATGATCAGTAATTCTGAGCTAGGCCCTATGTTACTCTAGAGGAAATAGGCAGATATTTGAGGCACTAAAAAATAAGAGTTATTCTTTCAAAATGGAAGCCATCAAAAGGATTTCTTTGAAGATTTTAAAGAAAATTGAATTTAAACAACCTCAACCAAACTATGTGGGTAAAATGGGGTAACCTAACTATTATCCATATCATCGAATGCTTAATCATGAGATTGAAGATTGTGTAACTTTTAAGAAATGGCTTGAAAGAAATATCAAAGATGGATTGGTTGTGATCCTCAAGGAGTATTTAGCCAATTCTAGTAAGGGATCTGATAAATGCCTAATTGGTGAGCCTTTCGAATTAGTCTCATACCTAAAACTTGATGACAATTAGGATATAACTTTATCCTTCTAAGAAAATTTTAAATAAACTTTATCATTCATCTACTGAGGTATCTAAGGAGTGCAGAGTCCCATCTTGATTAATTTAACACCTCCTGAAGAAGAAGTGCATAATAAGGTTCCAACTAAAGAACCTAAGAAGTTAGCTGGGCAGTCTTGAATAGTTCAAAGAGAGAAACCAAAAAATAAAAGCAATGATGTAAACAATAAAGTTGTAAGTTCTTCCAATGGTAAAGAAAAAGCTCTTGTACCCTGTTGATCTCATTTTTGTATGAGTTCATCAGGATCAATTCAACCTTTAATCAATCTCCAATCTAGACTTCAGTCCAGACTTCAATCAAGACTTTAATATAACCTTCAACCAACCTTCAATCTAGTCCTTAATTCAGTCTTCACTTCAACCTTCACTCCATAATTTAATCAAGCTTCAATCATGTCCAATAAATCTCAATCATCCATTTGATCGTGATTGATGTGAATAATTCAAACTCAATCAATTAAATCCAAAATTGTATTCAAATCTAGAATTCCATATCAAAATCCAAGGTAAATGGCCCATGTCCTTAAACCATTTTTGGGTGATTTTTCAATCATTTCAAAACCCAGTCAAAATGACCACCGATTCATGATATATCAATTGCATATTGATTAGGCATATACCTAGGGTCAACTCTCTAAATTAGAGTATAATCTGAGACCTCTAACCTAGAAACTCAATTGAAATCCAAAGGCTGCAAAACCTTTAAATATTTACAGCCTATGCCACTAAACTTGCCACCTTGACCTTGGGGCCTTTCCCAAAACCATTAATCATGCTCATAACTCTTGTTATGACATCTTGAGCAAAAACTATATTTTGTCGAACCCAATTTGACCCATAGTTGACCAAGGGTCAAAATGACAAAAATGCCCCTTAAGGGAAAAGTTGGACTTATCCCTAGAACTTAACATGGCCTAGTCAAATCAAATCTTGAAACCTTCTCTAATACATCCTAAACACCATTATAAATGCATTGGTTGACCAAGTCAAGTCACTTTGTCTAATTTGCACTCTAAGCGCTTAATTAGCCATTTCAACCCAAATGACTTCACCATTACTTGGGACCACCTATAATGGTCTCCAATCATCAATCAATTGTCTTCAATCAATCACCCAAACTAGCTCTACAACCAACATTTAATCAAATTCCAATCATTCAACTTTTATAATGTAATCATATCAATCAATTAATGTTTATTGATAGTTACAGCCCTGCACTATAGCTAATTGACCTAGTGCACTGCCTAGTTTATTGCACTGACCACCTATGACCTTAGTTAGAGCCCAAACCACTTCATCAAGAGCCTTATATATTAATCCTAGCATCATTATCCCTCTGAGTCAATAATTGATCAGGATGATCAATTGAGCTACCTCAGTTGATCATCAAACATCAATCATCCTTAAATTTAACACTAAATAGACTCTAAACTCCACCAAACTTCTCTAGATATCTCTTAAAGTGACTTGGGCCTGATTGGTCACTTTGATCTAGTTATCAATTGACTTAGTCAATTGGATTTAGTTTTGGTTAAGCTAGTTCACATTAGACCACCTTCTTGTATACACTCAAAGTAAACTCTTCAACCCTTCAATCCCATTCCATATATGATTCAAACATTCTCAAACATGTTATGAGTCAACCCATTCTTGATTTGGCTTAGTCAAACCAACATGGGTGGTCAAGCCCCACTATACAAAGACCCCTTCACTCATATATTGAATCCATCCCTTTAGACTTATTACAAACTACTTAAATAGCTCCCATATGTTCTCTAAAATCCATCTCACCATGCTTTAACAACTTTACTGGTCAAACAAGTAAACAAAGCATTTAAATGGACTTATGTGGTCAACACCTCACTAAAATGCTGACATCATAGTTTCATATTGCTTCCAAACCATGTCATCTATTCATTAGGTCCTCTTACCTGTCACCTAAGCAGCATTAATTGTTTAACTAGTCAAAAAGTCAATGACGTCTCTAAGTGATGCTTAAACGGTCAAACCATTTAACACACATCTTTGCCCTCCATGCCAGTTCATCCAAATGGTTTAAAACATTTCTAGAAACCTCTTGGACCTTAACCCGACCTTGCTTAGCCCCTGGTTTGGCCATAACTAGCCCTAATAATCCCCCATGTATGAGAAGGACAAGCCATCCTTTTCACCTGACCTGAAAGTTCCCTAGCACTCTAACGGCTAGGGACACCTATCATTCATCCACATAACACCTCTGAAGCATCTTAGCCATCCCTAATAACTCCAGTACTTAGAATAGAGCATGGCACATGAAACCATCATTACGATTAAGCTTCTATTCCAGAGCTTTTATAGGCAAGAATTCATTTTATTTTTGATTCCTAGAGCTTCCTTCTCATTCTCCTAGTGATTTCTCACAGTTTGGAAGCTCTTGATGACAGGCTAGGTGAAGGACTAAGCTCTTCTCCATCTCAAGGTGTGAGGCTTGCAATCTAGTCATTCCAACTGTCCACTTCGTCTAAGGGATTATACACGGAAAGCCTACAAGCTCAACCCCATCTCTTTCATTTGAAACCATTGAGTGAATCCAGCTATAACCTAAACCCTAGGTATTCATTTAAGTTTTAAAAAGGCATCCTAAGCTTCATATAAAAAGCCTTAAAAAGACTTTCCCACTCTTGCTTAGGCATTACTCTACCTCTGTCCATGTTTTGGGGTCTTTTTGCCCACTATTTTGAGTGTTTAAATTTAAAACTAATCCTAGGGTTTTTAGTTGCCTCACGAGGAAGACAAAATCTTCGTCATATATTCTTTTTATTTGTTATAGACAGTCAAGATTCAACCGTCTTATCTCCCTATCCAGCTGCCCAAATTGTTCGAACAGCGGGATAAATCTAGACCATTAATTCCAGATCATGTTGGATTAACAGTCTAGATTTGGATCCGACATGGTTAAGTAAAATAATAGATTGAATCCTAGGCGTTCATCCCGTATCACGCAAGATCAATGGTATGGATTTAAATTCAAAGAGGTTAAGTAATACATCAGATATGATCTCAACCCCTCATTCCAAACCGTATGGAATTAGCAGCCATAATCTGATGCCGACATTTTTATGTAAAAGTGAAGCCAATATGCATGTGCCATGTGTAAAGCTGCCGTCTTCCACATGGGCCAATCCTCCCGTGCCACATGGAAAGTGAATGTACAGTCAGCACCGCCGGCTAAGTGTACATTAAAGCCCTTTAAATAAATCCAAAAATGTGCCATAACTTCAAAAAATTATAGAAAATCCACTTCTTAGCCATTTTTAAAGTTCTTGGGCTCTATGGATTCAAGAAAAGAAGTGCTTTATTTTAAAAATAAAATTGAGTTCTTTAAACCAATATTTTGATAGTTATCTGAATATTATAGAATTACCTATTTTAGTTTTAAATAAAGATATATAAATTATTTCAATCCAAATCTTGGCAGAGGTATTCTAAGAACTTTTTTTGATCTTCCTTGAATTTTTCAAGGCTTTTTAATGCAAGCTTAGTCCATTTATGAATTTTTAAGAATCTTGGTCATGGTTTGACCAAGATATATGAAAATCCATGATAAAAAACTCAAATATGATAAATGCATATTAGGACTCTATGGAATTAGTGAGTGGTTTCCTTTTATTGAAAATTGACTCTAAATCATGATCATGTATTATTTATGAGATCTTTATCATTAATGCCATAGGATTCTTTTTAGTGTTTTTTCTTCTAATTATACATGGTCATGATTTCAAATTGGATGGAGTGTCACTTGAGGATGTTCCCTATATCCTTCAGTGATCTCAACCTAATTGGATGTATATCCCTCCTATGTTTGAATTCCTAAACTTATAAGTCATTTCATGGCCTATAGCTTTTGTAATTCATTCTGTTCACTCTATAGATGTAATTCATTATGCTCACTCTATAGAATATTAGGAATTCATCTTCCTTGGTGTGATTGCCTATGTGTGTCCTATGAGTTAGAAAACTTTGACTTCAATACTACACAACTTAGGGACACTTAATGACAATAATTAAGGACAAGTCTTAATAATTGAGAAAAATTCTAAAAAATCAAACATACACCCAACAAGAGTGAAATTCAAAACACATAAATATAGTGACATTACTTACCTTAGGCTAGGAGTCCACTGACTTTTAAAAGACCTTAACTCAGAAGATTAATTAAGTCAAAATTAACTCTTTAATTTACCCAAAAACTTCAAAAATCATAATTAATTATAATTAAATCCAAATAATATGAATAATATATCAAATTGACTAGAATTAATCCCTCAACTTAAAAAAATTAAAAACCCCTTGACTGGACCCTTAATTTAACCTTAATTTAATTTTTAATGAAAAATAATATTAAATTAAATTAAATATTTAAAAATAATTGAAAATTCTAAATAATTTTCAAACACTTCAGAACAATCCTGTGGGTCATTCATGAGCTTTGAGAGTGATTTCATGAAGTTTGAAATCAATTTGGATCTAAAATATTTAATTCCTTTCAATTAAATAATTTAAAATTTTAATTAAATACCCAAATTTCAAAAATTCTTAATTAATTCTATAAAATTCAAAATTGAGCAAACTCAAAGCTATTAGAATCTATTTATGGTCTAGTATATATTAAAAAGATCAAACCACCAAAAATAGTCCAAATCAAAAAGTTAACATTTTGATCAATTGTAGTTCAAATTTGAGTCAAAAGTTCAAAAATTCATAACTTAATCTAAAAAAATTAAATTCTAACAAAATTAGTGTGCAATTACTTATCTTCGGGTCTAATATTTAGGAAAAATGATAAAATTTCATAATTCACTTTAATTTAAAAAGTTAAATTTTGATCCTTTAATTTAATGTATTAAATAATTTTAAAAAATTCTAAAACTTCAATAATTAACTTAAATTCCAAAAAACTTCAACTCAACCCTTTCAATCAGTAATCAATCAATTTAATTAAAAATCATCAACCTTTAGTATTTAACCAATTAAATCAATTAAACGATCTTGGCTACTATTTGGTAACCCGGGCTTACGAGGCTATTAACTTAGCCCCAAGAAAGGTGAAATAAACTTCATTGCCATGGTGTAAATAAAGATAGTAATTACTCAACATTTAAAATGCACTTTAAAATAAATATCAAAACATTAATACTTAAACTCAAATAAAAAATTCCTTAAGTCTTTAATAAACATCAAAACACAAGACAACTTTAACAAATTATCTAGCATAGGAAATATCCAAGCCGCACAGCCTACTGCACACATTTTAGAGAGTTTGCTAGGACAACCGACTCTTATTTTAAGCAAGGCTGGTGTTTTACTTTTCTACAACTTGTGTGCCAAGTTTTTTATGGTTTCATTACATGCTGGTTGAAAATTAATTGATTGATATGATACTTTAAGATGTGTTAATTTATTTACGTAATCTGTGAATTGATGTGATGAGAGTTAGATTACCCCAAGGTTAGGAACAATTTGGGTACTCACAGGATTTTTTTGCATGTGGCCATGCTCGTGTAGGGCTAAGATCAAGGGGGCCAAATTAAATTTAAACTGACATATTTCCTGCAGGTACTAAAATTGCTAAGTCCCCCTTGAGATTAAAAGAGCATGGCCAAGCATGACTATATTTTAATTCGAGAAATATATATAACTGCTTGGGATATTTTTGATTATATAATTACTTAGGATAACCATGTATGTATTCTTGAGTCTTTTACCTTTTTGAGATATAATGTATTTTAATTTGAGTCGAGTTGTGAAAGTGATTTTGAGATGGGATATTAATTATCCAACTCAAAATCAAAAGAGAAGGGTAACATCCCTTAGGGGAGAGCTCCTCTTCATTTAGAGATTCAGGTTAGGATGCTTTGAAAATTTGAAGAGAAAAGAAAACACCCCTTCGGGGAGGAGTTTCTTTTCATTTAGATGTCCATACCCGATGAATCCAAGGAGCTTGTAGAAAGAAGGAAGACAAAGAAGTGAAGATAGAGAATATCCAGTCTCAAAAATCACTTCCATCATTTCTAGGATTAGAATCTGGATAATTGTCAGTAGTACATGGCCACTTCTAATTTTTACAGATAGTGGGTTATAAATTAAGTGGCACATACCATATGGACATTAAATTTAATTAATTAATTAATTGATTATTTATATTATTTGCATAGTAGAAATTATCTATTTTTCTAACTTTCTCTCTTGCATGTCAATTTTTTATTTAGCCTAAAAATTCTCATAGGCTCGTGAGGGTACGCTTAAAATTTTTTTTCGACTCAAATTAAATAAAATTTTTAGGCTCACATAAAAATTCTAATGATTTAAGAAGTAAGCTCGGGATCACTGAGAGTTTGCATATGCATATTAAATTTTTTTCTTACTTGTTAGGCACCTCCCCGCCTGCGGGTTCTGATAGATCACCTGACTTATTAGGGTGTAGTTCAATCAAGGGGATGTTGTGCAGTCTCTAGAATAAAATATATTTTTAATCCTTTTTAAAACTACTTCATACCATTTAAGCATTCAAAAGACAATATATATGCACTGCATTAGAAATAAATTAAAAAGTCAAAAATTTAAATTACATTTTAGAGCATCAATCACCCAACATATATCAAGGGGCCAATTAGGATCTACTCTAGATGTCAGTGCCAATTCCTAAAAACATAATTAATAGAATATCAATCTTTCTTAAACGATTAGATTCATGATTTTAAAGCGACTAGGTGGTTAGTTGGCTCCTTAATTCATTTTGGGGTAAGTCCAAATTTGTATTGCATTAGCTAGGTTCAGGCTACTATCATTGAATACCCAAATTAGACTTAAGATTTGAGGCAGACTCAAAATCATAAGTCCCCAAGTTTCAAGAATATAATCCTAACCTTCTAATAAATTGAAAACTCTAATTAAAATTCCTCTTTGATCCAAAATTTAAAGCCCAACCCATAGGATAGGCTGAGGCATTTCTGAATCATTTCAGAATCCCAAAATGCCTCCTACTTCTCTTTTATTGGCCTCTAGAAATAAGTGTTCAAAATTTGATCCAATCCAAGTTGAAAATTTAAGCCTCACTCCTATAATATCATTCTTTGATAATTCTAAATAAAATTTCTACGATTATTTTACTTGAGAGTTTTCATAAGAAATTCAAGTTTTCTATGATGTAATTAAATATAAGGGCTTGCGTTAGTAGGAGATTTAATGACCCAAGATCAATTTTTTAAAACTCAATTAACTCTCTTTGAGAAAGTCAAAATCAATGACGATCATTATCGTCACATTCAAATAATTAATAAGGAATGTTATTTTCTTCCTTTGGGAAGATATATCATTTGTTGTTATGACATAGAATATGAAAGTAATGATAACCCATCCTGATTATCGTAGCTAAATACTTAATTGAATATCATATTGACCCTTCGGGGTCATATGTAGTTAATTCATGAATTTGACTATGATATTCAAGACAAAATTTGTAATTCTTAATTTGAACCCTATTAATAAATCTTATTTCCACCTCTCAATGTGGTATATCATTTTTGATGGTGTGTTTGATGTCAGAATTAAAATTTAAAAGTCATAGAAGTTTTTTTTTTAAATTCAAACCAACATACCCCTTATACTATTTGATTTTTATTTTATCCTGCTAGGGGCTAAGAAAGTAAATGAAGAATTATTTAGTATACAGATTGTCAATATCTGGTGATGATGAAGCAAGTGGTAACATAAACAGTACAATATAAAATAGTCCTAAAGAATTAGAAAAAACCTTAATTGAGTTAAAAGAATCTCTTCAATATTTCTTTGATAGTGATGCTCCTATCCTCAACATTTAGGGTTATCCTATTTATATAGGAATGGAGGCATTTGATTCTAATAACTCCTCTCATGAAGTATTAAAAGTAAAGAATAACTCAAAATTAAATGAATTCGCTATGTATTCCCAGAAGAGGTAGTTCAAGTAAATCTACGCAATGGTAAGGTGTTGCCACCATCAACATCTACATCCAACAAAGGAAAGCAAACCGCTGACAATCTAAAAAGTTTAATTCCTATCCAACTAGAGTCAGACATAGCTAATTTAAATATTCCTAAAGTGGAGTATAATGTGTTAGCTTATCTCAAAAAACTATCGATGAAATTGAGAATCTACGTTGCCTTAGTTCTCTTTGAAGAGATGAGGGAGGCTTTGATTAAAGCTTTACTCAATCTAGAGATTTGTGTGGCTTAGTTAGAATCAATGATGTATAAAGAAGCTCAATATTTTAAAGAAATCATAGGGATTACATTCTTGGATGAAGATTTACTCTTGGAAGTTAGAGATCAGAATCATCCATTATAAATTTTTATGAACATAGACAATTTTAAATAATATCACATTTTTGTTGATCCAGGTGCATCGTTCAATATTATGACTCTTAGAACTCTTATATAATTAAAAGTGGATGCTTGTAAACTCAGCTCTGATAAGATGATGTAATATTCAATGAAAAAGAGGAGAGGGATTTGAGGGTTCAATAGCCTTGCTTTATGAAGTAAGAAACCTTAAAACTGAAGCTGAATTCCATATAATAGATTCCAAAACTTTCTTTAATTCTATCTTAGGTAGACCATGGCTCCATGAGTATAAAATGGTGCCTTTCACCCTTCATCAGTTCTTCAAATACTCTCATGATGGGGTAGAGCACTGTATTAGTGGTGATGTATTAATGGTGATTTATAACCAATTTCAATTAATGAAGTTGGTATATACTAAGATCCTTCATACCGTCTACCTAAGAAACAGACTATCTTCTCTAAAAATATGAAACTGGCTGATATAAAAGTAAAAGAAAAAGAAAAATGAAAGAAAAAAAGCATTTTTATCTTGAACATGATGTTTGTTGGTCACCTACTCCTCCTTCGCAAAGAGGTGGTAGAATGATTCAATGATCTAGAGGAAGAGGCCGAGGATGAAAAATACAATAGAAAAAGAAAATGAAAGACAAAATATGCAAATAAAGGCACCTGCAATACATATTAACTTTGAATCCAACTCGGAGGAGGAATCATATGTGATTGATAAAAATCAATAGGTTGTGAAACGTAGGAACCATATAAAGTAGCCAAAGTTCAAAATTTTTATAGAAACTCATAGAGATAAAGATAGGATCCCAGTCATTAAGGATGTTTATTCAAATACATCTACTATAGAGAGACTAAAGAAGTATGTGGGAAATATTACCCTAACCCCACTCTCCAAAAATGATGTAAAAAGGTTAGAGGTGAAAGACTCTCTTCTTTTAAACCTAGATACCAAAGCCAATATTTGTGTACCTTATACTAGTATAACCACTTAAATCAATGTAACCCTCAATGATCCATTTATGTATGAGATAACAGAACTTCCTTTCAACTGCTATTTAAACAGTATAAATAAATTTTCTAAGCAAGGATTAATACCTTCAAGTTAGACTAGAGCAGAAGCTCAATAATTTGAATAATTATAGGATTCAAGATATCTCATGTAGACATCAAGATCAGGCATTAGCTTTATTACTCTATGTTCATTTGATGATGACGAATATTGCTTAGTTATATATAATAATCTAGAGTTTAATAGTCTCTTTTTTAGTGAACATCAAATTTTTTAACAAACTCTATTTAAAAACTTCAGATGATTTGGATGATTCTCAAATTAGGGATATACCTCCAGAACTTATAGAAGAGATTAAATCTTTGATAGATGAACTGAAAGAAATAAAGTTGGGTAGTGAATAAAATTCTTATATGATCTTTATACAACAACAACAACAACAACATCAAGCCTTTATCCCACTACGTGGGGTCAGCTACATGAATCCTTTTTCTCCATTGTGTCCTATTAAAAGTCAAATTCTCATTTAAATCTAATAAAGAAAGATCATTTCTAATATTTTCTAACCAAGTCTTTTTAGGTCTACCTCTACCTTTCTTAACATAAGTCAAATCTAAGACCTCTACTTTCCTAACCGGGTCATCGGGAGGCCGCCGTTTTACGTGACCAAACCATCTAAGGCGACTCTCTCTAATCTTATCTTCCACTGGAGCTACTCCAACCTTTTCACGAATATGCTCATTTCGTATCCTATCTCTAAGGGTAAAGCCACTCATCCACCTGAGCATCCTCATCTCTGCAACACTTAACTTAGAATTATGCTTCTCTTTTAATGGCCAACATTCGGCACCATAAAGCATTGCAGGTCTCACCACCATCTTATAGAATTTTCCCTTAAGTTTGAGGGGTACTTTTCTATCACACAATAAGCCTGATGCATTCCTCCACTTCAACCATCCAACTTGGATTCTGCTGATAATATCCCCATCTATATCACCATCACTCTGAACAATAGATCCAAGATATCTAAAACGTGTACTCTTATTAATGACTTGATCGGCCAAAGTCACAATGCCCTCACTAGGTCTATTATTACTAAAATTACACTCCATATATTCCGTTTTAGATCTACTCAAGCGAAAACCTTTAGACTCTAAGGTTGACCTCCACACTTCTAGTTTACCTTCAACTCCCTCTCTAGTCTTATCAACAAGAAGAATATCATCAGCAAAAAGCATACACCAAGGTACATCCTCTTGCAAATGTCTAGTGAGAACATCCATGACTAAAGCAAAAAGATATGGGCTTAAGGCTGATCCTTGATGTAATCCAACCGAAATAGGGAAATACTTGGTCAAACCACCTTGTGTTTGAACACAAGTAATAGCTCCTGCATACATATCTTTAATGATTTGAATATAAACGTTATTAACTCTTTTCTTTTCAAGAACTCTCCATAGCACTTCTCTTGGAACTTTATCATATGCTTTTTCTAAATCAATAAATATCATATGTAAATCCTCCTTATTCTCTCTATATTTCTCCATCAAACCTCTTAATAAATGTATGGCTTCCATAGTAGACCTACCCGGCATGAATCCAAATTGATTTTGAGAAACATTAGTATCACGCCGCAACCTATGCTCCATAACTCGTTCCCATAGTTTTAAAGTATGACACATTAACTTAATTCCTCTATAATTAGCACAATCTTGTGCATCACCTTTATTCTTAAAAATAGGGATTAACACACTCATTCTCCACTCATCTGGCATCTTTTTAGTCTTCAAAACAGTATTAAAAAGTTTAGTAAGCCAAGAAATTCCTTCATCTCCTAAGCATTTCCATACCTCTATTGGAATATCATCAGGTCCAACAGCTTTTCCACCCTTCATTTTCTTTAAAGCCTCTCTAACTTCAGTTTTACTAATACGCCGATAAAAACATAAATCTTTATTTTAATTTAGGGTGCTAAGATCACTACAGTCAATTTTATTTTCACATTCTTCATTAAAAAGTTTAGCAAAATATCTCATCCACCTTTGTTGAATATCATCTTCTAAAAAAAGTACTTTTTGATCTTCATCCTTAATACACTTCACTTGAACTAAATCCTTACTACTCCTATCTCTTTGTTTGGCTAGCTTATACATATATCTTTCTCCCTCCTTAGTATCTAATCTATTATATAAATCACTAAAAGCTAAACTCTTTGCATCGCATATTGCTTTCTTGGATTCCTTACGTGCCTCTTTATATATTTTCCAATTATCAGAATTTTTACAATTAAACCAATTTTTATAACAAATCTTCTTACTTTTAATCTTTTCTTGCACATTTGGATTCCACCACCAACTATTTTTACTATTAGGAGCTTTTCCCTTTGAAACTCCAAGCACATCTTTTGCAATATTCTTAATATAACTAGCCACTTTTTCCCACATAACATTAGCATCCTCATGCACAGACAAAATCTTAAGATCTAAAATCTTACTCTCAAAAATATTTTTGTTAATATTCTTTAAATGCCCCCATCTAATCCTAGGAAATCGTTTTACTTTATTTTTTATTTTCTTCCCCATTATCTTCAAGTCCAAAACTAATAAACGATGTTGGGTACATAAGTTTTCACTCGGAATAACTTTACAATCTTTGCAATCTAAACGATCTAATTTTCTTATAAGAAAATAATCAATCTGAGTTGTATTATAACCATTTTTATAAGTAATGAGATGCTCATTCCTTTTCTTAAATAAGGTATTAGCAATTAAAAAATCATAAGCTAAACAAAAATCTAAAATAGACTTACCACCTTCATTTGTAGTTCCAAAACCATGGCCACCATGAATGCTTTTAAAATCATCTACCTCTATACCAACATGTCCATTTAAATCTCCTCCAATAAAAACTCTTTCTTCAAGAGGTATCTTTTGTATTAATTCTTCTAAGTCATTCCAAAATTTTAATTTTGAATCCATATCCAAACCCACTTGAGGAGCATAAGCACTTATAATATTAACAACTTTAGCATCCACAACAATCTTTAAAGCTATAATTCTATCTCCAATTCTATTAATATTTATAACATTATCCTTCAAACTCTTATCTAAAATCACGCCTACACCATTTCTAGTACGACTCCTACCCGAATACCAAAGTTTAAAACCTAAACTATCAATCTCCTTAGCCTTCTCTCCAACCCATTTAGTTTCCTGAATGCACAGAATATTTATCTTCCTATGAATCATAACATCTATTAATTCCATTAATTTTCCTGTAAGGGAACCTATATTCCAAGTTCCTATCCTAATTTTAGTTTCATGGACTAGCTTCTTTGCCCACATCCGTCCTTGATGTGGGAACCCTTGCCTATTTAACACTGCACCCGGGCGGCGGTGCAGCGGCCCTTATATGATCTTTATAAGTTTATTATTAAATGAGGATGAGGAAAATAAAATGATAGAGCTCTTATGAGAATTCAAAGATTGCTTTTCTTGGAGTTATGAAGAAATACTTGGATTATCTCCCGATATAACAGTTCACAAGTTAGAAATTCAACCAAAAATGATTGTAATAAAATAAGCGCTTCGATGAATGTGACTTGACACTAAACAACAAGTGATAACTAAAGTCAAGAAGTTAATTGATGCTGATTTCATAAGGTTGGAGAAATAGCTATATCAAGAAGATTAGCTTGATGATCAATGATTTTGTCACAATTTGAAATTACATTCATTCCTTTACGGGCTGTGATAGGGAAAACTGTAGCATATTTCTTAGCAGCTCATCTGGTACAGGATGATTTTCCAATAAATGATGAACTATCATATAAGAAAATTATGAACTTGGAGTTAGGTGAAAAGTCAACTTGGGAATTCTATTTTGATGGTGTTGCTTTCAGTTAAGAAGTATCTCATGACATTTCCCCAAGGAAAGATGGAATCAACATAATATTCATCACTCCAAAAGAGGGTTAATGTATTACTCTTACCATCTATCAGAACCTTGTATGAACAATGAAGCTCAGTACATGACATTGTTAACAGGGTTAGAAATAAAAATCTTGGAATAAATTCAAGAAATCAAAATTTTTAGAGATTCACAGGTAGGGATTTATTAAAAGAAAAATCAAATTCCTTATCATCAATATATGATACATCACATGGAGCAAATCCTAAATATAATATTTTGTAAGATTCCTCTCAAACATAATGCCATAGTAGATACCTTAGCAAAATTAGCTAAAGATCTAGCTTATCCTGAAGTGGATTCAATTTCAATAGAAGTATAAGGTCACTAGGACTTATCGCCTATAGACCTTAAACATATAAATAGAAAATCTCTCATCATGGAGAAAATTATTTTAGCAATAGATGATGATGCAGATGACTGTAGAAAACTCTTCATCAAATACTTGCAAGAAAATATGCTCCCTCGTGATAGATTTGCAGCTGATCAAATCAAGAGAAGAACTTTATCTTATACATTGATTAATGGCAACTTATATAAAATATCATTAGATCATATGTGGTTAAGTTGTTTAAGTAAATTATAAGCACTGAAGATAGTAAATGAAGTACATGCTAAATTGTGTGGTGCACATTAATCAAGTTCAAAGATGAAAATGAAAATTAAGGGAATAGGTTATTATTGGCCATCAATGATTGACGAATGCATGAAAGTTGCATGTTGTTATCATAAAAGCTCAGTTTATGGTGTGATCTTATGTCAACCACAAATATATTATACCCAAAGTTAGTTCATGGCCTTTTGAAAGCTGGGTAAGAATATTATCGGTCCAATTAATCTACCATCCTCTAGAAGTCATAGTTTCATTTTAACAGCTATAGATTACTTTTCAAAATATATGGAAGCAATTCTCTTGAGAGAAGTCAATGCTCATCACATTCAAAAATTTTTAAAGACTATGTTGTATATAAATTTGGAGTTCCTAGATTAATCATATTCGATAATGGTCAATCATTCAGAAGCTCCAAAATAAATAACTTTGTAAAATGTAACAATATTTATTAGAGATACTCAACAATCCATTACCCTCGGGCAAATGGATTATTTAAGGCCTTCAATAAAGTACTAGTTCAAATTCTAAAGAAAACACTGGATGACAATAGATGCCAATGGCATGAAAAGTTAGGAGAGGCTTTATGGGTATACAGAACAACTTATAGAACGCCTACTCAGTCTACACTCAGTCTACACTATTTATTATGGTATTTGGAGTAGAGGCTATTCTACCATTCGAGGTACAACTACCTTTATTGCGTATAGTTGTCAATTATAAAATTATTAAAGAGGAAACTGTAAAACTTAGACTAGTGGAATTTAAAGGTTTAGAAGTGAAATGTTTGCTAGCTCAATATAACCTCGAGTTATATAAAACCAAAATGATTTAAGCACACAACAAGCTAGCTCATCCAAGAGCTTTCCAAGTAGAAGATTTGGTTTTAGGTCTTTGAAAGCCCATTTTAGCACATCAATATTATTGGAATTTAATAAAATTGCAAGTTGATAAAATACCTAAACTAATGTCAGAAAAAAATCAAGATGTTATTCTGATAAATTTTTGGAGCAAAAGAGTTAAGATTAAAGATGAATGTGGCGTGCAATTTGTAATGACTAAAATTGTTAGATCTTTGCATCACAAGTTACAAAGATTTGATAATAATTTCAAACTTTCTGCCAATCAGTGCAAAATTTAACCCCAGTGATGTCACAAAGTGTAAAAGAATAATAAACAATTTAAGAATATTTTTCAATCTGGATGAGGTTATCTAGCTAGTGTAAGAGCTATGGAAAATGATTCCATTAAAATAATAATTGCAAGCACTTGATCTTAATGTAAAATTAAATATGCTAAGCAGGAACAATGAAATCCTAGCTCTCCAAGTTCACATTATAGAGCACCTCATTTATTCTTATGCCCATATCTTTCAAGGAGTTAAAAAAAGGGAGCATCCGCAGTTCTCCCATGCTTACACAAGGCTTTTATTAGAATTGAGGATATATGCATTGATCAAGAACTATGCCACTAAATCTAATTGATTTAAGTAACATAATTGCACTCTCCATCTGGCCTTCATCATAATGTTCATAAATTGGTAAGGTGTATGTATAAGAGTTAGGAGATAACCTGTCAGTTTTTTTTGAAGTATGTATATTCCCAATATTACAATACTTACCAATCAAAAGACTGCAGGAAGCAGCAGTTGGAACTAACCCTTCTAAATTTGAGAAGAGGCAAAGTTCAGAAAAAACAATTCCTCAAAAGCTTTATTTTACATTAACACTTCAGCAGGGTTTTACAAATAAATTACATTTGTGCAGCTACATACGTATAATGAAATTAACACAACAATTATATGAAGAAATCATAATTTCAGAAAAGAAAAACTATAATAAAAATGCTACTGATTAATACAACTGCAATGCAATTAGACATTAGCAAAAGGGAAATAAGCACGTCATCTCACATCGCCATGATCTTCTCCATGTTCTTAAAACAACTGTTGCCTTTATAAAAGAGTGGAGAAATTGAAAGAAAGAGGTTTATGCTTACTCATATTCACTAGCAATCAGAAGATTGGAGGGCTCTCTATTCCACACGAGCAAACGACCAGCCCTAGCTATCACCGTGCGAGCGAGGGAACCGAAGTCCCTGCCTTCCATTCATTCGACCTCCTCATACGAGCAAATGAGCCCCAATCTACTCATCCACCTCCGATGCACTTCTACGTCCGACCTCCATGCATGAGCAAACCCTCACGCGGTCCCTGATTTCATCTCGCATGAACGAAACCACATCAAGCCCTACGACCAAACTTGCCTCTCTATGCATGAACAACTTCTTTTCAAGCATTCACAAATTATTTCCTTTTGCACTGTCTACCTCTTGCCTTATTTTTCTGCTTCTTAAATTTTTTTAGCAGGAAAAGCAGGGACTATTGATTATTAGTCTTAATGAATAATTAGTAAATAATAGTAATTATAAATAATACTATTAATTATAATTATAATGATAATTACTGATATATTATCAAAAAAATTTCATGATCGGGCACAAATCTCGAGGAAAAATTAAGTAAGAAACTTTCGAAATTAAAATTGGGGCGATCTGAACTCCGATTTCAGCAAACTTATAGTTTAACTGAACATCTCTGAAATACGAACCCAACGACACCAAATTCAACCCAATCTGAGCCCAAATGGGTCCAAATCAAGGGTCTAAAATGTTGTTGGAAGGTTCAAACCATACTTTGGATTACCAAATGATCTTCAAATATGATGTGTTTATAGTCGAATAGAGCGTCTCGATGAGATGAATCCAACGATCCCAAGATTGCCATAATCTGATATCTCTAAGACCTTCAAATGTCTAGCAAATGGTCCACGATCAAGGGATTCAACATCGTCAGTCCATTCAAACCACTCCCTAATCACCCTTGATCTTCCTCCTATTTACGGGCCATGCAACTCCTAAAAATCTATAAATAGAGCCCCTCTCCTCCTTAAAAGGGGCACCTAATCCTAAGGAGAAAAGAGAGAGATTGGAGATCGTTCTTGCCTCCTTGCTCCTCCTCGACCACTGCCAGAGTTCCGCTGGACCACTGCCTGATGCCCTGAGTTTCGTCGGACCTTTACCTGACGCCCTGAGCTCTGTCGGACCACTGTCTGACGTTGTAGTTCTGCTGAACCACCACCTGATGCCATGATCACCACCGAACCACCACATGACATCCTCAACTCCACCGGACCACCACCTGACGTCGGAGTTTCACCGGACCACTGTTTGACGCCCTGAGCTCCACCGAACCAACGCCTGATGTCAGAGTTCTACCAAACCACCACCTAATGCCATGAGCTCCGCCGGACCACCGCCTAACGTCAGAGTTCCATCGGACCGTCACCTGATGCCATGAGCTCTACCAGACCACAACCTGACATCCTTAACTCCGCTGGACCATCGCCTGATGCCCTGAGCTCCGCTACACCACCGCCTGACGCCCTGAGCTCCGTCGAACCATCGCCAGACTTTGGAGTTCCACCGGACCACCGCCTGACTTAGGAGTTCCATCAGACCACTACCTGATGCTCTAAGCTCCGTCGAACGACCGCCTGACGTCCTCAACTCCGTCGCACCACCACTTGACATCGAAGTTTCACCGGACCACTACCTGATGCCATGAGTTCTACCGAACCACCACTTGACGTCCTCAACTTTGCCAGACCACCGCTTGATGCCCTGAGCTCCGCTGGACCACCGCCTGATGTGCTCAGCTCCACCGGACCACCGCCTATGACCCAGAGTTCTACCAAACCACCACCTAGGACCCGAAATCCTGCTAGATTACCAGGTGACCCCTAAGTTCCGCCAGTACGACATCGGATATTCACATACCCCCGACTTTAACCCTACGGTTGATACTTGTAATCTGATCGCCCTTGGAGGTGAGTCACCCCCTTATAATCAACTTAAGTTCTAGTGGAAATATTTCAACTAGGTCAGGCCCCATATTTTTTCCCTTTTCTAGGGTTTTCCACATAAAAATCTTGTGTTCTATGTATGTGAGCTGGATATTCGTGCAATGCTAAGATGTAAAATTCAATTTATATCATCACATATATTCTAGCCCGTAATAGTTTGGCACCGACTGTGGGAATGCCAGTTCCACTATCCCAAAACACTACTGTAATGGCCAACAGGTGCGGCAATCGCATCTTGGGAGCATCCCGCTCCAATTCGTATCAATCTCAAAATCAGTCTATGAATCATGGACGCCTAGTATCCACCTCTTTTCATACTTGGGGGCAAAATGCTACTAGAGAAGGGACATCAGGACCATCCCTAGAAGATCGTATTCAAAGAATGGAGGAATCTCAGAATGAGATCCTTCAACTCCTATGAGATACCCGAGCCAGAACTAGCTCCACAAAAAGAAATCCTTCTCCATTGAGATCAACCCCGGGTTAGAGAGGTTCCACCAAAACATCTTCATGTTGAGATTCCTTTCCCTCCGCCAAGGATGCATCCTCCGACGTATCAAGATAATGAACTTGTTGACACAACAAGCTCTACCCATCCTTGACGTGTAGGTCAATAACCTTGCATTCCTCCAGACAACCCCGAGGACTTAGCCCCACCATGCATTGCTGGACTCCCTCTATGAAGATTGGTTCAAGAAGAGTTCCCGCGGGAGGTGTAAGATAATCTCTTCATCAGCGAAACTTCCAGGAGTCCTCACCCTTGGCTGAAGCCATCCTTCAACATGCCATTCCGGCAGGGTTCAAACTATCGAAATTCAATCCCTACGATGGGATATCTGACCTGTATTAGCATATCGATCACTATAGGACCATCATGCACATACAACGAGCCTCATATGCGCTCCTATGCCAAGTTTTTCCTGCTACCCTCAAAGGACAAGCTCAAATGTGGTTCTACTCACGTCTAGCTACAATAATTCCTACATTTGTTTGATTGGCCAGGATAATTGTCGAATAATTCATTACCAATCAAAGAATTGCTAAGGATTCTTCTCACCTCTATGGGATCTGCCAAAATGAAGGAGAATCATTGAATAAGTATTTCCAACAATTTTTTACTAAGGCTCGACAAATTCCAGGAGTAGATCCCAAGTTATTTAGAGGAGTTTTTTCTTGGAGGGCTTCATCCTGGCTCCTTCTACTCAGCACTTATGCAATACACTGTTCCCTCATATGTTGACCTGATCCATCGTGTGGAGGCATAAATATCAGCGGATGAAGCTATTAATGCCCGCATAAAGCAATTTGAGCAAACTCTTGGAAAGCGTAAAAATGCCCCTATAATGGAGGACTTATTCTCGTAATGAAAGAAAAACATCTCTTCTAGACCCCTAGCACCACGACATGAGTTTTAGCAAGAGGAGGAACACCACTCAATGCCCCTCGAGTAAATGTGTTGATGGCCATCCGAGATCAAGAAAATATTAAGTGGCCTAATCCATTGAAGTCGAATTAAGAAATTATGATCAATACTGTCATTTCCATCGTAGCCGTGGACACACTATTAAAACTTACAAATAACTCAAGGATGAGATTGAGAGGCTGATCCGACAAGGATATCTATAATAATTCATCAAAAGCCCACCTACTCGAGATGATGCTGGGGGGAAAAATCAACAACAACCAAGACAACTATTGAATAATATTCAAATTATTGGTGAGATCAAATGATCACACAGTGTATGCATTTGTGTTAGTAATAGTAGTCATCTTATTTCATTGTGTCTCTTTTATAAGTAGGGTGTTGCTCTGATATCCTTAGTTTTTTTCCTTTAAAGTCAAACATTATGTTGTCCCCGTACGTATATCTTATGTATTTAGCATGGTGTAACACTTCTACCCTTAGGTTGTACTAGGAAATTGTTATATTATCCTACATAATATAGTGATGTGTTGTGCGCTCCATTTTGATATTGTCTACTTCTTTAAAAAGAATAAAAATAATGATAATGAAAAACAACCAACGAATATAGTCTCTTTATCTGTGATTTGAAAAATACACAATCTTTATTATGTCTCAATCACTGGATGATCAATCCTGGGGGGATTCGATCCGACCTCTTCCATACAGGTTAACATCATCGAGTAGGGCTCTGACATACAACCTAGGATAAGTCATATATCCTTGGTGGATTCTCTCAACCTCTTCCACATAGATTAACGTCATCGAGCAGTACTCTGATACACAACCTCGGATAGGTTATACATCCTTGGTGGATTCTCTCGACCTCTTCCACACAAGTTAACATCATCGAGTAGTATTCTGATATACAACCTCGTATAGGTCATACATCCTTCGTGGATTCTCTCAACCTCTTCTACACAGGTTAACATCATAGAGTAGTGCTCTGACACATAACCTCAGATAGGTTATACATCCTTGGTGGATTCTCTCAACCTCTTCCACATAGGTTAATTTCATCGAGCAGTACTCTGACACACAATCTTGGATAGGTTATACATCCTTGGTGGATTCTCTCAACCTCTTCCACACAGGTTAATGTCATCGAGCAGCGCTCTGATATACAACCTCGTATAGGTCATACATCCTTAGTGGATTCTCTCAACCTATTCCATACAAGCTCACGCCATCAAGAAGCCCTCGATGATAATATTCCTGCCGTCGAATTTCAACTTGAGGCTGAATGTCTACCCATCATCGGACTTTTTCCCGTCGATGGACTTTCATAGGACTTTTACCTGACATCATACTTCTACCCAACGCCGAACTTCTGCTCGTCATCGAACCCTTATTAGATTTCTACCCGACGTTGAATGTCTACCCGTCGTCAGACTTTTGCCCATCAATGGACTTTCGTTGGATTTTTACCTGACACCGTACTTCTACCTGTCGTCAGACTTCTGCTCGTCGTCGGACCCTCGTCGGATTTCTACCCGATGCTGAATGTCTACCCATCGTCAGACTTTTTCCCGTCGATGGACTTTCATCGGACTTCTACCCAACATCGTACTTCTACCCGACGCTGGACCTCTACTCATCATAGGACCCTCATCAGATTTCTATCCTATGCTGAATGTCTATCTGTCGTCAAACTTTTGCCTGTCGATGGACTTTCATCGGACTTCTACCCATCCTCAAACTTCTAACCATCATCGGACTTCTTCCCATCATTGAACCCTCGTCGGATATCTACCTGACATTATACTTCTACTCAACACCAGAATTCTGCTCATTGTCGGACCCTCGTCAGATTTCTACCCGATGCTAAATGTCAACCCGTCGTTAGACTTTTGCCCATCGATGGACTTTCATCAGACTTCTACCTGACACTGTGCTTCTACCTGACGCCAGAATTTTGCCTGTTGTCGGACCCTCGTCGAATCTCTACCCAACTCTGGACTTTTACCTGATGCCAGACTTCTGCTCGTTGTCAGACCCTCATAGGATTTCTACCCAACATTGAATATCTACCCGTCGTCGGACTTTTGCCCGTCGATGGACTTTCATCAGACTTGTACAAGACACCGTACCTCTACCTAACACCAAACTTTTAATCGTTGTCAGACCCTCATCAAATTTCTACTCGATGCTAAATGTCTACTCGTTGTTAGACTTTTTCCTGTCGACGGACTTTTGTCGGACTTCTACTCGACATTGTGCTTCTACCGGGCGCCAGACTTCTGCCCGTCGTCGAACCCTTGTCGAATTTCTACCCGACGTCGGACTTTTACCTAATGTCTGAGTTCTGCTCGTCGTCGGACCCTCGTCAGATTTCTACCCGACGTTGAATGTCTATCCGTCATCGGACTTTTGCCCATCGATGGTCTTTCATCGGACTTGTACTCGACGCCGTGCTTCTACCATTCGTCGAACTTCTGCCCATTGATGGACCCTCATCGGACTTTTACCCAACGCCGAGCTTCCTTCTATTGCTGGACTTCTACCTACCGTCAGACTTTCATCGGAGTTCTATCCATCGCCAAACTTTTTCCCGCTGTCGGACTTCCGTCCGTTGTTAGACTTCCACTGACTAAAGTAAGATCTCCACAAGATCTCTAGAATAAAATGGGGAGGAATCTCCTTCTTACAGTGAGGGGCTCTGGCCTGAACAAGGGATGCCTCCTGTACAGGGTCAGGGGAGGGCCTCAAATGAAAGAAGAGAAGGCATAAGGGGAGAAGGGCGGAAGGGGGGAATCTCCTTCTTGCAGAGAGGGGCCTAGGGCCTAGACGAGGGATGCCACCCATTCAGGGCCAGGGGAAGGCCTCTAATGAAAACAAGAGAGGGAGGAAGGAAAGGTGTAAATTCTAAGGCCCAGGGGGGTTTATTTATAGCTAGGGTAGCGGCATTTTAGGCATTTTGGTAAAAAAAAAATCGGTTGCCATATCATCAGCCATGTTAGCACCACATCATCAATCTGTCCTATATGTCACTACTACATCATCAATCTGTACTATATGGCACTGCCACATCATCAATCTGTCCTGCGTGTCCTGAACATGTCAGCCATGATCCAATAGGTTATGGGTGACACCTTAGCCACGATCTGCGTGTCATGGCCATGTCAGCCATGATCCTATGAGTCGTGGCCATGTCACCCACAACCCACTAGGTTATGTGTGACACGTCAGAAACGATCTGGGTGTCATGGCCATGTCAGCCACAATCCTACATGTCATGGCCATGTTAGCCACAACCCAACAAGATATGGGTGCCACATCAACAATCCGTCCTGTGTGTCATAGCCATGTCATCAATATGTATAGTGTTGAATTGCAACATTATCGATCTATCTTGCATGGCACTGCCATATCATCAATCCATCATGCGTGTCACTACCACATCATCAATCTGTCCTACATGACATTATCATATTAGTAATCTGCATTTTATTTTATTGGCATGTCATCGATCTGTCTTGCATGTCATTGCCATGTAAGCACTCTGTCCTATGTGTCATTGCCACGTCAGCATCCTATAAAATAGCCCATGAATTCCATGGGATTTGAACACAGGACCATGGACAAGGAAACAAAAAGTCTTACCACTCATCTACCAAGGAAGACTTAATATAAATGTCTCTTTTTTTTTAAATTATAACTTTTCAGCTAATAGGTGCAACATCAAATATAATCCTACATGTCATGACCACGTTAGCTCCATGTTAGCACAATGATAACCACGATCTTGTGTGTTATGACCAATTTGACGCCACGTCAACCACGATCAAGTGCCACATCAACGCCACATCATCATACCCAAATTTGGGCCCAGAAAAGCTAAATTAGACATTTTTGGGGTCTCCGGAATCATTTTTTGATGTTTTGGACTCAATTTTAATTCTTTTAGAGCAATTCAGGAGGTCTATCTCCAAGATCGGAGTGCTTTTAGTTTTCAAACTGTACTTATTTTTGAACTCCTGGAGCTTTGACATCCAAAAATAGGGGCGCAACTGATATAACATCAAAAAATTATCCTGATCGGGCACAAATCTCGACAAAAAATCAAGGAACTTTTGAAATTAAAATTGGGGCCATCTGAACTCCGATTTCAAAAAACTTGTAGTTGAATTGAACGTCTCAGAAATATGAACCCAACGACACCAAATTCACCCAATCTGAGCCCAAATGGGTCCAAATCAAGGGTCTGAGGTGCTGTTGGAAGGTTCAAATCATAATTTGGATTACCAAACGATCTCCAAATATGATGTACTTATAATCGAATCAAGCATCTCGACGAGATGAATCCAATGAGCCCAAGATTGCCAAAATTTGATATCTTTAAGACCTTCAAATATCTAGAAAATGGTCCACGATCAAGGGATTCAAGATCGGCCATCCATTCAAACCACTCCCTAATCACCCTTTATCTTCCTCCTATTTATGGATCATACCACTCCCAAAAATTTATAAATAGAGCCACCTCTCCCCCTTGAAAGGGGAATTTAATCCTAAGGAGAAAATAGAGAGATCAGAGATCACTCTTGCCTCCTTGCTCCTCCTTGACCACCACTAGAGTTTCGCCGGACCACCGCCTGACGCCCTGAGTTCCACGTGACCACCACTTGACGCCCTGAGCTCCGTCAGACCACTGTCTAATGTTAGAGTTTTCCAAGACCACCGCCTGATGCCCTGAGCTCTGCTAGACCACCACCTGACGTCCTCAACTCCACCAGACCATCGCCTGATGTCGGAGTTCTGCGAGACCACCGCTTGAAGCCCTGAGTTCCATCGAATCACCGCCTGAAGTTGGAGTTCCAATGAACCACCACTTAACGCCCCGAGCTCCTTCGAACCACCGCCTAATGACAGAGTTCCGTCGGACCACCGCCGAGCACCCTGAACTCTCCCGGACCACCGCTTGATACCCTGAGCTCCGTCAGACCACCTCCTGACGTCAGAGTTCCGTCAGACCATCGCCTGATGCCCTGAGCTCTGTCAGTCCACCACCTGATGTCCTCAACTCTATCGGACCATCACCTGATGCCCTAAGCTCTGTCAGACCACCACCTGACGTCCACAACTCCATCGGACCATCACTTGACGCCCTAAGCTCTACTAGACCACCGCCTAATGTCCTCTGCTCTGTCGGACCACCGCCTAAGTCCTGGAGTTCTACCAGACCATCACCTATGGCCCAGAATCCTGCCAGATCACCAGGTACCCTGAAGCTCCGCCAGTGCGACATCAGACTTTCACATACCCCCAACTTCAACCCTATGGTTGATACTAGTAATATGATCGCCCTTGGAGGCGAGTCAGCCCCCAGTAATCTACTCAAGTTCTAGTGAAATTATTTTAACTTGGCTAAGGCCCCATGATTTTTCCCTTTTCTAGGGTTTTTCACATAAAAATCTTGTGTTCTCTATATGTGAGCTGGATATTCGTGCAATGCTAAGACGTAAAACTTTGGACTTGGGCATATTGGAAAAATTCAATTAAACCATTAAAAATTTGATCTTTTAATTGATTGAAATGAAACTCTAATTAACAAATTCATTGTATAATTTGATTAAATAGTTCATCTAAAAAAATTCAAACTATAATCAACTTGGATAATTGAATAACTCACTAATTAAATAATCTTAACTAAGGTCAAACTATATTCAAAATAATTATAATTTGATTAACTACTCATTTATATCTAAAATTGAAATCAGAAAACTTAAGTTAAATAAATGCTAATTAAAATTTTAAACTAATTAATTAACTAAATGATTTAAAATTATAACAGCAACATTAATCTCAAAGATTATTTTAAAACTTAAGTTAAAATAATTAAACAAAAATTCAATTAACTAATGAGTTAATTAGTTAACTTAAAATTCTTATGATTCAAAATCTAATAATAAAACTAATTAATTAAAAATAATTGATTTAAAACATTTAAATTAAAAATAAAAAACTTTAAACTTAATTAAAAATCAAAGTTAATTAAATAACACTTAATTAAATAACATTCAATTCAATTAAATTAATGACCAATTAAATTTAATAAATAATAAAAATCAAATAACTTTAAAATAACATCAATTTGAGTAATGAATCTTAATTTAAAATTTAAATCAAAATTAATTGAATTATTTTAGAATTCAAATCAATGAGCTGAACAATTTAAAATTTAACTTAAAATCCAATTAATTAATCTAATTAATATAATTAAAATAAAAGAAAATGCAAAGAATTAATTTTTTCACTATCCAATCAACCTAAGTACAAGCTACTAAGCAGCTGTCAAACACAAGCTCTCCAAACAACTGACAACTCTCAAAATGGATCTGAACAAATAGAAACCTCAAACAACTCTTTCAAACAAACAAACTCAAACACTCTGAGACTCCTAATAGTAGCTTTTGTAGCTATATGTCAGCTCCCTGACCTGCTGGCTATGAGCACCTGCAAGCAAACAGGCAAAAGTTAGCGCATCAATAAATATAATTAAATTAATGCTAAAAGTAGTAAACTAACTACTACATGCAAAATAAAGTGCTGAAAGTAGAGTAACAAACTACTGTAGTTAAAACAAACAATAAGCACACTACTGAAAACTAGGTAGAAAACAAATTGCTGGCAAGTAGGTGTCAAAAACACTATCTAATATCAAACTAGCAAACAACTACAAATCATTGGGCTACTTCTAAGCGATGCAGTAGGACCCGCATATTAAAGAACTTCTAAATGAATGATCCTAGATCCAAAACTCAAACCCTCAATTGAATAGCCTTATTTATAAGAACTAGGTTATAAGACCCGCTACCTAGCAACTTTCAATGAAAGCTGTAGGTCCAACTTTAGGGGAAATCTTTAGGTAAAAATAATCAAATTAATAATCCCCGATTAACACACCGGCCAATTCTAATAGAAGCCGTAAGTCCGACCTTTAAGAGAAATATTTAGATAAAAATATAACTCTATACCCCTCACTCAGGCATCTTGGTCTATAAGGGCTAGGTTCTAAGGCCCACTATACGAGTCAGTTAGCTTACGGGGATAGGTCGTAAGACCCATCATTAGGCAACTTCTAAGGAAGCCATAAACCTAACTAAATAAAAATCTTTAGGTTAGTTCTAATAGAAGCCATAAGACCCACTCATATATAAAATCTTTGGGCCACCTCTGATAGAGGTCGTAAGACCCACTATTAAGGATACTTTCAAATGAAAGTCGTAAGCCCCTACCTAAATCAAACAACTCAGGAAATTCTTAAACAGTGCCATAAGCCCCAACCCAAACCACACCAAATTAAAATCTATGTTTCTCTACTTCAGTTTACATGGGATCCCTAAGAGGAGGCAACCCATAGCTACTAATCAGGTTCCCTGGACACTATAATCAAAAGGTATTAGTGTTGGTATACTGAACCCACAGTATACCGGGGATGACAAAACCCTGGGATGTTGGTCGGGTGTACTTCCATCTGCCATAACTAAAACTAAAATATTGTTGCATAATTTTCACACTCATTGCACGAAGCTAAAGATATTTCATCCTTAATCGAGAGTACTCTTCTAATGTGTTAGAAGAAATAATTAACTATGGGGGCTTGCACTCATAGGAAGTAGAACCCAGATCTAAATAAATCCTGACACTACTCTTAGGAAAAATTTGATGAAATGTTAAATTCAATCAACCGCCAAAAAAATTAAGGGAACCCTTATGTTTGTAAGAGCGAGGTTTGCACCCGTTATTTTTTTTAGAGCGAACAAATATATAGGTGGTAAAGTCGAACTAACTTGGGAAGGTTCATTTGTGATAGAGAAGCATATTAATGGGAAACTTATCAGTGGATTGATTGTAAAGGAGATCATCTAATATTACCAATAAGTGTCAGATATCTCAAATGTTATTATAGTGGATAGTGTTAAGGAAAAAATGTTATAATAAATAAAATATTTTCATGCCATTATTTTTTATAGTGCTTTAATGTGCTAGAATTTTTGAAAGGAATTGGATCCAAAGGATAAGACAGTGTTTGAAATTTATACTAAAGTTTATAAGTTTTAAATTCTCTAAATATTATTAAATTATATCCTTAAATAAATGGTATTTAAATCCTTCATGGTATCCTTTTTTTGGATTATGATGGCTTAACCATTTAATTCTTCTCATTTTTAAGTTGTCTCTTGTTTGGGTTTCATCTCCTTAAAATCAGTCGTTATGTATAAGCCCAATTTCATTGCATCCTATATATTTCATTGAATGTAGTAGTGGTGGAGGAAGCCCCTCGTAGCACCATCCTATTATCATTAAACATACTAGTAGTGGACCAAGCCCTTTCTGGAACCACTTTAGTTTGTATATCGACCCTATATGGTTAGGTAAGAGTCCCCACAAATAGGATTCCTTTCTATATGATCATCCTCTCCTCTAAGATTAAGTGTAAGTCCCGAAAAAAGGCTTTCTTTTCTTATGATCATCCACTAGTGATGGAGCAAGCCCATCGTGGCTCCATCCTAATTTTCTTTGGGAAATGCTTAATTTCTAGAATTTTTAATTTTTGATATTAAACGCTCATTATGAATGATAAATCACCTCGAGAGGTGAACATATCGTTCCCAAATGGGTTCAAATTTTAAATCCTTGGATTTAACTTGATTATCATAATCAAACTCAAGGACAAACAACATACGATCTCGAAAGATCAAAATGATGTTTAATCAACTGTTTGATTATGTTAATCTGAATAAAAAGGATCATTAATTTCATAATAAAAAATACAATTATAATTGATATATCTCTCCGAAGAAAGAAGATATCAATTACTATCCATAATTTGAATATGACGATAATGATCATCAATTTTGAATTTTCCAAAGATAATTAATTAAGGGTTTTGAAAAGTTTGATTTTGAAAATCTGGTTTGGGTTTCTAAATCTCCTATGAGCGCAAGCCCTCGTAGTTAATTACATCGTAGGAAACCAGAAAATTTCTTACGAATACTCTCGATTAAAATAGCGATACGAATTTTATTTGGAATTTAAAACTTGATATCAAAGAAGGTTCAAGGACTAGAAATTTAATAAGGATTGGTTCAAAGTTGAACACTTTTTTTTGGAGTGAAACGAAGAAGAGTAGGAGGTGTTTTGAGATTCTAAATCATTTCAGAAACACCTCAGCCTATCCTAATGTTGGGCTTGAGTTTCATTGAAAGGGATTTAGGTTTGAGTGGTTAATTTTATTAGAAAGTGAGAATTAGATTCCTGGACGGTTGAGGTCTTAGGATTGAAGATCTGCCTCAGAATCTAAGTCTAAAATGGGTACTAAAAATTAGTAACCTAGATCCTAGCTAATGCAATGCAATCTGGACTTACCCCGGCCAAGATCGGGGAGCCAGCTAAACCACCTAAGCGCTTTAAAATCATGCATCCGGTCTTTAATGAAAGAGTGGTAAGAACATTATTTAAGAAAAGTTTAAGGAATTGGAGCTGACATCTAGAGCATATTCCTAATTGGCCCCTTAACATATGTTGGGTGAAATGATTGTGCTAGAAATGCAATTAAAGATTTAACTCAATTTTTAATTTATTTCTAATGCAATGGATGCAAATTGACTCGATTAAATGCTTAAATCAGGATGAAGAAATTTTAAAATCAGGCTTAAAAAATAGATTTTTTCCTAGAAGATTGCACAGATCCCCTTGGATAGAACTACACCCTCATAAGCCAGGTGGTCTGCCAAAACCCGCAGGTGGGGAGGTGCTTAGCAAAGGAAGAGAAAAATGCTACAAAAATGTATATGAAAAACCTCCGGCGAGTCCGGGCTTACTTCTTAAAAGCGTTAGAGTTACTATCTGAGCCTAAAGTTTTTAAATTTTGTTTAAATAGAAATAGTTTTTTGATCGTACCCTCACGAGCCTTCGATCGAGTTCCAGGCTAAATCAAATACGACATGCAAGATCACCAAATAAACTATTAAAAGTATGTGGGTCCTTAATCTCAATCAACATCAAATAATCAATATTTAATTAAATCAATTAAATAAAAACTCAAATTGAAAGTCCATAGGCAAGTGCCTTTTAATGATACAACCCAGGGTCTGTAGGAAAAGTAAAGTGGCCGGGCACCACTGATAATAACCCGGATTCTAATCCTAAGATGCAAGTGACTTTGAGATTTGAGATTATTCAAGTACTTCACTTCTTTGTCTTCTTGGAACTCCTTGGATCGTCGGGTCTGGATATCCAAATGAAAAGAAACTCCCCCTTAATAGGGGTGTTATCTTTTCTCTTTGGATATTAAAAAAGTCATCCTAATTTGGATCTCCAAATGGAGAGGAACTCTCCCCTAAGGGATGTTCCTTCCTCTTTGGATTCCAAATTAGATGCTTAGCATCTCAATCTCAAAGTACTTAACAATTTACAACTCAAATACATTCAAATTACATTTGGATAAAATTTAAAATCTAGACTCAACAACCTGCAGGGTTATCATAATAATCAACAGTTTATATTTGACATCCCAAGTAGTTAATATATTTAAAAATTAAAAAAGCTCAAACCAAGCACACTTGGCCATGCTCTTTTTGATTTAAAGGGGGCTCTTAAACGTTCTGGAGCACCTGCAGAAGACAACATTAATTTTAAAGCTTTAATTATTGCCCCCTTTAATTTAATTGCCCTGTACGAGCATGACCACCTGCATAAGATTGAATTAGTACAAATCATCCCTAACATAGGGGTAGATCTAACGTATAATCAATCATAACACAGAGTACAAAAAATAAATAAACAATCACAATAATTCTATTACTAGCAAATAGCATGCACTGAAAGCTCGAAAACCCGGCACACGTAAGTAGCAGAAAAGTAAACATCGGCCTAGCCTAAAACTAGAGTTGGTTTTTCTAGCAAACCATCTAAAGTGTGTGTAAGAGGCTGTGTGGGTGTTATATGTCCTAAGTAGGATTATTTAATTGAAGTTGTTTAATATTCTGGTTGGTTGAAAGGCTTAAAGGAGAATTTGATTGAAGTTTAAATCTTAATGGTTTGAATTTTTATTTTAAACTTGATTTTGATTATTCATTGGATACCACCTTTATTTCACACCGAGGCCGTGAAGTTTATTTCACCTTCCTTGAAGTTAATTTAATAGCCTCGTAGGCCTGGGTTACCTAGTGGTAGCCGGTATAATTAAATGATTTGAGCTCAAATTAAGATTTGAAGATTGATTGATTTTTAATTGAATTTGATTGGTTACTGGTTTAGAGTTAAATTGATGTTTTCTGAATTTTTTTTATGATTTGTTGAATTTTGGAATTTTCTGGATTATTTTATTCATTTAATTGAGGGGTCAAAAATTGATATTTTGATTTAAAGTGTCTTTTAAAATGTCAATATTTTATTAAAATAGTAGACCTTAATACAATCAATTAGATAGTAAGTACGCTGAAATTAGATTTTTCTATATTTTATTATGAAGGTTTGAAGTTTTGAGTTGAATTTGAACTAGATTTGACCAAAAGTTGACTTTTTCACATTTGTTTGATTTCTGGAAACTTAATATTTTTGATAAATATTAGACCTCAAGATGAGTTGTATGCCTTTGAGTTTGCTCAATTTGGAGTTCATTTCAATTACTTATGAATTTTTGAAGTTTTGAGTATTTATTGAATTTTCAAAATTGCCTAATTAAGGCCCTTTTATTGGTTTGAGTCCAAAGGACCTCCAAACTTCTTGGAATCAACTCCAAATGTCAAGAATGACCTAAGGAGTGATTATCAAGTGTTTGAGAAGTTTTTTAGAATTTTTTAATTATTTTAAATTAATTAAATATTAAATTTCAATTAAACTTAATTTTGGAGTCCAATCAAGGGGCTTTTATTTTTCATTATTAAGGATTCAATTCTGGTCAGTTTGAGGTATTATTTATAATTTATAGATTTTAATTGGATTTATTACATTTTCTGGAAGTTTTTTAAGGCTTAATTAAGGTTTAAGTTTGATTAAATAATTAAGGGGCTTAATGAATTTAAACTTCAGTGAGGAATTTTCCTAGGGCTGAGAGTGTCACTAAGTTCAAGTATTCAAAGTTTCAAGTCAATTTGAAGTGTATCCTAATTATTAAAATTATTCTAAATTCTCTAATTAGGTCCTTAATTATTGTCCTTAATAATGTCACTAAGTTGATGGGTCTTAATCAATGTCCAACTAACCCTTGACATACACATGAAAGATGTGCACACATAATCACAATTAACTCCTAAGTTTAGGAGAGCCCTAAAACTAGGTGGTGTGTGCACCTATACATGCAAAAGAAGGTTAATTAATCAATAAATAATCAATGAATAATTAATACATTAATTATTCATTGATTACACATCACTCCACACTAATTTTGTTCAAACATGCTTAATCTAGGTTTAGAATTTCAAGGGATCTCTCAAACATTAAAAATCTAAATATATATATTTTTAAAATAATATTTTAAAATATATATATACTTACATATGTTTGAAAGTAGAGGACTTAGGATTAATATTTCAAAACATCATCAAAATAATTTGAAAATATCATAAGATAATTTTTACAATAAATTGAGAGATCCTCTGAATATTTAAGAAAATAATTTAAAATTGAATCATTAACTTTTAAAAATATTTAATAAAATATTAATTAAATATTAAAATAGTTAAATGATTAAAATTAGTTAAAATTAATTAAATTTTTAATTTTGAAAATAATTTTAAATTCAAATTCTTAATTATCTGAAAATTTCAAAGCATTACATATATATATATATATATATATATATATATATATATATATATATATATATATATTAAATTAAATTGACTTTATCTTGAATTTTTTTTTAAAAAAATTAGGTCAATTAAGTAAATTTTAAATTAATTTGAAATTAATTAATAATTTAAAAAAAATAAATTAAGTTAAATCTTAAATATTTCTAGATTTTTAAAGTTATTTAAAATTATTTTAATCTATTTTCAAAAAGATATTAATTAAATATTTAACTATTTAATTAATTAAAGTTTACTAATATATATATATATATATATATATATATATATATATATATATATATATATATATATATATATATATATATATATGTATATGTATATATCTAAAATTAATCCATTTTAAAATTAAATATTTAATAATTAATTCAATCTTAAGTTAATATGAGTAATAAATTTTACTAATTTTTAAAAAAAAAGAAATTTTGAATTTTGAAAACTATTTAAATTAATATTTAATAAAATATTAAGTAAAATTTAAATATTTAATATTTTAAATTATTCAAAATACTTTAAATATTTCGATTTGAAATTAATTTTAAATTAAAGTTTATGAAATTATATGAATTTTGATATAAAATATTAAAATTTTGAAATTATAATTATTTTTTTATAATTTGTTTAAGCTTTCTGGATTTTATAACAATTTAAAATAAAATTAAAAAAAAAATATTGTTTAGCGGCAGGAGGACCACGTGGCGGCCGCTGATTGGGTATCGTAAAACGCAGTGGCGGTGCCCAATCATTGGCAATGATTGGCGCCGCCACCAATCATTGCCCCTAGATTTAAAAGATGCATGACTCCACACGGCATTACTAATCCGCATCAGTAGCAAGTGATGTCCGTTCGATCGAGCGTGGGATTGAATGTACGACTCTAATTGAGCCGGACGACAATCAGAAATGTGGGATCACTCTAATGGCTGGAAGGAACCGCGGGAAGGCTGGATCTCGGCCGTTGATTTCATAATCAACGGTCGAGATTATAATCAACGATTGAGATCCTGCGCAGTTCAACCGGGCTATGAACCGAGCCCTAGAACCCTTTTTTCAGCTCGTTCTCCCAATCGGATCCACCATTTCACTGGAAATTTTAAACTCAAATTGAATGCATGAACATAATCAATGTGGATATGTTCGAATAATTAAATAGACGCTTAATAAAATGCTAATTTCTCCTAAGTGTGCTAACTTAGGGTTTGAGATATTACCTTAACCAATCAATGGATTGAAGCGATTTCAAATTCTCTGAGCTTATTGACTGTCCATGCTTAATTTATCTTCAGGGGTCGAGATCTGGAAAGCTTTATATCAAGCTTTATAGCCTTTGGAAGGATTTTAGCTTGAGCTCGCCGGGAAGCTCATCGCCGGTGACTTCTAGCGGCTGGATTCGGCTTGGGATATACATGGGAGGATATTAAATGCTAGAATGAGCAGAGAGCTCAGTTGGGGGTTTTAGTCTAGAGAGAGTGTAGGGAAGAATGATGGCTCATCTTGCCCATTTCCTCAATTCAAAACGTCCTTGCTCAATGTAGACGGCTTTGATTTGTTTAGAAGTTTTCCGTGATGATGCCAGCTGTCCTTTGGCAGTTAGAGCAGCAGGGAGTGAAGGAATAAAAGGACATGCCATGTGGAAAGGGTGCTTTGTCCCCATGTGAGCGTGTGGGGATGATATGAGCTGTTGGATCTTGATCCAAAGGCTAGGAGAGGCTCTAGAAAGCTTCTAGAGTTTGATTATACAGCTGGATGGGCTTTAGAATGAGTGAGGAGGTTTAAATAAAGAGCTTTGACCACTCTAACCTAATTATTTGACCATTTGACTGGTCAAACAGTCAAATGAATTGCTGAAGTGGCATCTAGAGGCTATAGGGTGCTATTTGAATGTACCCCTAGGGGCTTAATTAAGGGTGCCTAGTGATCTAGTTAAATGTATAGGAATTTAACTAAGATCAAAAGGTTGACTTGGTCAAACTAATCAAAAGTTGATTCATGGTGAGTTTAGGAGCATTTAAACTATGGATTGAACGCATTTGAATGTTTAATGAAGTTCGAAATAAATTAATTTAATTAAGTACACTGAGTTGAATCAAAAGGGTCGATTTTGACCAAGTTCAAACCCAGTTGACCCAATCAACTGTTGATTGGGTCAAGAGTCCAAACACATCCAAATCATTGGGGAATGTGTTCAAAGGAGATTTGATGAAATTTGAATGCATCTGGGGTTTGATTTGAAGTAGGGAGGCTTAAGGGTTTGAAGTGGTCAACCTAAGTTTACTTGGTCAAGAAGGATGACCCAAGGCTAGAGACTGGGTCCAACTAGTTCAGAATGACATTCTGAGTCTACTGGTAGTGGTCTCAAAGTTTGGGGAAGTCATTTGGTTAAAATGACCTGTTTGGGCCCTTAATGGGCCTTTAGGTCAACCCTGGTTGACTTGGTCAGCCAGGTGGGTCCAGGGTCTAGAAATGGGCTCAATAGATTTGGTTTGATATTTGGAGACCAATGAAGGTGGTCCCAAGATCTGAGGAGGTCATTGGGTCAAAATGACCTATTTGAACCCTAAAGGACCTTCTTGGTCAACCTAGGTTGACTTGATCAACTAGGTTGACCCAAGGGCTGGTTTTGGGTCCAACAGGTTTGGTTTGATAATTAAAACTTGCTAGAAGTGGTTGCATTTGGTTTGAAACTCATTTGGTTCAAATGACCATTTTGACCCATAGGGGTATTTTGGTCATTTTGACCCCTGGTCAACTAGGGGTCAAAATTGAGTCCAAAAAAATGTGGTTTATTGCTCAATGGGTCATAATTAAGGGTCTGGAAGTGATTTGAGGGTTTGGAGAATGCTCCAAGGTCAGGATCCACTAGGTGGCAGGTCCAGTGGTATAGACTATAAATATTTGAAGATTTTACAGCCTTTGGATTTTAATCCAGTTTTTGGGGTTAGAGACCTCAGAATGGGCTCAAATTTGGAGGGTTGCCTCTAGAGACATGTCACATCAGTGTGTCATTTGATAGGGTTTGGAAATATTCAAAGATTCATTGAAAAAGGCTTTCAGGATTTAGTCCTTTAGCCTTTGATTTGAGTCTGGAAATCTAGTTTTGAGATGGATTTTGAGTTTGAATGATAGGGTTTGAATTACCCAAATCATTTATGATCATTTGAAGATCATAAATGATAGGACAGGGTTGAAACCTAATCAAAGATAGAATCAAGGTTTGAACTAGAGTTTGAATTTTGAACTGGATTGAATTCTAGATTTGAATGGGACTTTTGAATTTGAATGTTTAGGCTTGAGTTATCTAAATGATTCATAATCCTTTAAATGATTATGAGTGATTGGATAGGATGTGAGTTTGATAAAAGGCTAGATCAAGATTTGAATTAAAATTGAGGCCTGGATAGATCTAGAATCTGGATATGTTTAAAGTCTGGATTGATTGAAGATCTGGACTGATCTAGAGGAATCCTATGGTTTAAAATAGATCCCAGGGTCTAGCTCAGCTTAAAGGAATCCTAGGGTCTAGAATAGATCCTAGGGACTGAAGTCTAGGAAACCCTAAGGTCTAGATTAGTCCTACTAACCTCATACAAAAATGAGGTCAACAAATGGACCCCCAATATATGTAATAGAATGAAGTTCTATTGCACATATTAGTGTTGACCGAATAAAATGGTCAAGTCTGGATTTTTGATTCCAAAGGAAAGCAAAATCTATCCCTGGGGAATCAAAGGTTTAAATTGGTACCAGGGTAGTGCCATAGAAGGCGTACTCTACCACTAGTGGGTCTGGTCCTAAGGGAAGGAGAATCCTAACCTTAAGGGAAGAAAGTCTAGGGTATCGTATAGGAAGGAAGAATTCTTAACTATAGAGGATTAAATTTAGATTTGATTCTAAGGTAAAGGAAATCCTAACCCTAGAAGATTGAGTTTTGAAATGATACTAAGGTAGTGCTAGGGACAGCGTGCTCTACCACTAGTAGATCTAGTCCTAAGGGAAGAAACATCTAACCCTAAGGAAAGGAGGTTGAGTGGTCGTATAGAAAGAAGGAACTTCTAGCTATAAGGGATCGAGTTTGAATTTTGAATCTAAGGAAAGGGAAAACCTAACCCCAGAGAAATGAATTTGAAATGGTACTAGGGTAGTGCTGAGGACAGCGTACTCTACCACTAATAGATCTAATCCTAAAGGAAAGGATATCCTAACCCTAAAGGAAAAGAAGGTCTGAATGATCATGTAGGAAGGAAGAATTCCTAACTACAGAGGATCGAGTTAAAATTTGATACTAAGGTAGTGCCATGAGGGGCCTACCCTACCACTAGTGGATCTAATCTTAAGGAAAGGAAGAGATACATGTCCTTAAAGAGAAGATGATTGAATTAAAATTGAACCTGGAGAGTCTAATCCTATGGGAAAGAGAATACATAACCCTAAGGAGAAGAAAACCTGGATGATCCTATAGGAAGAAAGAACTTCTAACTATAAAGGATATATCTTAATTTGATACTAGGGTAGTGCCATGAATGGCGTACTCTACCACTAGTAAATCTAATCTTAAGGAAAGGATAAAGAACCTAACCCTAAAGAAAAGAAGGGTTGATTTTGCAACTTGAAATTAAATCCAGGACGATGCTACAGGGGACTTACTCCATCACTGGGAAATCTAATCCTAAGGGAAGGAAGAAAAACCTAACCTTAAGGAAAAGAAAGTTTGATTGTATATTTGAGACTGAATTCAGGACGGTGCCACAGGGGACTTATTCCATCACTGGGGAGTTTAATCATAAGGGAAGGAGAAAAGCCTAACCTTGAGGAGAAGAGAGTTTGATTTTAGAATTAAATCTTGGACGGTACCATAGAGGACTTACTCCATCACTGGGGAGTCTAATCCTAAGAGAAGGAGAAGAACCTATCCTAAGTAAGAGAGAACTGGATGATCTCGTAGGAATAGAGTATTGCTTCCTATAAGAGATTAGACTTAAAGTTCTGAATTTTGAAACTAGAATGGTGCCGCAGAGGGCATTATCCATCACTAGTAGATCTAATCCTAAGGAGAGAAAGCACGATGCCTCACATCTATCCTTAATGAAAAGAAGACTTGAGGACCCTGAGGGAAGGAAGCATTGCTTCCCACAGAAGGTCGGATCTAGATTTTAAACCTAGAATGGTGCCACAGAAGGCGTTATCCATCACTAGAAGATCTAATCCTAAGGAAAGAAAGCACAATGACTCACATCTAACCTTAAGGAAAAGAAAATTGGATGATCCTGTGAGAAGGAAGCATTGCTTCGCACAGAATCGGGTCTGGACTGATCGTATGTAAAGGAATCTTTCTTTACATAGAGGATCAGGTCTGGATGATCGTATATAAAGGAAACTTGCTCTATATAGAGGATCGGGTCTGGAGTGATCATGTGTAGAGGAAGCTTGCTCTGCACAGAGGATCAAGTCTGGAGTGATCGTATGTGAAGGAAACTTGCTTCACACAGAGGTTTGAGTCTTGATGAAAACTAGGATGGTGCCATAAAGGGTGTGCTCCATCACTAGTAGATGATCTTGTGGAGAGGAACCTTGCTCTACACAAAAGATTGGGTCTAGGTGATCATGTGGGAAGGAAACTTGCTTCACACAGAGGATCTGGTCTGGAGTGATCAAGTGTAGAGGGAACTTGCTTTACACAGAGGATCAAAACTGGATGATCATATGTGGAGGGAACTTGCTCTACATAGAGGATCGAACTTGAATTCTGGAACTTGAGATTTGAATGATTTTTTAATTTGAATTTTAATTTGAAGATTTTTGAATCTAAAGATGTTTGAATTTGAAATTTGATTTGAATTGATTTTGAATTTGAGGGATTTGAATTTAAAATTTGATTTGATTTTGATTTATTTGAATTTGAAAGGTTTTGAAATTGATTTGATTTAATTTTGAATTTGAGGATTTTGAATTTGAAAAATATTTGATTTTGATTCATCTTAAATTTGATTTTGAATTTTGAATTTGAATTGTGTTTGATTTGATTTTCAATCTTAAAATTTGAATTTGATTGTGAATTCAAAATGTTTTGAAATTGATTTTAAGTTTGACACTATCTGGCATGGTACTTCCTGAAGAGCCTTCCCAATATTTAAAAATAATAGGTGGCATTCTCGAGGGTTGATCAGTCAATTAGAAATTATCTCAAAGATCATCATTAGAATGAACGATCCAGTCAATGTTGACTCAAACTTTCCATTAAATTTATAATGGATTAGAAGTGGTCTACAAAAGACTACGACCAAGTCTCCTACTTGGGGAGTTCTAAAGTGACACAACTTATTAGTATCTTGAATCAAACGTGACTTATGAACTTTCAAACTTTACTGAGCTTAATTTAATTTTTATTTGAATCCCTCGAACTCTTTGAATTGGATTCGGGCACTTTGCTCAACTATAGTTTGATTTTGAACAGCAAGTCCCAACAAAGGAAACTACGCCTCTAGATTAGAATGATCTAGGACCCAGTACAGGGTGTGGTTTGATTGTGAACGATAATTTCCAGCATTATAAAATACTCATCTAGTGGGATTAATTTTGGACCCAGTATAGAGTGTAATTTTATATAGAAGGCCTTAATAGAAAGATGCCTATGTGCAAGGACTTACACACATTCCTCAAGGACTATATTTAAATTTTTATCAAGAGTCGAAAATTTCATTCTCTTTATTAGAAAACTTCCTCTAGCTATTTGGACCCTGTCGGAACGACAAGAGGGAACAAATTTAGAAGTACAGTGAAAAGCTGAGTGACTACAACTAACCTGAAAAGGTTATAGGAATTAAGTTTTGTTGACCTAGACCAAGTTTCGTAGAAACTAAACTGGGGTTTCCCTTGAATATTTTGAAAAAAAAATCAATTTTAAAGAAGTTTAAGTTGAATAAAGAAATTTGATTTTTTCAATTCTCTAACACGAGAGATTTTTGTATCTTGATAGATTATCGATGCACAACAAAAAAAATTCTGGATTCAAGATTTGGCAAAGTCAAGTAATTTAAAGTTGACTGGATCTTTTGAGATTAAAACATTTAGAAAAAGGGAGCCTTATTCTTTTTCTGGTGGCGCACGTTGCGCATCTTTTGATTTATAGTGCATTTTGCACTGTTTCCCCCCCCCCTCTTTTTTTTTTGAATTTTGGCGCATTCGTGCATCTTTTATTTTATTGTGCATTTGCACTGCTTTTGAATTTTTTGCGCATTCACGCATCTTTTTGAATTTATTTTGATTTTGAGAAGAGGCTGCACCTACTTTATTTTTAATGCCCGGATTATATCTCAAGTATAAGAGAAGAGAACTCACTCTCTTATACAAAGAAGAATAATCCTAAAGGCAGGACCCAATATTTTTGAGAAGAATATTGGCTTGACTTTTGAAAATCATTAAACAGATTCTAAGCACGCAAGAGATATCTATTAAGATAGAAAATTGCGAGAAAATTGAGAAGATTTTCATTTCAAATATCAACTTATGTTTGACATTGATTTTAGTTCAACAATTAAATCAATCCCACAAAAGAGGTGGGAGGCAGGGGTATTCAAATATTTGATGGAGTCAACAACAACTTTCTCCTGCTTAAGACTTAAAGTAGAGGTCAATTTTCTTTAAAAAGATGATTCAACTATCGTGAAAATTTAAACTCAGTACACTTGAGAAATTGAAGGCTTTCCTTAAAAAGAAATTGCAAATCTAGGTGGCAAGACCCTAGTAGTACGGGATTAGATTCCTACGATCTCCTTGGAGGGAGAGACTATTATTGGGTCTGCACTATCCTTAGAAGTTATTGCATTACTTTAATTAAAAGATTTATCTCGATAGGACCCCATTGAAAGTTAACTTTTGATGGTATCACTATCTGATATAATCTTAGATTATTCTCTCATCTCCCATTACTAGCGGTCTAGTAATTAGAAGAGTGGCATCCCAAGTGGTTTCTACACCTCCTCCTCTCTAGTTGATGTAGTGGGACACGTATAGAAACCTGACCTAACATCTTCTAGTAGAGTGGATGGGTCATAACCTTCAACTGGGGGCCTAGGGCCTAGTGCTGGTGTTTGATCAGTTCTGGCTTGATTAATTCTCGCCATGTAGTAGTCAAGATGATGTATTGAAGATCGCATTCTCATCTTTACAACCTCCATCCTTTGAGCAATAAGAGATGGGTGGAAACGATTTCCACCAGGGAAGGGGTTCGTAGAAGGAGCAATGAACTTTTTAGTAGCCTTAGACTTGACATGCTTTAAGGCTTTCGCCTCAGCAGTCTTTCTGGTATTAACAGCCTTCTTTCTGACTCTACGAAGGTAGTTCTTCATTTTATTCTTGCTGACCTTGCTGACGACAGGGGTCCTAGAACTTGACCCAATCTTAGGTTGAGATGGTAGCTCTTCTATCATTGAGTTCTGGTTCTTATCCACCTGGGCAGAGCATACAATGGGTAAAGGGGAGACATCGGCCTCCATGTCAGAGATGGGGGAGTCAACTCCTGACCCTAATGTAATCTCAACCAAGGGGATATTCTTTCGTATTCCGGCAGACATATCAATCATTTCTTCTCCGTCGACTGATAACTTGAAGTCTTAGAATTGTATTTCAAACTGGATGAAATTACCAGAAGTGATTCTTTCTACTATCAAGTTTCTATCTATGGAGAAGATGAGTTTCCTAGCCATTTGAGTGCTTAATTTCCTGAGATTAATGAATAATAATTTGAATTAGTTAATCTTGAATTTGAATTTGAATTTTAAACTTGATTAATGTTATTCAAAATTTGATAATTCAATCATGTTAAGTTTAGATTCAAAATAGTGGTTCGTAGAATTGACAAGAACTTAAGGGTTGAACCCGACACTTTCGCTACACCAATTACCTTGGGGCAAAATGTCAAAGTTCAAACTCGAACTTGAATTCAAAATTAGATTTAAAATTTAAGATGAAAATCAAATTTGAACTTAAGGTTGAAATTATATTTTGAATCAAAGTTGGATTTGAATTTGAACTTAAGGTTGAAGTCAAATGGACCATTCTTCAAATTTTGTGACTCAACAGGCTGAGTTTTACCCAATCATGTAGGTGCACAAAATCGATATGAAAGATCCAGGGATCGGGCTCGACTCTTTTCATTTCACCAATTGACTTGGGTCGAAATGTCAAAACCTGATCAAAATTGAATTGATTTTAAAGTGGAGATCAAATTCAAATTTTAGGTTGAAATTATATTTGGACTCAAATTTTGAATTTAAACTTGAACCTCAAGTCAAATGAATCTTTCTTCAAATTTTATGACTCAACAGATTGAGTTTCACTCAATCATATAGGTGCATGAAATTGATATGAAAGATCCAGGGATCGAGCTTGACTCTTTTCGTTTCACCAATTGACTTGGGTCGAAATGTCAAAGCCCAAATTTGAGTTTGGAATCAAATCTAAATTTAAATTCAAAGTCAGAATCAAACTTGAATTTGATGTGAAAGTTAAATTTGAATTAAGATTGAATTTGGTTTGAAACTGGATTTAGACTCAAGGTTAGAACTGAACGAATCTTCTTCAAAATTTTGAACTCAACATATTGAATTTTGTTCAAATATGTAGGTTTAACAAATTAGCCTGAAGATCCTAATGCTTGACTCTTTGCACACCACCAAGCAATTTAGGGGTGAAATGTCAAAGCCTAGAATTGACTGAAGAGTTTTGAATTTACGTTGCATATGTTCAATTACAACAGAATGTTATAGAAGACACATGACAACGACTATTGAAATTGATTTGAAAAATCTTAAAAGAGATTTAAGGAAAATTTGAAAATCTGGCAGAATCTCCCCTTATTTTGAAACTCAATGTGTTGAATTCGTATTCAACATAAAGGTTTACAAATTTTGGGGGAAATCCTTAAAAGTCGACCCGACTCTTTCATCCAAAAGAACTGTTTAGGAATAAAATGTCAGAGACAGACTATACCAGAAAGGTTAAAGTTTTAAACTGAATTTGGAAATATAAATTTTTGTTGGAGGCTTAAAACTTTGATTTTGAGACTGAAAGATCTTTTTGTATATTGTGAAACTTAGCACACTGTTGAAAGTTCGAAAGGGATGTTAAGCCCTACTGAACTAGTCCCGAGGCTAACCAAGAGGGGGGGTGAATTGGTTATTTAAAAATTTCACGATAACAACAAAAATCTTTTCGATACTTAGCAGCGAAAACAAGTAAACAATAACGAAAAGATCAACCAACGATAATCACCCAAGCAGTTTATATTGAAAAGTAAAGTGCAAAACTGAATCAGAAAAGCAAACCAGATTTTATAGTGGTTCGGTCAACTTGACCTACATCCACTCCTCGGAGCCTCCCCTCCGGGTATTGCACTAAACGAAAGTGACTCTCCTTTTGCTCCCACAGCAAGGCGGAGAAGCCTGTACAAAACACCTCCTTTTCACCACACGGTGAGGCAGAGAACCTGACCTCCTTTCGCTTCCTCCTGAAGCAGGCAGAGAACCTTCGAACTCCTTTTGCTTCCACCTGAAGGGGGCAGAGAATGCTGGATCTTCTTGCAAACGATCCTCCCACGAAGAACACCGACTAGACGACAGACGACGAGCGGAGAAGACGACTCTGATCCGTGCTTGGAGAAATCTTAGTGAATCCCTCACTAACTCCCCCTCACAAGATCTCTTCTCTCTCTCCCAACTCTCTCTTCTCTCTAGGGTTTCTCAGGCAAGGAAGGCAGCAAAAGATTTTTCCAAAAATTGGAAAAAGTTCTTTTAAAGGAGGGCTTAAAATTTGCCCTAAATCTCAACTGGTCGGCCAATATCGTCCAGGACGATCGGTAGATCGTCCTGTACGATCAGTTCAAATTCAGCTGATTCAGTCTGGACGATTAGGCTCTTCTGGACGATCAGTAGAAAAAGTTGTTCATATCGTCCCGTACGATACTACGATCGTCCGGGACGATTAGTGCAAATTGAGGAAAATCGTCCAGAAGACAGTTCGGGTCGTCCAGAGAAATCTGTGCTGGACGACCAAAAAATGACTTGATCGTCCAGGACGATTTGGACATCGTCCTGTACGATTAGTTCAAAAAGGCCCAAAATCGTCCTGAACACAGTTCGGGTCGTACAGCTGAAATGCACAAGACGATCACGATCGTCCGGGACGATCCTGCGATCGTCCAGGACGATGTGATCGTATCAATTAAACATTAATTGCTTTCCTTAATTACCAGACTAATTTAGGCATGATTGTAGTGCATCGTCCAGGACGATACACGTATCGTCCGGGACGATCAGACCAAAATACTTAAAATAAAACTTGCCTAACTTAATCTGGCAGCTGGAAATTTCCGATTTGAGCATATCGTCCCGTACGATCCAAAGATCGTCCAGGACGATCTGCTTAATCAGACCCTCTTAACTTAGTCGCCCTAATTAGGGTTTCTGTTTTAACTGGATCGTCCAGGACGATGCTACTATCGTCCAGGACGATCTGAACAAAATTTTAACAGAAACTCTAATTCACTCAATCTCTCTCCCTGAGTGTGTGTGTGCAAGGTTACTTAGCTAGGGAATCAGTTACATTACAATTGACTCAATAAAAGGAAAAATCATACATTTGACACACTTGGACCCGATCTTGAGTTGGCTTGAGTAGCTCGCGGTCTTTTGTGCCTGAAACTGATTAGCCAAGCAAAACACACTGGAAACTTGTTTGTCATCATCAAAACCAGATTTGCAACAATCTCCCCCTTTTTGATGATGGCAAACATTTGTAAAGTAGTCTGAAAATAAAATAAAACTAAGAAATCAAACAAAATAAATATTTTTTAAATTTTCATTTAACAGCTCAAATAATACAGAAAACATGACTCAGAAAATAGAAACAGACTCAGAAAATAGAAATAGACACGACTACAACTGACTCCCCCTTTTGACATCACAAAAAGGAGGAGGGAAAAACAGAACACTGAAATAAAACATAACATAGAACAACTACAAAAGCAGGAAACTGATCAAGCTGCTCGAGTAAATTAGAATTTTTCCTTGATTTTATATTCAAACCAATAAGAGAACGATTGACAGCGCTGAAATCCAGAAAAGGTTGAAAAAATTGACTTTCGTAACTCCTACCCCGGGCACCTTATCGATGCACACCTCTTTCAAAACAAAAATCCGATTCAGAAGAAAGGACATTAGATTTGAAAAGAGATCCTTTCAAGCCTCGTTCCAGAAAAATATCTGATATAATAGTGTTACAAAGTAAAAAATCAGAAATCAAGATTTTCAAACTCAAGCTTTTGAACGTATTAAGTGACACACGAGTTTTTTTCTAAGACATTTAAAGATCTGAAAGAGAAGAAAGCTTAGGTTGGGCTCATTTTGTGCCTCTTTTTTTTTCTCAATTTATTTGGCGCACTGCGCATCTTTTGATTTTTGATACACTTTGTGTATTTGGCATTTTCGCATCTTTTCAGTTTTGGGCTCATTTTATGCCTCTTTTTCAATTTGGTTGGCGCACTGCGCATCTTTTGTAAGCTTTCTCCTTTTCATAATCATTAAAGAGTCTCAGCTGTGAATCTATCTTCCAGACATAGGAGATGACTCTCCATAGTAGGGAAGAATGATTCACAAAACAAAAAACCACACATCATATGATAAATGCAATCACTTGGTTTTAGAAAATCAAACTAATGACTCAAGACTTTGAAAAACACTAGTGATATGAGGTAGATTACTGTAGGAAGATAAAATAATCTCTATTTCAAAAAAACTAACATTTTAATTTTGAAGAGGATTTTTATCCAAAAGAACCCATACACCAGTAAAGGAGTTAGAGGAAGAGAAACAATCATCAATGTTTCTTCCCTTTAACAGATTCAATGGAATCAATCACTGCTTACCAGCTTCCAAATCAAAACAAGGTAAAAACTCCCAGTCAGAAATTCAGATTATCAGAAGTAGTGAGCGGTGATCAGATTTTGAAAAACATAAAACAGTAAGTGCAAGATATGAACCAGTGAATAAAAACAGGTATAAAATCACATCAGAGTAAATACTCAAATCAAACTAACAGTACGGCTAAAACGAAAATCAACAAAAGACATAAAAACAACTGAAGGCAAGTAATCAAACCAAAAACTAACTAACAGAAAAACAGACTACCAGTCAGAACAATCAGAAATCAGCAGTCATCAGAATCAAGCATTTATATCAATCACTCCTAATCTGGTTCTCAAAATGATGAATGAGTCAAAGGCCAGTGGTTTAGTGAATATGTCAGCCAGCTGATTTTCAGTTGCTACATGATGTAGCTCAATGTCCCCTTTTGTAACATGGTCCCTAATGAAGTGATGCCTAATGTCAATGTGTTTGGTCCTAGAATGTTGGATTGGATTCTTAGAGATACAGATGGCACTGATATTATCACACAGAACAGAAATTATGCCAATGGGTACTCCTAAATCCAAGACTTGTTGTTTCAACCAAAGAACTTGGGCCACACAACTTCCTAAGGCAATGTACTCAGCTTCAGCAGTGGAAAGTGCAACTGAGTTCTATTTTCTACTGGACCAGGAGACTAACGACTGTCCTATGAATTGACAAGTCCTAGAGCTACTCTTCCTATCCACCCTACACCCCGCAAAGTCAGAGTCAGAATATCCAATGATCCTAAAAGAGGTGTTGTGCCTAGGGTACCAAATTCCTAGGTTTGGGGTCCCTAAAAGATATCTAAAAATTCTCTTTACAGCAGTCAGGTGGGACTCTTTAGGATCAGCCTGAAAACTAGCACAAAGACAGACACTAAACATGATATCGGGTCGGCTAGCAGTCAGGTAAAGCAGTGAACCTATTATCCCTCTATACTTCTTCTGATCAACAGATTTTCCATTTGAATCCTTATCTAACTGAACTGAGGAGGGCATGGGTGTATTGATTGGCTTGGCTTTGTCCATTTCATATTTCTTCAAAATGTCCTTAGTGTATTTTGATTGATTGAGAAAAGTTCCATCATCTATTTGCCTTATGCTAAACCCCAAAAAGTAGGACAATTCTCCCATCATACTCATCTCAAAGTCCTTACTCATTATTTTAGAAAACTCATCACATAAATATTTATCAGAAGATCCAAAAATTATATCATCAACATAAATCTGGACAATGAGTAAGTCATCTCCTATTCTCCTCAGAAAAAGGGTGGTGTCTACGCTCCCCTTAACAAACTCTCTTTCTAACAGGAATGTGCTAAGCCTCTCATACCAAGCTCTGGGTGCCTGTTTCAATCCATATAAGGCCTTTTTTAATTTATAGACATGACTTGGATATTGGGAACTCTCAAAACCTGGGGGTTGTTCTACAAAAACATCTTCTTTAATTACCCCATTTAAAAAGGCACTCTTGACATCCATTTGAAACAGCTTAAATCCCTTGTAACAGGCAAAGGCTAGTAGCACTCTAATGGCTTCCAATCTAGCTACAGGGGCAAAAGTTTCCTCAAAATCTATCCCTTCTATCTGATTATACCCCTTAGCCACCAATCTTGCCTTATTTCTCACCACCACACCAGAATCATTCATCTTATTCTTAAAGACCCACTTGGTTCCCACAATACTTTGGTTTCTAGGTCTTTCTACTAACTCCCAAACATCATTCCTTACAAATTGATTCAATTCTTCCTGCATAGCTAAAATCCAAAACTCATCCGACAAGGCTTGATTGATGTTGGTGGGTTCAGTCATTGAGATAAAGGCAGAATGGTTTACTTCCTTCCTAAGTCCATGCCTAGTTCTAACACCTTCAGAAGGGTCTCCTAAGATCAGTTCTTTAGGATGACTCGAAGAATATCTCCAATCTCTAGGCAATGTGGTTTGAGATTCTACCCTTTCCTCCAAATTTGTATTTCCAACTCCTTGGGTAACCTCAACAATCTCTTCATCTTCTACTTCAGATCTAGACTCCTTAGGATCAGATTCATCAAACACTACATGGGTTGTTTCTTCCACCACCAAAGTCCTCCTATTGAACACCCTAAAGGATTTCCCCATACTTGAATATCCTAAGAACACTCCTTCATCAGATTTGGGGTCAAATTTTCCTAAGGGTGACTTCCCGTTGTTTAGAATGAAAACCTTACAGCCAAAGACATGGAGGTGGGACAGATTTGGAGTTCTACCCTTAATGATCTCATAAGGTGTCTTGTTCAGCTTGACTCTCACATTTACCCTATTCAGCACATAACAGGCAGTGTTCACCGCTTCAGCCCAAAAGTATTTAGGAAGTGAATACTCGGCAAGCATGGCTCTAGCGGCTTCCACTAAGGTCCTGTTCTTCCTTTCAGCTACCCTGTTCTGCTGAGGGGTCCTAGGAGCTGAAAAATTGTGACTAATCCCATGATTCTCACAAAAACTTCCAAATCTTTCATTTTCAAACTCCCCTCCGTGATCACTATGGATGGTAATAATCTCACATCCTAACTTCTTCTGAATCCAAGTAGAGAAAGATCTAAACTCATCAAATGACTCAGATTTGTGTGACAAAAACTTAACCCAAGTGAACCTTGAATAATCATCAACAATCACAAAACCATAGACTCTCCCCCCTAAGCTGGCAGTGCTAATGGGTCCAAAGAGGTCCATATGAAGAACTTCTAAAGGTCTAGAGGTGCTAATGTCCTTAACTGAGTGAAAAGAGGACTGGACTTGCTTCCCCAACTGACAGGCACCACACATGTGATCCTTAGTGAACTTAAGCTTGGGCACACCTCTAACTAAGTCCTTTTGGGTGACTCTCCTAAGGGTTTTCATACTGGCATGACACAATCTCCTATGCCATAACCAAGACTCATCAGCAGCAGTTTTTAAGCAAATTAAATTATCAGATTTAATGCTACTTACATCCAGCTTGTAGACGTTGTTGATCCTTTGCCCCTCCAAAACAACTTCATCATTTAAGCTTAAAATGCAGCCAGTGGGCAGGAATTTGATGTTGTATCCCTTGTCGCAGAGTTGACTAATGCTCAGCAAGTTGTGTTTCAGTCCATCTACAAGCAAAACATTATCAATCACAAAATTCTTTGAATCACCAATCATACCTGTGCCTACCACCTTCCTGGTGGTGTTATCTCCAAGTGTAACCTTGCCTCCAGCTCTGGCCTCCAGCGAAATGAACTGATTTGCATCTCCAGTCATATGTCTAGAACATCCGCTGTCCAGGTACCACATGCTCTCACGAGGTCTTGTGTGAGAGCACACCTATAAAATCATCAAATGTCAGTCTTAGGAACCCAAACAGGTTTGGGTTCTTTCTTATGAAAAGAAGAATGCGATGCATGTGTGCTGTGCTGTGCAACAGGCAGTTTGAGTCTCCACACCCAATGTGTACTACGGTGAACAGTACAAGTGTGTGATATGTGTCCTAACATGCCACATGAAAAACATCTAACACCAGAAAAAGGATTAACTAAACATCGTGAGTGATAGTGCCTCTTCCTAGTAGTGTATGAAACATGCTTTGAAGAACTTGCAACAGAATTTTTAAAAGGTGGCGGTGTATAAAATTGTTCAAAAGTAGGCGGTATTTTGTTATTTTCAAAAGAACTGATTTTCACTTTAAAAAACTCAATGTGTTTGTTTAAACTTCCAATTTCAAATGTTTTTGCACTTTCAATACTTTCTAACTCAGATGCCAAATCATTCACTTTCTTAAAAGCAAGTTCTAATTCAACATGCGCTGTTTTTAACAAGTTATACTCAACAATTAAATCATAATGCTTTTTATTCAATTCATCAAACTCATCTAGTAAAGACATATGATTGCTATCAATGGTGGAATGATCCTTAATCAACACTTCATGCTCTTTTTGCAAAGTCAGATAATCTAGTTTCAAACTAGCATGGGTTTTCTTAAGCTTCCTATATGATGTATAAATCTTTTCAGAAACTTCAAATAACTGATCGTAAGTAAGCTCACATACCTCTTCCTGGTCGGACTGACCAGGGTGATCATCAGCCATCAAACACAAGTTTGTTTCCTCCTCTTCAGCTTCAGTCTCAGAAGAGTCGGATGCAGAGTCTGCCCAGAACGCCTTCTGAATCCGCTTCTTGTCCTTTCTGAACTTTGGTTTCTCCTCACCCTTCTCCTTGCTTGGATGAGCTTTAAGTGTCGGACAATCAGCCTTAATGTGTCCGGGCTTCCTGCATTCAAAACAAACCGATTCAGATGAACCCTTAAAGTTTTTATTGAACTTACCCTTGTTCCACTTCTGATGGTTCTTATGTTTCTTCCTTAGAAAGCTTTTGAATTGCCTTGTGATTAAGGCAACATCATCGCTATCAGACCCGGAAGTGCTAGCATCTGAATCTTTGGCCTTTAGTGCCACTGTCTTCTCTTTCTTGCGTTCACCTGCATCAAGTTGCCTTTGGTTCACCCCTTGCTCGTAAGCAATGAGTGATCCAAGTAAGCTGTCAATAGAGTAAGTATTTAAATCTTTGGATTCAGTAATAGCAGTAATCTTAGCATCATAAGAAGCAGGCAAACATCTAAGAATCTTGTTCACTCTTTCGTAGTTGGTAAGTTCTCTACCTAAAGCATGCAAAGAGGTAACAATCTGAGTGAACCTTGTGTACATTTCTGAAATAGTCTCACTAGATTTCATGCGAAAAAGTTCGTAATCATGTAACAAGATGTTTAACCTAGACTGTTTGACTTCAGTTGTACCTTCATATGTTATACATAATCTATCCCAAATCTCTTTTCCCGTTGTACAAGTAGAAACACGCATATAGTCCTCAGATTTTAAAGCACAAAAGAAACAGTTCAAACATTTGGCATTTAACTGTGCTAAATCACGATCATCAAACGTCCAATCAGCAAACAGCAATTCAGTTTTCACATTGTTAACCATTCGAAAAGGTGGTTCGTACCGTCCTTAACTAACATCCACATGCGATAATCAATAGACTGAAGAAAAGTAGACATGCGTATTTTCCAAAAATCAAATGGAATGTTATCAAACAACGGTGGTCTAGTTATAGAATAACCTTCAGCAGTATTACGATTGTTACAGTTAGCCATGGATCAAATTCAAAAGTTTTTAAACAGAAATTTTGAATCCGGCTTTGATACCACTTGAAAGTTCGAAAGGGATGTTAAGCCCTACTGAACTAGTCCCGAGGCTAACCAAGAGGGGGGGTGAATTGGTTATTTAAAAATTTCACGATAACAACAAAAATCTTTTCGATACTTAGCAGCGGAAACAAGTAAACAATAACGAAAAGATCAACCAACGATAATCACCCAAGCAGTTTATATTGAAAAGTAAAGTGCAAAACTGAATCAGAAAAGCAAACCAGATTTTATAGTGGTTCGGTCAACTTGACCTACGTCCACTCCCCGGAGCCTCCCCTCCGGGTATTGCACTAAACGAAAGTGACTCTCCTTTTGCTCCCACAGCAAGGCGGAGAAGCCTGTACAAAACACCTCCTTTTCACCACACGGTGAGGCAGAGAACCTGACCTCCTTTTGCTTCCTCCTGAAGCAGGCAGAGAACCTTCAAACTCCTTTTGCTTCCACCTGAAGCGGGCAGAGAACCCCGGATCTTCTTGCGAACGATCCTCCCACGAAGAACACCGACTAGACGACAGACGACGAGCGGAGAAGACGACTCTGATCCGTTCTTGGAGCAACCTTAGTGAATCCCTCACTAACTCCCCCTCACAAGATCTCTTCTCTCTCTCCCAACTCTCTCTTCTCTCTAGGGTTTCTCAGGAAAGGAAGGCAGCAAAAGATTTTTCCAAAAATTAGAAAAAGTTCTTTTAAAGGAGGGCTTAAAATTTGCCCTAAATCTCAACTGGTCGGCCAATATCGTCCAGGACGATTGGTAGATCATCCTGTACGATCAGTTCAAATTCAGCTGATTCAGTCTGGACGATTAGGCTCTTCTGGACGATCAGTAGAAAAAGTTGTTCATATCGTCCCGTACGATACTACGATCGTCCGGGATGATTAGTGCAAATTGAGGAAAATCGTCCAGAAGACAGTTCGGGTCGTCCAGAGAAATCTGTGCTGGACGACCAAAAAATGACTTGATCGTCCAGGACGATTTGGACATCGACCTGTACGATTAGTTCAAAAAGGCCCAAAATCATCTTGAACACAGTTCGGGTCGTACAGCTGAAATGCACAAGACGATCACGATCGTCCGGGACGATCCTGCGATCGTCCAGAACGATGTGATCGTATCAATTAAACATTAATTGCTTTCCTTAATTACAAGACTAATTTAGGCATGATTGTAGTGCATCGTCCAGGACGATACACGTATCGTCCGGGACGATCAGACCAAAATACTTAAAATAAAACTTGCCTAACTTAATCTGGCGGCTGGAAATTTCTGATTTGAGCATATCATCCCGTACGATCCAAAGATCGTCCAGGACGATCTGCTTAATCAGACCCTCTTAACTTAGTCGCCCTAATTAGGGTTTTTATTTTAACTGGATCGTCCAGGACGATGCTACTATCGTCCAGGACGATCTGAACAAAATTTTAACAGAAACTCTAATTCACTCAATCTCTCTCCCTGAGTGTGTGTGTGCAAGGTTACTTAGCTAGGGAATCAGTTACATTACAATTGACTCAATAAAAGGAAAAATCATACATTTGACACACTTGGACCCGATCTTGAGTTGGCTTGAGTAGCTCGCGGTCTTTTGTGCCTGAAACTGATTAGCCAAGCAAAACACACTAGAAACTTGTTTGTCATCATCAAAACCAGATTTGCAACAACTGTGATTTATTTGCATGCAAGTTTGCAACATATACAAAAAGACTTTGAAAAGTCCGGCTTGACTCTTTCGCTCTACCATTGAATTTGGAGGCAAAATGTCAAAGCAAAACTTGGAGGGAGGTTACCTAGACTCAACTCTCTTTTCACATGTCTTAATTGAGTTGGCCACACTCACCCAAGGGTGAAATAGGTAGAGGGACCAACGAAAGAAAGGTAGTCAAAACTACCGATGTAATAAAATTCGTAGCGTTATTAAAGATGGATAGAGAGATTTTCCCCAACGGAGTCGCCATTTTTTTTGTTTGATCGAAAAAAATATAGTTTTGAAAATGTTTAATTTTCTTTGGGAAATGCTTAATTTTTGAAATTTTTAATATTTGAGAATGAACGCTTATTATGAATGATCAATCACCTCGAGAGGTGAACATATCGTTCCCTAATGGGTTCAAATTTCAAATCCTTAGATTTAACTTGATTATCATAATCAAACTCAAGGAGAAATAACATACGATCTCGAAAGATCAAAATGATATTTAATCAACTGTTTGATTATGTTAATCTGAATAAAAAGAATCATTAATTTCATAATCAAAAATATAATTGTAATTGATATATCTCTCCGAAGAAAGAAGATATTAATTACTATCCATAATTTGAATATGATGATAATGATCGTCAATTTTGAATTTCCCAAAAGATAATTAATTAAGGGTTTTGAAAAGTTTGATTTTGAAAATCTGGTCTGAGTTTCTAAATCTCCTACAAGCGCAAGCCCTCGTAGTTAATTACATCGTAGGAAACCAGAAAATTTCCTACGAATACTCTCGATTAAAATAGCGATAAGAATTTTTTTTGGAATTCAAAACTTGATATCAAAGAAGGTTCAGGGACTGGAAATTTAACAGGGATTGGTTCAAAGTTGAACACTTATTTTTGGTGTCAAAGGAAGAAGAGTAGGAGGTATTTTGAGATTCTAAATCATTTCAGAAACACCTCAGCCTATCCTAATGTTGAGCTTGAGTTTGATTGAAAGGGATTTAGGTTTGAGTGGTTAATTTTATTAGAAAGTGAGAATTAGATTCCCGAAAGGTTGAGGTCTTAGGATTGAAGATCTGCCTAGAACCTAAGTCTAAAATAGGTACTGAAAATCAGTAACCTGGATCCTAGCTAATGCAATGCAATCTGGACTTACCCCGGCCTGGATTGGGGAGCCAGCTAAACCACCTAAGCGCTTTAAAACCATGTATCCGGTCTTTAATAAAAGAGTGGTTATAACATTATTTAAGAAAAGTTTAAGGAATTGGGGCTGACATCTAGAGCAGATTCCTAATTGGTCCCTTAACATATATTGGGTGAAATGATTATGCTAGAAATGTAATTAAAGATTTAACTCACTTTTTAATTTGTTTTTAATGCAATGCATGCAAATAGACTCGATTAAATTCTTAAATCAGGATGAAGAAATTTTAAAATCAGGCTTAAAAAACATATTTTTCCCTAGAAGATTGCACAGATCCCCTTGGACAGAACTGCACCCTCATAGGCCAGGTGGTCTGCCAAAACCCGCAGGTGGGGAGGTGCCTATCAAAGGAAGAGAAAAATGCTACAAAAATGCATATGAAAAACCCCCGGCGAGTCCGGGCTTACTTCTTAAAAGCGTTAGAGTTACTATCTGAGCCTAAAGTTTTTAAATTTTGTTTTAATAGAAATAATTTTTTGACCGTACCCTCACAGCCTCTGATCGAGTTCCAGGCTAAATCAAATACGACATACAAGATCGCCAAATAAACTATTAAAAGTATGTGGGTCCTTAATCGCAATCAACATCAAACAATCAACATTTAATTAAATCAATTAAATTAAAACTCAAATTGAAAGTCCATAGAAAAGTGCCTTTTAATTATACAACCCAGGGTCTGCAAGAAAAATAAAGTGGCCGGGCACCACTGACAACAACCTGGATTCTAATCCTAAGACGCAAGTGACTTTAATATTTGAGATTCTTCTCGTTCTTCACTTCTTTGTCTTCTTGGAACTCCTTAGATCGTCGGGTCCGGATATCCCAAGCAGTTAATATATTTGAAAATTAAAAATGCTCAAACCAACCACACTTGGCCATGCTCTTTTTGATTTAAAGGGGGCTCTTAAGCGTTCTGGAGCACCTGCAGAAGACAACATTAAATTTAAAGCTTTAATTATTGCCCCCTTTAATTTAATTGCCCTGTGCGAGCATGGCCACCTACATAAAATTGAATTAGTACAAATTGTCCCTAACATAGAGGTAGTTCTAACATATAATCAATCATAACACAGAGTGTAATAAATAAATAAACAATCACAGCAATTCTATTACTAGCAAATAACATGTAGTGAAAGCTCAAAAACCCAGCACACACAAGTAGCAAAAAAGTAAACACCGGCCTAGCCTAAAACTAGAGTTGGTTGTCCTAGCAAACCATCTAAAGTGTGTGTAAGAGGCTGTCTGGGTTTGATATGTCCTAAGTAGGATTATTTAATTGAAGTTGTTTAATGTTCTGGTTGGTTGAAAGGCTTAAAGAAGAATTTGATTGAAGTTTAAATCTTAATGGTTTGAATTTTAATTTTAAACTTGATTTTAATTATTCGTTGGATACCACTTTGTTTCATACCGAGGTCGTGATGTTTATTTCACCTTCCTTGGCGCTAATTTAATAGCATCGTAGGTTTGGGTTACCTAGTAGTAGCTGGTATAATTAAATGGTTTGAGGTTAATTAAGATTTGAAGATTGATTAATTTTTAACTGAATTTGATTGGTTGCTGGTTTTAGAGTTAAATTGATGTTTTCTGAAATTTTTGATGATTTGTTGAATTTTGGAATTTTCTGGATTATTTTATTCATTTCATTGAGGGGTCAAAAATTGATTTTTTGCTTTAAAGTGTTTTCTGAAAAAATAAATATTTTATTAAAATACTAGACCTTAATACGATCAGTTAGACAGTAAGTACGCTAAAATTGGATTTTCTTTATATTTTATTATGAATGTTTGAAGTTTTGACTTGAATTTGGACTAGATTTGACCAAAAGTTGACTTTTTCAAATTTGTTTGATTTATGGAAACTTAACATTTTTGATAAATATTAGACCTCAAGATGAGTTGTATGCCTTTGAGTTTGCTCAATTTGGAGTTCATTTGAATTACTTATGAATTTTTGAAGTTTTGAGTATTTATTGAATTTTCAAAATTGACTAATTAAGGCCCTTTTATTGGTTTGAGTCCAAATGACCTCCAAACTTCTTGGAATCAACTCCAAAGGTCAAGAATGACCTAAGGAGTGATTATCAAGTGTTTGAGAAGTTTTTTTAGAATTTTTAATTATTTTTAATTAATTAAATTAATTAAATATTGAATTTCAATTAAACTTAAATTAAACTTAATTTTGGAGACCAGTCAAGGGGCTTTTATTTTTTATTGATTAAGGATTCAATTCTAATCAGTTTGAGGTATTATTTATAATTTCTGGATTTTATTTGGATTTATTATATTTTCTGGAAGTTTTTTAAGGCTTAATTAAGGTTTAAGTTTGATTTAATTAATTAAGGGGCTTAATGAATTTAAACTTCAGTGATGAATTTTCCTAGGGTTGAGAGTGTCATTAAGTTCAAGTATTCAAAGTTTCAAGTCAATTTGAAGTGTATCCTAATTATTAGAATTATTCTAAATTCTCTAATTAGGTCCTTAATTATTATCCTTAATGATGTCACTAAGTTAATGGGTCTTAATAAATCTCCAACTAACCCTTGACATACACATGAAAGATGTGCACACATAATCACAATTAACTCCTAAGTCTAGGAGAGCCCTAAAACTAGGTGGTGTGTGCACCTATACATGCAAAAGAAGGTTAATTAATCAAGAAATAATCAATGAATAATTAATACATTAATTATTCATTGATTACACATCACTCCACACTAATTTTGTTCAAACATGCTTAATCTAGGTTTAGAATTTCAAGGGATCTCTCAAACATTAAAAATCTAAATATATATATTTTTAAAATAATATTTTAAAATATATATATATACTTCCATATGTTTGAAAGTAGAGCACTTAGGATTAATATTTCAAAATATCTTCAAAATAATTTCAAAATATCATAAGATAATTTTTATAATAAATTGAGAGATCCACTGAATATTTAAGAAAATAATTTAAAATTGAATCATTAACTTTTGAAAATATTTAATAAAACATTAATTAAATATTAAAATAGTTGAATGATTAAAATTAGTTAAAATTAATTAAATTTTTAATTTTGAAAATAATTTTAAATACAAATTCTTAATTATCTGAAAATTTCAAACCATTATATATATATATATATATATATATTCTAAATTAAATTGACTTTATCTTGAATTTTTTTAAAAAAATTAGGTCAATTAAATAAATTTTAAATTAATTTGAAATTAATTAATAATTAAAAAAAATAAATTAAGTTAAATCTTTGATTTGTAGACGGCTTTGATTTGTTTAGAAGTTTTCCCTGATGATGCCAGCTGTCCCTTGGCAGTTAGAGCAGCATGGAGTGAAGGAATAAAAGGACATGCCATGTGGAAAGGGTGCTTTGTCCTTATGTGAGCATGTGGGGATGATATGAGCAGTTGGATCTTGATCCAAAGGCTAGGAGAGGCTCTAGGAAGCTTCTAGAGTTTGATTATACAGCTGGATGGGGTTTAGAATGAGTGAGGAGGTTTAAATAAAGAGCTTTGACCACTCTAACCTTATTGTTTGACCATTTGACTGGTCAAACAGTCAAGGGAATTGCTGAAGTGGCATATAGAGGCTATAGGGTGTTATTTGAATGTACCCGTAGGGGCTTAATTAAGGGTGCCTAGTGATCTAGTTAAATGTATAGGAATTTGACCAAGATCAAAAGGTTGACTTGGTCAAACTAATCAAAAGTTGATTCATGGTGAGTTTGGGAGCATTTAAACTATGGATTGAAAGCATTTGAATGTATGATGAAGTTTGAAATAAATTAATTTAATTAAGTACACTGAGTTGAATCAAAAGGGTCGATTCTGACCAAGTTCAAACTCAGTTGACCCAATCAACTATTGATTGGGTCAAGAGTCCAAACACATCCAAATCATTGGGGAATGTGTTCAAAGGAGATTTGATGAAATTTGAATGCATCTGGGTTTGATTTGAAGTAGGGAGGCTTAAGGGTTTGAAGTGGTCAACCTAAGTTGACTTGGTCAACCAGGTTGACCCAAGGCCAGGGACTGGGTCCAACCAGTTCAGAATGACATTATGAGTCTACTGGTAGTGGTCTCAAAGTTTGGGGAAGTCATTTGGTCAAAATGACCTGTTTGGACCCTTAATAGGTTTTTAGGTCAACCCTGGTTAACTTGGTCAATCAGGTGGGTCCAGGGTCTGGAAATGGGCTCAATAGATTTGGTTTGACATTTGGAGACCAATGAAGGTGGTCCCAAGGTCTGAGGAGGTCATTTGGTCAAAATGACCTATTTGAAACCTAAAGGGCCTTCTTGGTCAACCTAGGTTGACTTGGTCAACCAGGTTAACCCAAGGGCTCGTTTTGGGTCCAACAGGTTTGGTTTGATAATTGAAACTTGCTGGAAGTGGTTGCATTTGGTTTGGAACTCATTTGGTTCAAATGACCATTTACCCCCATAGAGGTATTTTGGTCATTTTGACCCCTGGTAAACTAGGGGTCAAATTAAGTCCAAAAAAATGTAGTTTATTGCTCAATGGATCATAATCAAGGGTCTAGAAGTTATTTGAGGGTTTGGAGAAGGCTCCAAGGTCAAGATCCACTGGGTGGCAGGTCCAGTGGCATGGACTGTAAATATTTGAAGGTTTTACAGCCTTTGGATTTTAATCCAGTTTTTGGGGTTAGAGACCTCAGAATGGGCTCAAATTTGGAGGGTTGCCTCTAGAGACATGTCACATCAGTGTGGAACTGATAGACCCTGAATCAGAGGTCATTTGATAGGGTTTTGAAATGTTCACAGATTCATTGGAAAAGGCTTTCCGGACTTAGACCTTTGGCCTTGGATTTGAGTCTGGAAATCTGGTTTTGAGATGGATTTTGAGTTTGAATGATAGGGTTTGAATTACCCAAATCATTTATGATCATTTGAAGATCATAAATGATAGGAAAGGGTTGAAACTTAATCAAAGATAGAATCAAGGTTTGAACTAGAGTTTGAATTTTGAACTAGATTGAATTTTTGATTTGAATGGGACTTTTGAATTTGATTGTTTAGGCTTGAGTTATCCAAATGATTCATAATCCTTTAAATGATTATGAGTGATTGGATAGGATGTGAGTTTGATAAAAGGCTAGATCAAGATTTGAATTAAAATTGAGGCCTGGATAGATCTAGAATCTGGATACATTTAAAGTCTGGATTGATTGAAGATCTGGACTGATCTAGAGGAATCCTATGGTTTAAAATAGATCCCAGGGTCAAGCTCAGCTTAATAGAATCCTAGGGTCTAGAATAGATCCTAGGGACTGAAGTCTAGGAAGATCCTAGAGTCTAGGAAACCCTAAGGTCTGGATTGGTCCTACTGACCTCATAAAAAAATGAGGTCAACAATGGTTAGGTATGAGTGTCCACACGTAGGATTCCTTTCCATATGATCATACAGTCCTCTAAGATTAGGTGTATGTCCTCAATGCAGGCTTCCTTTTCTTATGATCATTTACTAGTGATGTTGCAAGCCCCTTGTGGCATCATCCTAATATCATTGAACGCACTAGTAGTGGAGAAAGCTCTTCATGGCACCACTTTAGTCTGTGTATCAATCCTATATGGTTAGGTGCGAGTCTCCACATTTAGTCTTCCTTTTCATATATTTATTTGGTCCTTTAAATTTAGGAGTAAGTCTCCAATACAGGCTTTTTTTTCTTATAATCATACGCTAGTTGTGGAGCAAGCCCCTCGTGGCACCATCCAAGTATCATTAAATCCACTAGTAGTAGAGCAAGCCCTTCATGACACCACTCTAGTTTATATATTAATCCAATATGGTTAAGTGTGAGTACCTACACTTAGGCTTCCTTGCCATATAATTATCTGCTCCTCTAAGATTAGGTGTAATTCCCCAATACAGGCTTCCTTTCATATGATCATCCGCTAGTGGTGGACTAAGCCCCTTGTGGCACCATCCTAGTGTCATTGAACCCACTAGTAGTGGAGTAAGCCCCTTATGGCATCACTCTAGTTTATATATTAATCCTATATGGTTAGGTATGAGTCCCTACACTTAGTCTTCCTTTTTTATATGATCTTATGGTCTTCTAAAGATTAGGTATAAGTACCTAATATAGGCTTCCTTTTCATATGATTCTCTACTAGTGGTGGGGCAAGCCCTGGTTGCACCACCCTAGTTCAAATTAAATTCTCTATTTTGGTTTCCTTTTCTTTCATGTCCTGATCATTGAACTTTCTTCAGATTCTGTTGATCGCTTCAGCTAATGCCATTACATGTGATTTACTCTTCAAGTTTATCACACCTATTAGGGGACTATTTATTGACCTCATTTTTAGGTGAGGTCAATTTCCTTAACACCAAATCTTTAATCTTCTCACTCAATAATCATTAAACTACACTTTAGATCCTAAATAAAACTCATCACTATGCCTTGGCATTGTATCCCAAGCATGGACCCTTGAAATCGATCACTTGATAATAATCTTTAATTATCATTTGATTATTTGATGTATCACCTGATAATCACTAAATGATTATCAGTGAAATGATCATTTTAAAAGAAATCTCCCCTAATTCATTAAATTCCATTGACCAATTCAAAATTCAAACTAAAATCAAATTCCAAAATCCTCCAGTTAGTAGTCACCACTGATTGTCACCTGATCACCTGTTCAAGCATTGATAGTCATTACTGATTATTAATAATCTAAATATATATAAACCTAAATTCCTTCACATTATTAACCAAATAACATCTCAATCCAATCCATTGATTAAACCCATTGAAAGTTCAAAACTTTAATGTTCAATGCTTAGAACCAAACTCAAAACCCTTAGGTCCATAACTTAATTTTGGAGAAATAGCAATCACCTTGAAACCCAACCAAATGACCTTGAATTCTTATTTAGACAGTTACATATTTATTAGGAATGTCCCTAGGTTCACCCACCTCAATATTAAGGCATTCCATGATCCCTAACCCTTAAAACTCAAAGCATTTTTCAAAGGTTGTAAAACCTTCAAATATTTATAGCACATGCCACTGAACATGACATATTATAGGATTTGATCTAGGAAGCTTCTCCAAACCCATTGAACATCATCCTTAACTAAACATGATGCATTGAATCTACATTCAACCTTTGGTGGACCTTGGTTAACCATGGTTGACCTAGTGTCACAAAAACCCTAAAACCTTACAAATTAATTTCCTCTTTAAATGTCAATATGGCTCAATCAAACTAAGCCATGAAACCTATTCTAATATGTTCAAAACATCATTTGACATACACTGAACTAAAACACAATCTACAATCAACCTTGGTTGACCAAATCAACCTAGGTTGACCATATGATTCCATTAAAACCTAAAATCATATTTTATGCACATAAGCCTCATCATTGCATGGATCATCTTCCAAATGTGTTCAAAATATCATTTGGAAGGCATTGAACCAAATCCCAAGCCATGGGTCAAAGTAATTGACCAAGTCAACTTAGGTTGATCAAATATACCCTTCAGGATTTAAACATGCATTTTATATAAAAAAGGCTTTGCCAAACCTTGAGACCACCTCTACTAAACTCAAAACTTGATTTAAAATGTAATGAACTTAACCCAAACCCTTTGGTCAACATGGTTATCCAAGTCAACGAAGGTTGACCAATCATGGATACATGAAAATCTATTGCAAGTATATTGACTAAGGCATAACCAAACTAATTTGAACATATAGGACTGTCCTTAGGATCCCTAGGAACTAACACTAGGTGACCCATGCTTGAATCCCACTTTGGTTAGCCACATGGCTTAACCCAAGTGGTCAAAATGATCATGCATTGAGCTAAATCCAAGTATATACCAAATTAACCTAAGCAAGTATTGCCATTGCATTCCCCATGGTCCATTGCATTAATCTTGGTTAGCCTAACCCTTGGGATGACCTAAGTTAACACATTAGACTAACTCAAAGTGACCTAAACTAGCCATAATGAGTCACACTGCGTAACCTGATCTACCCAATCCTAATTGGCACTTAAATTGAGCTCATGAACATTCCAGAGGCTTTACCACCTCAGCTACCCCCATATTATGGTCAAAACATGCTGCCTTCTTGAAAATCATTAGTGTGACCCAATGGGCTTAGTGAGACCTTACAACCCAAGTGAACCCAAGCCCTCAAAGCTTTAAGAATCCTTCCCTAAGCTCTATGTAACCTCCCTGGCTGGACCCCGTGGCCTGAGGCAGCATGAACAGAGCCTAAATCTCAACTAAATGCATTCTAAAATTCTATAAACAACCTAGTTTTTCTTTGAAGAAGGGTTGGTTATCTCATTTCAAAAAGCTTCCTGAGTGTAATAGCTTCCTGAGTGTAATAGCTTCCTATGTGTGGTGTTCCAATGACTTCGAGCAAGCTCTGGCGAGATTTTCATCATAAAAGTGTAGCTTCTGATGCATCTTTCTTCCGGCTGAGACTTCTTAAGAAGAAAGGTTTTATAGATTAAGTCGATCAAACCTAAAGCTAGGATTAGGCAATGGGATCAATTCATTAGGTAATATTCCATTAACAATCATCATCTTAAGATAGTCCGGGCAAGTGTGAAAGAAATGTTTAGTATAAATGGATCTGACCATTAGATTGAACATTTTTAGTTCTCTAATACTCTATGTGTCCGATCTTTTGAATCTAACTAGAATATGTTTATCGTTAGAAATTTGAACGGGAGGTAGGCGATGAAATTAGAATAATTAATTTTAAACAACAGCTCTGATTCCATCGTATAACTCTTCAAACTATTAACTCACAAATTTGACCCTTTGAATCTAAACCGTTCAATTCTTGATCTGATGGCTTAGATCAATCCCATAATATTCCATTATGATTGTAATGATTCACTACAAGAAAATTTAGTGTTACCGGCGGATGGAATCTGTCGGTAATAATGAAAATACGCTAGTAATTACAGATTTTCGATGGAGTTTCGGTGCAAATCCCTCTGATGATAATTCACGCGTCGAAAAAATATTACCGCCGACGTAATGCCGCCGGTAATATTTCAGGTGGATGTTCTAGCATACATTCGGTGGAAATTTTATGAAAAAATGATGTCTGCTCTGTTCATGCTTTCCAGCGTATGGTCCGCCGGTAGTTTCCGGCGGATTCCCTGCCGGCCAATATTGGCAGATAATACGTCGCAAGAAAAATGATGCCCATTTACCATCGCATATTACTGACGGACGTGCCACCAGAACTGTCCGATATATCGTATTACCGACACATCTTCCAATGGAAAATTCACTGGAAACCTGTAGCATAAACAAAAATAAAACCTACTTACCTTTAAAATCAGATTTCTACACCTGTAAATAAAAGATACAATAACATGTGCTACTTCTGATCAATAATATCCTCAATTATATTATAAAATATGTGAAAATAACAAATAAATAAATATGCACATAATAAACATAAATAATAAAAGTAGAAAAAAATACACAATAGTATATTATAAAACATGTTCAAAACAACATCCTCCTCAGCAGATGTAGATGTCCACAAAAGTATATTATAAATCATATCCAAAACGCATCAATACAAATGTCTAAATTCATAAAATAAATAAATAAACACATCTACCCTGAATCTGTTTCCTCCTCAACTGCTGTACTCCTCCCACTACTTATCTGCTCCCTCATCTTTCATATTTCTTCTAACATTTGAGCTTATTACATTTACATCTGCTGCTGCATCTCCAGCTGCTGTTGCTGCATCTGCATCTACCAATCAGCTTGTGCTTTTCTTACCTGTTCTAGCTTGGATGTAAGGGCAACTATCTGTTGGGTATATAATGACTCATGGGTACTAGCTGAAAAATTGGAGCCACCAGATGTCTGCCCCTCATATGCATGGGCTCGCGAGCCTAAACTGTATACTCTGCCGTGCTGCATTCCTCCTATCGCTTGCAACCAAGTGCGATAGTCAGAATATTCAGTTGATCCACTAAAAGAACCTTCACCTGCTGCAGCTTGGCACTCTCTTAGCCTTGTATACTCCTCCTATGAAAGTTAATAAAAATTTAAGCAATTTATACATAACTTCACAAAAATGAAACTTATATACTTACAAAGGCTTTCCTCGCACGCTCGTCAACCCATTACTGGTCCTCCTGTCGCTTGTAGGTATGACTATGTAATTTAGTAGGAGCCGGTTCTCTACCTAGCATCGCTTTCTGTAACACACATATATTAGTATTTTTATTAAAAAAAATTATTAAAAGATTTTAAATTTCCTTACCAAACATCTTATGTGCTCAGTATGTAGAAAAGAACCCCTAGTATGAAGGGAACTGCCCAAGCCCCCAACATCAGAAGCTCTGTTCTATTTATTTTGATCCCTCCTCCTGGTATAGTCTGGGCTATTCCAAGCATTGCTCAAATCTGCCCATACACTCTCACCCATCTAGAGTGGTCGCTAGCCTGACTTTCTAATGTCTGTAAATATGTCTCGCATGCGAGTCGAGCCACGCTTCTCAAAATTTTTTCTGATTTTATCATTATATTATGACAGTCAACAAAATTTTTTTTACATTTAAAAACATGCAATAAAGAAAATATATTTTCATTAACTTATGTAAATAATATATAATACATAACATTTTAATATAATAACAAACCTGAAACTCTCTAAATCACATGTTCTGTACTTCTTTCAGGATTTTCTGCCAAGAAAGATAAGGAGCATCGTATCTGCTCTGGATTATGTCACGTATTTTATGCATTGGCTGTTTTGATGGATAAAACCTGAAAAAAATATATTAGCTGTCAAAAAAATTAATTCAATTTTATTTACATGGTTGAAATAAAATTACTTCATATGTGTCACCGCCAGGTTCAATCAACATGCGACCCTCTATCGCCTGCTCTATTGCAGCTGGGGTGGAAGGTCCACCTGTCGCGGGCTGAAGTGGTGTTGTAGCGGGCTGATGTGGTGGTGGGACATGTGGTGCATATGGATATGGATATGGATATGGATATGGATGAGGGCCACTATGAGGAGGTGGGGGTTGGTAGTGGGGTAGAAAGGAGTACTCTGTGTAATGTCTGGTGAAAGTAATCATGGGTCTGGTGAGTAAAATGTCTGTGGGCTACTAGCTGCAAGAGTAGGTAAAGGTAGGCTAGGCCGACTCTGGGTAGCAAGCTGAGATGAAGAGGTGCTCTCAGTACGTAAAGGCATGCTGGATGAGCCAACTATAACCTTCTTGCACCTACCAAATATATTCTTAATTAATCCTCTCTGACGATCATCACCTGAAGCCATCTGCATAAAAATTTAAAAATAATAGCAACAGTAATTAAATAAATGCAAGTACAACTAACATTTAAGTAAAAATAAATCAGTATTTAAATAAATATAAGTACAATAAAAATTTAAATAAGAATTGAATTTTAATTGATTGTCTAAAATCACTTATATACATTATGATGATTCACTTTCATATGATAAAACTTCTGTACCACTATCAGATTCATCATGAATATCCTCTAGGTTTAAATCTACTTCCTCTAACTGTAACTCACTCTCAGTAGTTGTAATTTGATTGTCTACATCATAAGAAAGATCTTCTATGTTTGACATAAACTCTTCTTGATGTGCTGGTGGTATTGAAGTAGTCTTTTCAATAACTCCCCTGGGTTTGATCTTCATAACTACGAGCCAATCTTATTTGCCTCGTACTCTACTCGGGTAATTAGCAAAATAGACTTTGCTTGCCTGACTAGCAATGATGAATGGATCAAACTTTGAATATCTCCTACCCCGCTTAACTTCTGTTATACCGTAAAGCAGATGTATTCTTATACCTCTATTTTGTACTGGATCAAACCACTCACAGTTGAATAGATACACATTATTATCATGACCAGGATATTCCAACTATAATATTTCTTGTAATACCCCGTAGTACTCTGAATCATCACCTGTATGGGTATTCGCTCTTACACATACACTAGAATTCTTTGTCTTCCTATCTTCACACCAAAACTTTATTTGAAATTTGTAACCATTAACCAAAAAATTTTGATAACACTTCACAGCTCTATTTGATCCCCAAGCTAGATCAAGTTGTCCATGATATTGTAAATTACTACCTTGAGTGTGCACATAGTTAGTAGGTAAAATGTTATTAATATGCTTATTACTAATTAAAGACTTATTAATTGAAATGAAAATGTAATATATACCGTATTTTTAAACCAAATAGGAAATTTTTTTTCACTATCTTTTACACTTCTACTTGTTCCGTTGTGTTCAAACCATCAATAAAACTCCTGTAAACATTAAGAGTTAGATTGAATTCATGAGTAATAAATTTATGAGCAAGCTTATTCATACTTACTCGAGATATGACTCAACTTCATCACAGTTAAGGAAGATATATAAAGTGGCAACTTGCATCTGCTTATCAGTCAAATAGCGCATTGTGCTAGTGCCTGAGGGTTCACCATTTTCATTGAATATAGATAAGTTTGAGGATTGAGCCACATTTTTAAGTGCAGTGCTCTAACTGATTGTGAGGCTGTTCAAAGTAATACGAGCAAAATTAGGTTGTCTCGTACATTAAATATACTTCACATATTGAGCCTTCAGGATATGCTTTATTTTTAACAGTCTTCTTAAGTTTATTTAAATACCTCTCAAAAAGATACATCCACCGATACTGAACAGGTCCACCAACTCTAGCTTCATATGATAAATGTACGGGAAGATGCTCCATAGAGTCAAAAAAAGCTGGAGAAAATATCTTCTCAAGTTTACACATAATAAAAGGGATATGCTGCTCCATAAGAATCATGTGCTCTGCATTTTGTTTTGAGGAGCATAAATCTTTGAAGAAGATACTAAGCTCAATCAAGGGCTTTAAAATTTGATCCGACAGATAACTAAAGGCAGTTAGTAGCAGATATTGCATAAAGATATGATAGTCATGACTCATCATACCAAATAATCTTCCAGTTCTAATATCAACACATCTGCTTAGATTTGAAGAATATCCATCAGGTACCCGTAAACTCTTGACCCATTCACAAATAGCTCATCTCTGCTCTAAAGTCAAGATGAAAGGAGCTTTTGGTTTGAAAATTTTTCCATTCCCACCATCCTTCAATTCTAATACTTTTCTCCTATAAATCTCCTTTAAGTCCATCCTTATTTTTATCTTGTCTTTGGATTTATCTTTGATATCCATGACTATATTGAATATATTATCAAATATATTTTTCTCTATATGCATCATGTCTAAGTTATGTCTGATTAAGTTTATCCTCTAATATAGTAATGACCAAAAAATACTTTTTTTAGTCCAATTATGGTTGACACCATACCCTGACAATTTGTAATCTGCTAATGTTGGAGAATCCACTATTGTGGGCATGGACCTTACTCTTTCAAATATTTCTTTACTAGTTAATCTTAGAAAAGCTGGTGATATAACCATTTTATTTTTGAGAAAACCATTCTTAATTCGCTTGAAAGGATGACCTGTAGGTAAGAACATGCGATGACAGTCAAACCCAGTGTTCTTCCCTCCATGCTTTAAAGTAAATGACTTTGTATATTCCATACAATGTGGACAAGCTAATTTTTCAGAAATGTTCCAACCTGAGAGCATACCATATGCGGGAAAATCACCAATTGTCCAAAGTAATGCTGCCCTCATAATGAAGATCTATTTGGTGGAGATATCATATGTACTTATTCCCTCTTTTCATAATAAATTCAAATCATCAATTAAGGGTTGTAAGAATACATCAATCTTTGCTTTTGGATTATGTGGACTTGGAATGATAAGCGTTAGAAACATATAAGGAGTTGTCATGTATAACTCTGGGGGAAGATTGTATGGTGTGAGTATCACGGACCAACATGAGTAAGGTGAAGCAGACTAGCTAAATGGAGTGAAACCATCTGCACATAAACCTAATCTTATATTTCTTGATTCTGAGACGAATGTGAGATTTATACGATTTAAGTGTTTCCAGGCATCTCCTTCTAACGGATGTGTAATAAAACCTTCTTGTGAGATATGTTCTTTATGCCATCTCATATGTGCAGCAGATCTCATGGATGCATATAACCGTTGTAGTCTAGGAATTATGGGTAAGTAAAATAACCTACTGGCTAGTACTTTCTTCAGCTTTCTTTTTGTGATAGATTTTGGTTTGAATCTCAGTGCATTGCAATAATGATATGTAATTTCTGATTAATCATCTTTATAGAATAACATGCATCCATTGACATAATAATCTATCTTTGTGTATGTCAAACCAAGCTCAGAAACTAACTTCTTAGTCCGATATAAATCTGTAAGAATGATGTTATCTACCAGATTGATTTCTTTTAGCAGTCCAATAAATTGATTAAAATATTCACGAGGGACATTATATTCTGCCTTGATGCTTAACATCTTAACAGTAATGGATAACTCTGAGTGAGTAGTGCGCCCCTTTCATATTAGTTGTTGAGAAGTATGCAACAAATTATAAAAATTTTGTGCTTCTTTATTAGGTGACTCAAGATTAGCTTCTGTATATTGTTCAAATTGTGCTCCACTTGCATCATGAATTAAGTCCTCAAAATTAGGTAGGTTATGTTCTTCCTCATCTATAGTAGCACTTATCGATGGGCCACACCGAGAATCAAAATGTGGTTCATACTCACTATAAGAAGTCCAATTCTAATATTCTGGCATGAAGCCTCGACGATATAGATCAACAGTTACGTCATCTAGGCTTAGGTGCACCTGATTTTTATGTTTAGAATATGAGCAACGAATCTTTCCATCTAAGATGAAACTGGGTAGTTGAGAAGCTGTATGAATGAAAATATTTACCCCTCTAATAAACTCATCAGTTAATATCTTTCGTCCTTATGCTAATCGATTATACATCCAACTTCTTTGAGTTCTGATATCCATAATATAACCTATATATAATATGAATATATTAGATAATATTATAACATTTATTGAAGAAAAATATAAAGACTCCTAGCTTGCTCGGAAGGCGATCGTTTTCATTAAGTGAGCAAAACAAACTAGATTAAGGCTCCGTCTAGGATGACATTTAGCACTTCCTGCAAACTCTCATTGCAGCACATAGCTTCGAGTGTATCGACCACCAATTTCTTCCTTTACTAACCTGGTCGTTGAAAGGCTGCAATTTCATTTGACAAAACCATCTAAGGAGACTCTCTCTAATCTTATCTTCCACTGGAGCTACTCCAACCTTTTCATGTATATGATCATTTTGTATCTTTCTCTTAGAGTAAAACACTCATCCACCTGAGCATCCTTATCTCTGCAACACTTAACTTAATATTATGCTTCTCTTTTAATGGGCAATATTTTGCACCATAAAGCATTGTAAGTCTAACCACTATCTTATAGAATTTCCCCTTAAGTTTGAGGGGGACTTTTCTATCACACAACATACCCAATGCATTCCTCCACTTCAATAATCCAACTTGAATTCTACTAATAATTTTAGATCTACATAAATGAAAGCCTTTAAACTCTAAGGTTGATCTCTATAATTCAAGTTTTCCTTCAACTCCTCTCTAGTCTTATCAACAAGAAGAATATCATCATTAAAAATTAGATATACACCAAGGTACAATCTCTTGCAAATGTCTAGTGAGAATATCCATGACTAAAGCAAAAGGGAGAAAGTTACCTTCACACCAAGCGAACGTCATCGAAGAAGGGAAGTCAAACAACGGACCTCGAACAGGCGTGGGGGAACGTCGGCCGATGGAGCGAGTCGTCGTCGAAGGAGCGAAGTCGAACATGAACGTCGTCGAAAAGCGAGGGAACATCATCGTCGGAGTGTCGTCGATCAGAGAGAAGAATCCGAACGAAATGAGCAACCAGGCGCAGAGGGCACGAAATAGGGCCTTAACCGGCGGAGTTTCCGGCGGATAGTCTGTCGGTCCTATTACCGACGGCTATTGCGCCGGTAATATTTCGTCGACTTTAAGTAAGCCAACGTACATTCCGCCGGTAAGTCCGCCAGTCGTTTCTGGCAGTAGATGCGTCGGAAACAAAAACTTTGCCGGCGTAATGTGCGTCGGTACTTTAGCGACGGTACATCTGCCGCATATGCACTGTCAGAATATTCGCCGGTATGTTCGACGCTGTTTTCGACGTATATGATCAGCCAAAAATGCCGACAGTAATGGGCTATTTTTCTGTAGTGATTGCTTGCCTAATCAGACAATGCTGCATGGAAAAGCACAGCTGATAATGTATTTAGGTCATTTAAAATATAAAGAAAATTAGTAAACTTAAAAAAAATAATATGTCCTCAACCACTAATCTAAATTATATGATCTTAAGCTCTATTGATTTAAAGTGAGGAGTACTATCGAAGCCCTATGGTTTTAAACTATGAATGTTAATTCATTAAGCATAAATCCATAGATACCCTCTTTGGGTATTTATTGAATTATCCCTTAAAATTAATTCACTATAGGGGGATTTGAGGGGAATGACTCTTTAGGATGTCTTGCACATACCCAAAAATTTTCAGCTCAATTTGAATCATCTAAAGGCTTTAAAAGATTTTTCTAGGTTCAAAGGTCATTATTTGACCTATGAATTAAAAATTTAATAAATGGAAATTGATAGAGAATTAAATTTTAAATTTTCGTGTGACTGTTGTGCTCTGTCAAAGGGTTTAAAGGCCGTTGATTGCATTCCAATTTCTTGTATAGTTTGACTAAACTAAAATCCCTAATGTATAGATACATTTACATTAGTGAATTTATTTTAAAGCTTAGGGAGGCTTTGATGGGTTCATATTTAGTGGGTCTCAATAAGCATTCATGTGCTTGTGTTCTAAATTTTGTTGAATTTGGAGGCCATTTGGTTTCTCATTTAGTAAACCAAAGATTACCCTTTATAATTAACCTATGAATTTCATTAAATCATAATAAATTCATTTTAAGTAAAAAAAAACATTTTAAATCTCTAATTACTTAGAATCAAAATCATAATAAAGGCTAGAAAATTTATTGAAAAATAATTAAGAAAATCAAGAATTAAATAAAATAATTAATTAAAAATATATAAAAATATCAAATAAATTTTAAATACTTGAAATTACCCCAAGAGTCATCTCTAACTCTTAGAAAAATTTTCAAGAAGTTTAGAATTGATTTGGTACAGAAATCATAAATCCCTTCTAATAAAACAATTAAATAGTCCATACAAATAGGCATAGCTTGTAAAATTCCTAATTAATTTCAAAAATTTTCAAATTGAACAAACTCAAAAGCATTGGATTCATAAATAAATCTAATATTTATGAAAAAAAAAATCTAGATATCAATGTAAATTAAAAAGTTAACTATTTGGTTAAACTTAATTCAAATAAATAGGCTCAACTTGTAAAATTTATAATTAATTTCAGAAAAATCTAAATTGAACAAATTCAAAAGAATTATATTCATAATAAAATCTAGTATTTATGAAAAATATAAAAACTCTATAAATCAATATAAATTAAGAAGTCAACTATCTAGTTAAACATAATACTAAAAAATACACTAAACTTGCAAAAATCATAACTAATTGTTAGAAAAATCTAATTTACACAATCTCAAAGGCATTTTAATCATATATGAGTCTAGTATTTATGAAAAATATTAAATTTCTACAAATTAATGAAATTAAAATGTCAACAAATTGGTCAATTATTAAATACAAAAAAATATTCAATAAAATATGAAAATTCAATAAATAATCAAAAATCTAGTGAATCATCAATCCAATGAATTAAATCAAATAACTAATAGTAAAATAAATGACCAACACTCTATCAATGACATTTTTAGGTTGGATTACCTCGAGCTGTGGGGCTACATTTCTTAAGGAGGACTTGGTCCTTATGCCCACTGTAATAATGACACAAATGAATTTGACAATATGTAAATATTTATTCGTAAACTCAATAAATCATTATTTAATAAATAAAATTAATAAAAAAATCATTAATAAAATACTTATACATTACAACTTTTATGCCCTTATGCTTGAATCCTTTCAGGAGGGCAAATGTGTTTTAAATTAGAAAGCTTTAAGGACTAAACTATTCTATTAAAATGATGGACTCTTTTTTTTTTCTTTCTTTCTTTCTTTTAAATGCTATGCTATCCATCAATCCTAGTTTTAAAAGACTTATAGCATTAGAAATATGAGCCTAAGACTTGCTAATTAGTAACTTCTAACACTTAGAACTTGTTGAGCATTATGTTCTATAAAATTCAAAATTATTAATTACAATAATTAAAACATTCCTTAAAAAATTTTAAAATTTCTAAATCATTAAATATTTTTATTTAATCCACCCCTTTGGAGACCTTAAATAAATAAATTCATTTATAGATAAATTCCAACAATAGAACCTATGACCTCTCCAAGCCACACATAACTTTATACACATACTTAGATGGTTTGCTAGTACAACTAACTACAGTCTACGCTATACCGGTGATTATATTTGGTTTTCTTGGAGTGCCTTACCTAAAGGGTATTCATGTTTGTGTGTTTAGTTTCTGTACTATATATGTCATATTTACTTTATGTATGTGCACAAGGGATTTGAGTGAACTTTCAAAGTCGTGCTATATTTCATTCAATATATATATATATATATATATATATATATATATATATATATATATATATATATATATGCTTACACTTCATCACTTCATATGCACATCTTTTATAAACTACTCTTTAAACTACTCTTTTATGTTTCTACAGAAGTAGAATGTACCTAGGAATTGATGTAAAGGCAAATATAAAGACAATGATGTTCATATAAATGTTTAAGATTTTTGTATAGATAAATTGAATTGTACAATGTCAAGAGTTATAAAAGACTGAAAATGATTTTTTATACAAATCTATACTTATTTAATAATAGAAATTTGGGCTTTTTTGTTGGTGGAACCTGACCACCTTTTCTTTATAATAGACCCAGAGTTATACTTTAAAATTATTAATATATAAATTTTTTTATACATTATTGTTCATGCATTATTTCATTGTATGATCATATACTTATTGTAGAGTCCTAATTATAATTTTCTAAATTAAAAATTCTTGATTCATAGGATAGACCTTTTCAAATCCTGCATTTATATGATAATTGATTGTGCTTAGAATTTTTAACTGGCAACTCACTCTAGGCAAGTATAAGTCCATATCATATATACCCCTCTCCCTACACATCTTTCCTTGTCTGTTTTATTGAAATTCCAAATCTAAATTAGAATTTATAATCTAAAGCCAGTATACTTAAATCTTGATAGCCCAAACATTTCTTTAAATTTATATGAATTTAAAAATTTTAGCTTTCACTTTAATCGAGTGTATTCTCTTAGGACATGTAATTAAATATATAGTCTTACCCTTATAAGATGTCTACAACCCAGATTAAAGTAAACCTTACCTTAGTTCTTTCTAAGATAAGGGAACAATTTGTGGACGCAGACCTATACTTTAAACATTGATTTAATTTCATAATAAAAAGATAAGTAAAAATTCTTTTTTTTTCTTATGGATAAATTAAATATTCCTTATGTCTTTAATTATGAAAATAAATATATGAATTTAATTTTATTATTTAAACTATAAGTGAATATTCATTTTATCCTTAGGGATGAATTGAGTATTCCTTATATGATTTTGATTATGAAAGTAAATTCATTGATTTAATTTCATGATTAAAATAATAAGTGAATATTCCTTTTATGCTCAGGGGTAAATTAAATATTCATTATGCTGTGTTTGATCATGAAAATAAACTGAAAGTTTCTTTTCTCAAATTAATAGTGAAACATTACTCTTTCTTTTGGAATGGTATAATGTTAATCTATGCAAATATGACTAAAGAAACCTAAAACCAGTTTAAAGCAAATCATGTGGGCTCCCTCACATAAGTAAAAATTGTCTACACACATATGACCATTATATGCATTAAATAAAGGGCGTGAGATATTGAAAACAACCTTTTTTTCATTCAAAACATAATAGTCTATATTAGTACTCACATAGGTTTCAAATCACTAGCCCAAAACTAAGACATCAGCTAACCAAGAAAATAAAAGAGAATAATCTAGAATTCATTTGTTGCATAAAAAAGAAAGTACAAGAGTAAAAGTGTAATAAAATGTCACCAGAATAATACAAATACACTTTTCACACACCTTTCTCCTCCAAATGTTTAGTTATTTATAATAAAATAGGCTAAGGATCTCCAAATATTGTACTTTCTTTTCCCTTGCCACCCTTAGACTTGACTCTAAGAGGGCACTACACTTAATAACACAAGAATGACAGAACTATGATAGAGCTCTCTTAAAAATATAGAATCTTTATTTATATTAAGTACATAAACAGTCTTAGGCACTGTGGTACTCAACAAGTTAGTGCTTTGGTGTTATAGAAAGAATTAGTGCCTCGACACTACTAGGTTTGCTCCGTTGTAGCATTGGACTAACACAAAGCATCTATTGGTTGAACCGGTGTAACTTTTGGTTGAGCCAGAGCTGCTTCTCATTTTGGAAACTACTCCAGTACAGTGTTAAAAAAGTTGAGCACTATGGCGCTTGAATGTGCTCCTCAATGCTTCGGCATGATATAGTTCGGTGCTCCGGTGCTTGAATGACAAACTAAACAACACTTCAATGATGTTATTTGGTGCTACGACATTATAGGAGCTATGACACTAACCTTAATTCAATTGGGGCACTGACTTCCATAAAAATTCTAGAGGCACCAACAATGTAATGTCATATTATGGTACCAGGGCGTTTTGAAAGATAACGTTGCGACGCTTAAGTTCAAAGCACAGTGGCACTGGCTTAACACTTGTAAAAATTTTGACTTTCCTGAGACATTCTAGCATGATAACATTTAAAAATAACATTTTTATTGATATTTATGATAGTAAAATATTACAAAACTTACACTTAAAATATTTTTCCTGGCTTAAACTCTTGTTTGTCCTTAAGCAATAGTATAATCACCTATTGATTAGCTTAATAGCCCAAATAAAAATTAATAATTTAAAATTACCAAAAATATAAAAAACTACTTCACCATTTAGATATACTTTGGAATGATCAAAGTTAGGAAATTTTAATTTGAATAATTATAAGTAATTATTCTAATTAATAATCCTTGCTATTGCTTGAATTAAACTTATCCACATCAAGAGTAAATGTAATATCCACAAATGATTTTAGATATGAATACTATGTCATTTAAATTATTTGAGCTTTTAGTTAAATTAGAAATTTATTAGTAAACCATTATTTGTATTAGTTTAATTATATTCTCCTATTTGGTTTACATATTAGTCTGCTTTTTGGAATTGAGCTTTATCAAATATTAATTTTTGAATTACTCATATTTTTTTTTCTTTTTCTTCCTTTCATTTGATTTTCATGTTTTTCACATTTTTTCATATTTAAGTACATAATAATAATTTTGAATATCTGATTGCTTTCTTCCTTCAAGTAACCCTAAATTGAATTAATGTAAGGATGGTAATAGGCTCACTAATTCCATATACAAGTTTACAATGATTTTCATAATTTTATCAACACACGCCCTTTTTCTAAGCTCAATTATTTAATCTTTAAATCATTAGTATGTGCTTAAGTGTATAGGTTTTAAGTTCAAAATAAGTCAATAACATCGATGATTTTTTAGCTAATTACTATAATTTTCAAATTAAAAATTGTGGTACTTTATTCATCCAAACTATCACCTAGAGTTTAGTATTATTTTTAATTTTAAATAATTTCTTATTGATATTTTTTATTTTAGCTAAATGAATAATCAAAATGCAAGCACTATGTAGAGGACATTCTCAATAGTTAAGCAATTATTGGAATTTTACTTAAATATAAATTGAAGTACAAAACATAAATACAAATAAGGTAATACAATAACTGATAGAAGTGCACAGAGCTGGATAAAAACTAAAAACATGCCTTTTCATTTAAAATGATACAAGGGCCATAAGGCTTAAAGATTCAACTACATAACTAAAATATGTAGTGCCTAGTGCACTATCTTCGATCAAGACTACAATGAAACAAAGCACTACATCACAATATCATGGGATATCATAGCCCTCCACAAGCATCACATCACCATGAGGATCTCTCTCAAGCAAAGAAATAAAAAAATAAATAAAAATGAAAAATATAGTTACCAACAATAAAAAAAAGATACCATCTCTCTCCTCTCTCTCTCTCTCTCAAGCCAACAAGCCAACATAGAAAGAAAAAAAAAACAAGTCATAAATATCATTCTGAAAAAAAAAAAAAAAAACAACATAGATCATCATCATCATCAACATCAAAATGGTGCCAAGTAAAAGATTGATATTCAAGGGCAGTAGGGAAATGAAGCTTATCTAGATTTTTAACAAAAAGGCTCCTTTTGAATATTCCCACTAATGCTTTATTGTACTCAACAGTACAGTGGTAATGTTTATCTTGCATTCCTGAATAATGAGTGTCATTCCCTACTCATAAAAATCAGTAACACTCTCCATCTACTCTTTTAACTCTGCCACTTGCTCACCTAAGGGTTTTGAGGCTCTAGAACTCCTACTAATACTAGGTCTACTGGTCAATCTGGGCTCATGGGATCTCCCTCCTATTCAATACTACTCCTTTAAACCAGAAATGGGTAATAATTTCTCCTCACTAGAAACACCTCGTACATTAGGAACAACACAGAGCATAGATCAAAGAAGGGTGTCTTAAACCTATAAAAATGGTTCCCCTAATGATATAGATCAAGAAAGAATGAATCAAATTCCCCACATTAATGGAGTAACCAATCTAAATAGCATAATTCAACATTGCACTATCCTTGGTCACTTCATTGATATTTTTGCTTGGTAAAAATCTAGCTCAGATAAAATAATGCCATGCTTTGGAAAGTTGGGTTAAGCAAGATATAGGGAAATTAATTACCTTATCATTCCTTTTCTTCCAAATAGCCCCACTTTGAGGTCCACACAAAACTCTAAGAAACTCATCCAAATGATACCTTCACGCATAAACATCTATAAATTTTAGACTTTTTTTGAAAAAGTCTAATTACTTTATAATTAATTAAAACTATAATATTTTTAATTTTTTAAAATTAAAATATTAAATATTTTAGAGTGGACATCTTTTTTTTCCAGAATATTTTTTACTTGATTGACCTTTTAAAATTTCATAAAGATTGGATAATTGATTTGTTCTAACCAAAAATTTAAAATAAATTTATTTTAAAGTAATTAGCTAAGGTAGATTAATAATTGTTGCATCACAGTTGAATCGGATGTTCAGCAGGGATTTCGTCCCAGAGATCCCAACTTGTTCAACTAGAACACAAAAATCCAGTCTACCGATTAACTTATTAGGATTCTAAGGCTTAGATTTCCCTAAATACTCGATGAAAGTGATCGATTTTGAATATGAAATCGACAAGTACATCGAGTTCTACAAAAGGGTGTAATGGAATTGCCTGGTTGTGCGCTAGATTCTACCCAAGACCACCACGCAAGGGCTATAAGGTTTGAAGCTATACCATATGTGGTTGGTTTCACGGCAATAAGCTAAGAAATACTTTACCCTCAGTGAAGATCCTCCTACCGAATTGTAGCCTCATATGCTAAATAAATACTTTACCCTCACTGAAGATTCTCCTACTAAACTGTAGCTTCAGCTTATGGCCTGAGATGAACAAATTCTTCTATACGCATAAATTATACGCAATAAAGAAGGTCGCAAGCAGATGGAAAGAATGCTGGAAGCATGGTTACATTCATGCATAAATACCGATAAACTACTATTGTTGTATTGCAAGAATATTAGAACTGAAACTGAAAACGCAAACCATAAAGCACTCTTTTCTGCAGAGATTCGCCTATGAAGTAAACTGGCGTCAACATGTCATCAACTCATGAACTATATTAGCTGCAAATCATGGACAAGATTGAAAATGGTTCATCGTGGTAAACAATGCTCATTTGTAAGAAAAATTGCACATAAATTTCTCCAGTAAAATTCTAGCTACAAAATACAAATCTTATACGCTAGAACTGTCATTTCACACATTCCACCTGAATAGTGAAATCCTTGACACCAGCTTCATGAAATAAGTCAGAAGCTTTTTTCTTAATCAGAACTTTATTAGTTTCGGAAGACACATGAAGATGCACAGTTCCCACAATCTCGGTATTACTAAAGCTCCACACATGAAAATTCCGAACATCACAAACACCCTCAATCCTCATGAGACTATCACGAGTAACTCTGAGATTCTGCTCGCGAGTCCTAGGAACTCTCTGCAGCAAAATCTCAGCAGAGTTTCTCAAAAGAGGAACAACAGAAGAAATAATCATTACTGAGATAAATATGGAGCAAGCTGGATCTGCAACTAACCAGCCTTTGTACTTAATTAGAAGGGTTGAAATGACAACACCAACACTTCCCATAGTGTCCGCCAGAACATGCAAAAAGATGCCTTCCATATTGTGGTCAATGTGATAGTGCATTTTCAAACCCTCTTCTTTGATTCCAATTAATAGGTTTTGATATTCATGGCTGTGTTTACTAGAATCTTGATGATTTTGATCTCCAACATGATGCATCTGATATTGGTGATCATGTTCCTGATGGTTACAAGGCTGATCATGATCCTGGTGGCAGAGATTGTGATTATTTTTATCTTCATGTGTGTGATGATCACAGTTAAAAATTTGGTTGTGATGATGATGGTGATGATGATAATGATGATGGGAATGAGACAGAGAATACTCATCGTTTCCAGTATGAGAATTCTCAGGTGAAATGGAAGGAAAGTGAGCATTGGACTTTGAATCAGAATGAGAGTGTTCATTTTTGCTGGAGTAATGATCATGAACACCGTGAGAATCCTCATGGGAATGGGAGTGCAAAGCCGAATGAGATTGAGTATTCGAGTTCGAATGAGAATGCAAATCACAGCAAGAATGGGAATGAGCATGAAAGCAAGAACCACCCCCACCATGCACATGATGATGCTCCTCATGAAAGAAGGCCAGTCCAATGATATTCACCACCAGTCCCCCAATGGAAACAGCCAACAAACTGCTGGTGGAAATCTCTTGGGGATCAAGAATCCGCTCCATTGACTCCAAAACAATAAGTGCACCAACCAGGACTAAAAACACTGCATTAGTATAGCCTGATAGCACCTCAAATCTGCCCCGACCATAATTGAACTGATTGTTTGCTGGTAGAGCCGAGATGTAGGAAGCATACAACCCAATGGCCAGAGCAGCACAATCAAAAAGCATGTGGCAAGCATCCGATATCAAACCAAGGCTGTTGCTTATGAACCCAGCAATAAATTCCACAACCATGTATCCAGTGTTAATCAATAAGAAAAGAGCAATCTTTCTAGTTTTCCTCCCACTCAGAATGTGCCTAACCGGATTCATAACCAATGCATAAATATTTTCAGTGGAATTCAAGTTTCCAAGCTCAACATATTGAAAAGATGAAGAACCCAATTCCCAAACTGAAGCCCATAACAAGAATCCACAGATCAGAAAACCCGGTAAAGAAAGCTTGGGGTAATAAACAAGCTCCAACACAAGTGTGCAGAAAAACGTCACAAAAAACTCTCGCTGAAAACCCTTCCCAGTGAATCCAAACTTCTCATCACCACTAAAATTCTCATTCAATACTACGCCGAATATAACAGTATTAATTAAAGGCCACCCCATATCGGCCACAGAAACAGAACTACCCCCATTCTCTCCGTCTCCATGTACAAATAAACTAATGCATGCAGGAAAGAACAGGATTACTGTAGTAAGGGCGAGGGAAGCCAGCCGAGTCCTTTTCTTACCAAGTTGTCTAAAAACTCCAGAATTTCCAGCAGCGCGCTCGTGGAACCCCAGAAAGCCAGAGAGGAAGGTGAGTACTACGGCCACTACACGGGTGCAGCCCTCAGCTGGAGGAGAAAAAGAAGAAGAAAGGGGAAAACAGTCGATCCGATCCCAGCTGTATGAGAGAAGAATAAGCGCGACCATCAGCGTGATAAACCCAATGATCCGGTGTCGACGACGGCTGCGAAGAAAGCGTTCGGAGAGTGATCGGGCAGCGAGAGCGCCGGATAGGTCGGCAAAGATGGATGCGGCGGCGCTGCAGTAGCGGAGGGAGTGGAAACGGAGGAGGAAGACAAGGGCAAGGAGGGATGATTTAGCGACGAGGGAGCGAAGAAGGGGAAGATTTAGAGTTAGGGTTTGAGGGAAGGAGAATGGGAGGGTGAGGAGGAAGGAGAGGAGGGAGACGAGGAAGGAGAAAGGGAAGAGGGAGAAGGTAGGTGGGGTGGAGCGGAGGAAGGGGAGGAGAGAGTAGAGAGAGCGGAGGGAGAAGAGCAGGAGAAACAGAGATGAGAAGGAAGAGGAAGAGGAGGAGGAAGGGATGCGGCGTTGCTTTGAGGGGGTTGAGGCGGAATAGGGAGGCGAGAAGGGGAAGGGGGAGGGCGGGGCAATAGCGCCGGCCGCTGCAGTAGGAGTGAGTGAAGGGTGAAGACGGGAAAGGGGAGGGCGAATAGGGACGGAGAGGCGGAGTTGAGAGGATAGGCGGCGGTGATCGGATTGCATAGCCATGATGGCGAGGCACCAGCGCGGCGGGGGGAAGATTTCGTAGGGCGTAGAGTCGGAGCACCCGATGAAAGTTTTGAAAGGTCTACTTGCCGTGGGTGGGCAAACAAATAGTGTACATTAATTAAAGGGGGTTTACATCAAAGCCCTACATAGGATCCTGGTCGAGTATTTATTGGGTATTTGCACTCTATGCGGGCGGGCTTCGCCCATCCACGCCCACTCAGGATAGCTTTCAGGATGTTGTATCCACACATGCCCATGTGTTGCCCAACATTAGCCATAAAAGAAATCCTGCAAAAAATTGAAAGGTAGAAGACAATAATAGAAGAAAAAATATTTTTATATTCCCCAAAGCCTATAATACAAAATACATGATTTTATATAATGATGTAGGGGATAAGTTGTTAGAGAGCAGCGCAATATGTTATGTGAATCTTGCGGTGCATTGGACTAACGTGTTAATAAGCCGCACAAGTCATTGTTCAATCGGTAGAACAATAGATCGTTCACGTGAGTGAGCTTTAGACTGCTACATTTCTTAGTCAGTGTGTTGCCGGCGTCTGAAAAGTTGTTCTCAGACATGGCGCTGGCGGCTGGAATGCACATAATAGAGCATGTGATGAGTGCCATGATCGGGAAAGTCTTGACGCCCACGAGCCCCCACCACTTCAGGACGTCAAACTCCCCGTCCTCGTCGCCGCACATCTTCTGTTCTTGCGGGCTGGCCCTATGCGCCATGTAGGCCGTGAACTCTATGCTGGCCCTGACTTGCAAGCTAGTAGGGGTAATGGTGGCGACCATCTCGGCTCATCATCATCTCAGGCAAGTCATCGTAAATCGAGTAGGAGGCGGTGGTGTCTGTCCGTGCCTTCTTAGCCGGTAGTGGCCTTATGCCATCGTCATCTTCATCGATGACAGAGTTAAGTCCATGGCCATACTTGATCATGTATGCCTTCAACTTCTCCTTGGCCTCGTCAATCTGATCAGCATTGATACCCAACCCACGCTAATGTGTCTTCATGACCGGGTCGAGCATCGTCGCAATGACATGGATGGGCAGAACCACGAACTTCTCCTTGAAGATGGGCTGGATGATCTCCTAAATGGACATGATCGGATCAGAATCTTTCATCGTCTTGACTTGGCGTTGATCGTTCGGGTCCATGATGTCGACACGAACCAGATTCATATGTTGTTGTAGACGATGGCGCCAGAATGCGATCTTGTGCAACGTTGGGCTCTTAAACACCTCCAGCGCCAGCGTTGCATGTTGGAACATGTCAAGGAATATGGTGAACTCGTTCAAAAGATCTTATTGGATGGCGCCCAGCTTTTGAATCACGTTCTTCTCTTGTAGAATAGTCACGATGTAATCCAACATGTCAAGGATGCTACGCAAGCATCGTACCAGCGAGTTCCAGCCTGTGCCATTCTCCTATTTGAGTGTTTTGTTTAGCTTGCTCTGTAGGTTCAAGCACTTAAAGTACTCGACAAGTTTCTTGCACAAATCGATCATCTTGAATAGGTCGGCCATGTATGGACCGTGTTGGTATCGGTAGAACAGTTTGCTTTGAATGTCGCGCATCATCGTGGTTGTCTTGTTGACGACGGTTGTCAGCACGCTCGCGAGCTTGTGGCCAAGACAGGGCAACCAAGAGAACACGAACGGTATGCCATCATGCTCGCAAATGTTTGAGCCACTGTCAGAGACGAAGGTGATCTGATAAAAGTACTTGTCAAGTAGCTCAAATATGACCAGGCCTTCCTTGAACTTGTTTAGCACCATGATCATCGTGTGGCTGGCCTCACGCAACAGCTTCACGTGCATCGTGCGCTCATTCAGGATGAAAAGCTTATCAATGTAATGGATCATAATGGATATGTATGATACCTTCTTGATCGTGTCCTTCCACAGGTCGATTGTGCACGCCGCACCAACACCCGATTTGAGGTGCTCCTTGAGAACAACGGTGAGCCTCTCACGACTTGATTGGGCACGACTTATGACAAGGTAGCAGATCATGACGGGATGGGCAAGCAGATCCTTAATGAGAATGCGGCCGGAGCTAGCAATGTCGATATCTAGCATTGTTTGGTTCAGTTCCTTGAGGCCCAACCCGGACAAGGCTTCAAATGGGTGCATGTCCTTCACACAGAAGCTGGCTGCAGTCGCCATCATCTTGGCTTTCTCCTTCATTGTGGGCACGTGCTTCTTGAAGAATTGCTTGGCAGTGCCGACTTCAGATCGTTGCACGACGCATTTGTGCAAACCCATCGACTTGGTTCCCATTGTCTGCTTGTGCATAAATGTCTTCTTGTATCCTTTGCATGGAGCTAGTTCGAGCAAGATGGAAGTGGCACTGCTGCGGTGGCAGACAATGCCAAACCTGGTCCAGACGTCCGACGTCCCCATGACATTATCAGTGATATAAAATTCGGCATCGTCTTTGTTGCTTTTCAGCTCGCGCTTGATCGCCTCTTGAGTAGGCAATGTCATCTTCAATTCTTCATTCGTCTTAGAGACCTGCACTCCTGCTTGCATGAAATTAATATGAAAGTATTAAGATACAAAAGTACAGAACACTTTTTTAAGATACGAAAGTATATATCTCACATAAATGGAGAATATATCATCATATCTTCACCTGCAAGTCTATTAATCTTTTTAGAACAGTATGTATGCATTTTTCATTTTTAAAATAAACTTTATGCATTTTCCAATTTTCATTCTTTTTGAAAGCAGTTGGTTTATCCCTTCATATTGAGTACCCACCCATACCCACCCATAAGTCTATGAGCATACCCATACCCACCCATATCAATTGGGTATGGGTGGGTATGTGGGTGGGTGTGGTTATGGGTGCCTATTGCAGGGCTCTGATTTACATGCATATCATTTTATTTCATGTTTTTTTTTTTTTTGAGAGGATGCAGATTGCATTAAGATAATGAAAAACCTATTACAAGTTAGAAGTAAAAAAAGCTAATAAAATTATCTTCCAAACATAGGGAAGGTAACCCAAAGAAGAAAAGCAAACAAAAAATCTAAGAAAAAATTATTTGCAGAAATGAAAATATCATAATGGAGATAAGATCCCTACTTCTCATTTTAAACCAACTGGGGTGATGGGGACACAAAGAATTAGACAACCCAAAGGGTTGATTAGTATCCTAGAGTTCCCAAACAAGTAAAAAATGAAAAAAATGGGAAGAGTCTTAAGATCCATTACTCTAAATTCATTATGCAAATAAAAAGAAAAAAACATAAACAACAATTCCTAGTAGCATAAAAGCCACCTCTACAATTCTTGGACCAAAGCTTATAAAGTTCACCAACGAATTAAACATTAATAACGATAGATTACATTCAAAATGTAAATCTGCTTCCATTTGAAACCACAGGTACCTTTAAACTTCAATGGATCCTGTACGTGAAATTTCCTTTCTTTTCAATACCACTTTGCAAACATCATGACTAATGTAAAAAGAAACCTCTATATATGCTTCTCCATAAATCCGATCAACAAAAGATGGCATTCATAGAAGAGAATGAGAATAATCCCCGCCACCACTATGTAACTTCAAATCTACTTTCCTTCTTCTAGGGAGTTCTTTATAAGACCTAATGATTGAAGTTCCTTAAAGAGTTTATGTCTAATACTTGAAGAAGTTATAATGTCGTTACAATTACCCAAGCTCAAAGGAGTAGAACTACTCTTGGATTCAATAGACATGAAGTCTTCCACTTCATGTGAAACCATAGCATCAGACTCATTTACCTCATGTGAAACCATTGCATCAGAAACAATCTCATTTGGCTTTTGTTTTAAATTAGCTTTCAAATACATTTCTGCTCCAACACCAAATTTTCTCACCAAAATAGAATCATTCTGAACAGCAAGAGGTCCATCTCCAACCAACCCTTCAGAAATATTGTTCATAATAACTTCAGGTTCTGTAACAATCTTTACCTCACGAACTTCAGTTGAAATACCCTCAACTTCTGCTCTAGTACCAACACCTACATTAATAGAAATATCTGCATCTACTTCAACAAGTTCCTTAGCATAATTCTCATTCGAAAATAAATTGAATTTATTATCTTTAAAGAATAAATGATAATCAAAAGTAGATATATTAATTTCAAAAATGGGATTCTGATTCTGTAATTCAGCTGAATAAACATTGATAACAGATTTTGCTTTATGACTTTAAAAAATCTTAGTATCTCTTTTGACATCAGAATTTTTGGATTTGATTGATGAGAAGTTCATTCTTCTTTTATTCCTGAATTAACATGCACCCATGGGCCAGAAGAGAGCTCATTATCAAATGTAGAAACCCTATTATCAACTACTTTTTATTCGAGATAGTACTGACTGAATCTGACATTTTCAAATGATCATTTTTAGTTTTATCATCCGCTTGGACATTAGGACAAAAATCAATTTTATGTTCTACCTTGCCACACTTGAAACACAAGGAAGAGATATTTTTATATTCAATTTTCTAAAAAAATTTCCCACTCATCCCTTCTCTCCAAATTCCAAGTGGCAACTTAGAATTCAATTTAATTAGAACACAAGCTCTAGCAAATTTCCTTCTACCCCATTTGAACATGTTGCCATCTGATAACATTGGGGTTCCTATCCTTGAAACAAATATTTGTAACATTAAGTTCATCCCAACACTATAATGGAAGATGTGGCAAACGAATCCAAATTTGTGAAGATAAACCTTCCAATGACAGAGGAGAAAATTTGGGTGTCCATTTATTTATATCAATTATGAATCCACCCACATACCAAGGTCCTCCTCTTAACTCTTCCTCCATAGCATCAGTCGAATGAAAGGAACACAAGATCCAATCTAAACCAAGAGAAGTTAGATGAAAACCACCAAGCTTTCCCCATTGACGCCTCAATTCTAGACTAAAAATAGAAAAAGGCATGTTTTTACCCGACACCTTAATAACCAACGAATTTCTCAAAACCTTAACAATTGCACATTCCTTCTCCACATTGAGTTTAACCACATTTCCATCCTCACTAATTCCAGAATTAGTTTCCAATGGTTTCACTTTAATATGTCTTGTTTTTACCCAAGCATTCTCATTCTTCTGACTTAAATTTTTAACAGATAATGAAAAATCCTTAAAAGACATCGAAGATTCTTTAACATTATATCTCAAAAAACTTTTAGAAGATATTTTATCATTCTCAGATTGAAAATGTGAAATGCTAACACAATTATTTTTCTTTTCAAGAAACTGATTAAAAAAATGATGAACTTTCAAGTTGAAACCTGAAGAAGAGGAGGCTTCAAAGTCATTTTCTTTCGGAACATACCCATTGTTGCTATTCTTCAAATTTTCTGAAATAAGAATTTCAGAAGACAAAAAACTTTTCTTTTGATCTTCATTGCTTACAACTTCTTTACCCTTTCCTTTAGCTAGAACAATTTCACAAGCAGTTGGTATGCAACCATCCTTGATAATCAAAGGAGTATTCTAAAAATAATTACTCTGAGAACTTCCATGATTGACCGAAACTCTGGCTTTAACATCCAAAAGAAGAATATCTTTAGTAGAATGCATAGCAGATAAATGAGTTGAGGTATTCTAGTCATTGGAAGATGACCAGCAACCCTCTGCCACCATAAACAGACAAATCGAAAGTTATGCTTAGAAGAAATTTGAATTTTCTCTCACTAGAAAAGGGGATGTTCTCTCACTAGAAAAGGCGTTCTCTCACTAGAAAAGGGCTAAAAAATTTCAGTTTACATATTTCATGTTATTTACATATTTAAAATCTAAAATTTTAATATTACATGCCTATCTCCCATAGAACAAATTTAGGTGCATAGAATGAAATTTGGGTGCATAGCATGAAATAAAGTGGTATGTATATAAATTCCCCTTATTTAAAATATTAAATGGATTAAATAAACTATAACTTCCCATATTTTTACAAATATGAAAAATCATTTTTGCCAAATTATTTTTTGTATTATATTTTATTACGATATAAAATATATTGATAATATTTTAATATTTTATAATTTTTATTCGATTTTATTAAATGTTTTTTTGAAGCTTTGTAGATTGCATTAAACAAGAAAATAAAGATATAACCTATTGAGGAAAAGGAAGCCTATCACTATCCTTCCTGATTAAGTCAACAAACCTTGACGGAAGTTCACTAGCCAAGAAAACATCCCAATAAAAATCACCTAATATGACATGATGAGAACAAAAATCAGCCACATTATTACAATCTCTAGATACGAATTGAAAAATAACATTTTTAAACACATCTAAAAAAGAAAGATCCAATCTTCAAAATTGGTAATTTTGGCCATAAGTCTTCTTTACCGAATCCTGAAGAAGCTTTATAATATTCATATTATCCCATTCCATAATGATACCTTTATTGTCCACCATCCATTGTTGAATATAATTTTTAATATTTTTATTGTGGGCTAGAATATTTGCTGCGACAGAGTGATTGAATTTTTCATCTTAGCGATGTACGGATATCTAACACACAAACATGTAGTTGAAAAATAGTAAAAAAATATCAATAATTTTATCCGTGAAAATCCTAAAGAGGAAAAAACAATGGGCCTCACCCAGGTGAAAAAATTCCACTAAATTTAAGTAAATTGTAAAGGTTTACCCATCCTTTATCTTAAAGGCGGTGGAATTACAATAATTTGGAAAGTTGGATGGAAGTTCGACGGCGATCAAGTGGAAGTCCAATCGATTGGCAGTGATCCTATGGTAGTCGGCAACCAGGTGGTGCTCCAATAATTATTGGAAAAAAGTCAGGTCTTGTTCGTCGGTTGAGTGGAAGTTAAGCAGTGGTCGGTGGCTGGACCGTGGTTCAACGATAGTTGGAGATTTAGCAGGGTCTGATGATGGTTGGGCTGAAGTTTAGTGATGGTTAGTGGCTGGGTGGAAGTCTAGTGATGGTTTGATGATGGTCAGGTGAAGGACCGGCAATTATTGTCAGTTGAGTGGAAGTCTGACAGTAGGCTGCAGCTAAGCGGTAGTCTGATAATGGTCAGGTAGAAGTTAGGCGCGATCGGTAATTAAGTTTAAGTACAGTAGTAATCCAAGGTTAGGTGGTTGTCCGACGATGGTTGGGCAAAAGTCTGGTGGAGGTTGAAGGTCGATGGCCGGGTGGAAGTCAAGTAGTAGTCTAAGAACGGTCAGGAGGAAAACTGGCGGTGGTATGTGGCCAGCTAGAAGTCCAGCAACTGTCGGCGACTGAGTGGTGGTCTGGCTATGGTTAGCCATAAGGTGGGGGTTCGGTGAATGTCAATGGAGGTTTGCAAGTGGTGTTGATGGAGCTCTTGTAGCATCAAAGCTCTCTCCAATCTCCAGCCCCAAGTTTATGCCCCACACCCTTCCATGTGTACGAAGGAGTCTACTTATAGATTTTTTAGAGTGACATGCCATGTAAATATAGAAAAGATCTTTGGCAAATTCGGACTGCTCAATCGGATGGATCATATTGATTCCCTCGATCATAGATCATTCTTTAAGCATTTAAGTGTCATAATGATGTTGGAAATAAATGATCTTGGGATCGTTGGATTCATTTTGTTGAGTGGTTCGATTTGACTATAAGAATGCTATACTTGAATATTATTTGGTCATCCAGTTTGTGCTTTGAACCATCAAAATGTGCTTCGATCCCTTTATTTGGGCCCATTTGAGCTCAAATTTAACCGACTTTGGTATCATTGAGTTCGTCTCTTTGAGACTTTCAGTTTCACTATAAGCTTGCTGAAATTGGTGTTTGGATGGCACCGAATTTAATTTTGGAAGTTTTCAACTTGAATATGCCTCAAGACTCATGCTCGATCAAGGTAATTTTTTGTGGCATATTAGTTGCCCCCCTATTTTTGAACGTTGAATATTGCGGAGTCTATATATATATATATATATATATATATATATATATATATATATATATATATATATATATATATATATATATATATATATACAATTTATAATTTTAGCATTCTACGAAGTGGTAGTGTTAATCAGAGTATAAAAAAATTTACTCTGAAATTTTTCAAATAGATCAAAACTATTCATACAAGCTCTTTTGAGCATTGAAAGTGTCAAAATTGAGACCAGAATGTTAAAAAATAGTTCTGACGACACCAAAAATATCTGATTTGAGTCATTCGAGCGGTCATTTGGGCCTAAATTTAGGCCTTTTTTTCTTCTTTTCTTTTTATTATATTTTCCTTTTTTTTCCCCTTATTTTCTTTCTTTTTTTTGTTTTAGCTACCTTATTTGAGGCGAAACTATAGCCGCCTCCATAAGGAGGAATTTTTTGTTTTTTTAATTATTTAATTAATATATATTTTCTTTTTTAATTTTAAAAAAAGAAAAAAAGTAATTTCAGCTCCAAAAAATTCTAAAAATTTGTTAGAAAATTCTAAAAAATTTACAAGAAAGGAAATAGTTTTATATGTATATATATTTTTAATATTTTCCCTTTTATTAATTTTTTAAAAGAAAATTTTAAAAATTTTCCTTTAAAAATTTAAAAAAATTTCCAAGCTTGCCCTTACTTGTATCTGTAAACACCTACCACAAGGGTTAGGGATATGACACGCTTCTCCTGAGTCGGTCTAAAATTCTTTTATAAATTGGGGGAAAAATGAACTTGCAAAAATTTAGAGATTCCTAGTGGCAATCAGGACCTGATACTCTTACCAGGGCTTAAGTTAACTCTCGGTGGGGGAATATTATCCGACAAGAGTTTAAATACCAGCAACGCTTGTGATCAAGAGCCATTACTCTTATGCAGGCCCCAATTCACTCACGGTGGAGGAAAAATTATCTAGCAAGACTACAAAAATCAACGACGATGATGATCAAGACCTTATTCTTTTATGCATGTTCCAGTTAGCTCTCAGTGGGGGAAAACTATCTGGTAAGAGTCTAAATACCAGTAACGATGATGATCAAGACCCGGTACTCTTATACATGCTCTAGTTCTCCAGTGTTGGGAGGAGATGTCATTAACGAAAGGTGGGAGTACCTTGGCTAGTGCTAAAAAAAGTGGCTCTAGTTTATCTAATAAGTAATGAGTTGCAAAGGTCATAGAGGATCCATCATGTATATTATTTCTCATTTTTTCTCCCCTTCTCATTCTTACCGTATTAAATTTCAAGTATTATCCACTCATTTCTACTTCCCCCTCTAGGTAGTAGGCCACTAGATATGTCAGAAGTTGTCTATTCCACTCATGAATTGGTTAAACTAGTGCGAGTTCTGATAAGTGTAAATAATATATTACTTTATGTGTTATATTTTTAGTAAAATATTTTCTTTTAATAGTATTATGCAGTAAAATAAAAAAAGGCACTAAATTTTAAATATCATTCCGTGTCACAACATTAGACGAATCAACACCGTAGCGCCATCAAGGACACCACCAGAGCGCTATAATGTTGACATGGCAGTGCAGACTTCTTTATTTTATAGTATTATGGCGTCAAATTGGTTAGCTTGGCAGTGCCATGTTCACTGTATTCAAGCATCACGATGTCACAATCTATCATGCCTCAGTACCAAAATTAACATTCTGGTACCGCAGCATTCGAAATTTAGTAACACTATGGTGTAGCAGTTGTAACTTCCAAAAGACACAATTTATCAATGAAACGATACGATTGTTCACTAAGTAATTAATACATGCCAGCTGGCGCTGTGGTGAAGAAAAAAAAAATATGTATAGTGATGTTAGTTCATTTTATGAGTGTTCCAATGCCAATCTTTCAAGCATCACAGTTCTAGTTGGCTAATTTGTGTTTTCCTATAAATAGTCATTGTGTTAACTTTGTAAGAGAGTTCAATCACTTGTATAGTTTTAGTACTTTTTGAGTACTTCATTAGATCTCTCTTAGAGTCCAATCTAAGAGAGACTATAAAAATATTAGATAAAATTATTAGAATGTTTAGTCTATGTTTATTTGACCAAATCTGTACATTAAGAAAGAAGAAGTGTAGAATAGACATATTGATCCTTCTTGGTGATATTATTCTGTTATATTTTTGTTCATCTATAATTTCAATAAAAATGAGTTTACATATCTTTTCTTTCATATCTGGCTAATTCTCTATTTTTGGATTGATGATGTAGAAAACATTTTAAATACTAATAAAGATTCCTGTGCTCTAAAAGTTAAATGATGTTTTAAATATTATCTCATTCTTTATTTAATGCACATAGTAGTCATATGTATAGTTAAAATCTAATATAATGAACAGCCTCGATAGAAGAATGCAAGAATAACCAAGAATATTAAAATAGTATGTTTGCATACCTAGATATAAGATGTAAAATATTTTAGGTTCTTAAAGAGATGAAAAAACTATATGAGGTCAGTAGATATCCTTTTTACCCCTATAAGTTCGATAGAGATCTAGAGATGCATATGCTCTAAATTACATTAAAAGATATGCAATTTACATTCATCAATCTAAATCACTTTATTTAAATATTGTAACCACTATTTTACTATTTTTGTTTAATTATTGAATATCCACAACCAATAGTTTTATTTTAATAGGATAATTTTGCAATTAGAGTAAATAATAGTAGTTACCCTTAATTCAAAGAAACTTTACTTTTTCACTTTATTACTTGATTCGTCATGTATACTTGCATATATTAAGTAGAGTTTGTTATTTTTATATAACAAAGAAAACCTAAGCATTATTTAGAGGAGATAAAACCTTAAATATTTTTATAATTCAAAATTGCACTATATAGTACCCCCATCAAGTTCCTCAGACCATGGAGGTTGATGAGAGTAGGAGGGCAACATTGATTGACGTTGTTTCATTATCCATTACTTTAGATTGCTTGATTGTTATTCGTAAAAAATTTCATCTACCTAATGACATAGTGATGGATATTCCTAAAACGTTTGATCGAGCACTGGATCTTTCAAGCGGGTTTATCATATTATATGAGATAATGTTACGAGCCAAGTTAAGGTCTCCTCTAGCCCAAGAGTTTCTTGAGAGTTATAGGACTTGTAGTGTCCCCTTGGCACAATTCTTATACAAGACTATCTCAATTATTATGGGCTTGACTATTTTTTATAGAGAGCATGTGTTCAGGCGGATTGTTAACCATTTCTTATAGATATGTAAGTTTAGAAGTGATTTTTGAGGGCGTGTTTTATGTAGAGGTAAAAAATGGCTGAATTTTTCAACACAAGACCCTTCTAAGCATTAATCAGACTCATTCTTTTTTATGAAGAAGGCCTTCCTAAAAAATTGGGGTGGTTAAAGGAGCTGCCAAACTTTCTTCACCTAGAAGATAATAAGATATTGAAAACTATTATTTTTTTGGATACAAAGATTCTTCAGGATGAGCTACGTTATATTAATTAGTATGTGCTGGAGGAAACAATTTTCAAAATTGGCCTTTTTATTCAAGCAGGAAGATATCCTATAGTTTAGTTGAAGAAGCCTAAGAAGGTTCATGAAGTAAGTCTCAATGCTTTAAGGTTTTCATTTAACTATCCTTTAGGAGGATAAAGGGAGAATGGATCCTTCTCCATAAAGAAGAGAAGAGTGAATGGTGGAGGAAGCTGGATAAAAGTAGATGGTTGAAAGAAGGAGGTGCTATCATTATTTTTTTTCATGCTTTTGCATCTGTCGGGAGAAATGGGAACTGGGTTAAGCAAGTTGAAAATAAAAATTAACGTCTTTGTGGAGGATCCAGGGGCTAAAGAATCCATTTTCTATCAGTATATTTGGAAGAAGTAGAGGGAAAGAAGGCGTGTTTTAGAAGGATGGCTGGAATGCTTAGTGGACCATTAGGTTGATGAGGTCAAGAAAAAAACTTCTAATGGTTGAATTAACTAGGGAAGAACATTGGGAAGCAGTATGGCTTTTGGGAGGCAATAATTCTCCTAGGGTGGATGGGATTATGGCTTTATTTTTTAAAGCTTACTGGAAGATTATGAAAGAAGACATTTGGAAAGATATAAGGAGTTTTATTGATAGTAGGGAAATGTCAGCCACATGGATGGACACTGATTATTCATATTCCTATGATATAAAATGCTATAGATCCTTCTAAATTTAGATTGATAAGCCTTTGTGAGACTATTTATAAGGTGGCTACAGGGATGCTTCTTAATAGATTAAAATATTGTCTTCTAATGATTATATCTGATGTGCAATTTGTTGTTGTACCAGGAAGACCAACATCTGATCACTCTTTGCTTACTCAAGAGATTTTTAATAAGTTTAGATATTCAGCATCCAAATAAGGATTAATGGCTTTTAAAATAGATTTGGAAAAAGCATATGACAACATGTGTCAGGCTACCTTGTTCCCAATGAATAGGTTTTTAGGATTTCTTCTCAAATTATCAAACTGGATTATGCAATGTCTAAGTAATCCTAGATTCTCAATTCTAATTAATGCACTGTGTAAGCAAGGTATGGGTTTAGGTAGGGGTGCCTTTGTCACATTAATTATGTATTATGTGTCAGAATTGTTATGAAAGGCTTTTTAAAAGAGAGGTGGGGATTTGGGGTTCAAAGCTGCATCAAATGCAGAAAAATTTCACACCTCCTTTATATTGATGAAGTTTTAATATTTGTTATAGCTTCTAACAAATTAGTGGGTAGGATTGATAGGATAATGGGTAATTATTGTCTTTAGACAAGGCAAAATATTAATAGAAGTAAGTATATGGTGATGTGTGGGAAGTTTGTAGTTGGTGGGAGGAAGAACATGTTAGAAATTTTATTGGGTTATAGAATGGTGAATGAGTTTGCTTACTTAGGAGTTTGGATAGCATTGAGAAGATTGGTAGCTTTTGATTTTCAAATTATGTTGCATTATGTCTTAGATAGATTAAATACATTTCTCTCTTTCAATTATTGGGAGGATCTCACTTATTAAATCAACATTCCTTGCACTTTCATCCTTTATAGTGTCCCATTCTTTAGTTTCTAGAGGGCTGTTGACTGACATTGATCAATTGTGCAGATAGTTCTTTTGGCATAAAGACTAAGGAAGAAAGGGCCTTCATCATGTCTCTTGGGAAGTTCTATCTTCTGATTGGAAGTGGAGAACTCACTTTTCATTTAGTATGATGTAGGCAAGGTCCTTTGATAGCAAGGTTGGCATGGAAGCTAATTCAAAACCTTGATACTTTACTTAATCGAACATTATAGAAAAGTATGGGAAGAATGTATATAATGGGGAGGTGAAGAGGTGAACTTCAGTAATATGGTGCATTCTGACATGAGGGGACTAAATTCTTTCTACCATTACTTAGATGGAAAGTGGCTAATGAGGCAAATATGAGGGTGTTGGGAGATGTATGGATAATGGACAAAAATCTAGAAGGATGGCCTATGTTCTATGATTATCAAAGTTTGCAAGGAATGAATGTTGCTTAATTGCTAAAGGAAAAAAGGTTAGTGGAATGTTATCGAATTACAATACCACTTTGGAGAGAAGATGGTCCACTATATTCAACAAGTTCTTATTTATCCAAACTTGATAGAAGATCAACCAGAGCTCTTGTATGGAAATTCTGAGAAAATAGTAATGGCTATGACTTATGAAATGATTCTTCAGTCAGATGCTATAGCAGTTGAAAGCATGAAGTGGATGAGGTATTTGAATTTGAGGCCAAGGGAGGCACTTTTTGGGTGGAGAATCAAAAGTAATGCTCTTCCTATGAATGCCTGGCTTGTATGTAGAAGGCTATAGGAGGGAAATTGAAGTCCAATATGTTGCTATCTTAATGAAGACATTGAACATATTACAGTTCATTGTAGGAAATTTCATGAAGTATTAGCAAAAATTAAATATTGAGGTATTTAAATTCTAGTATTTCAATCTTATTCTAAATGTCTGGAAGAGCCGGAAAGGATATCTAGAAGCAATCCTGGTATGGTAAAAATGTTTTATAGTGCTGTTTGGCATCCCCCACCCCTAGATTGGATCAAAATCAATGTGAATGCTTCTCTAATGAAATACTATACTGGTGCTATTTTCAGAGGTCATAAGGGATAGTTTGTTTTGGTGGTTGGAAAAAAATGAAACATTGGGATGCTGCTCATTTAGAGTTGGAAGCAGTCCTCTTCATTAGAGAACATATCAAAAGTTGGATGTTTCATTACAAGGGGATAATTAATGAGGGTTATAACTCTAATGTCATAAATTATTTTCAAGATTCTATGAAGAAGGTGAAGTGGCAGCAAGATGATTTCTGGAATAAGGAGCTTTGCTTCCTGAATGATTTTAATAATTTTTTGTTTCATCATACATTTAGAAAATGTAATAAAGTGGCGGATTGTTGTGCCACTTTTGCTTTAAGTGGTAGTTTTATCTTTGAGAGTTTTTCCTTAGATTGCATTCCTTCTTCTTTATTTTATTTGTTGAAGAAGGAATGTGATTGTTATATTTTTTCTTAGATGTTTGTATTAGCTTTTTATTTTAAAGCAATTTACAATCTTAAAAAAAAAAGAGCAAGAAATGCCATAAAACATGGTGTTTCAGTGGCATCACCTTTAGTTATTGTTGTATATGTTCTAGCTGTGACAATTTAATCACATTTCAAATTGATTCTAGAGAACTAGGATGCTAACCATCTTAGTGACCTGCATTACAAAAATTGGCTTCACTTTCATAGATTGGATAAAAGTAAATTTTGATACCTCTATCCTCAAATCTAACAAAGCAAGCATAGGTGGAGTTAGAAGAGATCATAAAGGTAGACTTATGCTAGCTTTTGGAAAGCAAATTCAGTTTTGTGATATTGTAAAAGTGGAGCTAATGGATATTATTATTATCAGGGGTATATTATAAGGATGGATGTATGAAAATCGAGGCATTATGATTGAATGTGATAATGTTAGCAATATAATGATTCAAAACTCTATCGAAAACTCAAATGGTAATGTAAGGACAACTTGAAGCAGGATTTATCTTTTTTGAATGATTTTAGCTAAGTTATTTTTCATTATATTTCTAGAGATTGTAATAAAGTGGCTGATTTTTGTAACTCTTATGCTATTTTAGGTAGTTTTCATTGGGATAATGTATTAGATAACAAACTTCCTTCAATAATATTAAATTTGTTGAGGAAGGAATATGATAGAGTTCTATAATGGAGTAGGTTTTAACTGCTCTTTTTATTATGAATAGAAATTGCAAATCTTTCAAAAAAAAAAGGGATAAAGCAAACTCATAGATTTAGCGAAACATGTATAAAATAAAAAGAAAGCTCATATTCATTTCATTCATATAGAAAAAAAATATAGGAGAATTAATAAAAATAAATGTCACCCATAAGGATTAATTGATATTCTCTATAATACTTCTTCTAACAACAGAATTGCTTACACGATACATGCTAAGATCTTCAAGTGAAAGTATCTTTCCCTTCTCAAGCCTCCCTTAGACTTTAATCTAATAGGAAACTAAAAGACACTTAAAAGTATAAGACACCACTAAAATGATAGAACTCCATTATACAAGAACTGAAAAACTATTTATAACAAGTGCAAAAATAGCCTTAGGCACTATGACGCTCGGAGTGTTAGCTTTATAGCATTATAAAATGAATTAGTGCCTCAATGCTATAAGGATTGTTCCGCTGTTGGGCTATGCTGATGTGGCATGGTTAACAATTGAATCAATGTATCTTTTGGCTGAGTGGGTAGGCTTCTCATCTTAGTAGCTGCTCTATCACAACACGGGAAATATTGAGTGATACAGAGCTTGAAAGTGTAATCCGACACTATAACATTCTGATGATCGGTTCTTCGACATTTGAATTCTTGAGACTCAAGTGCTGCAAAATGAATTTCTAGCACAATCAAACGACTTAATTTATCTAATGCGCATAATTATATTACTTTACCCTCCTAATTCTGCATACCAAACAGCCCCTTAGTGCCTAGTGCACTATCTTCTATCAAGACTACAATGAAACAAAACACTACATCACAACATCATGGGATATTATAGCCCTCCACAAGCATCACATCACCACGAAGATCTCTCTCCTACAAGGAAATAAAAAAAATAAATAAAAATGAAAAGTATAGTCACCAACAATAAATAAAAGATACTATCTCTCTCTCTCTCACTCTCTCTCTCTCTCTCTCTCTCTCTCTCTCTCTCTCTCAAGTCTGCTAGGAATAACCACACAATAGAAAAATGACTCCTATAACTATGAGTCATGATCCTCCTCCTCCTCCCCATCATCATCATCATCATCATCATCATCAGGCCGGGTCCAAACAAATGATTAGTGATCTGAATTCTCCATAAGGAGGCTCCATCTGAATAACCCCACTCAAGCCTCATTTAATTCGGTACTGTAATGGTAATATTTTCCTATAAACACAAGTAATGAGCTTTACATTCCCTACTCTCCTCAAAGAATTCAATCACACCCTCCATTTGCTCCCTTAACTCAGCCACCTACACAACTAAAGATTTAGGAATCCTATAACTCCTACTACTAATACAACTTGGCCTTATAGTTAAATGAGGCTCATAGGGCCACCATACTCTACATTTACTCTTTTAAATCTCCAAAATTTTCTTTTAGTGAAGGCTAAAACATGAAAATTTTTCTCTTCACTAGGATTTCCCCTCACACCAACATTTACACACAAACCATAAATAAGAGATGGACTGCCCAAGCCCCCCAAAGTATTGCCTTTAATAATGTAAGTTAAGAAAGAGTAAATAAACTTTCTCACATTAATAGTTTAGCTAATCTAAATGGCATAATTAAGAACAACATAGTATTTGGTTACCTCGTTAATGTTTTTACTATGCAAAAGTTGAGCAAGAATAAAGTTGAGCAAGAATAAAGTAATACCAAACTTTAATAATTAGTTTAAAACATATGTTATAAAATTAATAATTTTGTTCTCTCTCTTCTTCCACATAGCCCAACTATTAGGCTCACACAAAACTCTCATAAATTCCTTAGAATCATAGGCTCCAAAAAAAGGGGTGTGCTCATCACTCAAAATTTTGAAGCTTATGCAGATGACTGATGGTTATATGATTGAAGGGTAACCAATTACCTCGCATATAACACTTATTATCCACAATCTCTTTCCCATTATCAAAAAACTTTCTCATTATATTAACCACTACTATATAGGGTTCCTAACAAAATTGCTCCCAACCTCAGTTTACTATAATCTATATTACGTTCACATCCTGGTTTTGGAAGCCTCTCTCAGAGATCAACTATTTATTAACCACTATTTCCCACAAGATTTGCTAAACCTCAATAGAACTGAATCTATTTCACTTATCATAAGATGATGAAGCATGCTTCATATTACAACACATTTTTGGGGCCATTACTCACATATTTCAAGTAAGAAATGTGCAAGAACATTTAAAGAATGAGATAAATAATATAGTAAAAAAATATTAAACATACATATCTTATATATAAACTTCATAAGAACTATAGCACTCAAAAGGTTAATGTTGTGGCGCCTAAAAATATAAAAAATGATAATGAGTCAAACAAATAGATGCTACAGTGGTAGAGGACATGTAGTGTTGCGGAGTAGGTGTTGAAAAAAGAAGCGCCATCTTTTTGACTAGTGAAAGATAGTGATGCTTGACACATACAAGAGTTTTGGCACTGATAAAGACAGTTGCTGTGGTACTTTAACTAACAAAATAATGATTTTGAACTAAGACTACGGTGCTAGAAATAACACTATGGTGCTCAATAAAGTGTCATAATAAAAAATTTATGAAAGTATGACTTATTGACTACACTTCCATTAGTACCATACAAATAATGAACTAATGCTGCAATGCTTGATAGAATAACACTGAGGTGATAGGTAAGGCAAAATAGCATTGTGATGTTAATTGATATAACACTATGATGGTGTAACCTAAAAAATTTTCTAGAGACTTAAGCACTACAATGTTATTTTTGAATGCTGAGATGCTTGGCATGCAAATGCTATGACACTTTAAATACTAATGCTACGATGCTAGATAATTTTTTAATTAAGAAAAATTTTCTCAAGATACTTATCATAACTTAGTCAAATTCAAATTTAATATCATTTTCATAAATACTTTAATCACACATCTAAAATACAAGCAACAAAATAAAATTTGAAAACACAGAAACAGAATTACTTTGCTTCCTAAAAAGTGCTAAATTTATAGTCTTAATCCAAACTTTTCTGGATATGTCACTTTCACTGTAATGAATAACCAATACTTCTCAATGGTCTCCACTTTGCTCTTTAGATTAATTTCAATATTACGGGGCAGGGCTCCATGAGGTCTACTACTAAAAGAAATTGTAAGTTATCATAATTAATTTTTTAAGTTTTTTATTAAAGCATCTTGACTTTGCAACTCGGTTCCTAATTGAATCACAACCTCTTCCAAAGGTGATTTCCTCTCTCTATATTGATTATTTTGGTTAAAACTGAGGGGATATGAAGGTCTACAATTTACTACAGGTTGTTGTGGATTATTCCAATTTTCTCCTTGATTAAATTGACGTGCATTCTTTTAATTTTTACCACAAATATTATTTTTTGACAAAATAAAATTAGGGTTGTTCCTCCAACCTAGATTATATTTCTTGGAATAAGGATTGTTTTGTTTTCCAATTAAATTCACATTCTCAATGCCTAGTGCATTACTATCATCTATAGAATCTAAATCATGATCCTCAAATTGTATAGATGATCCTGACCCTAAACTAACAGTAATAGTATCTAACTTTTTAGAAATTGTATCTACCATAGCAGTCCAAATAGATAATGAATCTAATTCATAAACACTATATACTCTCCTAGGATTAACCCTATCAGAAGGCCTATGAAAATTATTTGTAGCCAGTTCATCAATTAATTCATATGCTTCCTAAAATGGCTTAGACATCAAAGATCCTCTAGTTACTGTATCTATGATAGGCCTAAGGGATTCTACCAATCTATTAAAAAAAGAATGAATAACCAACCAATCCAGTAAAGCATGCTAAGGGAATTTCCAAAGTATTTTCTTAAATCCCTCCCAACTTTCTTAAATTTATACTACTTTAAACTGGGCAAAAGATGTAATGTTATTCCTAGGATTGGTAGTTTTTGAAGGTGGGAAACACTTACCGTGTACCAACTCTTTCTAAGTAATTATAGAGCATATAGGAAAGGATTTCAACCACATATTAGCTATGTACCTTAGAGAAAATGGGAATTATCGAAGTCTAAAGACATAATCGCTGACACCAGTATATTTGAATTTTGCACAGATTTTTAAGAAACTAGCTAAATGTAGGTTGGTATCCTGAATAGTAGTTCCCCAAAATTGGAAATTTTTAACCATCTAAAATATGGTTGGTTTTAGTTCAAGATTATTGGTGTAGAAAGTAGGTCAATTGATACTCTGATGGATTCCTTCTACTATAGGGTTAGTATACTCTCTAAGAGTTTATGATGGTCTTGATCTTGTGCTTGTTCAGATATCTCTAAAATATTTTTAGTTTTTAAAAATTTTTAAGGGTCCTTACTATCTAAAAATCAAATGAGGGCTTCTGACTAGATTTATAAAGTATGCAATAATAATGCATCAAAATAAAGAAAAAAACTAAACAATCAACAAAATAAAACATTTTTGTCTTTTCAAAAATTTATCAAAAATTAAAAAAAAAATAAAGATATAGGATACAAGTAGGTCTTAATATGTACTTGTTTCAATAATATAGTTTAAATATGCAATACAAATGTTACTTCCCCATCATCAACATAAAAAACTTGATGTCATGGGCTGTGATCGGTTTGAGCTATACATAGGGCTAATGTGTAATATGAATATGCTAAGGTTTCCTTTAATATAAAAATAATGAAAGCCCACTAGATACATAAGCAAACATGCCGATCAAGTAATAAAGTGATAGAGAAGAGTGTTAATCCCATGCGGAAGTGTCTGCTTAATTATAATTAAACTATCACTATCTAATTAAGATGCATAATTTGTCCTACTAATTGTAAAGAAGTTTTTTTAGTTTTTTCCACATAATGGATATTTACAAGAAAAATAAATACTAATATTAATAAAGTGTTTTGGACTAATGAATATAAAATAGCATAGTATTCCTAATGAGTCTTTTTATTTTAGATCTAGATTAGAGTATGTGCATCCCTATATCTCTATAAAGCTTGTATGGGTGAAAGGAATGATTATGGCCCTCCTACAATTAAAATATCTCTATAGAACCTAAGAGGTATGCAAATAATGGATCTTGTTTAACATATTATATCTATGTATGCAAATATTCCAATTCATCTCTCTTATTTGTTTCAGTATTCCTCCGTTGAGGCAATATATCAAACTAGATAAAAAATATACACATGGACATTATTTTCATTAAATTAAAATATGAGATATTGAAAACATCTAGAAACTAATTCATAACATAAGAGTCTATATTAGTACTTGTTATATGTTTACACCATTAGCCCAAAACTCAAAGATTCAGCCAAACATTGATAACACAAGAAGTAAACTCATATTCATTTCATTCATATAAGAAAAAAATAGAGGAGAATTAATATAGATAATGTCACCCATAATAATTAAATAATATTGTCCACACTATATATTTCAATAACATTAGTGCTTACACAATACAAGCTAGGTTCTTTAAGTAAAGGTATCTTGCCCTTCCTTGCCTCCCTTAGACTTTACTCTAAGGGTTAAAGAAAGACACTTGAAAGTAGATGATTCCACTAAAATGATAGAACTCTATTTCATAAGAAATGAAAAACCATTTATAACAAGTACAAAAATGTCCTCAAGTGGTATAACTTTTAGAGTGTTTGCGACATTATAAAATGAAGTTGCACATCAATAATGTTAGGCTTGCTTTGCCTCAGTGCTATACTGACATATCATGGTTTACTATTGAATTAATACATCTTTTTGTTTAGATAGTGTGGTTCCCCATTTTCATAACTACTCCACCACGGTGCTAGAAATGTTGAATGCTGTGGTGGATGAAAGTATAGTTTGGCACTGTAACATTAAGATGGTCAATACTCTAGTAATCAAATTCTTGAGACGCAAGTGCTTTAGCATGGAATTCTGACACAACATCACTTTGATACAGCATGGCACTGACATTGGCTCCACCGTGGTGTCGATCTTCATAAAATTCTAGAGTGGAAGGTGTTATAATGTCTGAATTTTGCACTGGGGCATTATAGATGAGAATAATGTAGCATCAATTTTTAAGCACTATGGCACTCATGCAACACTTATGAATTTTAGCTTTCTCTTGAATATTTCCTGCATAAACATAGTAAAAATAACCAATTTTCTCTAAATTTTAACATAATAAATAGTATAGAAATTACACTTAACAACTGTGATTGCACTTTAACAGATGGCCTGCTCTGATTGGTTACTTAATTAGTAGTTGGACCCTCAGAATAGTAGGATTAATTTATATCCATTCAATCAAATATCGAATGGTTCTGAATTAGGAACTCAAAATAATAGGAGAGGCATATGGTGTAAGATTTGACTTGATTAGAATCGTCTATTCCATTTGAAATAAATGGAGGGCTCTAATTTTATCATCCTCCTCCCACATCATTTCTTAGATAATGATGTAAAATTCTTTGATCAATAGGCTATACTTTATGGAATTGCTAGGAATTTGAATTTAGAGGGTCATCCATGAGTGAAACTACATTCTAGTGACTAGATGGCCTTGGATTACAAGTTAACTTCACACTTTCCTGAACCTAATGTAAATGAATATTAGGTGTGGATGATACTTAGATTTAATAAAGAATTAAGGCTAGTTTCACTTGAATTACACTTTACTAATCCTCAAGAGTAGAAAATTGGAAGGTTATGTATTAGAATTTGATTGATCAGCCAGAGTAACAAATCAATGCTTAGTCAATTTCACTCAATAAATGGCTAGAGGTAATGGCAAGCTTGGGAACTCAAGGGAATTCGCTGGGGAGTATTTCAAATAAAATGAATAAAACCTTTATTCTTAGAAATTTGAAGTATTTATAGGCACTAGCTACATAACTTGGCTAGGTACTTCCATCTCAAGCCACTAATTTAGTTGGGTATTTGAGAATATGGTTCAAATATAGGTTCTAAAAGATTTGAATGCATATGGTTAGTTGTTGAGTTTATTAGAGGTGAACCAAGGAAATTAGAAGCTATTTTCCTTATTTTTTAGCCACTTCAGGCCACCACATGGCCTAAGCTCTCTTGGCTAGGTGTCTGAAAGGTTATAGAATAAAGTGCTTAGGTTTGGCTAGTCTGGTGTGTTATAGATTTGAAAATGATCTAATGGATTATAGTTCTTAGCATTTGGGTTTCCTCAGTTGGCTGACATAGGTTAGCATATGGGCTGGGCTGGCCATGATTGGTGCATTGGGTCCCTACACACCTAATGTAAGTGATGGTTTAGTCTGATTTTACTTTGGCTAAAATTTGGCTCATAGAAAACCCTTTTTGGACACTTGGGTCAAGCCATATTGCTAACCCAAGTGGACCTAAGGGTTAGAATAGCTAGGTTTAGTCCTTGGCTGCCTAATGGACAATCCAAAGGGGTTTGGTGGCCATGGATTGACCTATCTCATTTAAATTTATAATTGGAGGCTTTAGGGTTAGTTTGGTTAACATATGTTGACATGATAAACCAAGCTTGGCCAAGCCTTGGGGTTTGGTTCACTTTAATTTAAATGATATGTGAAACTTGTTGGAAGAGGTCTTAGGCCATGTCAAGATCAACATGCATGAAATGTCATTTAAGTGGGCTTTAGATCAAATTAGTTTTATATTTAGTGTAAATTTTGTACTATTTTCTACCTTTAAATTTAGTGAAAATATGGAGTTTTAGTTGATGTTGTGCAAGAAATGCTCGGGAAAAGGAGAACAAATTCCTAAATATTGAGCCAACGCCACAACACTCCAACTGCTAACACCACAAGGTATTTAAGAACTTGGTGCCAAATCAAGGAATTTCATTGTTGGAGCCTCAAGAATAATGGCAAATAATTCAGTTCCTTGGGGGAGCAGTGGTCAGTACCGTAGCCTTTCATAGCTCTACAACGTCAGAAAGTTATGAAGCAACAGCTGAATATTAGGAATTTGAGTGCTAGAGTGCCAAACATTATAATACGTTAGTTTTGGATTACACATTCAATCCCTACAACTCTAAACTTGTGTTGTACCATGGTGGAGTAATTAATAAATGATGGAGCTACACGGAATCAATTGAGTGACACACTAATTCATCTAATTGGTTAGATAAGTTAATATAGCATCGTAACAGAATAAGCCCAACAGTGCTGATAGATTAATTCATCTTATAACATTATAGTACAACCATTTTGAGCTACGTGGTGCATGAGGCCAATTCTGCACTTATTCTAAGTAATTTTTTAGCTCTTTTATTTAGGAGTTTTGTCACAGAGTCGAATAAATTTTTAGTGCGGTTCTTTAGTTCCCCCTTAGATTAAAGACTAAGGGAGGCTAAGGAAGTGCAAAATACTTTCATTAGAGATCTTAGACTATCTTGTGTAAGAAATCCTACCTTTAGTAGAGGAAAGAGTGTGTAGAAGTTCATTTGTACTATCCTGGTGAAATTTTTCCTTACTATTTCTCTTATAACTTTTCTTCTATGATTCAAATGAAGATATGTTTTTTTTTTGTATTTTCTCTATATCTATCAATTTTTTCCATTTTATGCTATTGATGTGAACACAATGTAAGTACTAATATAGTCTCCCGTGCCTTAAATGAATCATGGATTTTTTCATTATCTCCCATTCATAATTTAATATATAGTGACCATGTGTATAGTTATTATCTAGTGTGATATATTTCCTCAATGGAAGAATATTAGAACAAATAGGATTATTGGAATGGCATGTTGGCATGCCTAAACATAGGTTGTTAAGCCTTCTAGGTTCTATGGAGATATTAATATTATAGGAAGGCCATAAACCTCCCTTTTCATCTCTATTTGCTCAATAGAGATCTAGAGATGCACATGCATTCTTTATTTAGTTGGATATATTTTATATATTGGTATCTCATCATCTTTTGCATTCTTTGTAATTGGGAGAAACTAAAATCTCTTCATTTTGGTTTAGTAGGATAAGGTTTGCATTTATAATAGACAGTACTTGTTAGATTGCAATATAACAAAATACTTCCTTGTGGTGTTGACACTCTGTCAATCACTTTATTAATTGATTGACATATATACTAGGATATCTAGTGGGCAATCTATATTAAAGAAAACCTAAGCATTAATTGACCCCAATGCATAGTTTATTTCATACACGGAATTAGCTATTCATGATCTCGTACCCATGCATCAAGTTTTTTTGTATCATTTCAAGGGAAGTAACATGTGCATTACAATTTTAAACTATATTATTGAACTTGTTGCATATTTAGGCCAAATTGTATCCTTTATCTTTATTATGTAATTTTTGTTAAAATTGTTGAAAAAGAAAAAAAAAGTTGTTTGTTAGTTATTGTTCCTTACCTTTTAGTGTATTGTTGTCACATGCATAATAGATTTAGTAAAATGTCCTTACTATTTGATTCTAAAATTAAAAGGAACCTAACAAAAAATAATAGAGCCAAATAGACTTTAGCTTAAGAGATGTCTGAACTGGTATAAGATCAAGACCATCCAAGTTCTCTAAGGAAATAAACTAATCCTATAGTAGATGGAATCCATCAGAATATTAATAGACCTACTATTCAGCCTAATAACTTTGAAAAAAAACCTACCAAAAATTAGATGGTTCAAAATTTCTAGTTTGGGGGAATTCTTTTTTAGGATCCCAACCTACACTTAGCTACCTTCATAAAAATTTGAATAATATTCAAGTATAATAGTGTCAGATGATGCAAATAGACTTATTTATTTCCATTTTCACTAAGAGACAGAGCAAATATGTGGTTGAATTCTTCTCCCAAAGCTCTATAACCACTTGGAATGAGTTGGCACACAAATTTCTTGTTAATTATTTCTCACCTTCTTAAATTGCCAATCTTAGGAATGATATTATATATTTTGATATGTTTGAAGAAGAGTTAATTTATGAATGTTGGGAGAGATTTAAGAAAATACTTAGGAAATGCCCTAAATATGCTTTATCCAATTTGTTGGTTATTCAAACTTTTTATAATGGAATTCTAGGATCCCTTAGGCCAACATTGATGCTACAGTAGGAGGATCTTTAATATCTAAGCCATTTGACAAAGCCTATGAATTAATTAAGGAAATGGTTATAAATAATTTATAGTGACCTTCTAATAGAGAGAATCTTAATAGAGTAATTAGAGTTTATTAATCAGATGCTTTGTCAATCCTTACTGCTCAGGTAGCTATTATATCTAAAAAGTTAGATTCTATTAGAGATAGTCAAGGATCAAGATCACCTATACAATTTGAAGAGCATGATTTAAGTTTTGTTGGAGGGAATAATATTCAAGGGATTGAAAATGCGAATGTGATTGGAAGACAAAATAATCCCTATTCTAATACTTACATTCCATCTTGGAGAAACCCCCCTCATTTTAAATGGTCAAATAACAATGTTGGTGGTAACAATCAGCTGAAGGCAAGTACATTAAATCAAGGAAAAAAATTAAATAATCCTTAGCAGCGTGTAGTAAATCCTAGGATTTCTTATCCTCCTGGTTTTAATCAAAACAAGCAATTCAGAGATAGGATGACACCTATGGAAGAGGTAGTGATTTAATTGCTAACTCAATTACAAATTCGAGCTACTTCAATAAAAAACTTGGAAAATTGATTAGTTCATTTTGCAATAACTTTTAGTCACAGACCCCTTGGATCATTACATAGCAGTTAATCCAAGGGAGAAATGGAATGATCTTAATGCAAACCACCTGAGGAGTGGTAGTGATGCAGCTCAGCCAAAATAATAAATCTTGGCAAGCCAGGCTGCAGACTATAAATTTAACGCTGATGGGAGGCAACCCTGTTCTAGTTTATATTTAAATTTCTTTTTAGTTATATAGTTCTTCTCTTATGTGTTATATTATTTTTATTTGGTAATAATCTTTCTTTACTTTTATTTAAATTATTTTTTTAATGAGTAATTTATATTTTATTAAATTCTTATTTATGCTTAACTATTAAAATTATCCTCTACATAACACTTGTACTTTGACTACTTATTTATCCAAAATAAAAATAGTGATTAAAAATTATTTAAAATTAATAATAGTAATAAACCTCAGATGACAATTTGAATGAAAGTATAGTAATACATAGTTTAAAAATATAGTAATTAGCTAAGAAAAATATTATTCAAAATCATTAATATGTACTCCATGTATGAAAAAAGTGAAAAAAAAATCAAAAGAGAAAATGGAAAAGGAAAAAGTTGAATACAATAAAAAATTAGTATCTCTTGAAGCTCAAGTCCAAAAGGCATCCTAATACATAAATCAAATAGGATAAGATAAGTGAACCAATACATATGATGGTGTACTGTTTGATTAAAAAGTATTGTTGTTTTTGAAAAGATTAATTATCTTTGGGTGATTTAATTTCTTAAATTTGAATTTTAAAATTGAATGCATTATTATGAACGATATATCATCTCAAGAGATGAGCATACCATTCCTTAATGGGTTCAATTTACAGAATTAAAATTTTATCCTGATTATCATAGTCAAATTCAAGTAAGAACTACATATGACCCTGGAGGGTCAAAATGATTATTCACTCAAGTATTTAGCCACATTAATTTGGATAAATTATCATTAATTTTATAATCAAAGTTACAAAAATAATTGATATATCTTCTTGATGGAGGAAAATATTAATTATTATTGATTGTTTGAAAATGATGATAATGATCATTAATTTTGACTTAAAATTTTCCAAAGATAATTAATTAAGTTTTAGAAAAATTAATTTTTAAAATTTTATTTGATCTGGATTTCTAAATCTCATATGAGCGCAAGCCCTCATAGTTAATTGCATCGTAAGAAACTGGAGTTTCATACAAATACTCTCGATTAAAATAACGGTAGAAATTTTATTTTAAGATTTCAAAGTTTGATATCAAAAAAGGTTTCCAACTGGGATTCAATCGAGATGAGCACTTATTTCTAGAGGCCAAGAAAAGAGTGGTAGGAGGTGTTTTGAGATTTTGAATCACTTCAAAAACATCCCATCCTATCCTAAGTGTTGGGCTTAAATTTGAATTGAAAGATATTTAAGTTTGAATTGTTAATTTTATTAGAAAATTGGGATTCAATTTTCGAAGGTTGAGGTCTTATAGACTGAGCCTGCCTCAGAACCTAAATCTAAATTGGGTACAAAAAATTAGTAACCCGAACCTAGCTAATACAATGCAGGATCTGGACTTACCCGAACCTTGATTGGGGAGCCACCTAACCACCTAAATGCTTTAAAACTATGAGTCCAGTCTTTTACATTAAAGTGGTAGGGACATTACTTTAAGCTATTTTTTTGAGAATATGGCCGACATCTAGAGCAGTCTTTAATTGGCCCTTTGACTTATGTTGGATAGTATGAAGCTTAAAGTACTTACAATTAAACTTTTGACTCATTTTAATTTATTTCTAATGCAATGCATGCTAGTTAACTCACTAGATGCTTGAATCAAATATGAAGAAATTTTAAAAAGGCTTAAAAATAGGTTTTTCCCTAGAGATTGCACAGATTCCCATTGATAAATCTACACCTTCATAGGCCAGGTGGTCTGTCAGAACCTGCAGGCGGGGAGGTGCCTTACAAAGGAAAAAATATGCAACAACATGCTATGAGAACTCCTGGAGGTCCCAGGCTCACTTCTTAAAAGCCTTAGAGTTTCTATATTGTCTTTAAAATTTTAATTTGATTAAAGTAGAAAAAGTTTTTACGATCCCTCACGAGCCTTTGATCGGGTTCTAGGCAAATCATAGATCGACATGCAAGAGCTCCAAAAAACTACTAAAAGCTTATAATCCTATATCACAATCAACATGAAATAATCAATAGGATAATTAAATAAATTAAATAAATAAAATTTTTATAGGTAAATGACTTATAATAATATAACCCAGGGTCTGTAGAAAGTAAAGTGGTCGGGTACCACTAACGACAACACTGATTCTACTCCTAAGACTCAAGTGACTATGATAACTGGGATTCTTCTTGCTTTTCACTTCTTTATCCTTCTATGAGTTCCTTAGATCCAACTAGTCCAGATATCAAAATGAAAAGAAACATCCCCTCGAAATGGGTATTTCTTTTCCCTTTGGATATTTGAAATTATCCTAATTTAGTCTTCCAAATGGAGGAGAACTCTCCCCTAAGGGATATTTTCTCCTCTTTGAAATTTAAGTTGGATACTTATAGATCACCTCTCAAAAATCACTTTGATTTACAACTCAATAAATTTGAATTACATTTAATGAAAATTAAAAATCTTGACTTGAATAACGTATTGGGTTATCCTATGCAATTATATTTAAATCATCTCAAGCAGTTAATATAATAAAATTTAAAATACTCAAACAACCAACACTTGGCTATGATCTTTTAATTTTTAAAGGGGGACTTAACATTCTAGAGCACCTACAAAAATTTGATTAACTTAAATTTAATTTTGCCCCCTTTAATTTTAATGCCCTATATGAGCATAGCCACATACATAAGATTGTATTAGCATTTAAATCACCCCTAATCTAAGGGTAAACCTAACACCCATCAATTACATCACAGAATTTAAAAACTAAATAAACTATTACAGTAATATTAACAACCAGCATGCAGTGAAAGCTCAAAAATCCTGGCACACAGTAGAAAAATAAACACCAGCCTAACCTTGATCTAGAAGTGGTGTCCTAGCAAATCATCTAAGTGTGTGTAGCTGATTGTGTGGTTTAGATATGTCCTATCTCAGGTAATCTATTTATGTTTTCTAAGGTTTATATTTGTTGAAGTTTGGAGGGGAAATTTGGTTAGAGTTCAAATATTAGTGTGTTAAGTTTATTTTAAAATGTATTTTTATTGTTGATTAATTAAATGAATTTAAGTAGTTAGAAATAAAATGACCAACATATTTTAATATTTAGATTAGTTACTGATTTTAAAAGTTTGAATTAATTTAAGTTTTCTATCAACCAGTTTGTGGCATTGTTCCATAAGACTCAAGGAACAAAGCCTCCTTAAGACATGTAGCCCCGCAGCCTGGAGTAGTCCATCCTAAAAATTTGGTTGATATAATTAAATTAATGATTTTAAGTTTGATTAGATAGTTAATAATCAATTAATTATAAGTTTTAACACTCCATTGAATTTAATCGTGGCGTTGTGCTACCATGCTCGAGAAATAAAGCTTCTTTAGGACACATAGCCCCGCAGCCCAGAGTAGTCCATCATAGAAACTTCATCTTTGGAGTGGTTGTTGTGTATTAAGGTATTTGTTGAGTAATTTTAACATTTACTTCACATTTTTTGGAAATTTAAAATTTATTATCAAATTTTAAAATTTTCTAGATTATTTTTAATGTATTAATTAAGGGGTTTAAATGAGACTTTTATATTCAAAGATATTTCTAGAGTTTTGATATTTTTGTTAAATATTATATCAATTAGTAATTAGACTTTGAGTTTACTGGATTTGGATTTCTATGGAGAGTTATGAATTTTTTATATTTCAATTAAAATTTTAATTGAATTTGACAAAAAATTAACTTTTAAATTTTAAGTTATTTTTGATGATTTGTATTTTTAATAAATATTAAACCTTTCATGGAGTACTATGCCTTTACGTTTGTTCAATTTAGAGTTTTCTACAATTAGTTATGATTTTTCAAAGTTTTTATATTTATTCGAACTATTTAATTTTTTTAATTAAGGGCCTTTTAATGATTTTACTCCAAATAAACTCTCAACTCCTTGAAATCAACTCCAAAGGTCAGGAATGACCTAAAGAGAGATTCCTTAAGTGTTTAGAAATTTTATGAAATTTTTAATTATTTTTTAATTAATTAAATAAATTAAATATTAATTTTTACTTAAAATTAAATTATCCTCAAAATTGAAGTCAAATTAAAGTGATTTTAATTTTTTTTATTAAGGATTGAATTTTGGTTAATTTGATATATTATTTAGAATTTTTGGATTTAATTTGAATTAATTATGATTTTTTGAAGTTTGGCTAATTAATGGGTTTTTTAAATGACTTAATTATGAAAGTTTTGATTATTTTGATCCAAACTTTTTCTAAACTGCCTGGAATCTCTCTCAAAGGTCAGAGATGACCCATTGGACTGTTTTCAGGAGTTTAGAATTTATTTGGATTTTTTATAGTTTTTAATTATTTTATATCTTTAATTATTAATTTTTCCTAAAACTTAAATTAAAGTTAAACTAAAAGTCTAGTGATGGGGCTTTTATTTTTCCTAGACAAAGGATTAAATTATGGAAATTTTGAGATATTATTTATAATTTTTGGATTTAATTTTGATTTATTATATTTGTTTGAATGTTTTTGGTCCTAAAAAGGACTGAATTTTGATTAACCTAATTTTTTGACCTAATGACCTCCAAATTCAGTAAATTTGGACCTAAGGTATAAAATGTCACTAAGTTCAAAGTTCTGAAGTTTCATCCCTATTAGATATGTGTATAATTTCCTATAATTTTTCTAAGTTAACTCGACCTTTTTCTTAATTATTTTCCATAGGTTTCTCTAGAGTTCAAATGGGTTTGAAATTTTTGTCGCCTAACCCTGGGACATATGCAATCATACAACATCAATTAGATAACCTAATTCTACTAATTTGGAAAGTTATGAATTTTCAAAGTTTTGGATCCAAAATGGACCTATCACTTTGAAAATTCATATCATAGAAATCAGGTAAACATCTGGTCCAACAAAAATTATAGATGATGCTTAAGATGTCTAAATATGTTTCACCCAAATTTGGGTCCAATTTAACCACTGGATTGTGAGAAATTTGCTACAAATGGATTTTAAATAAACTATCATAACTCACAATTCAGTTATTAAACTATCTTAATTTTAATTTTAATAAATAATAGGGCTTAAGACCTTTTCAACGAGCCCAAGAACACCCAATTTGGTGAAACATTGGATTTGCTATGAATTTTTGAAGTTCTAGCTATTTAAAATATCTTTTTTATTAATTTTTTAATATTAAAACGGTGGCGACATGTGTCATGCATCTGACAGCCATGAGCGATTTTGGCTTATGCGACATGGCTTTCTGTGATCCATCCGATCACGTAGAAGGATTGATTGGATGGCTCATATTGAGCGAGAACAGTTCAGTTCAAAATGCACTAAAATTTTTAAATAGAAATAACTTTCGATCCAACTGTCCAAATTTAATGAAATTTGAAACATAGGATTTTGGTACCCTAATCTTGCAACCCATGGAGTTTCAAGGCTCCATGCATTGAGATTTGGAAGAAATCAAGGTTTGATCATATAACTTAAAATGGGGATAACATACAATCCAAACATCAGATTTTAATGTTCTTAGGCTTGTTGAAAAGCTGGAGAAGTCTTCTATAACTTTACTGAAGACCTTAAGAACTTTTAATAACTAGATTTAAATCTAGTGTTGAAATTCTCCTTTCTCTCTCTTTCTGTCTCTCTTCTCAAAATGGGGTTTTTGAGCTTTGGAAAGGATGGGGGAAAGGTTTGGAGAGTCTTAGAAATTGCTGGAGAGGTTGGATGGTGTATGTCATGGGTTGAAGGCGTTTTGACAAGAAGTATTGAGTGAAATGAGGTAAATCCATGGCTTTGAGTTAAGTTTTGATATTATCCCTTCATCCCCTTGGTTTGGATGGATGTGATTGATTGAGGAAGGCTTGGATGCTTTCCAAGTGTCATTTGGATTGCTTAAAATCAGAGGAGATGGCCGGAGTTGAAAGTGGCATGGCCACTAAGCTCTCATGAAAGCTAGTTTGACTATTTGACCATTCTTAACCAACTTGAATGTTTGTGTTGATTGGTTTGACCAATTAACCAAACATGTTGACTGGTGAGGTGGCATGGAGGGAAGGTTTGAGTGGTGGGATGGGTTGGAGAGGGTTTAAAGCTTAAGGATTGGGATTTCAAAGAGGAATATGAGAGCTTAAATGACTTTGACCAAGTCTTTATGAGTTGACTTGGTCAAAGTAAGTTTTGTTTGGCTTATAGTGAGTTTGGTTATTCTCAAAGTATCAAAGAAGTTATTATGGTCAACCCTAGTTGACTTGGTCAACCAGGTTTACCCAGGGTCTGGGTTTGGGACCAACAGGTTTATTTTAACATTTGGAGTTAAATAGAGGTGGTTCCATCTAAAGATAGGGTCATTTGATTTAAAATAACTATTCATACCTCTAAGGGGTATTTTGGTCATTTGAGTTTTTCGACCAGGATCTATGTTTGAGTCTAATGTCCTCTTAATGATGATTAGGATGTATTGGAAGAGTTTCCGGTTTTATTTGAAAAGACTATGTTAGAGTTTAAAGAAAACTCCAAAATTGCCCTTTATAGGCATTTTGGTCATTTTGACCCTTGGTGAACTAGAGGTCAAAATGGATCCACTAAAATGTAGTTTAGTGTTCAGCATATGATAATGAAGGGTCTAGATGTGATCAAAAAGTTTGGAGAAGGCTCCAAGGTCAAAATCCACTAGGTAGCAGGTCTAGTGGCATAAACCATAAATATTTGAAGGTTTTACAGCCTCTGGTCTTCAATTCAATTTCTATGGTTAATGACTTCAAAATGAGTTCAAATTTGGAGGATAGACCCTAGGGGCATGCTTAATCAATATGCAATTGATATATCATGAATTGAGGGTCATTTAACTAGGGTTTGAAGTGTATGGAAAATTACTAGAAAAGGCTTTCAAGACAGGGCCTTTTACCCTTGGATTTTGGTTTGGAAATCTAGATTTAAGTTGGATTTCTGATTTGATTGTCTGAATTTGAATTATCCACATCACTCATAATCAATTAGATGATTATAAATAGATGGATAGGATTAGGGCTTAGATTGGTTTAAGGTCTGGATTGATCCTAGGGTTTGGATTGTTCCTATTGACCTCATACAAAAATGAGGTCAACAAATAGACCCTCAATATGTGCAGTATAATGAAATTCTACTGTACATATTGGTGTTGACCGAATTGAAAGGTTAAACTAGAATTTTCATTCTGAAGGAAAGTAGAAAGCCATTCCTAAAGAATCAAATTTGAATTTATAGGGTAGTGTCACGGAGGGTGTACTTTACCATTAGTGGGTCTAATCCTAAGGAAAGGAGAAATCTAACCTTAGAGGAAAAGAATATCTGGGTGATCATATAAGAAGGAAGAAATCCTAATTATGGAGGACTGAGTTTGAATTTTGATACTAGGGTAATGCCGAGAGGGGCGTACTCTACCACTAGTAGATCTAATCTTAAGGAAGGGAAGAACCTAACCTTAAGGAAAAGAAGTTTATATGATCATATAGAAAGGAAGAACTCTTAACTATAGATGATCGAGTCTGGATTTTGATTCTAAGGGAAGGGAAGGCCTAACACTAGAGGATTGAGTTTTGAATAAATATTAGGGTAGTGCCACTAAGGGCGTAGTCTACTACTAGTAGATCTAGTACTAAGGAAAGAACCTAACCTTAATAAAAAGAAGCTTAATTTTGAAATTTAAAATTGAAATTGACACTTAGATGGTGCCATAGAGGGCATTCTCCACCATTAGGATGCCTAAACCTAAGGAAGAAAAGGATCTATCCTTAAGTGAAAGGGGATTAAATGATCATATAGGAAGGAAGAACTCCTAACTATAGAGGATCAAATTTGAAATGACTCCAGTGTAGCGCCATGAGGAGCGTACTCTACCACTGGTAGATCTAATCCTAAGGAAGGAAAGAATCTAAACCTTCAGAAGAATAAGATTGAATGATCATATAGGAAGGAGGAACTCCTAATTATAGAGGATCAAGCTCGAATTGATACTTGGGTAGTGCCACAACGGGCGTACTCTACCACTAGTAGATCTAATCCTAAGGAAAGAAAAAAAACATGATGACTCACATCTGTCCTTCAGGAAAAGAAAACTGGAGGACCCTATGGGAAGGAAGCATTACTTCCCATAGAGGATTGGATCTAGATTTAGAATTTAGGATGGTGCCACAGAGGGAGTGCTCCATCACTAAAGGATGATCTCATGGAGAGAAAACTTGCTCTACATGAAAGGTTAAATCTAGAATTTATAGTTAGGATGGTGCCACAGAGGGCATGCTCCATTAATAGTGGATCTAATCCTACGATGAATCACATCTAACCTTAAGGAAAAAAAATGGAAGATCTTGTGGGAATGAAGTATTACTTCCCACAGAGGATCGGGTTTAAAATTTGAAACTAGGATGGTGCCATAAAGGTCGTTATTCATCACTAGTGGATGATCTTGTGGAGAGAAAACTTGCGATACACAAAGAATCAAATTTAGATTTTGAAACTAGGATGGTGCCACAACTGGTGTACTCTATCTCTAGTGGATGATTATGTGGGGAGGAAACTTGCTCCACATAGAGGATCGAATAAAGATTTTGAAACTAGAATGGTACTACAAAGGGTGTACTCCATTAGTAGTGAATGATCTTATGGGGAGGAAATTTGCTCCACACAGAGGATCGAATCTATATTTTGAAACTAGGATGATACCATAGAGGGTGTGGTCCATCACTAGTGGATGATTATATTAGGAGGAAACTTGCTCCATACAGAGAATTGAATCTATATTTTGAAATTAGGATGGTACAATAGAGGGTGTGTTCCATCACTAGTGGGTGATCATGTGGGAAGAAAACTTTCTCCACACAGAGGATCAAAATTAAGTTTTTGAAACAAGGATGGTGCCACAGAGGGTGTACTCCACCACTAGTGGATGATCATGTGGGGAGAAAACTTTCTCCATACATGGAATCGAATCACGAATTTGAAACTAGGATGGTACCATAGAGGGTGTACTCCATCACTAGTGGATGATCATGTGGGGAGAAACTTGCTTCACATAGAGGATCGAATCAAGATTTGAAATTTGAAACTAGGATGGTGCCATAAAGGGCGTGCTCCATCACTAGTGGGTCTAATCCTAAGGAAAGGAAGCACGGGGACTCACACCTATCCTTAAAAGACTAGAAGGTGAGTAACTAGGATGGGGCCCAATAGGCTTAAGTCCATTACTAGTCAGTCAAGATCCTATGAGATAGGAAGCACAAGGACTCACACCTACTCCTAAACGATCAAATTTCTTTTGGGTTTTCAATGACTAACCTAGCTAGAAAGCACAGGGACTCACATCTAACCAGGGGGACTAGTTACGGAGATAGTCTACCTAAACCTCTAAGAATTTTGGTAAAAATTATCTGACCCAATTTAATTCTAATCCTAAGTAAAGGAAGCACATGGACTCACACTTATCCTTAAAAGACTAGAAGGTGACTGAACTATGATGGGGCTCAGTAGGCTTAAATCCACCATTAGTTAGTCATGATCCTAGGAGGTAGGACGCACAGGGACTCACACCTACTCCTAAAAGGTCAAATTTCTTTTAGTTTTTCAATGACTAACCTAGCTAGAAAGCAAGGGAACTCACATCTAACTAGGGGTACTAGCCAAGGAGATAGTCTATCTAAACCTCTAAGAATTTTGGCAAAAAACTATCTAACCCAAATTTGATTTTGGATGCTAGGATGGTGCCACGAGGGGCTAGCTCCACGACTAGCAGATCTAATCCTAAGGAAAGGAAGCATGGGGACTCACACCAATCCTTAAAAGACTAGAAAATTTTAATTTTGGTTTTGAATTGGATATGAATTTTAAATTTTAGATTTTGATTGAATTTGATTTGATTTGAGATTGATTGAAATTTTCATTTCAGATAGATATCTAAATTTAGAAGATTTTGAATTTGAATTTGGAGAATTTTGAATTAATTTTTTTTTTAATTTTAAGAGTGTTTTATTGATGTTGAATTTGATACTCATCTGGCATGGTACTTCCTAAAGAGCCGCCCCAATATTTAAAAATATCGGGTGGTATCCTTCAGGGTTGATCAATTAATGTTTGAAATCTCGTAAAGATCGTCTCTATGATAAATGGTTAATCTTACATTGGTTCAAACTCGCCCGCCGATCTCTCGGTAGGCTAAGATAGGAATCTGAAGAACCAGGGCTAAGTCTCTTACTTGGAAGGTTTTAAGTCACCCTATCTTATCACAGGCTTGAACCATTCAAGTTTTGTGCAACTCTAAATTTTATTGAGCCTTGGAGACGATGCTCTATAAGGCCTCAAGCTTCTCCAATTGGATTCGGGCACTCTACTCAATTGTAATTTGATCTTGAATAGAAATTTCTAGTGAAATAAACTAGTCCTCTAGTGGGATTGATCTTGGACCCAACATAGAGTGTGATTTTATAGCAAAAACCTTGAAGGAAAATATGCCTATGTATAAGGACTAACATATTCCTCAAGGATAAAATTTTAATTATTTATGAGTAAAATATTCATTCTTTTTATTGGAAAATTTCCTCTATCTATTTGGACCTTATTAGAATGACAAAAGGGAATAAATTCATAAGTATAGTGAAAAGTAGATTAACTTCCACTAACCCAGGAAGGTTTAAGGATTTAGGTTTTATTGACCCAGACCAAGTTTCATAGAAACTGAACTGGGTCTCCCTTATGTATTTTTGAATTAGAATAAATTTTAAAAAGGCTTAAGTTATATAGAGAAATTTGATCTTTTCTATTCTCTTGTGTAAAAATTTATATCTGATAGATAATCAGTGCATGATGGAGAATCTGGTTTTGAGATTTTTTTAAAGTTAAGTAATTAGGATTGATCAAGTTTTTCTTTGAGATTTAAGGAATTAAAGAAGGAAGAAGCCTCTTTCTTTCTTTTCCCTTTCTTAGTGGTGCACTTTGCATATCTTTTGATTTTATGGCGCATTTTGAGCATTTATTTAGACTTTTGATGCACTGCGTGCATTTCTTAATTTTAGCACACTTTGTGCATATTTTTATTTCAATTGATTTTGAGAAGAGGCTTCACCTTCCTTTAAAATATCAAAATAATTACTCTCTTTTTGAATGCTGTGATTATATCTCAAGTATTAAAGAAGAAAACTCAATCTCTCTTATGTAAGGAAGAAAATTCCTCAAAGCTGACCCAATCTTTGACTGGAGTATCAACTTAACTAGGGAAATCTTTGGATAGATTCAAAGCATGCAAGAGATGCCTATTAAGAGAAAATTGAAAAAAATTGAAAGGATGTTCATTTCCAAATCAACTTAAGTTTGATATAGATTTTAATTCAAAGATCAAATCAACCCACAGAAGCGGTGGGAGGGAGGGGCATTTAAACTTCTTATGGAGTTAATTACAACTCTTTGCTGCTTAAAGTTTAGGATAGAGGTCAATTTTCATTAAAAAGGTGAATCAACTATCTTGAAAGTCTAGGTCTAGAACACTTGAGAAATTGGTAAGTTTTCCTTAAGGAAAAATTACAGTTCTAGGTAGCAAGACCCTAGTAGTGTGGAATTAGATTTCAACAATCTCTTTGAAGGGAGAGATTCTTATGGGGTTTGCACTATCCCTTATTAATGTGGCATCATTTTAATCAAAAGATTTATCATGATAGGACCCATTTGAAAGTTAAATTTCAATTGTGTCACTATATGATACAATCTTAGATTATTTCCCCTGTCTTATTACTAATGGCTTAGTAATTAGGAGAGTGGCATCCCTAGTGATTTTTTATACCTCCTCCTTTATAGATGAGGTAGTGGGACAGGTGTAGTAATGTGACCTAACATCCTCTAGTAGAGTGGATGGGTCATATCCTTCAACTAGGGGCATACAGCTTATTGCTAGTGATTGCTCAATTCTGAATTGATTGATTCCTATGCTATAGTCAAAAGGGCATGGTGGAGGACACACTATCATTCTCATAACCTCCCTCCTTTGAGTAATAGGAGAAGTATGGAAATGATTTCCACCGAGAGGGTACATGGAAGGAGCAATGAACTCTTGATTGGCCTCAAATTTAACTTGCTTTAAGGCTTCATAGTCAGCTATTTTTTAGCCTTAAGGACCATCTTTCTAACTTTTCGAAGGTGGTGCAAGAACTTTACCCAACATCAGACGTAGATGACCTCTCATCCATTTTTATTAGTTTCTATTCCTTATCTACCATGGTAGAGAGTACAGTGGGCAAAGGGGCGACAACAGCCTCCATTTTGGAGATGGGGGAGTTATCTCCCAACCCTGAAGTAATTTCTACTAAGGGGGAATCCTTTCATATCCTAGTAGACATATCAATGATTTCTTCTCCATTAAATGATAATTTCAAGTTTTGAAACTCTACTCCAACTGAATTGAACTACCACAGATAATTTCTTCTATAGTCAAGTTCCTATCAAGGGAAAAGATAGGTTTCCCAGCCATTTGAGTATTCTTAACTTTCTAGAATATAAGAAGGTGATTTGAATTAGTTGATTTTGAAATGAAATTTATATTTTGGACTTGATTGATTCTTTTCAAATTTTAGAACTCAACATATTAAGTTTTCACTCAATATGAAGGTTCATAAAATTGACAAGAAAATTTTGAGAATTATGCTTAACTCTTTTATTGCACCGATCGACTTGGGGAAAAATGTCAAAGCCTGAATTTGAATTTGAAATCAATATTGAAGTTGAATTTGATGTTAAAATTAAATTTGAATTTGACGTTGAAATCAAATTTTGACTTAAAGTTGAAATTAAATTTGGATTTGTAGTTGAAATTGAATTCAAATTTAAGGCTGAAATTTAACAGATCTTCTTCAAATTTTAAAACTCAACACATTGAGTTTTACTCGATTATGTAAGTGTGGACCTCCGAAAGGAACACCACTCAGCGGGGGACAGATTGTAGAGGGTATGACTGCACCATCCCGAAGGATAAAATTATCGCAGGCCTCTGCGCTCTTCACAAGCGGGCTAATGGGAGGGCAGATTAGATCATACATATGATTAACCATTAAGGATAGCGGCTCTCCCCAGCGCACCTTGATGGGTAATAATATGTATGACCTGATCGGAGTCACAGGGTTTCCCCCACCCAATATATCAACTCGAGTGGGGTTTATTTGATGGTGGAATTCAGTTTCCCATGGGCGCAAGCCCCCGTGGTTAATTACATTTTAAGCCAGGGCCTGAGAAGACTCTTGATTAAGGATCCTACATTATACTTTTAGCTGGGATTAACACATATGAAGGAGACTAAGAAGTTCCTACTCAAATGGGAAGGAAATGTTCGATTTGGCTTAGTCAACATACACGGCTCACATAAGCATTTGGAGAGACTAGGGTGATAAACGAAATTGGATAAAATGAAAATCATACTCTCAGAGTATGTAGGAGAGAAGGATGGAGGTGGCATCATCCGTGTGATAGGGATAGACAGGATTTGTAGCCTTTAAAGAATAGAGAATTTACCCACTAATGAGGCATACTATGAGACACCGATAGTAGTAACCTTGAATCCTAAATCTAATGGGATTAGTGTTCTATAACACTAACACCCGTGTTCTAGCTAATGCAATGCCAAAACCTGGACTTACCCTAGCTTGGATGGGGGAGCTAGCTAACTACTTAGTCGATTGAAAACCATGAGTCTGTTCATTTTTTTATGAAAGAGTGGTAGGGAGGTTGTAGTTTTGGGAATTTGAGGCTGACATACAGAGAGGTTCCTAAGTGGCCTCATACTTATGTATGGTGAAAATACTAAAGCGAATGCAATTAAAGTTTTAGACTCATTTAAATTAGTTTCTAAGGCAATACATGCTGATCAACTCGATTAAATACTTGAAATGTATATGAAGCAATTTAAAAAAAGGTTTAAAAATAGGTTTTATCCTAGAGTGCATAGGCTCCTCTTGATAGATCTGCACCCTCATAGGCCAAGTGGTCTGCTAGAAACCACGGGCAGGAAGTGGCTTAATAAGTGGAAAAAAGATGTAACAATTATGCTATGAGAACTCCCGACGGTCCTAGGCTTACTTCTTAAGGGCTTTAGAGTTTCTATGTTATCTTAAAATTTTTTAATTAAATTTGAGTAAAAAAATTTTGGCCGTACCCTCACGAGTCTCCAATTGAATCTAGGTTAAAATAAAAGTGGCACACAAAATACAAAGAAACTAAGAAAAAGCATGTAAAGTTTAATCGCAATCAATTCATAATGGAACACATTAAATAATCAAATTAATAAAATAAATGTCCATAGGCAAACTGCCTTTTATTATAACCCAGGGTCTGTAGAAAAGTAAAGTGGCCGGGCACCACTAACAATAATCCAGATTTTAATCCTAGCACTAACACAAGTGTCTTTGAGTGGGATACTCTCTGTCTTTAACTCCTTGGTCTTCTTTTCTTCAGGCTCCTTGGATTCATTACAGTTGGATACCCAAGTGGAAAAGAAAACTCTTCCCTGAAGGGGAAGGTTATTCTTTTCCACTTTGGGTAATGAGATGATCCAAATTTAGGCTTTCAAATGGAAAGGGACTACCCCCCCCCCCCCCCAAAGGGGTATCCTTTCCACTTTGGAATACAAGCTTTGGACCTCTGTATCCCAACTCAAATGTACACTTTCACAACTCTTTATTATAAATAAATTACATTAAATTACATCATTGAAAAGAAAATCTAGACTCTCTTGCATGGTTATCCTAAGCAGTTAACATAAAACAACCCAAGCAGTTATATATGAAAATAAAATATTCATGGCAGCCACACTTGGCCATGCTCTCTACTTATTTGAGGGGTTAAGAGGCTAAAGAACCTGTAGCAAGCATTTATATAATTTTTTTATGAATTTTAACCCCCTTTATTAGCATTGCATGAGCATGGCAACCTACAAAAAATACTGTTAGTTTCAAAAGTCATCCATAACTTATGGGTAGTCCATCGCCTATCACATCAACTCACAGAGTACAGTAAAAGTAAGCAAACACATCATTCAATTTTCAATCACAGCATGCAATGAAATATCAAAAAATCTAGCATATAACAGCAAAGTAAACAGCAGCCTAGCCTAGAGCTAGAAGTGCTGCCCTTACAAATAATTCTATGTGTGTGTAATAAGGCTGTATGGCTGAGATAGATCCTAAGCTGGGTGGTTAGTTGAAGTAATCTAATGTTCGAGTTTATTGGGGGTTTGAAGGAGAGGTTCTAGGTTTGAGTTTGAATATTAATTTATTAAATTTTGAATTATATATATTTTAGTGGTTAAGTGATTACTACCTTTGTTTGTCACCGAGGTCATGAAGTTTATTTCACCTTCCTTGGTGCTAAGTTAATAACCTCGTAGGGCTGGGTTACCCAATATTAATCAGGGTTGATTAAGTTGATTTAGTTGGTTAGAGATTAAAAGAGAAGATGTATTAAATGATTTATTATCAGGTTAGGAGGTCAACTTAAAGCTAAGAGTGATGTTTTCTGAGGTTTAGGTTGAGTTAATGAGTTTTAGAAGGTTTAGGATCAACCTACAAAGGGGACAAAAGTTGATATTTTAATTAAGAGTGACTCATGAATAGTTAGAATTTTTATAAAATAATAAATCTTAACCTGATCAGTTAGACTATAAGTATGGTCAATTTGGGTTTTTTTTATGTTAAGTTCTGAATTTTTGAAGTTTTGACCTCATTTTTTACTTGAGTTTGACCGGATTATTGACTTTTCAATTTAAGTTAATTTCTAGAATGCTCTTATTTTTAGTAAATACTAAATTTTAATTGGAGTTGAATGCCTTTGAGTTTGTCTAATTTAGAGTTTTTTGGAATTAGTTTTGAATTTTCGAAATTAGGGTATTTAATAAATTATTAAAATTATTTAATTAAGGGCTATTTTATGGATTTGTTTCCAAATTAGCCCCAAACATCTTGGAATCACCTCCAAAGGTTAGGGATGACCCAAGGAAGAGTTCCCAAGTGTTTGGAAAAAAATTGGAGTTTTTAATAATATTTAATTATTTAATTTAATTAAAAGAGTGATTTTTAGTCAAAATTAAATTAAGGTCTAATTTGAGGTCACATTTAGGGGATTTTAATTTTTTGAGCTTAAGGACTAAATTCTGAAGAGTTTGATGTATTATGGGAAATTTTTTGATTTAATTTAAATTTATTTGAATTTTTTGAAGTTTTTGGGGCTTAATTAACGAGTAAATTAGGGTTTATTAATTAAGGGGATTAAAAGGCCCTAAAAATTCCTAGAAACTTTAGAGAGGTTTGGGATGCCACTAAGTTTAAGTGTTTGAAGTTTCATGTCAATCGAGGGTCTACCCTAGCTCCTAGAATTTTTCTAAGTTCGCTAGACGGGTCCTTAATTATTATCCTTAGGGTGTCACTATGTTGAGTAGGTTTAAATCAACTGTTAATGTCTAACCCTTGGGGCAACATAAAAGGAGATGCATAAAAACATAGCACACCATGTCCTTAGATCTAGGAGAGCCTAAACTAAGTGCTCGTGCAATCATAAGCATGCAAGAAGGACCACTAAACACTACTTGAACACGATTAACAATGTGATTAATAAATGATTGAAGTCCAAACATCCACTAATCATTCCAATATGAATGCTATTCACATACATAACAAATGTTTAAAATTTCATTAGTGGATCCCCAAAAATAAGGGAATTTAATAATATATAATTTTAAAATAATTTAAAATATGTACATATTAAATATGTAAATACATAAGTTTTTTTTAAAAAATATATATAATTAAAGATAATTCAATTCATAAATATAGGGGGAATCCACTGGTCACTTGGGAGGGGATTCAAAATAATTTTAAAATAATTTTAATTTCAAAATAATTAACTTATTATTAGTTAAAATAATAGTTAAATAATTAATTATTCAAATAATAGGAAAAATAATTAATAAAAATTAAATTTTAAGATCAGAATGTAATTTTAAATAAAAATACATAACTTTTTGAAAACTTTAAGACATTATACGTATTTTTTGGATTTAAAATAAATTATTTATGAATTTTTAAAATTTAATGTATTTAAAAAGCACTTTAAACTGATTTAAAATAACTAATATTTAAAAATAATTATTAAATTAAAATAAATCAATTATTAAGTTTTTCTAAATTTTAAAATAATTATAAATAATAATAATAATAATAATAATAATAATAATAATAATAATAACAATAATAATTATAATAATGATAAAAAAATAATAATAATATTTTTAATTGATAATAATAATAATAATAATAATAATAATAGTAATATAATAATAATAATATATTAAAATAGTTTAAAAATAATAATAAGAATAATATAATAGAATAATAAAAATAATTTAAAATAATCATAAGAAATAATAATAGTTATAATAATAATAAAAATAAAATAATAATAATAATAATAATAATAATAATAATAATAATAATAATAATAATAATAATAATAATAATAATAATAATAATTATAATAATTATAATAATTATTAACATATTTTTTATAAATATAATTATATATTTTTAATTTTAAAATTAATTTTGAATTAATTATTTAAATAATTCTAATTAAAAAAGGCTTTAAATTATTAAAAATTATTATTTTTTAAATAAATCTGCCTGCGGTGGCTCGGTGGGCCACATGGCAGCCTCGGATTGGCTCCACAGTTTCGGGCAGTCATTGCCAATGATTGCGCCACCGCGCAATCATTGGCATTGATTGTGAGAGAAATGGTGCGACACTTATCCGCGTCAGCGCGTATTCGTGGCTATCAGATCTACCGCAGTTTGAATCAACGGGCAAGACTATATTGGATGGGCGCGGTGACCGTAGGATAGGATCTGCGGTCGAACAAATGCCGTAGAATTGTGAGATCTGAGCCATTGATTTTGAGATAAATGGCTTAGATCATTCGTAACGTATGCGTTACGTACACTGAAGACCTAAGTGAATAATCATCTCGTTCTTTTGATAGGGTGAATTAAATTGAATAAAATTTCAACCATAGCTAGGGTACATGAAGAGCATTCATGTGGGGTAAGAATCATGGTTTAAAATGAGCTTTATGAAAAGCTATTTAGATCTACGTGTATTGACCTAAGGTTAGAGTTTTTGAAGAAACTAACTGATGGATTTTTGCATTCTTGGGCTTGTTATGTTGAGAATTGTGTAAATTTAGAGATTGTTGAGAATTGTACAAATCTATTTATTCAAGTGAGTTTTTTATATGAGTTATTTTGATGATTACAAAAGCTTATTATTTATTTATTATTTTTCCTAACAAATATTGGAATTTCTCTTTTGTGTGTACTAACATGTCTTTTAGGAAATTCATACTCCAGACTGTTGAAGACTTCAAGTTAATTTGTTAGAGTTTATTGTAAGTGAAGTCTATAATTTTTACTTTTTTTGAGTCTAAGAGAGTGTGATTGTAAGTTGGATAATTGTGCACACACACACTGGGGGAGTGAGATAAAACTTAATTTTTTAAAAAACTAATCGTACTATACGATCTGTGATCGTACGAGATAATTTGAGTTATTTCTCCTCTAATATGAACCTGCCTTATTAAAATTTTTATCTAAGTATAACTCATATAGTACAAATTATTTTCATACATCATTTTCCAGAGTACGAAATGGGGCTTACATGGTTCGTACAAGGCATCGTACAGGATGAACTGTTCAATTTTGGACTGTTCGTACAGTACGAAATAGATTCGTACATCATTTTCCAAAGTACGAAATGGGGGTTTCATGGTTCGCACGAGGTATCGTACGGGACGAACTATTCATTTTTAAACTATTCGTGCAGTACGAAATAGATTCATACAACATTTTCTAAAGTACCAAATGGGGGTTCCATAGTTCATACGAGGGTATCATATGGGACGAATTGTTCATTTTTGAACTGTTCGTACAATACGAAATAGTTTCATATATCATTTTTTAGAGTACAAAATGGGGGTTACATGGTTCATATGAGGTATCATACGGGACGAAATGTTCATTTTTGAACTGTTCGTACAGTATGAAATGGTTTCGCATATCATTTTCCAGAGTACGAAATGGGCGGTTCGTACGGGATATCATACGGGATGAACTATTTCATTTTTGAACTATTCATACGAGATGATTGTTGATCGTCTGATATGATCGGACTGCATAAAAATTTAGATTTTATGTTTTTGGATAATGTTTCTTGTCCTTTGAATATAAGTGTCCTAAAAACTGACTTTGCCATTAATCTTCTGAAAATTTCTTCTTGAGAGTGGAAGGGAGAGTATTTGGGAGTGAGTGTGGTGAGATCTTTGAGAGAAAATTATAATGGGATTCACAAGGTTGTCCAAAGGTGAGGATCTCATTATTTTGTACTTCAAGTCTCTTCCCTATCTCTTTGAAGACTCTTGAGAGAAGATCTTTGAAGAAGGTCCGGTTCTCTATCATCACCAGGAGGGTGATAAAGGATGCTTGGTTCTCTACCGACACCTGGAGGGTGTGAATGGATGAGTGGGTTCTCTGCCTTCACCAGGAGGGTGAAAAAGGATGCTTTGTTCTCTGCCAACACCTGGAGGGAATGAAAGGATGAGTGGGTTCTCTACCTTCACCAGGAGGGTGAAAAAGGATGACGGTTCACTTCCGCACCGAGGTTTGGTGGAAGAGAGTTTTGTAAGGGCTTCTCTACCTTGCTGTGGGGGCTAAATGAGAGTCACTTTGGTTTAGTGCAATACCAAGAGAAGGAGTCTCTAGGGAATGGATGTAGGTCATGTTTGACCGAATCACTATAAATCTGGTGTTCTCTGTTACTATTTTTTATTTACCGCATTATTATTTTCTGTATTGCACTTTATTTTTCTGTGGTTAAAAAAGTACAAAATTCATAACTATTCATACAGTACAAACTGGATCGTATAGTATGATTTGCATAAAGCTTTTAATAAAAAATCTTCCAAAATTCCAATAGATTTTTTAAAAGTACCAATTCACCCCCCTCTTAGTTAGCCTAGGGACATAATCAGTAGGTCTAACAACATATTCGCACTTTCAAGTGGTATCAGAGCCTATTTCAAAAATTATTATTTAAATTACTTTTTGAAATTCAATCATGGCTAATTTTAAAAATCAAAATGCTTTAGAAGGTTACTCGATCACTAGAACACCTTTGTTTAATAATATTCTGTTTGATTTCTGGAAAACTCACATGTCTACTTTTTTGAAATATCTTAACTATCGCATATGGATGTTAATGCATGATGGTTATACTTCACCTACTAGACCTGTAGATGGCATTAGAGTTGAAACACCATTTGCTGATTGGACTGTAGAAGAAAGGGATTTAGCATAATTAAATGCACAATGTCTGAATAGTTTTTTCTGTGCTTTTAAATCTAAAGAATATATGCGTGTTTCTACTTATAAATCTGAAAAGGAAATTTGGGATAGACTTTGTATTACATATGAAGGTACAAATAAAGTGAAGCAAACTAGATTGAATATTCTTTTACATGATTATGAACTCTTTCACTTGAAACCGAATGAATCAATCTCTGATATGTATACTCGATTTACACATATATCCACTTCATTACATGCCTTAGGTAAGGAATTGATGAATGCAGAAAAAGTGAATAAAATACTTTATTATTTGCCTACTGCTTATGATGTAAATATAACTACCATAACTGAATCAAAAGATTTAAATACCTATTCTATTGACAATCTTCTTGGATCACTAATTACTTACGAATAATCTGTGACTCAAAGACAGATTGATGTAGGTGACAAATGGAAAGAGAAGAATATAGCATTGAAGGTGGATGGTTTAGACAGTGATCAGTCACTACCTGAGGATGAGGAAGACATTGCCTTAATGCCAAGGTAATTTAAAAGTTTACTAAGGAGGAAGCAAAGGAGATGCAAACAATGGAACAAAGGTAAGTTCCACAAAAATGTTAAGGCTTCTAATGATGTTATTTGTTATGAGCGCAGGAAGCCAGGACACATAAAGATAGAATGCCCCAATTTCAAAGCCAATCCTAGCAAAGAAAAAGCTTAGGAGAAACCAAAGGATAGAAGGGGCAAGAAGAGACTTCAACGAGCATTTTGGGCAGACTCAGGTTCAGATTCCTTAGAAATAGCACTTGAAGAGGAAGACATAAATTTGTGCTTGATGGCTAAAAATCTTGATCATTTGGATCAAGAGGAGGTATGTGACTTAAGTTATGATGAATTATTTGAAGTTTCTGAGCGCATTCATTCTGCATATATGAAACTAAAGAAACTGCATGCCAAACTAAATTTGGATTACTTAAAATTGCAAAAAGAGTATGAAATCTTTAGACCATGCATTAATTGATAGCAACAACATGACTTTGTTGGATGAGTTTGATGATTTAAATAAACAGCATGAACTTTTAAAATCATCACATACTGAAGTTGAAAATGATTTCAAAACTTTTATGAATGAATCGGATAGTAGAGAGCATAATTTGAAGATTGATAATTTGATTCTAGAAAGTGCTAATGTATATCTTGAAGTTAAGTTGAAAGCACTTGAAGAAAATAGGATTCCACCCAAACTTATTGATTTTCACAAATCTTACCACAAGTCCACTAGGTCAAAATCTAAGAGAAGATCATACAGGGCATATAAATTGATAAATCCTTTTCCTGGAGCAAAGTGTTTCTCTTGTGGTATGATTGGACATATTTCCCACACCTATACTATTCATCATAGAATATATTTAGTGTGTAGACCTAAGATGTATAGAACACAACATATCACACATGCATCTGGTTTAAAATTGCCAAGAGGTGAACCCAAACTTATTTGGGTTCCCAAGTCTAATGTTTGATGATATTATAGGGATGCTCTCACGCAATATCTCGTAAGAGTATTTGGTACATGGACAGTGGCTGTTCAAAGCATATGACTGGAAATGCAAATCAATTCATATCGCTGGAAGCCAGGAATGGAGGCAAGGTTACAACTTGGAGACAATACTAACAAGAGAGTGGTAGGTACATGTATGATTAGAAACTCTAGAAATTTTGTGATTGAAAATGTTCTGTTAGTAGAAGGCTTAAAACACAATCTGTTGAGCATAAGTTAACTATGCGATAAAGGTTATCATATAAAATTCTTGCCTACTAGCTGTGTTATTAGTCAAAATGGAATTGTTGTGTTGAATGATGATAGAGTAAATAATATTTATATGCTAGATTTGAATTCTATAAAATCTTCTACCGCTTTTTGTTTGAAAACTGTATTTGATGAGTCATGGTTATGTCATAGAAGAATTTGTCATGATATCATGAGAAATCTTAAGAAAATCACTCAAAAAGAGTTAGTTAGAGCTATACGCAAATTAAACTTTACAAAAGATCACTTATGTGATGCATGTCAACTAGCAAAATAAGTCAAATCCTCTTTTAATTCAATCAAAGATGTTAGAACTAGCAAGCCCTTAGAAATTCTTCACATAGATCTCTTTGGACCTATTAGTACCTTAAGTCTAGGAGGAAAAAGGTTTGGGTATGTAATTGTGGATGATTATTCAAGATTCTCAAGGATTAGATTTTCATATCATAAGAGTAAATCATTTGAGGAGTTTAGAGACTTTGCCACTTGGATTCAGAGAAAATTATGGTTTGAAATTGTTACTATCTAAAGTGATTATGGGGGAGAATTTGAAAATGAATTGTTTGATGATTTTTGTAAATCCCAGGGAATAGATCATAACTTTTCAGCTTCTAGGACACCTCAGTAGAATGGAGTAGTTGAGAGAAAGAATAGGACATTAATGGAAGCTGCTAGAGCCATGTTAGCAGAATATTCACTTCCAAGATATTTTTGGGCAGAAGTAGTTAGTACCACATGCTATGTATTGAATAGGGTGAATATTAGATCAAAATTAAATAAGACATCCTATGAACTTCTTAAAGGTAGAATTCCCCACCTCTCACATCTATATATTTTTGGATGTAAAGTGTTTATACATAATAATGGAAAAACTCTCTTAGGAAAATTTGATTCTAAATCTGATGAAGGAATTTTTCTAGGATATTCAAGTGTTGGAAAATCCTATAGAGACTTTAATAGAAGGACATTGGTAGTTGAGGATACCACTCATATTTTTTTTGATGAATCTGATAATACTAGAGGGTTTAGATTAGATAAAGATGAAGTTGAGGAAATAATCCAAGGACTTGAACATATAAAAGTGGAAGAAATGGTTGAAAATCAAGAAGAAAATAAATTGCCTAGAGAATGAAATTATCCTAAGAGTCATTCTAAAGAGTTGATTTTAGGAGACCCAAGTAAAGGAGTTAGGACTAGGAATGGTTTGAAGAAAGAAGTCAATCACTCAGCCATTATTTCAATGATTGAACCCACTAAAATAAATCAAGCACTTTTGGATGAATTTTTAATTTTGGCCATGCAAGAAGAATTGAATCAATTTATAAGAAATGATGTTTGGGAGTTAATTAAAAGGCCAAAGGATCAAAGTGTAGTTGAGACTACGTGGGTGTTCAAAAACAAAATGAATGATTCAGGGGTTGTGATTAGAATTAAAGCTTGATTGGTAGTTAAGGGGTATAATAGAATAAAAGGGATTAATTTTGAGGAGACATTTACCCCTGTAGAAAGACTTAAAGAAATTAGGGTTTTGTTAGCCTTTGCTTGTTTTAAAGGTTTTAAATTGTATTAAATAAATGTTAAAAGTGGCTTTTTGAATGGGGTGATAGAAGAGGATATTTATGTTGAGCAACCTCCAGGTTTTGAAAATTCTAAATTCCCTAATCATATTTTCAAATTGAAAAAGGCATTATATGGACTAAAACATGCACCTAAGGCGCGGTATGAGAGGTTAAGCACTTTTCTATTAAAAGAATCATTTGTTAAAGGAAGTGTGGACACCACTCTCTTTTTGAAAAGAATAGAAAATGAGATACTCATTGTTCAAATGTATGTGGATGATATCATTTTTGGATCAACTGATAAAAATTTATGTGATGAATTTTCAAAAATAATGAGTAGTGAATTTGAGATGAGTTTGATGGGAGACTTGAGTTATTTTCTTAGTTTTAACATAAAACAAAATGAGGAAGGAACTTTTTTTAGTTAGTCTAAATATATTAAGGACATCCTCAAAAAGTATGAAACAGATAATGCTAAACCTATGACAATACCCATGAGTTCCTCAGTATAGTTAGACAAGGATCCTAAGGGAAAATCTGTTGATCAAAAGAAATTTCGTGAAATAATTAGATCATTGCTTTACTTGACAACTAGCAGACCATACATTATGTTTAGTGTTTACTTATGTTTTAGATTTCAATTTGATCCAAAGAAATCACATTTGACAGCAGTGAAAAGATTATTGAGATATCTTTTAGAAACTCAAAACTTAGGGATTTGGTATCTTAAGCACAGCTCTTCATTTGAAATAATTGGATATTCAGATTTGGATTTTGTAGGCTGTAGGGTTGATCGAAAAAGAACATCTGGAACTTGTCAATTAATTAGAAACTCTTTAGTATCTTGGTCCAGTAGGAAACAAAATTTAGTAGCATTTTCTACAGCTAAAGCAGAATATATTGCCTTAGGTAGTTGTGTAGAATAGGTGCTTTGGTTGAAATAACAATTAGTTGACTTAGGATTTTCTATTGGCACAATTCCAATCTTTTGTGATAACACTAGTGCCATATGAATCTCAAAAAATCCTATTCAATACTCTAGAACCAAGGATATTGATGTAAGGCATCATTTTATAAGAGATCATATAGCGAGAGGTGTAATTGAATTACATCATGTCGCTACTAAAGATCAATTTGCAGACATTTTCATAAAACCACTAGCTTTTGACACTTTTAGCATGTTAAGGACAAGGCTAGGTATGATTGATCTTAATGTATGATTGAAAATTCTACAAATTTATTTTGTTTGAAATTATGGGTTTGTTTATGTAAAGTGTGTTTAGTATAGGTTGTTAGTTTTTGTTTTGTTGTGTTTTTGATTGTTTGTAGTTGCTTTATTTGTTATTATTTATATTTTATTTAAAAAAGAAGGGGTTTTATCATATAAAAATGTTTTGTGTTGAATAGTTTTGACTTTTTCAATGAATTGGTTTTTGCTTGTTCAATTCATACTGTACGAAAGTTTTCATACAGTATGAATTCTGTAGCATCTGCATGATAGGATTCTAGGTGTAAAGAATAAACTTAGATTGTTAAAGGTCTTAATACAGTATGATCCATATATTATACTGTACGATATGTATAGGTTCGTCTGTATGCTTGGGGATGAGTTTACAGTTTTGGTCAGGTATTATTGTTGATCGTACATATGAACATGTCGTTCATCTGTACGATCCATTTAGGTGATTTTGGATAAGGACGAACCTAACCATCCTAGAATGATCTTTAATTTCCTAATCATCCTAGACGAACACCTGTTCGTCTGTATGATATATCTATCATCATTTCACGCAGATGACTCCAACTGTCTCTGGATGACCATTCATTTTCTGATCGTCCCGGACAAACACCTATTCATCTGTACGAACCTGTAGTCAAAAAATCTGTATGAAAGGATGCCTCGGGAAGGGTAGTTTATGAAAAGTTGTTTCTTTTTTGGACATTTCTATTTGTATGTACAAAATAAATTTTTACTGGATAAATTTTAGATCGTACGTACGATCACCACTTCGTACTATACGAAATTTTGGTTTTTCCATAAATACAAGGGTTATAGGAGACATTTTCTTCATCACCTTCTCCATTTCCAAACTCTCCTAATATCGTATTCAAGCCGTGGCTAGTAGTAGAAAGCATCCACGCTCCAAAGCCTCTTCTTCTAGGAATGTGGTAGATGAAAACTTCCTGTCCAAGGAAAATGAGAATGCATTCTATAGATTTTTGAGTGCAAAGATCACACCCTCTCGACTTCTGATCCAAGATGATGTCCACTTTGCAGTAATGCCTCTACTAGCCTCAACCCAGTTCTCTTTCATCCTCACTCTTATCTTTGCATACAACAAAGAAATTTTTTATTTTTTCCTAGCCAACATGAAATCAATCAAGATCACACCAGGATCACTTCCTATGTTCTGAAACAAAGTGTTGAAATCATGAAGGAAGACTTAGGTACCTACCTCCACTTAAGAATCCAAGGAGCTAGAGCCCATACACTCTCATCTAGGATAGATTTTGACTGGTCAGACATCAATAAGGTTCTTAGAGGGGTACCCCAGCCTAGCCATTTACCACGAGTCTATACCTTGAACCAAAATTCCCATATCATCCAGCATTTTTTGCGCACTATAATTAATCCAAAAGTTGGTGATCGTGTTAACATGACTCCTCTTTTGTCTACAACCACATATGTTATCATGACTAACAAACCCTTAGATGAAGCCCAATTGATTATGGATTATATTTATAATCTATCTGATATTAGACATCCAAATAACAAAAGGAAGAAAAATGTGGCGTTAGGACATTTAGTGGCTTATATTCTAGAGAAGAAGTATAATATCACTCATCTTGATGGTCCAACTAAACTTCCCATTTACTTTATTGATGCCTCATTTTGGTCACTTTTTGGGAAGGGGAGTTCTGGAGAAGATTCTGAGGAAGAAGTACTTGCCCCTACGCCTGCTCCTACACCTGGACCTGACCAGAATATCTATCAAGACATGGTACAGCAATTTGACAGACTTGAGACTCAGTTTGATCAACGCTTTGATAAAATCCAGACTCATTTGACCGAGTAGGATTCACGATACCAGGAGGATATGAGTTGGGTTCGTGGCCAGTTTGAATACATCCACCTCCTGACCAGGGTCCTTCGCAGTTCTAGTTATATTTCTGCTCTATTTTTGTGATGATCCTTCTAGGCTTGGATGTCTTTTGTTATGTGTTTGTTGTATTATTGTTTGTTGTCCTATGATAGTTGTTCTGGTTGATGTATTATGGATGAGGTATTGTTCTTGCTTTTATGTTTAATTAAAAAAAATGTTTTTTATGCATATTAGTACGTGAATGTGATTGGTATTGTGACTTGAAATGTTTTAAAACTTAACTATCAAATGTAGTTGATTTCCCTTATAAAAATGTTGACTGAATTTAGTTTACACTAGTAATTTCTGTGCATAATCTAGTTTCTCAAAATATTTAGATTACATTGTGACTTTGTATAGATTAGAAGATCTTTCTTTTATATTTTTTTAGACATATATTAGTTAGCTTAAATTGTTGCATATTTGATATCTTAATATTACTCTTATTTCTATCTCAAAGTGTTCATTATTGTATTTGTGTTTAAGAGATTGTGTTTTCGGAAAGAATTTTTTTTAGGCACAAAATGAGCCTAAAAATGAAAAGATACAAAGTGTGCCACAAATTTGAAAAGATGCGCAATGTTGCCAAATTATAAAAAGGAAAAAAATTAGCCTAAAATTGATAAGATGCACAAAGTGTACTATTCAATTTAAAAAGATGCACAATGTCACCAATCATTCTTTGCTTTAATATTTTTTCAATTACACTAATCAATGATCGTCACTATTGAATTAGAAAAGTAGTAATTTTATTTCATCATTTTTGCAATAATTGTGGTTATATAATACGTCTATTACATTACAGACAGAGAACAACTTCTCTTATCCTTATTATTATGTGATTTAAAATATTTTGAGTCATTACTTTTTGTATCTAGTTTTAATATTATAGTTAACTTTCATTTAACATTATTTTAATCATCAACTACTTTGATTGTTTCCCTTTTTATTGTTGTCAAAAGGGGGAGTTTGTATTGTTTATTTTGTTTTATGTTTTTGTTGCATTTTTCATGTGTGTGTTTGTTTTTGTTTGATATGCATGTTATGTGTGTATTTGTATGTGCTTGGTTTATCTTGTCTTTGTCTCTCAATTTTTTTTTTCTTTTCTTATCTTACCCATTATTTCAAATAGATCATTTATTTAGGGGGAGCTTACGTTTAGGGGGAGCTTAGAGAAAAATTATGTTTACTTGTTAACTCAAATAATAATTATTTATCCATCATCAAAAAGGCAGCGATTATTGAGAATTATGCAAATTTGGAGATTGTTGAGAATTGTGCAAATCTGTTTATTCAAGTGAGTTTTTGATATGAGTTGTTTTGATGATTACAAAAGCTTATTGTTTGTTTATTGTTTCTCCTAATAAATATTGGAATTTCTGTTTAGTGTGTTCAAACATGTCTATCAGGAAATTCATGCTCCTGACTGCTGAAGACTTCAAGTTAATTTGTTAGAGTTTATTATAAGTAAAGTCTGTAATTTTTACTTTTCTTGAGTCTGAGAGAGTGTGATTGTATGTTGGATAACTGTGCACACACACACTGGGGGAGTGAGATAAAACTTAATTTTTTTAAAACTAAATGTACTGTATGATCTGTGATCGTACGGGACGGTTTGAGCTATTTCTCCTCTAATACGAACCTGCCTAATTAAAATTTTTATCTAAGTATAACTCGTATAGTATGAATTATTTTCATACATCATTTTCCAGAGTATAAAATGGGGCTTCCATGGTTCATACATGGCATCGTACGGGATGAACTGGTCAATTTTGGAATGTTCGTACAGTATGAAATGGATTCGTACATCATTTTCTAGAGTACAAAATGGGGGTTCCATAGTTACTACTACTGCTCCAGCTATCACTCTGACTGCCATTGTGACTAGAACTTGAAATCATCTGAACTGTCTGAGATGTCCTGACCTGGGGCTACACCATATCACTATCCTGTAGGTGGATCTTCCCACTGTCCATCAGTTTCTCAACTCTTTCCTTGAACATATAACAGTCATCTATGACATGCCCGATATGCTTATAAAATGGATAATAAAGTGGATGATCTGTCTGTCCCTCTTCTTCCACTCTACTGTTTATTAAGAATATTATGATGTTCTTTTTAATAAGGAATTTAAATATTTTCTTCACACTTTCCCTTTTAAAAGGATATTCCTTACTAAGCTTCTCCCATAGGTACTGCTGACTCTCTAGAGTCCTATGGGAGGGTCTAGACTGTATTGCTGACTACCCTAGTGTGTAAGATGACTGCGGTGGTGCTGAACTAATCATGGGATTCTTTCCCTTATCTGGTGGCCCATAAGTATTGTGTACCTCCCCTTTCTTGAGAGGAGGTGCTCCTGAAGACTCCTGCCACTGAGGTCTATGCGAGGGTTGACTCTTAACCTTAGGAGGGACTGCATCAGGTATGCTGTCCTGCAAACTGATCACCATTGTCAATAACTTCTAGAAGGTTCTAATGCTGAATTCCTTCAGGTAAGGTGCTATAGGGTCATATATAATCTTCAACAGGATCTCTACTATATATTGCTCCTATAATTGGGGCTCACACTACAAGCTAAGGTTCCTCCATCTGACTATATAATCTGGTAGAGTCTTACGGGGATGTTGTCTGGCCACAACTAACTCTCCACTATAACCCTGTGTTCGACACTAACAAAACTCTGAATAAATTAACTGCTTGAGCTCTATGAATGCGTATACTAAATTATTAGGGAGGTCAGCGTACCATACAAAGGCCACCCCAACTAAACTGTTGATGAACAATCTCAATGTCAAAGCAATGTTCCCTTCTATGTTGCAATATATGGATCGATACTAAGCCACATGCTACCGTAGGTTCCTAAACCCATCAAAAACTCTAAACCATGGAGGGAAAAAATGAGGGGGTAGGGCTCCTGCTCATAGTCAACTGGGTAAGGTCTCCCCTACTAACTACCTCTCTAGACTTCCTAGAGGAAATGGCCTGCTTGACCCTCTATGCTATAAAATCCTGAATCTACCTGGTTGACAATTACACTTATTGACTCTAGATCGGGGTACTTAAAGTAACTACTGTGGGTGCCATTGGAATTGCTCTCTAGACCCTATCCACTCCTACAGGGTCTGGTGCTACTACAGGTAGTTCTACTGGCTCATTCCTGGATATAGTAGGAGTACCTACGCCCATAACTTGGGGTATGGCTCCCAAGGCTGTCAACTGAGCAGTCATCGCTGCCATGGCTCTGGCCATCTCTGCCATCTGAGTCTACAGGTGTAGAACTATGGCCTCTATGTTAACTAACCTGGGAGATCCACCCACCGTGGTCTTTCCCTGCTCGTCATCATCATCTGGCTCTCTCTGCTCATCTGAGTGGCCTCGTCTACTAATCACGCACACTCGATGCACCGGTAGATCTCCACCTAAATCCTTGAGCGTGTCTTCCTCAGAGAGAGTCTGACAAAAGGCCTCTATATATGAACCCATAGGGGAAGAAACCTTATAGGGGCTAGGAACTGGTGCTGTCTCTCCCTGGACTGGTGAACCATCAGGAGGAATAATAATATTAATATCTGTCATTGTATCATAAACCATCGAAACTACATCTGATCCTGAAGGAGCAACTATGTCTAACTATCCAACTGCCAAAACTGGCTGCACTGCCTCGACAGGTGAGTATACCTGTCGTCGTCTCCATACCCATCTACTACGACAGGACCCCGTAGGGGAAACTTACTGCTGAGGGGCTACCACAACTGAGTTGAGTTGGGGTTTAGGAGGCTCTAACCGTTGTCTCTATCCCTAACGATGTGGGCATCATCCAGCAGTGGGAGAAACTGTCTGCAGTCTAACTAAGGAAATTAAACTGATAGGCTACCGTGGTGGCTATCCTCCCCAACACAAGTACCTCTGTCTCAAGGACTGCCTCTACAACTGAACATGTGCTTGAGAAATTTGATAGAGTAACCTCTCTCAACTTATAGGCCCTTAACCTCATGCTATATGGATAATGCTCTTAATCCTTTGAGACAGGACTCGAGCAGCATCATCTCTAGGGACCCTAACGCACGATAAAGTAGTAGTAACTGGAGGGGCCATCGTAATGTGAGCAACATCCTCCTCATCACCACTGTGTACCAGAGGAGAGAACCGTCCTCCCTGGACTGCTTCTATCTCAGGTGCTACTATGACATCCAGGGTAGGTGTAACTGGAACTGGACGTGGCTCCCGTTGCAAGGGGACCACCCTCCTCTGAACTGGCTCCTACTGAGCCACTTCTTCTGTTATCAGTTGTCTATCTACCTCGAACACAACTAACCAGAGTCTTTTATTTTATTCCTCTGAGCCCTTCTCCCAAGGCCGGAGGTGGAGGATGAAGCTAAGTCTGAACCTGCTGCCTGAGGGACTGGGGGAACAGGAGCTACAGGAAGCATCGAGGTCTGGTTAATGGTCTCTAGGTGATAGAACCGAGTAAAAATAAAAACTCGATTGGAGGAAGGTGAAGGAGCCTCAGTCTGGGTACCCCTCCTCCTAGAGGAAGAAGGAGGGGGAACTCAAACACTCTCTGCCTCTATCAGAGCAATGGAAGGAGTAACTACTGCCTACCGGTACTGAGGGGTTGGAGTAGTCTGAATAACTAGTATGGTAGGTGCTGGTTGCCTGACAGTTGGATGAGTAGGCTGAACAAGGAGTGGTCTAGGCACTAGCTGCCTAACCACAGGGTGCACTGGCTACACATAAACATGAGTGCGAAGAGCAGGTGCTCGGGCTATCCTCCAAGCAACTGGATGTCTGAAAGGGTGCATGGCTGTACGACCTCTCCTTCAAGGAGGAGAAAAGGTGGAAGCCTTAGTAGGGGTCAGCCCACCAAGATTGATGTAGGCCAAGTCAGTGAAAGAACTAAAAGTGATTCCTCTAATAAGAAGACTAGCTAGTAGGGACTCAGGGAGTGTCACCCGCATGTTAGAACCAAAATAGAAAGTAACTGAAGAGGCCATGGAAATCTATGCTGCAAAAGAACCAAAGAAATTTAGAAGAATAGTAAGAATTGAAATTATGAGAGAGGAAGAGAATTGATAATGGATGGAATGGCCTAAGAGGCTAGAAAGAGAGGAAGTAGACTTGATAGAACCCTCGCTAAGAAGAAACCTACCTAACTAGGAAGGACCCTAACTAAGAATAGTACGGACCCTAATCTAAGGAGTACTAAACCAAGAGTACACATAAGAAAGAATAATATTTAATCCAAAGATGGAGAGAGAAACCTGTCTCACCATGGTCGCTAGAAACCAATGGACCTCCAAAAGGAACACCGCTCAGTAGGGGACATAATGCAGAGGGTACGACCGAATGATCCTGAAGGACAAAATAATCGCAGGCCTCTATGCTCTTAGCAAGCGGGCTAACAGGAGGGCATATTAGATCATACATATGATTAACCATTAAGGATAGTGGCTCTCGTTAGCTCACCTCGACGGGTAATAATATGCATGACCTGATCGAAGTCATAGGATTTCCCCTACCTGATACATCAGCTCGAGTGGGGTTTATTTAATGGTGGAATTTTATTTCTTATGGGTGCAAGCCCCAGTGGTTAATTATATCTCAAGTTGGGGCCTGAGAAGACTCTTGATTAAGGATCCTATATTATAATTTTAGGTGGGATTGGCACATAGGGAGGAGACTAAGAAGTTCCTACTCAAAGGGGAAGGAAAGATTTGATTTGGCTTAATCAACATACATGGATCACATCAGCATCCTGAGAGACTAGGGTAATGAAAAAAATTAGAGAAAAAGAAAATCATACACTCAGAGCATGTAGGCGAGAAGGATGGAGGTGGCGTCATTTGTGTGATGCGGATAGGCAGGATTTATAGCCTCTGAAGAATAGAGAACTTACCCATCGATGAGGCAAACTACGAGACACTGATAGTAGTAACTATGAACCCTAAATCTAGTGGGTTTAGTGTTCTACAGTACTAACATCTGTGTCCTAACTAATGTAATGCCAAAACTTGGACTTACCCCAGCCAAGATGGGGGAGCCAGCTAACCACATAGTCAATTTAAAACCATGAGACTGGTCATTTTTTTATAAAAGAGTGGTAGGGAGGTTATAATTTTTAGAATTTGAGATCGACATCTAGAGAAGTTCCTAAGTGGCCTCGTACTTATGTACAGTGAAAATGCTAAAGCGAATGTAATTAAAGTCTTAGATACTTTTAAATTAGTTTTTAATACAATGCATGCTGATCGACTCGATAAAATGCTTGAAATATATATGAAGGAGTTAAAAAGAAAGGGCTTAAACATAGGTTTTATCTTAGAGTGCATAGGCTCCCCTTGATAGATCTGCACCCTTGTAGGCTAGGTGGTCTGCCAGAACCTGCAGATGGGGAGTGGCCTAACGAGTGAAAAGAACATGCAACAACTGTACTATGAGAACTCTCGACGGTCCCGGTCTTACTTCTTAAGGGCGGTAGAGTTTTTATGTTATCTTAAAATTTTTTAAATAAATTTGAGTAAAAAAATTTTGGGAGTACCCTCACAAGCCTCTGATCGAATCCAAGCTAAAGCAAAAGCAGCACACAAAATACCAAGAAACTAAGAAAAAGTATGTAAAGTCTAATCATAATCAAATCACAATGGAACACATTAAATAATCAAATTAATAAAATAAATGTCCATAGGCCAATTACCTTTTATTACAACTCAGGGTCTGCAAAAAGTAAAGTGGCTAGACACCACTGACAATAACCTGGATTCTAATCCTAGCACTGATGCAAGTGACCTTGAGTGGGATACTCTCTGTCTTCAACTCTTAGATCTTCTCTTCTTCAAGCTCCTTGAATTCATCATAGCTGGATACCCAAGTGGAAAAGAAAGCTCTTCCCGGAAGGGGAAGGTTATTCTTTTCCACTTTGGGTAATGAGATTATCCGAATTTGGGCTTCCAAAGGGAAATGGACTACCCCGCCCTAAGGGATATCCTTTCCACTTTGGAATCCAAGCTTTGGACCTATGTATCCCAACTCAAATATGTACTTGCACAACTCCTTATTATAAATAAATTACATTGAATTATATCATTGAAAAGAAAATCTAGACTCTCCTGCATGGTTATCCTAAGTAGTTAACTTAAAATAACCCAAGCAATTATATATGAAAGTAAAATATTTATGCCATCCACACTTGGCCATGCTCTTTATTTATTTGAGGGGTTAAGCGGCTAAAGCACATATATCAAGTATTTATATAATTTATTTATGAATTTTAACCCCCCTTTATTAGTACTGCATGAGCATGGCCACCTGTAGAAAATACTATTAGTATCAATAGTCATCCCTAACCTATGGGTAGTCTTTCGCCCATCACATCAAGTCATAGAGTGCAGTAAAAGTAAGCAAATACATCATTCAAATTTTAATCACAACATATAATAAAATCTCAAAAAATCTAGCACACAGCAGTACAATAAACATCAGCCTAGCTTAGAGATAGAAGTGGTGCCCTAGCAAATAATTATATGTATGTGTAACAAGGTTGTGTAGCTCAGTAGATCCTAGGCTGGGTGGTTAGTTGAAGTTATCTAATATTCAAGTTTGCTAGGGTTTTAAAGGAGAAGTTTTAGGTTTGAGTTTGATTATTAATGTTTTAAAACTTGAATTATATATATTTTAGTGATTAAGTGATTACTACCTTTGTTTCTCACCGAGGTCATGAAGATTATTTCACCTTCATTGGGGCTAAGTTAATAGCCTCGTAGTCCTAAGTTACCCAATAGTAATCAGGGTTGATTAAGTTGATTTAGTTAGTTAGAGATTATAAGAGAAGGTGTATTAAATGATTTATTATTAGGTTAGGAGGTTAACTTAAAGGTTAGAGTGATGTTTTTTGAGGTTTAAGTTGAGTTAATGAGTTTTAGAAGGTTCAGGCTTAACCTATCCGCTAAGTTAATGGGGCAAAAAGTTAACTTTTTAATTAAGAGTGATTCATGAATAGTTAGCATTTTTATGAAATAATAGACCTTAACTTGATCAGTTAGACTATAAATACGCTCAATTTGGATTTTTCTACATTATGTTATGAATTTCTGAAGTTTTGACCTCATTTTTTACTTGAGTTTGATCAGATTATTGACTTTTTGATTTAAGTTGATTTCTAGAATGCTCTTATTTTTAGTAAATACTAGATTTTAATTGGAGTTGAATGCCTCTGAGTGTGTCCAATTTAGAGTTTTCTGGAATTAGTTATAAATTTTTGAAGTTAGGTTATTTAATGAATTATTAAAATTATTTAATTAACGGCTATTTTAGGAATTTTTATCCAAATTAGCCCCAAACCTCTTAGAATCACCTCCAAAGGTTAAGGATGACCCAAGAAAGACTTCCCAAGTGTTTGGGAAGATTTTAGAATTTTTAATAATTTTTAATTATTTAATTTAATTAAAAGAGTAATTATTAGTCAAAATTAAATTAAGGTTTAATTTAAGGTCCAATTAAGAGGATTTAAATTTTTTCAGATTAAGGACTAAATTTTGAAGAGTTTGATATATTATGGGAAATTTTGTGATTTAATTTGAATTTATTAGAATTTTTCAAAGTTATCGGTCCTTAATTAATGGGTAAATTAGGGTTTATTAATTAAGGGGATTAAAAGGCCCTAAAAATTCCTAGAAAATTCTGAGAGGTTTGGGATGTCATTAAGTTTACGTATTTAAAGTTTCATGTCAATTAGGGGTCTACCCTAGCTCCTAGAATTTTTTTAAGTTTGCTAGACGGGTCTTAATTATTATCCTTAGGGTGTCACTATGTTGAGTAGGTTTAATTCAACTGTTAATGTCTGACCCTTGGGGTAACATAAAAGGATATGCATAAAAATATATCATAATATGTCCTTAGATCTAGGAGAGCCAAAACTAAGCGCTCGTGTAATCCTAAGCATGCAAGAAGGACCACTACACACTACCTGAACATGATTAATGATGAGATTAGTGAATGATTGAAGTCCAATCATCCACTAATCCTTCCCACATGAATCCTGTTCGAATACATAACTAATGTTTAAAATTTTATTAGTGGATCCCCCAAAATTAGGGAATTTAATAATATTAAATTTTAAAATAATTTAAAATACATACATATTAAATATATAAATATATAAGTTTTAAAAAAAAAACTAAATAATTAAAGATAATTCAATTATAAATATAGGGGGAATCCATAGGTCACTTGGGAGGGGCCGGGATTCAAAATAATTTGAAAATAATTTTTAATTTCAAAATAATTAACATATTATTAGTTAAAATAATAGTTAAATAGTTAATTATTCAAATAACAGGAAAAATATTTAACAAAAAATTATTTTTAAGATCTGAAAGTAATTTTAAATAAAAATACACAATTTTCTAAAAAATTTAAGGCATTATACATATTTTTCAGATTTAAAATGAATTTGTTACAAATTTTTAAAGTTTAATGTATTTAAAAAGTACTTTAAAGTGATTTAAAATAACAAATATTTAAAACTAATTATTAAATTAAAATAAATCAATTATTAAAGTTTTTCTAAATTTTAAAATAATTATAAATAATAATAATAATAATAATCATTATATAATAATAATATAATAATAATTAAAATAATAATAATATTAATAACAATAACAATAATAATAATAGTAATGATAATAAAAATAAAAATAATAATAATAATATTTTAAAATAATAACAATAATATTTAAAGTAATAATAATAATAATAATAATAATAATAATAGTAATATAATAATAATAATATAATAAAAAAGTTAAAAAAAATAATATAATACAATAATAAAAATAATATAAAAATAATCATAACAAATAATTATTGTAATAATAATAAAAATAATAAAAATAAAAATAAACAATAATAATAATAATAATTAACATATTTTTTTATTTTAAAATTAATTTGAATTAAGTATTTAAGTAATTCTAATTAAAAAGGCTTTAAAATAATTAAAATAATTATTTTTTAATTAAATCCGATAGCGGAGGCTCGGTGGGCCACGTGGTAGCCTCGGATTGACTCCACTGTTCCGGGCAATCATTGCCAATGATTGTGCCACCGCGCATTCATTAGCAATGATTACGCAGAAAATAGCACATAACTTATCCGCGTCAACACGTATTCGTGGCCGTTAGATCTATTGCGGTTTGAATCAACGGGCGAGATTACGTCGGATAGGCGAGGTGACTGTGGGATCGAATTTGCGGTCGAATAGATGCCACGGAACAGTGAGATCCGAGCTGTTGATCGCGAGATCAACGGCTTAGATTATTCATAATGTATGTATTACGTACATCGAAGCCCTAAGTGAATAATCATCTCGTTCTCACGATAGGGTGAATCAAATTAAATAAAATTTTAAACATAGCTAGGGTACAAAAAGAACATTCATGTGAGGTAAGAATCATGGTTTAAAATGAGCTTTATGAAAAGCTATTTAGATCTATGTGTATTTACCTAGGGTTAGGGTTTTTGGAGAAACTAACTGATGGATTTTTGCATTCTTAGGCTTGTTGCACTTGTAGATTATCCACGTATAATTTCCAAATTGATCTCAAGCTTTGAAATGCCTTTAATCGAATGGAAATCACTTTGGAATGAATTTAACCTCAGTTCACCGGAGATCTCACCGCCAGCGAGGTCTTGCCGGTGGATCTAGGTTGGGAAAGGTAGGGGAGGTCATGGGAGCTCTCACACAAAGTATCTCGGGCTGGGATGGCTTGGAGAGAGAGAGACAGAGAGAGAAAAGATCCTTAACTAAAACCCTAAAAAGCCTATTTAAAGTCTTAGACTCATGATCAACGGCCTAGATCTATCCTGTGGTTAATTAGGAGGGAAAATAGAGTGGTTTGGCCATGGGTTTGAATGAGAGCTCATTAGGAGAGTTTAAATGATTTAATAGGGATTTAATTTGACTTAAATAGGTCAAATTAACCTAATGAGACTTGGGGTGACCAAGTCAAAGCTTGACTTGGTCAACCTAGTCAATTAGGTCAAAAGAGGTAGGGGGTTGAGCCAAGAAGGTATGAATTGGGTTTGAAACTATGTTTGAAAGTGTTTGGGTCATTCTGGGTCAATGTGGGTTGACCTGGTCAACAAGGTTTACCCAGGGCATGGGTTTGGGTCCAATGAGTCAGGCCTGACCCATTGGGCCCAATGGAGGGATCTTGGGTGAAAACAAGGTCAACAGTAAGTTTACAAAATTGACCTGAAGATCCTATGAATTAGGCTTGGCTCTTTCATTCCACCAAGTAACTTGGAGGTGAAATGTTAACGCCAAGATTTGATTAGAGAAATTTGGATTTGCATTGCGTACTTTAAACTACAAAAGGATGTTGTAGGAAATATATAGCAATGGCGATTAAAGTTGATTTGAGCATTTTGAAAGGGATTTAAGAAGTTTAAAAATTTGATAGAATTTTCTCTGGCTTTGAGACTTATTATAATGAGTTTGCACCCAACATAAAGGTCTATAAGATTAAAGAGAAAATCTGGAGAAATTTGACTTGACTCTTTCACTTCTCTGTCTAGCTTAGAGTGAAATGTCAAAGTATAGATCTAGTTAAATATTTGAATTTGCTTTGTATACGTTAAACTGCAAGAAACCATTGTAGGAAACATATAACAATGATAATTGAAGTTGATTTGAAAGGATTTGAAAATTTGATGATCTTCTCTGAATTTCAAAACACAACATATTGAATGTATACTCAATATGAAGGTTTACAAATTTATGGGAAAGCCAAGGGGTCTCTGCTCGACTCTTTTACTTTGCTAATTGACTCGAGGGTAAAATACTGAAGCTTGGATTTGACAAGAATTGGAATTTGAAATTGATTTTAGAAAAGGTTGATTTTGGATTACATATGCTAGACTAAAAGAGTGTATTGTAGGAAAACATATTGCAATGACGATTGAAGCTAATTTGAGTGATTTTGAAAAGGATTTTAAAGGTTTGAAATATTGATAGACTTTTCTCAAATCCTTGAAACTCAATATATTGAATTTACACTTAACACAAGAGTTTACAAGTTTACTAGGAAAACACAAAGAGATTGGCTTGACTCTTTTAGCCTGCTAGTTGGGTTGGGGATGAAATGTCAAAGCCAAAAATTAACTAAAGAGTTTTGGATTTTGACAATGAGATTAAAGAGACTTCTGTAAATTATGAAACTTGACATATTTGGATTTATTTGAACATGTGAATTTATAGTATTTATAAAAAAATCTTAGAAGATTTGGCTTGACTCTTTTGCTCTGCCAATTGACTTGGAGGCAAAATCTCCAAGCCTAGGTTTTGCTAAAAGATTTGAATTTTGATTTTGAAACTGAAGGAAATTCTATAAATTTTGAAACATAACATGCTTGAGATATGTTTAAGCATGCAAGGTTGTAACATTTATAAGAGGATTTTAGAGGATTTGGCTAGACTCTTTTTCTCTACCAATTAACTTAGAGGCAAAATATCCAAGCCCGACTTTGACAAAGATTTCTTATGCTCACCTCTCTTTTGACATGTCTTATTGATATTGGCCACACTCACCCAAGAAAGATAAGGGTAGAGGGACCAACAGAAGGAAGGGTAGTCAAATTTATCGATAGAATAAAATTTATACCAAAATTCCTGGGTTAGAGCTCGTGTTGCTTGGAATTATGTTAAAAGGAAGGAGGGCCTTCTTACCAAAATTTTAGCAACCAAATACGGGATGGATATATGGAACAGCGAAGTTAAGAGATATTCTTCTCCTGCTTGGTGTATCATCAGAGATGGAGGAATGTTCTTAAAGCCTATTACAAGATGGAAGATCTCTAATGGTGAAAGAATCAATATCCTTAATGATAATTGGATTCTTGATTGCAATCTGAATAGATGGCCAGCAATGTGTGATTTTGCAAATCTAGAGAATAAAGATGTCTCTTTTTTAATTAAATATGGAAGATGGGATGAGGAATTGCTTAATAAAATGTTCTCTGAAGACTTGAGAAATATCATTCTAAGAACACCCATTAACGGAGGGGAGGAGGCAGACACCTTGGAACTAATGCATACTTACTCCGGTAAGACTATTGCTTCTTTGTCTTATCAAGCTTCTATAAAGTGTCCTGAAATTCAAAACAAAATGGTTTGGCTTCGTAGACTGAAAATCATGCCTAAAGTATTCTTCTTCTGGTGGAGACTGGTTAACAAGGCAATACCTACGAAAGTTTGGATGTACAGAAGGAAATTGCCTGAATCTGCTAACTGTCTGAGAGGTTGTGCTGCTATGGAGGATAGTGATCACATTGCTGTTAAATGTATAAAGCTTAAAGCCATTTTTTCTTCTTTAAATAAGTGGGGTATTGTATTACCATGCTTCAGTAATTTTTCAAATTGCATTATTAAGATGGAGAAGATGGCTGATTCTAACCCAGGAATTGTTAAGCTGTACATATCAGTGGTATACCATAATTGGAAGGAAAGAAATCTGTTTATGCATGCTAGTAAACCAAGGAGTGAAGGTTTGGTTGCAGCTCAGATTTTGGTTGATTTTGTTCAACCGTTAACTATTCCAATTGGTATGAACTGGAAAGCTAATCAACAAATGTTGTCTAAAACTTGGTTTCCTCCACCTACTAGTTGGATTAAACTCAATCTTGATGCGTCTCTAATGCAAAATAAGGAAGCAAGCATTGGTGAAATCTTAAGGGATCACAAGGGAAGATTTTTGATGGCATATGGAAGGAAGTTGGTGCATTGGGATATCTCAATATTAGGGTTGGTTTCTATCCTCAACTTCAAAGAGGTTATCAAAGATTGGATGGTGGAGAAACAAGGTATTGTAATTGAAGGAGACAACAAAAATGTTATCAGTTTACTCAAACAAACTATTTCCTTGAAGAATTGCAGCAAGAAGGTTCATAAAGTGGATCTCTCCTTCCTTGACGTTTTTAAAAATGTAATTTTCCATTTCACTTCTAGGGAAGGTAACTGTGTTGCTAATGCTTGTGCCCATTCAGCTTTAGAGGGTGATTTTCTTTGGGAACATTTTCTTGTTGATGTCCTTCCATCAAGTGTTTATGACTTGATTAGGAAGGACTGTAATAGATTAGCTATCACTTAGGTTTGTGTACTTCATTTCTTTCTGTTTCAATGCTAATTGCACTCCTTCAAAAAAAAAAAATTATACGGCTATTAAAGATGGAGAGAAAGATTTATCCCCAGTGGAGGCACCATTTTTTATTTGATTAAAAAGTGTTGTTATTTTTGAAAAGATTCATTATTATTGGGTGATTTAATTTTTTAAATTTTAATTTTAAAATTTAACACATCATTATGAATGATATATCATCTTATGAGACGAGCATACCCTTCTTTTAGGTCAAGTTGACCTAATGAGACTTGGGTTGACCAAGTCAAAGCTTGACTTGGTCAACCTAGTCAATTAGGTCAAAGGAGATAGGGGGTTGAGCCAAGAAGGTATGGATTGGGTTTGAAACTAAATTTGAAAGGGTTTGGGTCATTCTGGGTCAATGTGGGTTGACCTGGTCAACTAGGTTTACCTAGGGCATGGGTTTGGGTCCAATGAGTCAGGCCTGACCCATTGGGCCCATGGAGGGATCTTGGGTGAAAATAAGGTCAACAGTAAGTTTACAAAATTGACCTGAAGATCCTATGAATTAGGCTTGGATCGTTCATTCCACCAAGTAACTTGGAGGTGAAATGTTAACGCGAAGATTTGATTAGAGAAATTTGGATTTACATTGCGTACGTTAAACTACAAAAGGATGTTGTAGGAAATATATAGCAATGGCGATTAAAGTTGATTTGAGCATTTTGAAAGGGATTTTAGAAGTTTAAAAATTTGATAGAATTTTATTTGACTTTGAGACTTAATATATTGAGTTTGCACCCAACATAAAGGTCTATAAGATTAAAGAGAAAATCTGGAGAAATTTGACTTGACTCTTTCACTTCTCTGTCTAGCTTAGAGTGAAATGTCAAAGTATAGATTTAGTTAAATATTTGAATTTTCTTTGTATACGTTAAACTGCAAGAAACCATTGTAGGAAACATATAACAATGATAATTGAAGTTGATTTGAAAGGATTTAAAAATTTGATGATCTTCTCTGAATTTCAAAAATCAACATATTGAATGTATACTCAATATGAAGGTTTACAAATTTATGGGAAAGCCAAGGGGTCTCTTCTCGACTCTTTTACTTTGCTAATTGACTTGAGGGTAAAATATTGAAGCTTGGATTTGAGAAGAATTGGAATTTGAAATTGATTTTTGAAAAGGTTGATTTTGGATTATATATGCTAGACTAAAAGAGGGTATTGTAGGAAAACATATTGCAATGACGATTGAAGCTAATTTGAGTGATTTTGAAAAGGATTTTAAAGGTTTGAAATATTGATAGACTTTTCTCAAATCCTTGAAACTCAATATATTGAATTTACACTCAACATAAGGGTTTACAAGTTTACTAAGAAAACTCAGAGAGATTGGCTTGACTCTTTTACCCCGCTAGTTGGGTTGGGGATGAAATGTCAAAGCCCAAAATTAACTAAAGAGTTTTGGATTTTGACATTGAGATTAAAGAGACTTCTATAAATTATGAAACTTGACATATTTGGATTTATTTGAACATGTGAATTTGCAGTATTTATAAAAAAATCTTAGAAAATTTGGCTTGACTCCTTTGCTCTGCCAATTAACTTGGAGGCAAAATCTCCAAGCCTAGGTTCTGCTAAAAGATTTGAATTTTGATTTTGAAACAGAAGGAAATTCCATAAATTTTGAAACATAACATGCTTGAGATATGTTTAAGCATGCAAGGTTGTAACATTTGTAAGAGGATTTTAGAGGATTTGGCTTGACTCTTTTTCTCTACCAATTAACTTAGTGGCAAAATATCCAAGCCCAACTTTGACAGAGATTTCTTATGCTCACCTCTCTTTTGACATGTCTTATTGATATTGGCCACACTCACCCAAGAAAGAAAAGGGCAGAGGGACCAACAGAAGGAAGGGTTGTCAAAATTATCGATACAATAAAATTTATACGTCTATTAAAGATGGAGAGAAAGATTTATCCCCAGTGGAGCCACCATTTTTTATTTGATTAAAAAGTGTTATTATTTTTGAAAAGATTAATTATTATTGGGTGATTTAATTTCTTAAATTTTAATTTTAAAATTTAACACATTATTATGAATGATATATCATCTCAGGAGACGAGCATACCCTTCTTTTAGGGGTTCAATTTACAGGATTAAAATTTTATCCTGATTATTGTATTTAAATTTGAGCAAGAACTACATATGACCCTAGAGGGTCAAAATGATTGCTCACTCAAGTATTTAATCATGATAATTTGGATAAATTATTATTAATTTTATAATTAAAGTTACAACAATAATTGATATATCTTCCTGAGGGAAGAAAATATTAATTATTATTAATCATTTGAAAATAACGGTATTGATCATTGATTTAGACTTAAAATTTCACAAAGATAATTAATTTAGTTTTAGAAAAATTGATTTTTAAAATTTTGTTTGATCTGGGTTTCTAAATCTCCTATGAGCGTAAGCCCTCGTAGTTAATTACATCATAAGAAACTGGAGTTTCCTATGAATACTCTCGATTAAAATAATGGTAAAATTTTTTTTTTGAGATTTCAAAGATTGATATCAAGGGAGGTGAGGATTAAAAATCCAACTGGGATTGGATCGACATGAGCACTTATTTTTGGAGGCCAAGAAAGGAGTGGTAGGAGGTGTTTTGAGATTCTGAATCACTTCAAAAACACCACAACCTATCCTAAGTGTTGGGCTTAAATTTGAATTGAAAGATATTTAAGTTTGAATTATTAATTTTTTTTAGAAAATTAGGATTCAATTCCCGAAGGTTGAGGTCTTATAGCTTAAGCTTGCCTCAAAACCTAAATCTAAATTGGGTATTAAAAATTAGTAACCCAAGCCTAACTAATGTAATGCAGAATCTAGACTTACCCCGGCCTAGCTTGGGGAGCCAGCAAACCACCTAAATGCTTTAAAACTATTAGTCCAGTCTTTTACGTTAGAGTGGTAGGGACATTACTTTTAGATAAGTTTTTGAGAATAAGGATGACATCTAGAGTAGTCCTTATTTGGCCCTTTGACTTATGTTGGGTAGAATAAAGCTTAAAGTAAATGCAATTCAATTTTTGACTCATTTTAATTTATTTCTAATACAATGCATGCTAGTTGACTCAATAAATGCTTAAATAAAATATGAAGTAATTTTAAAAAGGCTTAAAAATAGGTTTTTCCTTAGAGATTGCATAGATTCCCGTTGATAGATCTACCCCTTCATAGGCTAGGTAATTTGCCAGAACCTGTAGACGGGGAGGTGCCTAACAAAGAAAAAAATGTAATAGCATGCTATGAGAACTCTCGGTAGTCCTGAGCTTAATTCTTAAAAGTGTTAGAGTTTCTATATTGTCTTAAAAATTTTAATTTGATTAAAGTAGAAAAGTTTTAGCGATCCCTCACGAGCCTCCGATCGGGTTCTAGGCAAAATCAAAGATCAACATGCAAGAGCTCCTAAAAATTACTAAAATCATGTAATCCTATATTGTAATCAACATCAAACAATCAATTGGATAATTAAATCAATTAAATAAAGAAAATTTCCATAGGCATGTGCCTTATAATATTACAACCCATGGTCCGCAAAAAGTAAAGTGGCTACGTATCATTTACAACAACCTGAATTCTACTCCTAAGACTCAAGTGACTATGAGAACTAAGATTATTCTTGCTCTTCACTTCTTCATTCTTCTACGAGTTCCTTAGATCCAGCTACTCTAGATATCTAAAGGAAAAGAAACTCCCCCTCGAAAGGGGTATTTCTTTTCCCTTTGGATATTTGAAATTATCCTAACTTAGTCTTCCAAATGGAGGAGAACTCTCCCCTAAGGGATGTTCTCTCCTACTTGGAATCTAAGTTGGATACTTATATATCACCTCTTCAAAATCACTTTGATTATAACTCAATAAATTCAAATTACATTTAATGAAAATTGAAAATCTAGACTCAAATAACCTGCAGGGTTATCCTAGGTATTTATATTTAAATCATCCCAAATAGTTAATATAATGAAATTTAAAATGCTCAAACCAACCACACTTGACTATGCTCTTTTAATTTTTAAGGGGGACTTAGCATTCTAGAGCACCTGTAGAAATTTGATTTATTTAAATTTAATTTTTCACCTTTTAATTTCAATGCCCTATTTGAGCATAGCCACCTGCATAAGATTATATTAACTTTTAAATCGCCCCTAATCTAAGGGTAAATCTAACACCCATCCATCACATCATAAAGAGTAGAAACTAAATAAACAATCACAGTAATATTAATAACCAATATACAGTGAAAGCTTAAAATTTTGACATACAATAGAAAAATAAACACCGGCCTAGCCAAGATCTAGAAGTGGTGTCATAGCAAAAAATCTAAGTGTGTGTAGCAAATTCTGTGGTTTGGATATGTCCTATCTCGGGTAATCAATTTAAGTTTTATATGGTTTAGGTTTTTTGAAGATTGGATGAGAAATTATGTTAGAGTTCAAATATTAATTAGTTAAGTTTATTTTAAAATACATTTTTATTGTTGATTAATTAAATAAATTTAAGTAGTTAGAAATTAAAGGACCAACATATTTTAATATTTGGATTAGTTGCTGATTTTAAAATTTTGAATTAATTTAAATTTTCTATCAACCAATTTGTGGCGTTCTGCCATCAGGCTTGAGAAATAAAGCCTCCTTAGGACACGTAACCCTGCAGTCTGGAGTAGTCCATCCTAAAAATTTGATAGATATAATTAGATTAATGATTTTAAGTTGGTTTGAATAATTACTAATTAATTAATTTTAAGTTTTAACACTCCATTGAATTCATTCGTGGCATTGTGCCACCAGGCTCGAGGAATAAAGCCTCCCTAGGACACGTAGCCCCGCAACCTGGAGTAGTCCATCCTAAAAATATTCTCTTTGGAGTGGTTATTGTGTATTAAGTGGTTTATTGAGTAATCTTAACATTGAATTAATATTTTTAGGAATTTTAAAATTTATTATCAAATTTTAAAATTTTTTGGATTATTTTGAATGTATTAATTAAGGGGTCAAAATTAGAATTTTATATTCAAAGAGATTTATAGAGTTTTGATATTTTTGTTAAATAATAGACCTTTCAATGAGTAATTAAACTTTGAGTTTCCTGTATTTGGAGTTTTTTATGGAAAGTTATGAATTTTTGAAATTTCAATTGAAATTTAAATTGAAGTTCACCATAGAGTTTACTTTTTAATTTTAAGAAATTTTTGATGATTTGATATTTTTAATAAATATTAGACCATACATGGAGTACTATGACTTTAAGTTTGTTCAATTTGAAGTTTTCTATAATTAGTTATGATTTTTAAAGTTTTTATATTTATTTGAATTATTTATTTTTTTAATTAAGAGCCTTTTAATGATTTTACTTGAAATGAACTCCCAAGTCCTTGAAATCAACTACAAAGGTCAGGAATGACCTAAGGAGAGATTCCTAAGTGTTTGGGAATTTTATAGAATTTTAATTATTTTTTATTTAAAAAATTAATTAAATATTGATTTTTACTTAAAATTAAATTATCCTCAAATTTGAAGCAAAATTAAAGTGATTTTAATTTTCTTTGATTAAGGATTGAATTCTGGTTAATCTGATATATTATTTGAAATTTTTGGATATAATTAGAATTAATTATAATTTTTTAAAGTTTGGTTAATTAATGAATTTTTTAAATTATTTAAATATGGAGATTTTGATTATTTTGATCCAAACTTATTCTAAATTGCCTGGAATAACTCCTTAAGGTCAGAGATGACCCATAGGAGTGTTTTTAGAAGTTTAGAATTTATTTGGGATTTTTATAATTTTTAATTATTTTATATCATTAATTATTAATTTTTCCTAAAACTTAAGTTAATGTTAAACTAAAAGTTGAGTGATGGGGCTTTATTTTTCCTATACAGAGAATTAAATTATGGTCAATTTGAGATATTATTTGAAATTTTTGGATTTAATTTTGATTTATTATATTTGTTTGAATTTTTTGGGTCCTAAAAAAGGGCTGAAATTTGATTAGCCTAATTTTCTGACCTGATGACCTCCAAATTTAGTAAATTTGGACCTAATGTATAAAATGTCACTAAGTTCAAAGTTTTGAAGTTTAATCCCTATTGGATGTGTGCATAATTTCTTATAATTTTTCTAAGTTAACTAGACCTTTTCCTTAATTATTTTCCCTAGGTGTCTCTAGTGTTCAAATGGGTTTGAAATTTGTGTCACCTAACCCTGGGACATATATAATCATACCATAGAAATTAGATAAGCTAATTCTTCTAATTTGGAAAGTTTATGAATTTTCAAAATTTTGGGTCCAAAATGGACCTATCACTTTAAAATTTATATCACAGAAATCCATTGAACATGTGGTCCTAAAAAAATTATAGATGATGCCTAAGATGTCCAAATATGTTTCACCAAAATTTGGGTCCAATTTAACCAGTGGATTGTGAGAAATTTGCTAAACATGGATTTTAAATAAACTATCATAACTCACAATTAAATGATTAAACTACCTTGATTTTAGTTTTAATAAATAATAGGCCTCAAGACTTTTCCAGCGAGCCAAAGAACACCTAATTTGGTGAAAAATTAGATTTTCTATGAATTTTGAAGTTCTAGCTATTTAAAATGATTTTTAATTAATTTTTTAATGCTTAAGACCATTGTCTTATTGTTTTGAAGATTTTTTATTGAGTTATTAAGAAGAAAGGTTTTCTGAAATTTGAGGAAATTTGGGTTACTTTTCATGCCTCTTCTCTTATTATTTCTAGAGTGTGGAATAAATCTTATGATGGAGATGAAATGCAAGTTATTAATAAGAAATGTTAAAGGACTTTGAAGGAGCTATTCTTTTGGAGCAAGGCAAAATTGAAGAATTCTTTATTGTTAAAAGAGGGACTTAAGAAGGAGGTGTTGCAACATCAAGAAGAAGAGGCTATAGAGGGTTGGTTGAATGAAGAAAAATTGTGGCTTTTGAGATCTTAGGCGGGAGAATTGAATGTGTACCTAGCTCATTTGAATACTTGGTGGAAGCAAAGGCCCAAAGTAAGGTGGATTGAAGAAGGGGATTCAAATACAAAATTTTTTCATGCATTTGCGAATGTTAGGAGAAATGGTAATTGGATTAATCAAGTCAGGAAAGTGGATGGTTATATGGTTGAAGATCCAGATGATGTCGAGGAGGCATTTATCAAATATTTCCAATAGAAAAGGAGGGACAGGGAGTGTTGTTTGGAGAATTGGCTAGCTCCTTAGAAGGTCTTAGATGAGGATGATAGAAGCAAGCTGGAGATAGAATTCTTTATCTAAGAAATCAGGGAGGTTATTAGGAGTTTGGAAGGAAGTAAGTCCCCAGGAAGTGATGGAATATCTTATTCTTTCTTTAAAGCTTATTGTGATATTATCAGTTATGATGTTTACAGGGCTGTCAATAAATTTTTTCTTTATGGTAAGCTCTGCAAGGAATGGAAGTAAACTTTGATTATTTTGATTCCTAAAGTCAAGGATCCTATTTTACTGTGTGGATATCATCCAATCAGCCTTTGCAAGTCTACTTACAAGATTGTGGCTAAAGTTTTATTGAATAGGCTACTGTGGGTGGTTCCTAAGATTATTTTGGAAGAACAGATGGCTTTTGTAAAAGGGAGATCAATATTGGATTATCTTCTCTTAAACCAAGTAGTGTTCAAAAAAATCAGGTGCTCTAAATCAAGGAATGGTCTCTTGGCAATCAAGATTGATATGGAGCAAGCATATTAAAGTATGTGTTGGGCTACTTTAAGATAGATGTTGAATAACTTGGGTTTTCCTATCAAATTTGCTAACTTACTGATGGAATGTGTAATGGAACCAAGGTTTTCTATTATGATTAATGGTTGCAAATCAAAGTGGATTGAGGGAAAGATTGGGTTTCGGCAAGGATGCCCACTTTCTCCCTTAGTATTTATTATGTTCTCCTAACTACTTTTAAATTCTTTTCTTAGTAGAGGCATGAATCTTGGTATCAATATATCTTCAAATGCACAAAAAATTTCTCACCTATTGTATGCAGATGATATTTTATTATTTTTAGATGCTAAGATGAAGAATATCAAGAAGATGAAGAAGATTCTACTAGAATACTGTAAGTGGATTGAACAAGTGGTAAATCTCCAAAAGTCTTCTATGTTGTTGGGTAAAACTATAAGAAGAAGGAAGAGGAAACAAATCTCAAAGTTGTTGGGCTTTAAGGTGGTCGAGGAAATGGAGTATCTGGGTATTAAAATTGTATTAAGGTGATTGAGGAAATCTAATTTTCAACATCTGATGGATAAATCTTTTAAGAGATTAAATGCTTGGGGGAATAGGTTCATTTCTCTTACAGGAAGGATGATCTTGGTGAAAATAGTTTTTCTTGCTCTTCCTTTATTTGTTTCTTCACATTCATTGATTCCTTTGAGTATTTTGAAGGAGTTTGATAAGCTATGCTTGAATTATATTTAGGATAAACATGATGGCAGCCATGGGCTTCATTTTGTGGCTTGGGATGTCTTGTGCAAGCCAAAGAAACTGGGTGGATGTGGTCTCTATTCAGCGGTGTCCAAGCTAGGACCTTTATGGTTAAGGTTTGCATGGAATCTTATAAACAAACTGGATACTCTACTTAATAGGAATTTGTTGGCTAAATATGGGGGTAACAGGTGGAAAGCTGAGGGGAAGAAAAGTGGCTTGACTTCATGGAAGATCATTATGGATTGATTGAGTTCTCTTAAAAGTATTGTTAGATGGAAAGTTGCATCAGGATCATTGATAAACATCTTGAGGGATGTGTGGATACTTGATAAAAGTATAGAGAAATGGCCGACGTTTGTTGCAAATTGGGATGAGGAAAACGTGATGCGGAATTCATTTATTGATAATGGTTCTTGGAGCTTCTCTCGGCTGAATTAGTTTTTTGGGGAAGACCTTGTGAACATGATAAGACAAGTTGAAATATGTCTAGATTTGGTTGAAGATCGTATGGAGTTGAAGTTTAAAATGGCTGGCAAGACTATTTCGGCTCCAATTACAAGAGTTTGGTTTGATGAAGACAAGGAAGGTTATTATGGGTCATGGATGAATAAACCAAAGCTTAATCCTCGGGTAGAGCTCTTCTTGTGGTGTATAAGAAAGAATGCTATTCCAACAGTAGATTTCCTTATGCTTAGAAGACTAACAGATTGTAATGTATGTCCAAGGGGCTGTGTTGAAGTCGAAAACATTGATCATATTAATGCTACTTACCCGAATCTTATTCAGGTAATCAGAGTATTAAACACTTTGGGATTCCTAGTTCCAATTTTCTGTTCATTTCAGGAATGTTTGAGGGATTTGGAGAGGATTTCTGTTAGGAATTCGTTCATTGCCAAGTTGTATTTGACATTATTATTTTTTTCTTGGAATAGTAGAAATAAAGTGAAACATGGGGGTGTGGAAGATAGTAATGTGGTTATTGCTATTGAAGTCATCCGTTTTGTGGTTATTTCACATCAGGAGAAAATCATCTTGGATCATTGGGGTGTTAATCGATCTTCACGATTGTGTTTTAACTTTTGGCACCCTCCTCCTCTCGAGTGGTTTAAGATCAACATTGATGCTTCACTGTGGAAATCGAATAGAGCGGGTGTTGGTTGAGTTGTTAGAGATAGTAGAGGGAGATTTTTGTTGGCCTTTGGGTTTGGTTGTCTTCATTGGGATTATGCATAGTTGGAGTTACTAGCTTTCAAATCATTGAAGGATGTTATGCAAGAATGGATGCATGAGGCGGAAGGTATAATTATTGAAGGTGACAATCGAAATGTGATCAAATTTCTTCACAAAGTGTACAACAAATCAGAGAAGTTGATTGGAGGATGTGAAGATGAAGATTTATTATTCTTGAAGGAATTCAATAATGTTTTTTTTTAATTATGTTAGTCATGATTGTAATAAGTTAGTTGATTATGGTGCTAACCTAGCTAGTTCGTATAATTTCATTTGAGATGTTTTTAGTGACAATAATATTCCTCCTTTTATTTCTTTGTTGAAGGAGGCATGTGATAGGTTTCCTTCATTTGAGTAGTTTGTATCTAGGAGTTTTCTTTTAAGGCAAATTATATTTCTTCTTAAAAAAAATTAATTTTTTGATATTAAAATGGTGGAGACACGTGTCACGCATCCAACAGCCACGCATTATTCTGTCTTAGGCGATCTGGCTTTTTGTTAGCTGTCCGATCGCGTAGAAGGATTAAGTAGGCGGCTTAGATTGAGCCATAACAGTTCAATTGAAAATGAACTAAAATTTTAAAATAGCCATAACTTTCAGTCCAACCATCCAATTTGATGAAATTTGAAATATAGTATCTAGGTACCCTAGTATTTCAACCCATGGAGTTTCAAAGCTCCATGCATTGAGAATTGGGAGAAATCAAGGTTTGATCATATAACTTAAAATGGGGATAACATGCAATCCAACTGTCAGATTTTAATGTTCTTGGGTTTGTTGGAAAGTTGGAGAAGTCCACTACAACTTTATTGAAGACCTCAAGAACTTTTACCAACTAGATTTAAATCTAGTGTTATAATTCTCCTTTCTCTCTCTTTCTCTCTCTCTTCTCAAAATGGGGTTTTTGAGCTTGGGAACGGATGTGGGAATGGTTTGGAGAGTCTTAGAAATTGTTGGAGAGGTTGGATTGTGTATGTCATGGGCTTAAGGCTTTTGGACAAGAAGTATTGAGTGAAATGAGGTAAATCTAAGGCTTTGAGTTAAGTTTTGATATTATCCCTTCATCCCCTTGGTTTGGATGGCTATGATAGATTGAGGGAGGCTTGGATGCTTTCCAAGTGTCCTTAGGATTGCTTAAAATTAGTGGAGATTGCTGGAGTTGAAAGAGATATGGATTACCAAAGTGGCATGGCCACCTATGCTCTCATGAAAGCTAGCTTAACTATTTGACCATTCTTAACCCAGTTGAATGTTTGTGTTGATTGGTTTGAGCAGTCAACCAAACATGTTGACTTATGAGGTGGCACGGAGTGAAGGTTTGAGTGGAGGGATGGGTTGGAGAGGGTTTAAAGCTTAAGGGTTGGGATTTGGAATAGGAATATGAGAGCTTAAATGACTTTGGTCAAGTCTTTATGAGTTGACTTGGTCAAAGTAAGTTTGGTTTGGCTTGTAGTGTGTTTGTTTATTCTCAAAGTATCAAATGAAGTGAAGTGAGGAGTTTGGGGAATATTTAAAGTTATGGATTTAATGTTTGAATGCGAGGAATGTAAGATTTGACCAAATTTGATAGTTTGACCTGGTCAAATTAAATGTGATTTGACTCTACATGAGCTTGGATATGTTTGAATCACCCTTTGTAATAGGTTTGAGGACTTGAGGAAGTTAATTTAGCCAAATGAGTTGGAATGACCTATTTAACCCTTAAAGGATTATATGGTCAACCATGTTGACCTAGAACATGGGTTTGAATTCAATGGGTTCGGTTTGAAATTTGGAGTATGTTGGAGGTGGTCCCAAGGTTTGGATAGTTCAATTCATTCAAAAATGACTATTTGGGCTGTTAGAGGGCATTATGGTCAACCCTAGTTGACTTGGTCAACCAGGCTTACCTATGAAAGTTTGATAAGGATGTTAAGCCCTTGTGAACTAGTCCCGAGGCTAACCAAGGGGGGGGGGGGGTGAATTGGTTATTTTAAAAATTTATGAGCAAAAAATGATTTAGAAAAATATTTTTGAATGTTTTAACACAATTATAGTTTCACAATGATGTGCAGATGTTCACGATAATGAAATAATAATCATAATCACACAATCACCAACAGAAAAAATAAGTGCGAAAAATAATCAGAAAGAACACACCAGATTTTATAATGGTTCGATCAACTTGACCTACGTCCACTCCCCGGAGCCTCCCCTCTGAGTATTGCACTAACAGCAAGTGACTCTCCTTCTGCTCCCATAGCAAGGAGGAGAAGCATATACAAAACTCCTTTTCACCAACCCGGTGAGGCAGAGAATCTAGACTCCATTCGCTTCCTCCTGAAGTAGGCAGAGAACCTGGACTCCTTTCGCTTCCTCTTGAAGCAGGCAAAGAACCTGGATCTTCTTGCAGACGGTCCTCCCATAGAGACACCGATAAGATAAGAGACAAAGATCAGAGAAGATGACTTAGATCCTTCCTTGGAGCAACCTTTTTGAATCCCTCACAATTTCCACCTCAGAAGATCCTCTCTCTCTCTCTGTCAAGGTTTTCTCTTGAAAAGAAAGTGGCAAAAGATCTTAACATTTGAATGAAAAAGATCTTAAATAGGAAGGCTCAAAAATTGCCCTAAATCTCAACTAGTTGTCAAAGATTATCTATGATGATCGATCAATCGTCCTGTACGATTAGTACAAAATCACATGAATCAGCCTGGATGATCTAGTTTCTCTGGATGATTAGTAGACAAAATTTATTCTAATCGTCCCGTATGACTCTACGATCATCCGGGAAGATTAGTGTAACTCAAGATTTTTGTCTAGAAGACAGCTCGGGTCATCCAGAGAAACTTGTGCTGGAAAATCTCAAAATGACTTTATCGTTCGGGATGATACGTATATCGTCCAGTACAATTAGTTTAAAAATGACAAAATAGTCCTACACTCATCTTTGGTTGTACAACCAAATCATGTTGGATGATCTTAAAGTAACTTGATCGTCCGGGATGATATCTCTATCGTCCCGTATGATTAGTTCAAAACTGGGAGTATCATCCTACATAGAGCTCTGGTCGTCCAGGTGAAGTTCTTTGGATGGTCAGGATTTTGCATGTATCATCTAGGATGATCTTGCGATCATTTAGGATGATATGATCATTTAAATAAAAAATTAATTACTTTCCTTAATCAGTAGACTAATTTGGGTATGATTGTCATAGACGATCAGACCAAATCTCTAAAAATAAAAACTTGCTTAACTTAATCTGGTAGCTGAGAATTTTTGATTTGAGCCTATCATGTTGTATGATTGATATATCATTTAGGATGATCTGTTTAATCAAACCGACTTAACATGGTCACCCTAATCATGGTTTCTATTTTCATCGGATCGTCTAGGACGATATGAATATCGTCCAAGATGATATTGAACAAAATTTAAAATAGAAACTCTAACTCACTAAAACTCTCACCCTGAGTGTGTTTGTGTGCAAGGTTACTTAGATTGGGGATCAATTACATTACATTTGACTCAAGAAGGAAAAAATTACAATTAAACACATAAGGACCTGATCTTGAGTTTGCTTAAATTGTGTTTGATCTTTTATACCTAAAATGTTAGTCAATCAAAATAGAACACATAAATGTTTATTATCATCAAAACTGTAATCCTTAAATCCAGGTTCATAACAACCTAGGGGCTAAGCTTGGGTGAAACAAGTTTGTTTTAATATTTGGAGTTAAATGGAAGTGGTTCTATCCAAAGATAGGGTGATTTGATTTAAAATGACTATTCATACCTCTAAGGGGTATTTTTGTCATTTGAGTTGACCTAGTCCAATGTACTCCTAATGATGATTAGGATGTATTGGAAGATTTTCTAGGGTTTGATTTGAAAAGGCTATGTTAGAGTTTTGAGAAAACTCGAAAATCGCCCTTTATGGGCATTTTGGTCATTTTGACCCCTTGTTAACAGGAGGTTAAAATGGATCCAAAAAATATAGTTTAGTGTTTAACATATGATAATCAAGGGTTTAGATGTGATCAAACAGTTTGGAGAAGGCTCCAAGGTCAAAATCCACAGGGTAGCTGGTCCAGTGGCATAGGCCATAAATATTTGAAGGTTTTACAGCTTTTGGTCTTCAATTCAGTTTCTATGGTTAGAATCCTCAAAATGAGTTCAAATTTGGAGGATAGACCCTAGGGACATGCTTAATCAATATGTAATTGATAGATCATGAATCGAGGGTAATTTAACTGGGGTTTGAAGTGTTTGGAAAATCGCCAGGAAAGGCTTTCAAGAAAGGGCTTTTTACCCTTGGATTTTGGTTTGGAAATCTAGAGTTAAGTTGGATTTTGTATTTGATTGCCTAAATTTGAATTATCCACATCACTCACAATCAATTAGATGATTGTATATGGATGGATAAGATTAAGGATTAGATTGGTTTAAGATCTAGATTGATCCTAGGGTTTCGATTGTTCCTAGTAACCTCATACAAAAATGAGGTCAATAAATGGACCCCCAATATGTGTAGTAGAACAACGTTCTACTACACATATTGTCGTTGACCAAATTTAAAGGTTAATACTAAAATTTTGATTTTGAAGGAAAGTAAAAAACCATATCTAAATAATCAAATTTGAATTGATACTAGGGTAGTGTCGCAGAGGGTGCACTCTACCACTAGTGGGAATAATCCCAAGGAAAGGAGAAACCTAACCTTAGAGGAAAAGAATATTTGGGTGATCGTATAAGAAGGAAGGACTCTTAATTATAGAGGATTGAGTTTGAATTTTGATACTAGGGTAGTGTGGAGAGGGGCGTACTCTACCACTAGTAGATCTAATCCTAAGGAAGGGAAGAACCTAACCTTAAGGAGAAGAAGTTTAAATGATCATATAGAATGGAAGAACTCCTAACTACAGAGGGTTGAGTTTAGGTTTTGATTCTAAGGGAAGGGAAGACCTAACCCTAGAGGATTGAGTTTTGAATAAATACTAGGGTAGTGCCACTAAGGGTGTACTATACCTCTAGTAGATTTAATCCTATGGAAAGAACCTAACCTTAAGGAAAAGAAGCTTAATTTTAGAATTTGAAATTGAAATTGACACTAGGATGGTGCCACACAGGGTGTTCTCCACCACTAGGATTAAGGCTTAGATTGGTCTAAGATTTGGATTGATCCTAGGGTTTGGATTATTCCTAGTGACCTTATACAAAAATAAGGTCAATATGTACTAATAAATTTCTAATTTGACTATAAGCATAACTAATCTTTAAATCATATATTTTTCATTTTTAAATTCAAAATTCAATCTTACTCATACACTCATAGTGGATAAGTTTAATTAGAAAAATTATAAGGATTATTACTTAGGCAAAATATTTAAGGTGTTTTTAAATTAGCATTACAACTTTTATCATTCAAAATTACTTCTAAACTATGATGTATTATTTTATGTTTTAGTAATTTTAAATTACCAATAACATTTTGGGCTGTTAAGTTAATTATTAGGTGATTACACCATTGCTTAAGGGCAAATAAGGGTTTAATTTAGGGGGAATTTACTAAGTATAAATTTTTTAATGTTTCTTACCTTTATATTGAGTTGAAATATGATATTTTAGTTAATGTGGTGTAGGAAATGCTCAGGAAAAGGAGATAAAATTCATAAATATTGAACCGACATCGTAGCACTCCCACTACTAGTGCTACAGCTACTTCAATGCCTTGATGCCTGATCAGGGAATAACAATGCTGGAGCCTCAGGAAAAATAGAAAAAATTTCCACGCCCTGGCATAGCCAAGGTTGGCACTGCAGTACAAAAATCTATGCCATAACATTTGAGTCTTAGAATTTGAGCATCGAAGTGCCAACCATTACAATGACACATTGGTAGATTGCATGTTTTATCACCATTAGAGCTCAACTTTTGTAGCACCTCAGTGGAGTGGTTGATGAAAAATTTAGTTATGCTGAATTAGTCGAGCAACCCACTGGTTCTTCCAATAGACACACTGAGTTAGAATATTGCCTCAACAGAGAACACTCAATAATGTTGGGGCACTAGTTCATCCTATAAAGCTATAGTTCCACTATTTAAAGCACCGCTATACCTGAGGCCATTTATGTACATATTATAAATTGTTTTTTAAATCTTTTTTGAGGAGTTATGCCACTTTCTGTAGAATCATATAATATTCACTGTAGTTCTATAGTGAACATTTGGAGTAATGTCTAAGGGAGGCTAAAGAAGTGTAACATACTTTTATTAGATAGCTTAGCCTATCTTATGAAAGCAATCTTACCATTGCAGGAGAAAGTAGTATGATTCATCTTTTCTTCTATGATTGAATTGATAATATATTTTATTTCTATTTTATCTATATCTGGCTAATTTTAGAGTTTTGGGATAATGATATGAACACAATGTAAGTACTAATGTAAATGATTGTGCCTTAAATGAAGCATGGATGTTTTCAACATTTTCCATTCTTAATTAATACATAAAATAGCTTTGGGTGTCATTAATATCTAGTGTGATATATAGCCTCGACCGAGGAATATTAGAGCAAATATGAGTGTTTGAATGTGATGTTGGCATGCCTATGCATAGTATGCTAAACCTTTTAGGTTCTATGGAGATATTAGAATTGTAGGAAGGCCATAAACCTTCTTTTTCACACCCATAGGCTCGACAGAGATCAAGGGATGCACATACTATTATCCATGTAAGTAATTATGAGTCTCATTGGGAAAACTTTGTTGTTCTATAGGAATTAGTCCAAAATATATTTTATATATTGTTATCTCATCATCTTTTGCATTCTCTATAATTGGCAGAAACTCAGAACCCTTCATTTTTGTTCACTAGGATAAACCTTGCATCTATAGTAGATAGTACTAGGTTGATTACAATCTAGTAGAACACTTCCACGTGGGATCGACACTCTCTTAATCACTTCATTACTTGATCAATATGTATAGTTGCGTATCAAGTTGGAAATTTATATCAAAGAAAACCTATTAATTATTTAATGCTAAGGCATATTTTATTTTATACATGTAATTAGCTATTCATGTGCCCATACCCGCACAACAGGTTAAGCTTAAGTTTGGCTAAACATTGTCACCTTAGGGTTCATTTATGTTCTGAAATGTATGGTCTAAAGTTTAAAAATATTTAGATGGTTTGGTGGAGATTAGAGTATATACATTAAGTATTCCAAATGGCTTTAGGGTTTAAACCTGAGCTTGATTTTGAACTTTAGTTTTTTAGCTGGATTTTTCTTAAATGATTGAAAATGATTAAAGTTTTTAAGTTTATAAAATGATTTATAATAATATTAAAGATTTTTATGTGGTTGATTTACTGACAACCATTGAATGATTAAACATCATAAATTATTGAAGGGTATTTAAAAACTTAAGCTTTACTATTTGAATGATTAAAGTTTAGTGATTGAATATTATAAATTGATTAAAGTTGAATAAATGAGTTTAGTGATTTATGTTTAGAGTTTTGACCTCATACAAAAATGAGGTCAATAATAGATGATGAAGTAGTAGATTGGAGATAACCCTTTATTAAATACTTGAAAGAAAGAAATTTCCCTTGAGATAAATCAGTTGCTGACTATTATTTACCTTAGCCAATGGTACCCTATATCAAAGATCATATGATTAGTTGGGGTTACATTATCTATATAAATTAAAAGCATTAAGTATTGCATAAAAAGTACATGAAGGATTGTGTGGTGCTCACTAGTCTAATCCTATAATGCAGATGAAGATTAAATAGATGGGATATTATTAGTAGTCAATGATATATGGCTACATGAATGTTGCATGCCATTACCATCTATGTCATATGCATGGAGAAGCCCTACATTAATCTGCAGATATTTTACAACTTACATTGGCTTCATGACTTTTAAAAATTGGGGTGTGAATATTATTGGTCCAATTGATCCACCATCCTCCATATGACGCTAGTTTATTTTAGTAACAACATATTACTTCTTGAAATAGGTAGAAGCAATTCCATTGAGGGAGATTAAAGAACATAATGTACTAAATTGCTTTGAATACCATAAGATATATCAATTTAGCGTTCCTCATCAAATCATATCTGATAATAGTCTGTCATTTAGAAGCACTAAAATAAATAACATTACTAGATGTCATAAAATTGATTAGACATACTTAAACATATATTACTCTTGGGAAATGGATTGATGGAGGTGTTCAATAAAATATTGTTTAAATTCTAAAGAAAATCTTCAACAATAATAAGTATCAAGGGTATAAAAAGTTAGGAGAAGCTTTGTAGGCATATAAAATCGCATATAAAACTCCTACTCAATCTATGTCATTTTCCTTAGTCATTAGAGTAGAGTCTATTTTGTCTTTAGAGGTACAACTTCCTTCTCTATGAATTGTAATAAATTACAATATAATATTAGAATAAATTATCAAACTTTGGTTATAATATCTTGACGGTTTAGAAGAGAAGTAGTTGAAAGCTCGACAAAACTTGTGTTACATATAGCACGCATGATTCAAGAACATGATAAAATAGTTCATCCATGACTCTTCTAAGAAGGAGACTAGGTAAAGAGCTAAGGTCAAGTTGGTTGATGAAGGAGATTCAAACTCTAAATTCCTTCATAATTATGCCTCTGCAAAGAAGAATGGAAATTGGATAAAGCAAATTGAAATGTTAATGGCTTGTTGGTTAAAGATCAAGAAGATATTGAAGATGTTTTCTTTGAATTTTTTAAAAATCATGAAGTAGGAATTGCAACTAGACAGATTGGCCTGATGTTCATTGTGGACAAAAAATTGAAGAAGTCAATGTTCAAACTCTTAATGCAGATTTTACATTTAAAGAATTTGTGGAATCTTTCCACCAGTTGGGTAATAAAAAATCTCTTAGATTGGATGGTATTACAGCCTTCTTTACTAATTTTTTTTTGGAAATTTATGTAGGATGATATTTGGAAAGCTATTAACAGTTTCTTTAAAATTGGTATCATGAGTCATTTATGAAAGGATACATTAATTGTGCTCATCCCTAAGATAAAAAATCCAAATGAGCCTTCTCATTTTAGACCTATTAGCTTGTGTCAAACCATTTATAAAGTGGCGGCTAAAATTTTTTTGAATTAGTTAAAATGTTGTCTTCCTAAAAACATTACTGAAGATCAAGGTGCTTTTATCCCGGGAAGATCTTTGTCAGTCCATTGTCTTTTGGCTCAAGAAATCTTTAACAAATTCAAATTTTCCAATCCAAAGAAGGGTCTTATGGCAATCAAAATTAATATGGAGCAAGTCTATAATATCATGGGTTGGTCAGCCTTATGAAAGATTTTAAATTGGTTTGGATTTCCTTAAAAGTTCTCTAAGCTTATTATGGAATGTGTAGAAAATGCTAGATTTTATATTATCATTAATGGAAGGACTTCTAAATGGATTAAAGCCAAGAGTGGATTTAGGCAAGGTTGTCCGTTGTCTCCATTCTTATTTATCATATGTTCTCAACTTTTATCCAATGTTATCTTTCAAAGAGGTGTTGAGTTAGGCATTAAAGTGGCTCCTCAAGATGAAAAAATATCTCATCTTTTATTTGTTGACGAAGTGCTTCTATTTTTAATTGCTTCTCCTAAGGTGGTTATGAAGGGTGTTATATCTAATTATTGCAGTTGGACAGAGCAGAAGATTAATAACAATAAATCACATATTCTTTTTGGTAAATCTATGGAAATGTTCAGGAAGAGAAAGATTGCCAAAAAGTTTGGGTTTAGAATGGTTAATGAAATGAAATATCTTGGAGTAAATATTGTTCTTAGAAGGCTCAAATTGATGGATTTTTAGAACATTATTGATCTTGCATTGGAAAGATTAAATGCTTGGGGTAATAAATGTCTTTCTTTGGCTGGAAGAATTTTTCTTATTAATTCTTCTTTGTTATCACTTCCAATTTTTTTTTCTTCTCATTTATTGGTGCCAAAGGGTTTGTTATTTGATTTAGATAAATTATGCAAAAATTTTATTTGGCATAAAGACAATGGTAGAAATGGAATGCACTATGTGTCTTGGGATGAAATGTGCAAACCCAAATCTTTTAGTGGTTTGGGAATTAATTCGGCTGTATCAAAAATTGGGTCCCTAAGAGCTAAATTGGCTTGGAGGTTTATTCAAAGCCCTTCTTCCTTACTCAACTGTAATATTATTGCAAAATATGGGGATGATTTATTGAATGCTAACATTAAAAGGGGTGCTTCTTCTACTTGGTATATCTTGGTTGATGGGCCCAAATATCTTAAACCCATCATTAGATGGAAAGTATCTAATGGTAATAAGGTCAGAATGCTAAATGACATTTGGATTTTTTATAGGAGTCTAAACAGATGGCCTGGTTTTTTAATAATGTGGGATTAATTGAGAAGAAAGTTTAGCATTTCTTAATTACGGATGGCCAATGTAATGTATCGGAGCTTCAAAAGTATTTTAATGATAATCTAGTTTCAGTAATAAGGCATGTTCTCAGATATGCTGAAATAAAGAAAGATCAATTGGAACTTTTGTACAAATATTTGGGTAAATCAATCACTACATTGTCTTATAAAGCCTATCTGGAACATGAGTACAATGAAGATGTTGTTGCTTTCATGAAGTGGATGTCAAAGCTTATACTCAAGCCTAAGGTGCAAATGTTTGGGTGGAGATTAAGAATGCTCTCCCTACAAATAAATTTTTTAATTATAAAAATCTTTCTCAAGTTAATACGTATGTAAGAGGTTGTCTACAAGTGGAAGACAGTTTGCATATTGTAGTCAGATGTAAATTTCTAATTGAAATAATTATGAAACTTAGAGAATGGGGTTGTAATGTTTTTATATTTCAAAATCTCCTTGAATGCATTTTTGAACTTCGTAGATTGAGGAAAACTAATGTAAATTTGGTTAGACTTTACTGTATAACAATATTCTTTTCTTGGAAAAATTGGAATGGTTTCAGGCATGGTTGTCCATTACTTCCAGTTTCTATTAATGTTGTTTATGTATTTAGTACAACTATGCAACCTAGACTTAATCCACTTCTAGAAGGCTAGCATGTTCATCTCCATGATGAGTTTTCAAAAATTTGGTATCCTCCACCACTAGATTGGATTAAGATTAAAATTGATGCATCTATATTGAAGTCTAATCTTGCAGGAATCGATCTTTGGTGTTTTGCTGAGATCAGAGAGAGAAGCTCCATTTTTTTAGAGAGATAATTTTTCATTTTTTTTTTCAAATTCTTCCCTTCCCGATTTTTCCAGCTTGGGTAGCTGGAGGTCGGTCCATGGTGGCGGACGACCGCCGTCAACTGTTGCAAATCAGGTTTTGATGATGACAAACATGTTTCCAGTGTGTTTTGCTTGGCTAATCTGTTTCAGGCACAAAAGACCGCGAGCTACTCAAGCCAACTCAAGATCGGGTCCAAGTGTCAAATGTATGATTTTTTCTTTTATTGAGTCAATTGTAATGTAACTGATTCCCTAGCTAAGTAACCTTGCACACACACACTCAGGGAGAGAGATTGAGTGAATTAGAGTTTCTGTTAAAATTTTGTTCAGATCGTCCTAGACGATAGTAGCATCGTCCTGGACGATCCAGTTAAAATAGAAACCCTAATTAGGGCGACTAAGTTAAGAGGGTCTGATTAAGCAGATCGTCCTAGACGATCTTTGGATCGTACGGGACGATATGCTCAAATCAGAAATTCCCAGCCACCAGATTAAGTTAGGCAAGTTTTATTTTAAGTATTTTGGTCTGATCGTCCTGGTCGATACGTGTATCGTCCTGGACGATGCACTACAATCATGCCTAAATTAGTCTGGTAATTAAGGAAAGTAATTAATGTTTAATTGATACGATCACATCATCCTGGACGATCGTGACCGTCTAGTGCCTTTCAGCTGTACGACCCGAACTGTGTTCAGGACGATTTTGGGCCTTTTTGAACTAATCGTACAGGACGATGTCCCAATCGTCCTGGAAGATCAAGTCATTTTTTGGTCGTCCAGCACAGATTTCTCTGGACGACCCGAACTGTCTTCTGGACGATTTTCCTCAATTTGCACTAATCGTCCCGGACGATCGTAGTTTCGTACGGGACGATATGAACAACTTTTTATACTGATCGTCCAGAAGAGCCTAATCGTCCAGACTGAATTAGCTGAATTTGAACTGATCGTACAGGATGATATTCAGATCGTCCTGGACGATCTTGGCCGACCAGTTGAGATTTAGGGCAAATTTTAAGCCCTCCTTTAAAAGAACTTTTTTTCAATTTTTGGAAAAATCTTTTGCTACCTTCCTTCCCTGAGAAACCCTAGAGAGAAGAGAGAGTTGGGAGAGAGAGAAGAGATCTTGTGAGGGGGAGTTAGTGAGGGATTCACTAAGGTTGCTCCAAGCACGGATCAGAGTCGTCTTCTCTGCTCGTCGTCTGTCGTCTAGTCGGTGTTCTTCGTGGGAGGATTGTTCGCAAGAAGATCCGGGGTTCTCTGCCCGCTTCAGGTGGAAGCAAAAGGAGTTCGAAGGTTCTCTGCCTGCTTCAGGAGGAAGCGAAAGGAGGTCAGGTTCTCTGCCTCACCGTGTGGTGAAAAGGAGGTGCTTTGTACAGGCTTCTCCGCCTTGCTGTGGGAGCAAAAGAAGAGTCACTTTTGTTTAGTGCAATACCCGGAGGGGAGGCTCCGGGGAGTGGACGTAGGTCAAGTTGACCGAACCACTATAAAATCTAGTTTGCTTTTTTGATTCAGTTTTGCACTTTACTTTTCAATATAAACTGCTTGGGTGAATATCGTTGGTTGATCTTTTCGTTATTGTTTACTTGTTTCTGCTGCTAAGTATCAAAAAGATTTTTATTGTTATTGTGAAATTTTTAAATAACCAATTCACCCCCCCTCTTGGTTAGCCTCAGGACTAGTTCAGTAGTGCTTAACATCCCTTTCGAACTTTCAAGTGGTATCAAAGCGGGATTCAAAATTTCTATTTAAAAACTTTTGAATTTGATCCATGGCTAACTGTAACAATCGTAATACTGCTGAAGGTTATTCTATAACTAGACCACCGTTATTTGATAACATTCTATTTGATTTTGGAAAACACGCATGTCTACTTTTCTTCAGTCTATTGATTACCGCATGTGGATGTTAGTTAAGGATGGCTATGAAGCTCCACATAGAATTGTTAATGGTGTTAAAACTGAACTGCCCTTTGCTGATTGGACTTTTGATGATCGTGATTTAGCACAGTTAAATGCCAAATGTTTGAACTGTTTCTTTTGTGCTTTAAAATCTGAGGACTATATGCGTGTTTCTACTTGTACAACGGGAAAAGAGATTTGGGATAGATTATGTATAACATATGAAGGTACAACTGAAGTCAAACAGTCTAGGTTAAACATCTTGTTACATGATTACGAACTTTTTCGCATGAAACCTAGTGAGACTATTTCAGAAATGTACACAAGGTTCACTCAGATTGTTACCTCTTTGCATGCTTTAGGTAGAGAACTTACCAACTACGAAAGAGTGAACAAGATTCTTAGATGTTTGCCTGCTTCTTATGATGCTAAGATTACTGCTATTACTGAATCCAAAGATTTAAATACTTACTCTATTGACAGCTTACTTGGATCACTCATTGCTTACGAGCAAGGGGTGAACCAAAGGCAACTTGATGCAGGTGAACGCAAGAAAGAGAAGACAGTGGCACTAAAGGCCAAAGATTCAGATGCTAGCACTTCCGGGTCTGATAGCGATGATGTTGCCTTAATCACAAGGTAATTCAAAAGCTTTCTAAGGAAGAAACATAAGAACTATCAGAAGTGGAACAAGGGTAAGTTCAATAAAAACTTTAAGGGTTCATCTGAATCGGTTTGTTTTGAATGCAGGAAGCCTGGACATATTAAGGCTGATTGTCCGACACTTAAAGCTCATCCAAGCAAGGAGAAGGGTGACGAGAAACCAAAGTTCAGAAAGGACAAGAAGTGGATTCAGAAGGCGTTCTGGGCAGACTCTGCATCCGACTCTTCTGAGACTGAAGCTAAAGAGGAGGAAACAAACTTGTGTTTGATGGCTGATGATCACCCTGGTCAGTCCGACCAGGAAGAGGTATGTGAGCTTACTTACGATCAGTTATTTGAAGTTTCTGAAAAGATTCATACATCGTATAGGAAGCTTAAGAAAACCCATGCTAGTTTGAAACTAGATTATCTGACTTTGCAAAAAGAGCATGAAGTGTTGATTAAGGATCATTCCACCATTGATAGCAATCACATGTCTTTACTAGATGAGTTTGATGAACTGAATGAAAACCATTCTGATTTAATTGTTGAGCATAACTTGTTAAAAACATCGCATGGTGAATTAGAACTTGCTTTTAAGAAAGTGAATGATTTGGCATCTGAGTTAGAAAGTATTGAAAGTGCAAAAAAGTTTGAAATTGGAAGTTTAAACAAACACATTGAGTTTTTGAAAGTGAAAATCAGTGCTTTTGAAAATAACAAAACACCGCCTACTTTTAAACAATTTTATGCACCGCCACCTTTTAAAAATTCTGTTGCAAGTTCATCAAAGCATGTTTCATACACTACTAGGAAGAGGCACTATCACTCATGACGTTTAGTTAATCCTTTTCCTGGTGTTAGATGTTTTTCATGTGGAATGTTAGGACACATATCACACACTTGTACTGTTCACCATAGTACACATTGGGTGTGGAGACCCAAACTGCCTGTTGCACAGCACAGCACGCATGCATCGCATTCTTCTTTTCATAAGAAGGAACCCAAACCTGTTTGGGTTCCTAAGACTGACATTTGATGATTTTATAGGTATGCTCTCACACAAGACCTCGTGAGAGCATGTGGTACCTGGAGAGCGGATGTTCTAGACATATGACTGGAGATGCAAATCAGTTCATTTCGCTGGAGGCTAGAGCTGGAGGCAAGGTTACACTTGGAGATAACACCACCAGGAAGGTGGTAGGCACATGTATGACTGGTGATTCAAAGAATTTTGTGATTGATAATGTTTTGCTTGTAGATGGACTGAAACACAACTTGCTGAGCATTAGTCAACTCTGCGACAAGGGATACAGCATCAAATTCCTGCCCACTGGCTGCATTTTAAGCTTAAATGATGAAGTTGTTTTGCAGGGGCAAAGGATCAACAACGTCTACAAGCTGGATGTAAGTAGCATTAAATCTGATAATTTAATTTGCTTAAAAACTGCTGCTGATAAGTCTTGGTTATGGCATAGGAGATTGTGTCATGCCAGTATGAAAACCCTTAGGAGAGTCACCCAAAAGGACTTAGTTAGAGGTGTGCCCAAGCTTAAGTTCACTAAGGATCACCTGTGTGATGCCTGTCAGTTGGGGAAGCAAGTCCAGTCCTCTTTTCACTCAGTTAAGGACATTAGCACCTCTAGACCTTTAGAAGTTCTTCACATGGACCTCTTTGGACCCATTAGCACTGCCAGCTTAGGGGGGAGAGTCTATGGTTTTGTGATTGTTGATGATTATTCAAGGTTCACTTGGGTTAAGTTTTTGTCACACAAATCTAAGTCATTTGATGATTTTAGATCTTTCTCTACTTGGATTCAGAAGAAGTTAGGATGTGAGATTATTACCATCCATAGTGATCACGGAGGGGAGTTTGAAAATGAAAGATTTGGAAGTTTTTGTGAGAATCATGGGATTAGTCACAATTTTTCAGCTCCTAGGACCCCTCAGCAGAACGGGGTAGCTGAAAGGAAGAACAGGACCTTAGTGGAAGCCGCTAGAGCCATGCTTGCCGAGTATTCACTTCCAAAGTACTTTTGGGCTGAAGCGGTGAACACTTCCTGTTATGTGCTGAATAGGGTAAATGTGAGAGTCAAGCTGAACAAGACACCTTATGAGATCATTAAGGGTAGAACTCCAAATCTATCCCACCTCCATGTCTTTGACTGTAAGGTTTTCATTCTGAACAACGGGAAGTCACCCTTAGGAAAATTTGACCCCAAATCTGATGAAGGAGTGTTCTTAGGATATTCAAGTGTGGGGAAATCCTTTAGGGTGTTCAATAGGAGGACTTTGGTGGTGGAAGAAACAACCCATGTAGTGTTTGATGAATCTGATCCTAAGGAGTCTAGATCTGAAGTAGAAGATGAAGAGATTGTTGAGGTTACCCAAGGAGTTGGAAATACAAATTTGGAGGAAAGGGTAGAACTTCAAACCACATTGCCTAGAGATTGGAGATATTCTTCGAGTCATCCTAAAGAACTGATCTTAGGAGACCCTTCTGAAGGTGTTAGGACTAGGCATGGACTTAGGAAGGAAGTAAACCATTCTGCCTTTATCTCAATGACTGAACCCACCAACATCAATCAAGCCTTGTCGGATGAGTTTTGGATTTTAGCTATGCAGGAAGAATTGAATCAATTTGTAAGGAATGATGTTTGGGAGTTAGTAGAAAGACCTAGAAACCAAAGTATTGTGGGAACCAAGTGGGTCTTTAAGAATAAGATGAATGATTCTGGTGTGGTGGTGAGAAATAAGGCAAGATTGGTGGCTAAGGGGTATAATCAGATAGAAGGGATAGATTTTGAGAAAACTTTTGCCCCTGTAGCTAGATTGGAAGCCATTAGAGTGCTACTAGCCTTTGCCTGTTACAAGGGATTTAAGCTGTTTCAAATGGATGTCAAGAGTGCCTTTTTAAATGGGGTAATTAAAGAAGATGTTTTTGTAGAATAACCCCCAGGTTTTGAGAGGTCTCAATATCCAAGTCATGTCTATAAATTAAAAAAGGCCTTATATGGATTGAAACAGGCACCCAGAGCTTGGTATGAGAGGCTTAGCACATTCCTGTTAGAAAGAGAGTTTGTTAAGGGGAGCGTAGACACCACCCTTTTTCTGAGGAAAATAGGAGATGACTTACTCATTGTCCAGATTTATGTTGATGATATAATTTTTGGATCTTCTGATAAATATTTATGTGATGAGTTTTCCAAAACAATGAGTAAGGAGTTTGAGATGAGTATGATGGGAGAATTGTCCTACTTTTTGGGGTTTAGCATAAGGCAAACAGATGATGGAACCTTTCTCAATCAATCAAAATACACTAAGGACATTTTGAAGAAATATGAAATGGACAAAGCCAAGCCAATTAATACTCCCATGCCCTCCTCAGTTCAGTTAGATAAGGATTCAAATGGAAAATCTATTGATCAGAAGAAGTATAGAGGGATAATAGGTTCACTGCTTTACCTGACTGCTAGCCGACCTGATATCATGTTTAGTGTCTGTCTTTGTGCTAGGTTTCAGGCTGATCCTAAAGAGTCCCATCTGACTGCTGTTAAGAGAATTCTTAGATATCTTTTAGGGACCCCAAACCTAGGGATTTGGTACCCTAGGCACAACACCTCTTTTGAGATCATTGGATATTCTGACTCTGACTTTGCAGGGTGTAGGGTGGATAGGAAGAGTACCTCTGGGACTTGTCAATTCATAGGGCAGTCGTTAGTCTCCTGGTCCAGTAGAAAATAGAACTCAGTTGCACTTTCCAATGCTGAAGCTGAGTACATTGCCTTAGGAAGTTGTGTGGCCCAAGTTCTTTGGTTGAAACAACAAGTCTGGGATTTAGGAGTACCCGTTGGGACAATTTCTGTTCTGTGTGATAATACCAGTGCCATCTGTATCTCTAAGAATCCAATCCAACATTTTAGGACCAAACACATTGACATTAGGCATCACTTCATTAGGGACCATGTTACAAAAGGGGACATTGAGCTACATCATGTAGCAACTGAAAATCAGCTGGCTGACATATTCACTAAACCACTGGCCTTTGACTCATTCAGCATTTTGAGAACCAGATTAGGAGTGATTGATATAAATGCTTGATTCTGATGACTGCTGATTTCTGATTGTTCTGACTGGTAGTCTGTTTTTCTGTTAGTTAGTTTTTGGTTTGATTATTTGCTTTCAGTTATTTTTATGTCTTTTGTTGATTTCCGTTTTAGCCTTACTGTTAGTTTGATTTTAGTATTTACTCTGATGTGATTTTATACCTGTTTTTATTCACTGGTTCATATCTTGCACTTACTGTTTTATGTTTTTCAAAATCTGATCACCGCTCACTACTTCTGATAATCTGAATTTCTGACTGGGAGTTTTTACCTTGTTTTGATTTGGAAGCTAGTAAGCAGTGATTGATTCCACTGAATCTGTTAAAGGGAAGAAACATTGATGATTGTTTCTCTTCCTCTAACTCCTTTACTGGTGTCTGGTTTCTTTTGGATAAAAATCCTCTTCAAAATTAAAATGTTAGTTTTTTTTGAAATAGAGATTATTTTATCTTCCTACAGTAATCTACCTCATATCACTAGTATTTTTCAAAGTCTTGAGTCATTAGTTTGATTTTCTAAAACCAAGTGATTGCATTTATCATATGATGTGTGGTTTTTGTTTTGTGAATCATTCTTCCCTACTATGGAGAGTCATCTCCTATGTCTGGAAGATAGATTCACAGCTGAGACTCTTTAATGATTATGAAAAGGAGAAAGCTTATAAAAGATGCGCAGTGCACCAACCAAATTGAAAAAGAGGCATAAAATGAGCCCAAAACTGAAAAGATGCGAAAATGCCAAATACACAAAGTGTATCAAAAATTAAAAGATGCGCAGTGCGCCAAATAAATTGAAAAAAAAAGAGGCACAAAATGAGCCCAACCTAAGCTTTCTTCTCTTTCAGATCTTTAAATGTCTTAGAAAAAACTCGTGTGTCACTTAATACGTTCAAAAGCTTGAGTTTGAAAATCTTGATTTCTGATTTTTTACTTTGTAACACTATTATATCAGATATTTTTCTGGAACGAGGCTTGAAAGGATCTCTTTTCAAATCTAATGTCTTTTCTTCTGAATCGAATTTTTGTTTTGAAAGAGGTTTGCATCGATAAGGTGCCCGGGGTAGGAGTTACGAAAGTCGATTTTTCCAACGTTTTTCGGATTTCAGCGCTGTCAATCGTTCTCTTATTGGTTTTTGAATATAAAATCAAGGAAAAATTCTGATTTACTCGAGCAGCTTGATCAAAAAAAAAAACTTTGCTTTTTCATGTTTTTTCTTCTGTGAGTTTTTTCGTCATTTTTGTGTCATTTTGATTTACATAATTGTGTTTTTGGAATCCTGATCGGTCATCTTCATCATCCATCTTTTTCTATTTTCTTCCCATCGTCCTGGACGATCCACATATCGTCCTGGACGATCCACTACGTCCTGGATGATCTAAACATCGTCCTGGATGATTCGTTCAGAATCGCCCCCCCACTGCTCCAGCTGCTTAAAAATTCCAATTATTGGTGATCGTCCCGGACGATACTCACATCGTCCTGGACGATATGATCCATATCTTCCTGATTTGATCAAACGGCTGAGATTGCACCAATTATTGCCCATCATCCCGGACGATCCCTTTATCGTCCCGGACGATCCACCTGTCAAGCCGCTGGACGATTCAAATTCGGCCCATCCGACATATTTATTGTAAATCGTCCTGGACGATCCACCTAATCATCCGGGACGATACCTTTTCGTCAACGGTCGTCCAGCTGACTCCTCGGGATGATCGCATGTGTCTAATCGTCCCGGACGATATCTGATCGTCCTGGATGATCGGACCGCCTTTTTGACCAATCGTGCAGGACGACATAAATGCCCCGATCATCCCGGACGATGTCTCGATCGTACGGGACGATCAGTCCATTTTCTTTATAAACAACAGTTTTCTTGAACTTTTTTCACACCGATTTTCTCCACTCCACTTCTCCTCCTTACTCTCTCAATTCCTCATGGCTGGTGGCAAGCGTTCCCGTCAGAAGGGTGCCAGTTCCTCCCGGGGGCCGGTTGATCCTCGCTTCCCTAATGCAGCCGATCAGGCTGCCTTTGAGCGATACTGCGAGGTGGGGATCACGCCTTCAAAAATAGTAAATCCCCGTACACTCACATATCCTGTCCTTGATCTATTCGCCCACACCTCCCTCACCTTCATCCTCACCCTCGCCTTTCCCTTTAGTTCCGAACTTCTTCGCGTTTTCTTCGCGAACCTATGGATTACCGTTGACTACTCCACTCTCCGGTCCTATGTCAATCAGCGCCCTGTTGAACTCACCTATCAGGACTTTCACACCATTCTCCACTTGTCTATCACTGGCGACAAACTCCACACACTTACCATCGACCCAGACTATGATTGGAGTTTCCTCCGCAATACAAATGCCTCTTACAATGACAATGCCTGTTCCACACTTCTGAAAGACGCCAGGACTATCCAACATGTTCTTCGTTCCTCCTCATTCCAAAGGCGGGGGATCGAATTCACATCACCCCCCTCCTGTCCTTGACTACCTACTACATCATGGCCCGTAGGGAATTCAATGCCGCCGAACTCATTATCCGATACCTTGAGCACCTTACCACCATTCGAGATCCAGGTCATCGCCGTCGCCCAAATCTAGCCTTAGGACATTTCATTGCCTATGCTCTTGAAACCAAGTATGACCTGTAATATCCTGCAGCCCCAGATGTTCCTACTCACTTCCTCACCAATAATGCCTTCCATGTCCTTCACAGCACCCGACTACTTCCGGAGCCCGCCCCGGATGTTGAGGAAGAGGAAGAAGCGGCCATTCCCGCTCCTGCGGCAGTCGAGGCACCTGCTCCCCTTCGCATTGCCTCTCCCTTTGACCACCTGGTGCAGCGCTTTGACCAGTGGGAGGCACGATTCACGGACTATGTTACGCAGCAGCAACAACAGCATGACCAGGACATGGCCTGGTTCGGAGCTCAATTTCAGGCCATTCACCATTACCTCAATCCTCCACCACCGCCTCCTCCTTCCGATCAGGATCCACCTCTATTTTAGTTTCCTACTTTTATAGTTATTCTATGTTATGTTTTATTTCCGTGTTCTGTTTTTCCCTCCTCCTTTTTGTGATGTCAAAAGGGGGAGTCAGTTGTAGTCGTGTCTGTTTCTATTTTCTGAGTCATGTTTTCTGTATTGTTTGAGCTGTTAAATGAAAATTTAAAAAATGTTTGTTTTATTTGATCTCTTAGTTTCATTTTATTTTCAGACTACTTTATAAATGTTTGCCATCATCAAAAAGGGGGAGATTGTTGCAAATCTGGTTTTGATGATGACAAATATGTTTCCAGTGTGTTTTGCTTGGCTAATCTGTTTCAGGCACAAAAGACCGCGAGCTACTCAAGCCAACTCAAGATCGGGTCCAAGTGTGTCAAATGTATGATTTTTCCTTTTATTGAGTCAATTATAATGTAACTGATTCCCTAGCTAAGTAACCTTGCACACACACACTCAGGGAGAGAGATTGAGTGAATTAGAGTTTCTGTTAAAATTTTGTTCAGATCGTCCTGGACGATAGTAGCATCATCCTGGACGATCCAGTTAAAACAAAAACCCTAATTAGGGCGACTAAGTTAAGAGGGTTTGATTAAGCAGATCATCCTGGACGATCTTTGGATCGTACGGGATGATATGCTCAAATCAGAAATTCCCAGCCGCCAGATTAAGTTAGGCAAGTTTTATTTTAAGTATTTTGGTCTGATCGTCCCGGACAATACGTGTATCATCCTGGACGATGCACTACAATCATGCTTAAATTAGTCTGGTAATTAAGGAAAGCAATTAATGTTTAATTGATACGATCACATCATCCTGGACGATCGCAGGATCGTCTCGGACGATCGTGACCGTCTAGTGCCTTTCAGCTGTACGACCTGAACTGTGTTCAGGACGATTTTGGGCCTTTTTGAACTAATCGTACAGGACGATGTCCCAATCATCCTGGACGATCAAGTCATTTTTTGGTCGTCCAGCACAGATTTCTCTTAACGACCGAAACTGTCTTCTGGACGATTTTCCTCAATTTGCACTAATCGTCCCGGACGATCGTAGTTTCGTACGGGACGATATGAATAACTTTTTCTACTGATCGTCCAGAAGAGCCTAATCGTCCAGACTGAATCAGCTGAATTTGAACTGATCGTACAGGACGATATTCAGATCGTCCTGGACGATCTTGGCCGACCAGTTGAGATTTAGGGCAAATTTTAAGCCCTCCTTTAAAAGAATTTTTTTTCAATTTTTGGAAAAATCTTTTGCTACCTTCCTTCCCTGAGAAACCCTAGAGAGAAGAGAGAGTTGGGAGAGAGAGAAGAGATCATGTGAGGGGGAGTTAGTGAGGGATTCACTAAGGTTGCTCCAAGTATGGATCAGAGTCGTCTTCTCCGCTCGTCGTCTGTCGTCTAGTCGGTGTTCTTCGTGGGAGGATTGTTCGCAAGAAGATTCGGGGTTCTCTGCCCACTTCAGGTGGAAGCAAAAGGAGTTCGAAGGTTCTCTGCCTGCTTCAGGAGGAAGCGAAAGGAGGTCAGGTTCTCTGCCTCACCGTGTGGTGAAAAGGAGGTGCTTTGTACAGGCTTCTCCGCCTTGCTGTGGGAGCAAAAGGAGAGTCACTTTTGTTTAGTGCAATACCCGGAGGGGAGGCTCCGGGGAGTGGACGTAGGTCAAGTTGACCGAACCACTATAAAATCTGGTTTGCTTTTTTGATTCAGTTTTGCACTTTACTTTTCAATATAAACTGCTTGGGTGAATATCGTTGGTTGATCTTTTCGTTATTGTTTACTTGTTTCCACTGCTAAGTATCAAAAAGATTTTTGTTGTTATCGTGAAATTTTTAAATAACCAATTCATCCCCCCTCTTGGTTAGCCTCGGGACTAGTTCAGTAGGGCTTAACATCCCTTTCGAACTTTCATCAACCTCTGAAAACTGGACTGAAGGATCTTTGCAATGATGGATTGAATTTGCGAGCATGTATGGATCAAGATAATCAGATCTCTGATTCTACGCTGGGGCAAATGGGAATTCTGAGGAAGTTCATAACAGGCATTCTAGAGGTGAGTTAATTATTTTTGAAAATGATGGTTCTCTTTTGAAATCTGGTAAACTTATAGAAGGTAAGGGTAAAGGAATTGTGTGTAGTGAGGATTGCTTAACTCCTCATTTTTCGAAAGTATCTGGTAATCCTCTGGTTGGAATCTCGGACCCTGAGGCTTCGTCTTCTAGTATGAACATTTTCATTAACAGATTTGGGAACTCAAATGCTATCCCTGTCCCTGGAAGTAAGATAAATGCGAGTTCCTAGAGATTGGTTAACAAAAATATTCATACTTTCAACAGTGTTCTGAATGGTTCTTCACAGCCAGCTGATGTGTGTAAGGAGATTAATGTCGATCAAGCGTCTGTGGTTTTGCCTGAGAGCTCGGTTAAAATCAATAATTTGATGAATCCTTGGAAGAAGAATCCTTATATCTAGATTAATTTTAACAAGGATAAGGTAGTTTTATCTGAAGATGGGAAAGCCTTGAGGTTAATTGAATCTTCAGAGGTGTTGAACGCCAAAAAGTTGCAATTTTCACTGGTTACTAAGGTATTTCGAAGAGAACTCTCATCTCATATTGTTGCTTGGGAACTAAGGAAGCAGTGGACTAGTTTTGGACAATTTCATTTCACTACCTTAGGGATGGGGTGGTATTTGTGCTCCTTCAAACCCTTGGAATCTATGGAAGGTGTGATGACTGGTGGTACTTGGTTTGTGAATAATCACATTGTGGGAATCGAGAGATGGACTACCGAATTCTCTCCTAGCTCTATGAAAGGTTTGACTTCTCCCATTTGGATTAGAATGCCTCATTTGCTGCTCCAATGTTGGGATGAAGACAATGTGGCAATGAAAGCTTCTATGGTGGGTGTCCCTCTGATGTTGGATGGGAATATGTTCCAATGGGGAAGGAGGGAGTTCGCAAGAGTATGTGTTCGTGTTGAACTAGACAAGCCTCTTCCATTGGGTGTTTGGGTGGAAGGGTTGGCTGGGAGGTTTTTCCAAAGAGTTGAGTATGAAAGAATTTCCTCTTTTTGCTATGAATGTGGTATGTTGGGGCACGTGAGTAGCACTTGTAATAAAAGGAAGATGGAGGAGGTGAATAGATGGAATGCTTCTAATAATCTAATACTTAATGTTCCTAAAAAAGTGGCACTTGAGAATGGAGGTAATGAATCTTATTAGCCATGGATCCATGTCAGGAATAGAAGAAGCAAGGGAGTATTTATTCAAAAAAAGGCAGTAGGTTCTCGTCTTAATGATCAAGGACCTCAAGCCACTAAAGTGTTAAAGGATAATTTAAGTAGAATAGAAGAAGATGTTGCGAAGGATATGTTGCTACCTGAGGATGGGCAAATTGTTGAGATAGGGAGAAAGTCGGTAGAAATGAGTGGGGAAAAGATTCTTTATTCTTCTGCAGTCCCTGAAAAGCTTTCTTTAAACAATAAGTTTCAGTATTTATATGGAGAGGGAGTTGAGGAATTATACCTAGAAGGTGAGAATGTTAAAATTTAGCATGAGCAAGATACCTTTAATGAACAAAGAGCAGTGGAAGATGGAAAAGAAGTCTGCTGTGATGTTCAGAAAGGTGGAGAGGGTTTGATTATTCATCAAAACACCAAAGTTGCTTGTCTTATGGCAGATAAAGAAGGCCTGGAAAGTTCTGCAGCTTCGGTGCAGTCAGGAACATCACGTCTGGATAATTGTTTTGAAGATGGAAATGATTTTAATGCCAAAGCTCCAGATGTTATTAAGGTGCCCATCCTAACCTCTCATAATGTGGAGTGTATTAAGGAAGGTTTGCAGGATCAGTTAAATGTCAAAGTGGGGAAGGATTGCTTGTGAACTCAAGTAACTCCTGTTGGATTACTTACGAACTCAAGTATTTCCTGTCATAAATTAGATTTTAGACTTCAAAAGGAATTGAGATCCTTGGGGAAGGACAATATTATTAGCCATGGTAGAAAGGGAGGTGGAATGCTTAAGGAAAGGAAAGGGAGCAATCCCAATTCTTTTCATTAAATGTCTTCAATTATGTTTTGGAACTGTAGGGGGGCTAGGAAGAATGTAGCCTCGCTCTACTTGAAGGAAGTTGTGAAAGAACATGAGGTGATGTTTGTGTGACTCCTAGAAACTAAAATTTCCTCCTTTGATAGACTTGATTGTGATAAGTTTATTGGGTCTAATTGGGACTACTTCATGCTTCCAGGTGATGGATTGTCAGATGGAATTATGGTATTCTGGAGAAAGAACTTAGCTTCATTTTCAATTTTAAATTCTTCTTCTCAAGTTGTTATTGGGAAATTTAACTTGGTCAATAGAGGAACTTGGATAGTTGCTGCAGCTTATGGTAGTAATAATTGGTATAAGATAAGAGCCTTGTGGAGTATTCTTGAAGGGATTGATTTCATAAAGTTTCCTATGGTTATAGGTGGAGACTTCAATTGTGTTTTGTCTCAAGAAGAGAAGAAAGAAGGGAAGAAGTTTGTTTTATCTCAAGGAGCACAAGAAATGAGATGCTTCATGAGCAACCATGATCTTCATGATGTGAGGATAGTTGGTCCAAGGTTTACTTGGTGCAACAACAAAAAAGGTGGTGCTAGAATTCTTGAAAGATTGGATAGATGTATTTTAAATACTTTAGCTTTGAATGTAATCCAAAAGCCGGAAGGAAGGCATATTGCTCATGTAGCCTCCGATCATTATCCAGTTCTCATTAAAATCCTATCGTATGGCTTTCGGAGGAACCATCAGATTAAATATGAGGAGGTGTGGGCTTCATACCCAGCTTCAATGGGAGCTGTGGCTAGAGCTTGGGCTAAAAAGGTGAATGGGGAGAATGCTTTGGCTCTTAACGTGAGGTGTAAAAGAGCTTTGAAGGCACTATTTTTTTGGAGCAAAGTAAAGCACCAGAATTTGATGATTCTGAAAGAAGAATTGAAGAAGGAAATCTTGGATCTTCAAAATGAAGAAGCTGAGAGTGGTTGGCTCTCGGATGTGATGTTGCTTCTACTTAAATCTAAAGTAAATGAGGTTAATATTATGCTTGCAAGGCTTAATACGTGGTGGAGATAAAGAGCTAAAGTAAGGTGGTTAGAGGATGGAGACTCAAACTCCAAATTCTTTTATATATTTACGTCAGGGAGGAGAAATACTAATTGGATTCACCAGGTGAAAGATTGCAAAGGAGAGCTAGTGGAAGATCAAGGCCAAATTAAGGGAGTTTTTCATGAATTCTTTATGAATAAATGGAAGATTAGAAGATGCAAGTTGACGGGATGGCCGGTCCCTGTTCGTGTGTTAGATGATGGTGACAGAAATCAACTCTTAGCTGATTTCAAGATAGAAGAGCTGGCTTCGGTGGTGGCTCAATTGGAAGCTAATATTTCTCCAGGTATTGATGGCATTTCCTACTCTTTTGTTAAATCTTATTGGAGTATCATTAGAAAGGATGTTTGGTTGGCAATTGAAGAATTCTTTAGAAAGGGTGTGATGGATCCTAGTTGGAAGGAAACGTTGGTGGTCCTAATCCCGAAGGTGAAAAATCCTTTGTCTCCTTCTAATTACAGACCTATCAGCCTTTGTTTATCTATCTATAAGATTGTAGCCAAGTTGTTGTTAAATAGAATGATTGGTATAATACCTAAGTTGGTTTCTGAAGATCAAGTGGCCTTTGTTAAAGGTCGGCCTATCTCAGACCACATCCTTCTTGCTCAAGAGGTGTTTAATAAGTTTAGATGTTCCAAATGTAAGAAAGGCTTGATGGCTATAAATATTGATATGGAGCAAGCCTACGATAGTATGGGATGGTCTACTCTTAGGAAAGTGTTGGTTAATTTTGGTTTTCCTATTAAGTTTGCTGACCTCCTTCTCCAGTGTGTATCTGATCCTAGATTCTCAATATTAATTAATGGTGTTGGTTCATCTTGGATTGAAGCCAGGAGTGGAATTAGGCAAGGGTGGCCCTTGTCTCCGTACTTATTCATTCTATGCTCCCAACTTCTGTCAAATGCTATTTCTCAGAGAGGGAAAGAATTGGGAGTTAAGGTGGCTACAAATGTGGATAAGGTTTCCCTTATTTTATGTGCAGATGATATTCTTTTATTTTTGGAAGCAAATTATAAAAAAGTTAAGAAGGCTAGGAAGATCTTACTTGAGTACTGCAGGTGGACGGGTCAGAAGATCAACATTCAGAAATCTTCCATCCTTTTAGGAAAGTCGGTTAGGAGATCTAGAAGGAAGTCTTTGGCTAAGATCTTGGGCTTCAAAATGGTAAAGGACTTTGTGTACCTTGGTGTTAAGATGTCATTGAGAAGGATGAAAGCTGCAGATTACAGCAATCTTTTAGAAAAAGCTTCAAAAGTTTTAAATGGGTGGGGGAATCGTTTCATTTCTCTTGCTGGGAAGATTCTTCTTGCTAAAACGGTGTTCTCTTCCTTGTCTATTTTTCTCTCGACTCATTCTCTGGTTCCAATAGCTGTGCTTTATACTTTGGATAGGATGTGTAGGGACTTCTTATGGAATAAGAAAGATGGAAGCAAAGGCCTTCATTATGTATCCTGGGACATTATCTTCAGGCCGAAGTGTTTGGGTGGTCAAGGAGTTCTATCAATTGTTGCTAAGTTGGGTCCTCTCTGAGCTAAGTTTGCGTGGAATCTTATCTCAGATTCAAATACTTTCCTGTATAGGTTGTTACGTGCTAAATATGGGAAGGATGTAAATAGTCTTTATGGTAAAAGGCTTAGCTCTCTTATGATTAAGATCATTTTACATAGCTATAAGTCTTTGCAATAGGTTTTGAGATGGAGTGTGTCTTCGGGGGAGGCAATAGATACTTGGAATGATATTTGGGTTCTTGATAAACCAATTGCTAAATGGCCTACCTTGGTGGTTAATATGGATGAACATATGTACAGGCTAAACCATTTTATTTCTAACGGGATTTGGAATGATGCCAGATTGTTGCAGGTCTTCGGCCAGCAGCTTGTTGATCTAATCAAACTAGTTCCTATTGATGCTGATCGGGGTGGTGATCAATTGGAGCTTATGTATAAGTTTGCTGGTAAGTTACTAGCTACTATTATATCCCATAAGCTTTGTGGGTATTGTAATGAAGAAGTGGTTGGGGGTTGGAGGCGAAACCTCAGGCTAAGGCCACAGGTTGATTTATTTTGGTGGCGCTTAAACATTATTACCATTCATACGAATGAGCTTTTGACGTATAGGGGATTGGCTACAAATGTAATATGTCCTAGAGGATGTAATGTTGAGGAAAATGTGAATCATATTTCTGTCTGTTGTGATAAGTTGAAGCAGGTTTTTGCGGTGCTTAGAAGTTGGGGGCTTTGCTTATCGGCATTCTCATCTTTTGAAGATTTATTGTTGGGGTTGGAATAATTGGCTAGCAATGGCCAATTCCTTGGTAATATTTACTGCTCGGCAGTCTTTCGGAGTTGGAAAAGCAGAAATAAAGTGGTACATGGTGAGAATGAAGATAGCATTACAACGGTGGCTACTAATGCAATTTATATGGCTGCTGCATCCTTCAAAGGAAGTTTGGGCTAATGGGATACCAACCAGCTTTGTGAGTTGTCTAATTCTTGGCATCCTCCTCCACCCGAATGGATTAAACTCAATGTTGATGCTTCTTTGAGCCGTAACTACAGTGGCGGTATTGGAGGCATTTTTAGGGACTATCATGGAAGATTCTTGGGCGCTTTTGGAATCCAGTGTACTCATTGGGACTCTTCACAGGTGGAGCTTTTGACAATCTTCTCGGCTAAGAGATTCATACAAGATTGAATGTATGATTTCAAAGGAATCATTATAGAAGGAGATAATAAGAATAGCATGGATTTGGTCCAAGAGATTTTTAATAAAAAGTCTGTCTTTAAGGGGCAAAATCAAAGTCTGGATTTTTCTTTTCTTGATAGGTTTAATCAGGTGTTATTTCATTTTGTGAATAGGAAGAGTAATATGTTAGTAGATTTTTGTGCTAACTATGCTCGTTCTTTTGATTTCTTTTGGGATGTTTTGGGTAATAATGAGGTTCCTCCTTTATTTGTTTCTTTACTTGAGGAAGACTCTCTTAGATCTTCTTTCACTTAGTTTTTTTGTATTTAGTTGATTAATAAAATTGCTTCTAGCATTTCATCCAAAAAAAAAAGAAATCTTGCAGGAATCGGTGTAGTTATTAGAGATCATAAAGAAAGATTCATTCTTACTTTTGGCAAGCAAATAAAGCATTGGGATATTTCCCAATTAGAATAGGAAGTTGTTTTGGTGATAAGAGAATATCTACAAGAATGGATGTTTTATTACAAAGGTGTTATTATTGAAAGAGACAATAGTAACATAATCAAGATGATTCAAGACTTCATGAAGACTTCAAATTGGAAACAAGAGGGGTTTTGGAAGAAAGAGCTTTTATTCATTAATAATTTTAATAATGTAGTCTTTCATTTTACTTATAGAACTTGTAATAAAATGGCTCATCTTTATGCTACTTATGCTTTGGCAAGTTATTTTTGTTGGGATTATTTTACTCCTTTTAACATTCATTCTTCTCTTTCCTCTTTGTTAAAGAAGGAATATGATTGTGTTTTTTCTTTTAACTAGCTTGTAATATATATTTTTTCTATTATTGCAATTTACAGTTTTCAAAAAAAAAAAAAAAGAAAAGAAGGAGACTAGGTCCTAATTCGATGGCCCATTTTGGTATATCAAAAGACGGGTGGTGTCGACCTAATTTGTGAGTGAGGTAAATCTTCTAAAACAAAAATATGCTCCATCACTATGCTTTGGCATAATGATCTGATCATTGAACCATAAAATCATCACTTGACAGCCACCTTTGGAATGTCATTTAATCATTTGATCAGTCATGTTACAATTACTAATTGATTATCAATGATATGATCATTGTAAAGCAAAATTAACTACAATCATTAACCATCTTTGACTAATTCAAAATTCAAACTAAAATTATACCTTAAATCCTTCTGTTGATAATCACCAGTGATTGTCACTTCATCATTTGTTTAATACCCAATAATCATCATTGATTGTCAATGATTTGAACATGTCAAGCCCAAAACCCCTCTAAATCATTAAGAAAATTAAATCTAAATCAAATCCACCGACCAAACCAATAAAAACATCAAACCTCAAAGTCTAATACTCAAAGTCAAACCCCAAAACTCCTTGGTTCATAACCTATTTTTGGACAAATTTCAATCACCTCAAAACCTAAACAAATGACAATGGATTAATAATTGGTTTGTTACATATTAACTAGGCATGTCCCAAGGATCAACCATACCAATTTAGAGGCATGAAACCCTAAAACTATTAAAACTCGATTTCCTTTAAACTTTAACATGACTCAGTAAAAAAAAGTCATGAAACCTCCCCTAACACATCTTATATGTGAAATAGAGTGCATTGAACCTATCCTTAACCTTGGTTAACTCTGGTTGACCAAGTCAACCCATGTTAACTAAAGGGTACCCATTAAACCTTATACATGCATGTCATACATATGAATACTACCATTGTAAAAATCCTTGTCCGATAGGTCTAAAACATCATTTGGAATGAGTTAGACCAAATCCAAACCAATGGTCCAACCTAGTTGACCAAGTCAACCTAGGTTGACCAAGAATATATACATTAAAATCCTGTTCAATTGTATTGACTCAAGAATACCCAATCCAAATATAATTTATAAGACTGTCCATGAGGTCCCTAGGAATAAACCTTTGGTGACCCAACCCATGGATCCACTTGGGCTATCCATATGGCTTGACCCAAGTGTGTAAAGACACTTAACATTGAGCTAAAAACTAACCTAAGTCAATTTGGGTCAAACAAACCCTTGCATTGGATGCCTTATAATCCCTTACATCCACCGTGATAAGCTAAGCCTTTGGGCTAGTTGTAGTTAGCCAATGGGGCTAACCTAAAGCCTCCAGACCACATTGTATGATCAAAGCTTCCCTAGCCTAATTGACCTATAAATTAGCTTAAGAACATTCTAGACATCTACCAGTTCAACCTACTCCCATGTGGTGGTCAGAGCCCATTAAATCCTGAAAACTAATCACATGGCCCATGTGCTCAACCAAAGCATGCAAGCTATGTGACCCCAAACTTTAAAACTCTCCAAAATCATTCATTGGGCTTCATGTGACCATCCCATGCTGTTCTAGTGTCCTCAGAGTTGTTGTATCCAACTAATTTACCATCTAAGTGTATTTCCTAATGGCTATAAATGCTTTAATTTTTAGTGAACAAGGGTTCTATTTTCCTTTTTTAAAAATTATCCCTAATAATCTAGGACTTAAACCCAGCTCTCTAGTCATTCCTATGAAGGTTTCTAGCAAGTTCGAGCAAGCTCCGACGAGCCCATTCTGGCCAAACTCCAACTTTTGATCCACTCTTCCTCTAATTGTTCCATGTGAAAGAATTATTTATGAGTTCCATATGAACTTGCTTAGGTTAAGGAAGCGGTAATTGGAGCATTATATAAGGTTTTCACTCATTCCTAAACTTGTTAGGTAGGTCTGATAAATTATGAAAGAAACCATTAATCCAACAGGACTTAGCTGTTTGAATGAAGGTTCAATGTTAAATGATACTCTCTAAGAATTTTTATTAAATTCTATCTGGATGATCATTGGAATCTGGCTAGAATATGCATACAGATGAGAAATTTAGTTGGGGGTTGAAGATGAAATCATAATCGTTGATTTCTATCAATAGCTTTGATTCAATCTCATCAAAACCTGTTGTTTCATCCACTTTAAATCATATCCGTTTGAACTTAGATCTGATTGAGAGGGTTGATAATGTGTGATTCTATTAATCTAGCAATCATTGATAATCATTACCTTACCAATCAAATGTCGTTTCATGTAAAAGCATGACTGATTGTGTAATTCAATAGAATATTTCTTACAAAATACATATAAATTTAAAAATGCATAACTCCTCACACAATTATCCAAATTGGGTAATATTGGACTACATGTATTCAGCTTGAGGAGTATAATAAAATCCCTAAGGTTGCATGCTTTGATTTATTATATATTAAAATAAATTTTAGAAACACTCTAAGGGGTATTTCTAAAGTTACTCTTCAAACAAATTTCATCGTGAGGTGAAATTGATATGAATGATTCTTTCGTATGTGTTTTGCATACCCAAAAACATTCAAATCAACTGAAAACCTTTAAGGAACAATTGATTATTTCTTGTTCATAGTTTAATTTTTGACATATTACTTGAAAATTCAATGAATATGAATCCATAGGGAATTAGGTTATATGCTTTGGAGTGTCGATTATGCTCTATCCAAGGGTTAGAATACCATTAATTTTTATCCAATTTCATGAATATATCTACTAAATTAAATCTCTTATGGTATATTAATATTTACCTTAAGGGAATCATTTTGAAACCTAAGGGGGCTTTGATGAGCTCAAATTCATTGGGTTTGAAGAAAATGTTTAAATGAACACATATTACAAATTTCGCTATATTTGGAAGTCATTTGGTCCATCAATTAGTGAATCCAAATTCAATGCACATATTTATCTTAGAAACTTTAAAAATTCACAGTAAATCCAAATTAAATCCAAAAATAAATGGCAAGTGTCATACAACTCAGAATTAAAAGCATAACATAGTAAAATTAAAAGCTCATTGTAATTCAATTAAAATTGTAATTTAAAAATAAAGAAAAATTAATAATTAATTAAATAAAATAATTAAAATTCCAAAAAAAAATTTAACACTTGTAATTTCCCCTAGTAGAGATTAGTGACATTTGGGGAAGATTTTAAAGTTTGAAAGTTGATTTGGTACAAAAATAAGAAATTTTCTCTAATTAAATAATTATATAATTCATCAAATACGCTTAAGTTGTAAAAATCATAACTAATTATAAAAATCCAAAGTAGACAAAGTCAAAAGCATTAGACTCATTGGTGGGTTTAGTATTTATGAAAAATATAAAATTTTAAAAAATAATTATAAATCAAAAAGTAAATAATTGGTCAAATCTAATTCATTAAATAATTCAAAAATACATAAATTCAATAAGCCATTAAAATTTGAATAAATCTACTTATACTAACTGATCAAAGATGTTTTTAGGTTGAACTATCTCGGGTTGCGGGGCTACGTGCCCTGAGGAGGCATTAGTCGTCATGCACATTGTGACAATACTACAAAAGGATTGACAGAATGTAAATGATAAATCTTATATATCAATAATTAATGAATTAAATTTAACTATAACAAACACTCTATTAATAATTTTTTTAGGCTCAATTATATATGGCTACAACTATGTATCTTAAAGAGGCTTTGGTTCTTGTAGCCATATTGGCAATGCCACGAATGATATGTCAGAATAGAAATATTAAATTATAAATTTTATAAATTATTAATCAATAAATTAAATATATTAAAAAATTAGTAATAAAAAACTTAGAAAATAAAGCTTCCATACCCATGTGCTTGATTCCTTTTCGGAAGGCAAAGGTGTATTGGATTGGAATGCTAAAGGACTAAAAAACTTAAATAAATTGCAAGGGCTCTACGCAATCTATATATCATAGTTTGGAGGATTTATAGCATTATAAATATGTGCCTATAACTTGCTAATCAATATCTTCTGGCACTTAGAAGCTATTAAGCGCTATGTTCCTTAAAACCTAAAGCTAAATAATTTCAAAATCCCTAAAGTATTAAAACTTAAATTAAAACCACCCTTTAATATTCTTAAGGAAATAAAACTAATTATAGGCAACTTTAAACTAATAAAACCTAGGACATATCTAAGCTACACAAACTTAGGCTAGAGCCTAGGCTAGGCCGATGCTTTGGTTGGGTTTTCTTGGAGTGTTCTACCTAGTGGGTAATCATGCGTGATTGCATACCTTTTTCACTCTTGATGTCATATTTATATTTATTTTGGTGCACATTTAGAGTAGACTATTAGGGCGCTTTACTTTTCATTATACATTTACACAAGCACTCCATATATACATTTTTTTCTTCCTTTTATATGTCCTCGTCTCTGTTATATTTCTTCAAATGTAGAATGTACTTAGGCAGTGATGCAAAGGCACATGTAAAGGCAAATGTAAATATTAATGTTTTAGATACCTGTATAGCTATATTGATTTGTATACTGTCAACAGTTGTATAATATTTAAAGATGATTATTAATAGGTTCCAAAAATAAATCAATCTTTTTTTGAAGAATATTTTCTTCTGGACATCTATAAATGATCCATAAGCTAGGAGATTGATGACTAAAATAAATAATCATATTAAAATCTATATTTATATAAGGATAGAAATCTTGTCTTATTATTAGTGGAGCTTGGCAACCTTTATTTATTAATAGACCCTAGGTTATACTTTGAGAAATTATAAATGAATAACATTTTTATTTATACATTATTCTTCATACATCATTTCATTTTTTTTTGAAGGGATGCAAATAGCATTAAAGTCAGGAAAAATAACTATTACAAACTAGAAAGCAAAACACTAAACCAGCCTTTTGAAACTATCATAATGGATATATGATATACTAATTCCCATTTTATACTCATTGGGGTGAAGGGAACACAAAATATTTAAACAACCTAAAAGGTTGGTTAGTATACTAGAGTTCCCAAAAGATAAAAAATGCAACTAGTGAGAACCCCATATATCATTACAAGAATTCCAAAAAGGCAATAAAAACCTACAAGAAAAACAAAAATACAACTCACAACTAATAGAATAACAAAAAGAACACCAACTACAACCTCAAATACTCCTAAAGAACCTTCACCAACATCCATTGTAGGTAAAGAATTTTTGTCTAGCTTCAGATTAGATAAAAATTCCTAAACCTCCACGTCTAAAGCAGATGAAAACTGAAACTTCCAACAATAATTAAGAACCATGTCTTGAAATAAATACTTGTGATCTTCTTGAATCAAGAAGATCTGAAAAACTAAATCTAAATCATTAGCTTTAGTTTCAACTAAACATTTAATGTAGACTTCCTTTCTCATAACCTTTTATTCTAAAATAAACTGAAGCTTCCCTCTTAAAAGCTCCTTCCCCAAGCCAAGCCATAATATCCATCATCCAGAAACAATATTAATAGAGTCCCCCCCCCCCCCCCCAACAGCCTTCAAATCAAATTTCCTTTTCCTAGGACAATCTTCAATAGGTCCTAAGAATTTAAGTTGTTTAGTGCTTTTTTGTTTAACACTAAACAAACTTTTCTCCTTGTTTCTATCAACAAGATAAGAAGAAGTTGAACTTTTCTTAGGAACATCATCCATGGGAGAAGACTCCAAATCTTCTTGCTGAGAACCCACTCCACTAATACTTTCAATTCTTCGCTTATCAATTTCCTTGACTAAAGTTTCAGAAATCGCAACATTTCCTTCAGCCTCAGGGACTACCACTTTAGATACCATCCTGAAGCTATCCTCCATGGTATTTAGAGCTCCGCCATCTGGTACAGATAAACTCATATCATTTTTAGTAGAATTCTTGGAATCAACAAGAGAAGCAGGTCCAACAAATTGTTCTTTGAATAATGCTAAATCAGGAATATTCCCATCCAGAACCATATCTTCAACAACTGTAGCCATATCTTGTGAATTATCTTGAGATAATACATTAAACATATTATTAAAGGGTAGCTTCACACAACCATTCTAATCTTGAGGCTTCGCAGAATACTTCTGATTCAAAGAATCAACATTTCTAACTCCTTTTTCAATGTTTATACTATTTTTCTAAACTTTACATGCATGCAAGGACCATACATATTTTTATAAATAGTCTCACCAGCTTTCCCCTCGAATACCTTCGCAGTCTTCTCAGAAGTTGAAATATTTCCCTGGTAGTCATTACTCTTCACTTCTTTAATGCCATTCGCTTGCCCATCAATAGTGACATCAGGACACATTCCAACAACACGGCCTATCTTTCCAAATATAAAACAAAATGAAGAAATCTTTTCATATTCAACTTTTTGAAAGAATTTACCATATATACCTTCAATCCAAACTCCATGAGATAATTTAGGATGCAAATCAATACGAATACAGGCTCTAGAAAATTCTTGCCTTGCCCATTTAAATATGTTTTCATCTAAAAACATAGGAACCCCTATCTTGGAAACAATCTTAGTAACATTAATCTCATCCAAACAATGTAAAGGTAAATGAGGCAACTGAATCAAAATAGGAGAGGATAGACCTTTCAACAAAATAGGGGAAAATTAAGGTGTCAATTTATCAATCCCAATTACATGACCTCCCACATACCATGGTCCTCCACTAAATACTTCTTCCATAGCTTTAGATGAATGGAAAGAACACAATATCCAATCAAGGCCCAATGAAGTAAGATTAAAGCTTCCAAATTTGCTCCATTGACGTCTCAATTCAATACTACAAAGAGAAAAAGGAACCTTTTTACCAAAAACTTTTACCATAAGTGACTTCTACAGTAATTGATAATTTTTGCATTCCTTATGAACATTAAGTTTAATAACATTAGGATCTTCTAAATCATCAGCATCTAAGTCCACATTATTTACTTTGATATGTTGAGTCTTAACCCATGCATTCCCTGATCCATTCTTATAGATAGCAGAATTATCCATCATTTTAATAGAAAAATTTTCAACTTTAGGATCCAAACGCTCAAATGCAATATCTGTATTCAAAATCTCATGATTTACCAATAACATTTCCTGATTTTTTAGAATAAAAGAGGAATCAAGAAATGATTAACTTTTAAATTAAAACCTAAAGGTGTTGAAGCTTCAAAATCATTTACTTGAGCATCAGATACAATACCCTTCAATGGTGATGAAAAAAATTCCTTAGGAGATATTATCTTCTCCTTCTCACTTGAGATTTGAGCAGATAAAATTTCTTTTCCCTTTCCTTCCACAGGGACAGGACCGCGAGCAGGTGGAATGCGTCCTTCATTAATAACCATAGGACGTTGTTTAAGACTTACATTATTGAGATCATCCTGATTATCATTTTTTCTGCCTTTGGATCCCCATGGAAGGTTTGGTTTCCTAGCAGAAAGGGGAATGGAGGTATTTCGGTCATCAGTAATAGATGATCGGTGACCCTCCGCCACCATAATGAAACAAACTGAGAAATAAGGAAAGGAAATTTTTGAAAAAAATGGAATTTTGTCTCACTAAAATTTGGCACTCTCTCTCACTAAAAAAATGGATTTTTTTTAATATTTAGGCTTTATCCTAAATATATACATCATTTCATTGAGTGATCATGTATATATTACAAATTATTAATTCTAAAGTTTTTTAAATTATAATTCCTACATTCATACAATAATTTATTATGAGTATGATTATTAGGTGGTAGCTCACTCTAGGCATGTGTAACTCTAGATTGTATACACCCTCAGTCTCTACACATCCTTCGTTTTCTATCCATAAAAAATTCCAAATCTAAACAAAAATGTATAATCTGAAGCCATTGCATTAAAATCTTGATATCCTAAATATTTCATTAAATCTATATAATTTTGAAAACTTTGGTCTTCACTTTAATCAAGGGTATTTTCTAAGAGATGAAATTAATTATAGGGGCTTGCCCGTGTAGGAAGTCTAAACCTCGAATCAAAATAAACCATATTATAGTTCTTTTCTAAGATAAGGGCAAAATATATGGACACAGACCAAACTTTAAACATTGGTTAAGTGAATATTCTTTTTTATCCTTAGGGATAAATTGAATATTCCTTATTCTATTTGATTATGAAAATAAATTTAGTGATTTAGTTTCATGATTAAACGATAAGTGAATATTCATTTTATTCTTAGGGATGAATTGAATATTTCTTATGCTGTTTGATTATGAAATTAAATTTATTTATTTAGTTTCATGATTAAATGATAAGTGAAGATTCCTTTTTTCTTTAGGGATGAATTAAATATTTTTTATACAATTTCATTATGAAAATAAATTAATTGATTTAATTTCATGATTAAAATGTTAAGTGAATATTCCCTTTATCCTTAGGGATGAATTTAATATTCCTTATGCTGTGTTCGATTATGAAAATAAATTGAGAGTTTCTCTTTTTAAATTGATAGTGAAACATTAGTCTATCCCTCAGGATGGTATAATATTAATATATGCAAATTTGTTTTAAGAAATATTTTTTAAAGGAAATCACCCTATGTTGCAAAGAACAATGTAAAATTTTTGCACAAGTAGTAAACTTGATCTAACATGGGAAAATCCATTTGTGGCAAAGAAAGTCTTTTTAGGAAGATCCTACCAGTTAGTTAATTGTAAAGGAAATCACCCGATGTTGCTTAAAAGTGGATAATATCTTATGAGATATTATGATGAATATGTAAATCAAGAAATTAGGTAATAAAAAGAATTTTTGATATATAGCACGAATTTGTTAATGTTAATAAAATGAACTTGTTCCAAGTAATGATACTGGGTTTGGAAAATTATAATAGAAGTAGAAAATTTAAGTACCTTACTGCCAACATAAACTTTTTGATCTTAAGGATTAGTGTAAGTTCCCCAACGACATCGTTTCCTTTCAAATATTGGTTGATTGGGTAATATGATCCCTAGTATTATATTGATCTAACCACTAAAATCTATTTATTTTGGTTTGACCTCTCATTTAAATAGCCTTAAGTCTTATTGTTTGGGATAGCTATTTCGTTTAGGTATACATTCTTATTCTTAAGGATTGATATAATTTTCCCAAGTTGCACCATTTTTTTTTAAACTTTGGTTGATTAGGTAATTTGATCTAAGGTATTCACCTAATTTGACCATTTAAATCTATTCATGTGGGATATATCTCCCATTTGAATGTCCAACCTAAATTTATTTGTTAGGAATTGATCTTTCTTTCAAATATCTAAAACATTGGTTAATTCGGTAATACAACCCACGATATTTACCTAATCTTATTATCTGAATCTATTTATCCTGGGGCATCCTCCTAATAAGATACCCTTATACTCATTCATTTGGTAGCAACCTCCCCTTTGAACATCATTAAATCTACTTGTTTGGAAGCAACCTTCCATTTAGGTATAAATCTCCTTCTTATTATTTCAATATGGTCAAGTGATTATCAAGGTGTTCTTTTTCATCATTTCGATATGATCAGACAAATGTTAGACTCCTTTTTATCTTTTATCCTATTATTTTGCTATGATCATATGAGCATTATATCATCTTAAATCTCTTTCTAATTGTTTATATATGGTCATGTCACCATTAAGCCTTTTTCCCTTTTCTATTTTGATATTATTAGGTGAAATTTAAACATTTCTTTATCCAATTCAAACAGTCATTCTCACTCATCATGTTTAGAATAGATCTCCTACTCAAGCCTTTTGCTAATTTAAATAAGTATACTTAATCTTAAATCACTTTTATTCATGGGGTTAAATCATTAAATTCCATTAAATCATTCAATTCAATTAAACCATTAAACTTCCTTTCAAGATTAAATGATCAACCATATAATTAAGTTCAATCATCAATCATTATTCAATCATTCAATGATTATCAATGATTCTTTCACCTTCAAATTTAAATCATGTTCAATCTATCAACTTTAATCATCATCAATCATATTGAATAATCATTCAATCATCCTCGAACATTTAAATACTTTAAATCATGTTTAAAGAACATTCAATTCTTAAATCATCAAAAAAATTTAAATTATTAAATCAAATTCAATTTTAAAATCTAGTGTTCAAAACCATGTTCAATCTCAAGTTCAAATATGGCCCTAAAGGCCTTTAGACTTTTCCCTTTTCTTTAGGAAAATTTCAACTTTCTCAAAACTCTAGGGGATGCCTTCGATATGTTATTTTGTCATTCATATATTGATTATACATGTCCTAAGAGTCTTGCGAATCATTTTTTAAGATTCCATGCCTCTCCAAACCCTAAAACTCAAAGCATGATTATTGATACTAAACCTTAAAATATTTACACCCCATGCTACTCACCTAGTATCTTGTTCCAATCCTCATTATAGACCCTTAGAATTAGTTTGGACATCTTAATAATAACATCATAATGATTTATCAGAGCCTTGCATGAAAAAAGAGGCTAAGTATGAAGCTCTGATAACCAGCTTGGAACTTTCAGTCCTAATGGAGATTAAAGAGATTAAAATCTTTAGTGATTCCCAACTAGTAATCAACCAGGTTGCAGGAACCTATAAGGTTTTGAATCCTAATCTTCTTAAATACCACTAGTACAACCATTACTTGCTTGAGCATATCCCTGTCATAACTTTGTATAGGATTTCCCATGGAAGTAACTCTGCACCGGACGCCATAGAAAAGCTTGTAAAGTATTTTACATGCCTAAAAGAAGATTCCATTCTTATGGAGGTCCAAGGTCATCAGGTCCTTTCCCATACAGATATGGAGCACATCAACAGGAAAACTCCCCAGATCCTTTTTGCCTCTTCAGCAATCAAAAAAGAAGGTGACTAGAGACAACCACTAATCAAATATCTCCAAGAGGGTAAACTTCCCAAGAATAAATCCCTCACCAACCAGATCAAGAAATGTGCCCTATCGTATGCACTACTCAATGATATGTTATACTGCTAATCGTTTGATCATATGTGACTACATTATTTAGAAAAATGAGAGGCTCTGAAGATCGCTAATGATGTCCATTCTAGATTGTGCGATGCTTATCAATTTGGTCCAAAAATGTGGTTGTGAATCAAAAGAATTGGATACTACTGGCCTATAATGATTGACGGTTGCATGAACTTTACAAATTGTTGTCATCAATATCAGGTTAATGGTACAGTTTTACATCAGCGGCCTAATGTATTACATCACATGATTGCTTTGTGGACCTTTAAAAGTTGGGGAACTAAAGTTATCGGGCTGATCAACCCTCCTTCAAAATGTTATCGCTTTATACTAGCTGTGACTGATTACTTTTCAGAGTGGGTAGAAGCAATTCCCCTACGCAATATAACATCACAACATATTCAGAAATTCTTCTGTGACCATATTGTATATTAATTTGGTGTACCCCATTGAATTACATCTGACAATGGGTCTGCATTCAAGCCTATAAAAATTAACAGTTTTGTAAGACGCCATAATATTGTTTGGTGATACTCAACGATCTATTACGCTCGGGCTAATGGGTTGGATGAGGCCTTCAACAAGACTTTGGTGCATATTATTAAGAAGAACCTCGATGATAATAAATGTTAATGGGATGAGAGGTTGGAAAAAGATTTATGGGCCTATAGAATCACTTATAGAACCTTGACCCAATCAACTCTGTTTGCACTAGTGTATGGGTCCAAGGACGTGCTTCCCTTGGAAATATAAATTCAATCGCTCAGAGTTGTAATCCTGAATCAAATCACAACTAAATGGAATAAATAACTCTAGCTACAAGAACTTGAAGGCCACGAAGAGCATCGTCTCCAAGCTCAACAAAGTCTAGACTTGTATAAGGCTTGAATGGTTCAAGCTCACGACAAGTTAGTACAACCCAGAACCTTCCAAGTGGGAGACTTGGTCTTGGTTCTTCAGAGGCCTATCTTGGCTCACTAAAAGATTAGTGGAAACTTTGAACTGACATTAGAAGGACCCTTTGTTGTAGAGACTATATATGTAGGAGGCTCATATCAGCTTTACCTGTCAATGGGCATTTCCTCAACAAAATATTTTGTTGTCTTGAACTAATTCTGATCGATATTGATTTCACTAATCAAGTATTTTCAAAAGATCAAAATTGTCAATAAACCATATTCAGTCTTTCTCCCTTCGGGTTAGGTGATGCCTTCCCTTAGGTTTTTGATCCTTTGTGATGGGCATATTTTGACCCCATCATAAGATCATTCAACCTTAACCCTCTATATTGGACATATTTGGACCCCATCACATAGTAATTCAATTTGATCCTCTATGATGGGAAAATTCCTACCTCTGTCATATGATCATTTGATCCTTTATATTAGGCATATTTCAACCCCACCACAAGCCCATTCAATTTGATCCTCAGTGATTAGTTTATTTCTACCCCCAACATACAATCATCTGGTCCCTTATGTTGGGCATATTTCAACTCCACCACAAGACCATTCAATCTGATCCTCTATGTTTGGTAATTTCCTACCCCTATCATATGATCTCTGGTCCTTTGTGTTTATCATACTTTGACCTCAACAGAAGGCCATTCAATCTGATCCTCTATGATGGGCAAATTCCTACCCCCATCATACGATTATCTGGCCCTCTATATTGGGCATATTTCAACCCCACCATAAGACAATTGAATTAAATCCTCTATGATGGGCAAATTCCTACCCCCAATAATACGATCATCCGATCCTCTGTATTGAGCATATTTCAACCCCACCACAAGACCATTCAACCTGATCCTATATGACGGGAATATTCCTACCCCCATCATATGATTATCCATTCCTCTGTGTTGGGCATATTTCGACCCTGCCACAAGACCATTCAACCTAATCCTTTATGTTGGGCGTATTTTGACCCCACAATATGATCACTAATTGGTGGTGAATAACACCCCTTGTTGCACCACCCTAGTGCCCACTCAATTTTAATTCCCTATGGTTTGGCCCTTCCTTGCCTTAGAGTCAAACTTATCAATTTCATCCTTTTATTCAGTCAAGGCCAATATATGCACAAGAACTTCATTCTACTACACATATTGGGAGTCCATTTGTTGACCTCATTTATGTATGAGATCACTAAGACCCACTTCAATTCCTTTCTGGTGACTAAATGATTGGGAAGTGTCTACTTTCTAATCATATAGGTCCCAGATAAGACCCAATTTAATCTCAATAAAACTCAACCACACCCTTCAATTCAATCCCTGGCCCATCTTCCAATCAACATTTAATCAACGTCCAAATCACATCTAATTAATCTCAATCATCCAATTGACTTCCATTAATGTGGATATGCCATGTCCATCCATTTAATTGTTAAATCCAACCCAAATCCAGCATTCTAAATTAAACGTCAGGGTTAAGGACCTAGGTCCTGAAACATTTTTTGGGTGATTTTTCTATTACCTTGAAACCCAGTCAATTGGCATCTAATTTTGGGTCTATTATATGCATGTCAATATGACATGTCTCTTGTGCCAACTCTCCAAATTTGAGCTCATTTAGAGGACTCTAACCCCAGAAACCAGGTCGATTTCCAAAGGCTCCAAAACTTAAAAATATTTTTGGCATGTGCCACTAGACATGTCATCTAGTGATTGCAACTCCTTCTAAACTTTCCAATCACATCCATGACCTTTGTCAAGATATTTTGACCATAAACCAACACTTTCTCACACCTAATTTGACCCAGGGTTGACCAGGGGTCAAAATAATCAAAATGCCCTTTAAGGGTTTTTGGTCTTTTCCCCAAAATCCAACATGGCCTTCCCTCATCAATCCTCAAAGCCTACTCCAATGGATCCTAAATGCCCTTGGGAACATATTAGAACAAAACCCATACTTTAGTTTGATCTGGTTGACCAAGTGAACTAGGGTTGACCAAAGTGACCCTTAAGGGTTTAAACACCCATTTTAAACCAAATGACCACCCCTTGAGATGAAACCTCCTTCATTGAGTTCATATCATCCATTTGAACTCAAGGGACCCAACCTTTGACCCTAAGTCAACTTGGTTGACCAAGTCAACCAAGTTTGACCAAAACTTCCACACATCTCCACCTTCTCAAACACTTTGACCAAGTCCTCAAGAGACGCTTGTTGAAGAACCAAGCCTTGGGTCCACTTGGGTTAGCCACTTGGCTTGACCCAAGTGTCAAAAGAATGGTCTCCCTTGAGCCAAATTCTAATCCTAGCCCAATTCGATCAAACCAAAGGTGGTATTGGGTTTCCCTTGACCCAATAAACCTTCCCTAGTTTACCCAACCATTGGGTCAACCTGGGTTAGGAATTAGGCAAACCCAAAGTGGCCAATACCACCTTGGGTTGAGCCATTTCCAAACCTAAGCTCTATTAAACCCAATAAGCACTTCAATTAGATAGCCCTAGACTCGAGGCACCTACCCTAGTTAGCCTAGCCCTTGGGTTGACTTGGGTCAACATCTAGGCTAGTCGAAAGTGGTCAAAACCACCTTGACCTGAATGATCTCCCACCTCAGAGAAATTCAAGTCCAGATACCACTTGCATTGGGTGCTCCTTGACCCAACCTATCCTCCCCATCAAGCTCCCCACCTAGCTTGAAATGTGTTGAGCACAAAAGAACCAAACCCTCCAGGTTTGGGTCAACCCAAGCCATCCAGATGAATTGGGCTACCTCTTGCCCAATTTAGCTAACCCTTGAGCTCACCAGACCTCCAGACTCCTTTTTAGCTCAGCCTGACCCAGCCTTTGGCCACTGGAGACCAAAATGATTGAGAATATGCCTTCGGTGGTCCCTCCATCTGCCTGCTCTATCCAAAGGTTACTAGAGCTTGGGCTCACCAGCTTTGAGCTCACGAACCTCTGAGATGATGTCCCTTACCACCTGGGAGCCATCCAGTCGTCCGCTTGCCTCATCATGAGCATCCAATCTCATTGGGGGTATTCAAATAGGGTTCCCTCACCTAGACCTCTTCATTTACAACCAAGTATTTAAAAACTTCCCTAAATCTCACTGAGGATTACTCTTATTCCCTAGCTTCCTAGCCCATTCCAACTAGTGGAACAAGAGAGCATCAAAAAAATTTGACAATGTCCTGCTCGAAGTCCTACTTCTGGTGATCTTCCATTCAGGATGTTTGAAGGAGAACTATTTATCTTCATCCCCTAAAGCTTCTCAATAAAAAATCTCATCTATTGGGGATTTCTATATGGTGAGATATTCCTCCCGAGCTCCCTAGCTTGGTAGTCTGGTCAAGTGTGAAGGAAACCTTCACCTTAATATATTTCTACCATTAGATTGAAGGTTTCCATTATCCTGATGCTCTATATGAAGTTTGAGAAAATTTCATCGATGAGATCCCTCGGATCATGCTGGAAAAGCTCTATGGTCTCGGGTAGCCGCGGGTGGTTGAAGACATAATCTTAGCCGTTGACTTAAATTAATGCCACGATTTAGATCTCACTATTCTGGAGCTCCATTGATCACAGCCGTCTAATTTGTGATCTAATGACTGGCTTTAATTCCATGTTTACATAGTCAATAAATAATCATTGGCCTACCAACCGAAGCACATTACGTGTAAAAGTAAAATTTGATTGTATAAATTTGGGTTTAAGAAATTCAAAAATCACAGTAAACTACAAAAAATCATCTCTCTTTCCACTTGGCTGATTTAGGTGTTCTTAGGCTCATTGGAAAGATCTCAGAGAGATCCATAAAAGCCCTATGTTCATAAGCCCTAGTTACTTATGTACAACTATCAATTTTAATTTGAATATTTATAGTATTTATGAAATTGTATGTTTAACTGAAGTCACGATGGCTTGGGATTATGGGGGAATGAATTTGGTCATGTCTTTGACATGTTCAAATTTTCCCCCCTCTATTTGAGAGGTCTAAGGGCATGTTAAGGCCAATTTAGGTTTAAGAGTCATGGTTTGACCCGTAAATTTAAATTGAACTCACAATCTTTCTAATGAGATATAGGATCTGGTTTTCGTCAAGTTAATTATGCTTAGTCTAAGGAGTTTAGGGCCACTGATTACACCCCAATCTAAGCCTAGGGTAGTAACCTACAAATTTTCTAAGGTGACATAGGGGTTACCTTGGGTTGCTTGGGTTGCTTGGTTAGCCACCTTAGAGAGGTCCAATTGAAACTAAATTCAGAGGGTTTGGGCCTTGAGATTAGGTAATCTCATGGTCCAAAATACACTAGATTTGGGATCCATTTGGTCCACCAAACATGGACCCCAAAATTCCCCTTTAGATTTAACCTAGAGGCTTAATTAAATCATAATTAATTCAAATTAAGGCCTAAAAATTCATATAAAAACTCTAATAGACCATAATTAAACTCTCAACCCACAAAAAATAAAACCCCTATCAGTTGACCAATAATTTAATCTTAATTTAAATTTTAAATTAATAAAAAAATAATTCAAATAATTAATTAAAATAATTAAAAATCTCAAAAAAAACTCTAAATGCTTAGAAACATCCCCTTAGGTAATTCTTGACCTTTAGGAGTGATTCTAAGAGGTTTGAGATTGATTTGGATCAAAATCCCAAAAATCCTCTCTAATTAAGTAATTTTAATAATTCATTAATTAAGGAAACTTTGAAAAATTATAATGAATTCCAAAAAAATCCTATTCAATCAAACTCAAAGCCATTCAACTTTAATTAAAATCTAATATTTTCAAAGAATGTCAAACTTCCAAAATAAAGTCAAAGTCAAAAAGTTAATTTTCTGGTCAACTGAAGTTTAAATTTAGGTCCAAACTTTGAAAAATCATAATTTTTTTATAGAAAACTGTAAATTTAGCAAACTAATAGTCTAATCACTCATTCTAAGATCTAATATTTGATAAAAATCCTAAATTTTCAAAAGTAACTTTAATTTTAAAAAGTTAACTTTTAACCCCTTAAATAATATAATTAAATATTTCCAATAAATCCAAAAAATTTAATAATTAATTAAAATTTTAACAACCCCTACTTTGATTAATAAAAATCTTTAACCAACTTTCTAATACACAATAACCACTACAGAGATAAAGTTTTTAGGATGGATTACTTTGGGTTGCGGGGCTTCGAATCCAAAGGAGTCCTGGTTCCTCGAGCCTGGTGGAACAACGCCACGAACAAATTCAATGGAGTTTAAAACTTTAAACTTAATTGACTTTTAATTATTTAACTAAATTAAGATTCTTAATTCAACTACTTCAAAAAGGTTTTTAGGATGGACTACTCTGGGCTGCGGGACTACGTGTCCTAAGGAGGCCTGGTGCCTCAAGTCTGGTGGCACAACACCACGAATCAGTTAATGAAAAATATAAATCAATTGAACCTCTAAGATCAGCCACTAACCAAATCAATTAAAATTTATGAACCCTTTAATCCATAACTAATTAAACTTATTCAATCAATAATTCCTTAAAACTTATCCTAAGTTAAGATTTAAAATATTAACACTTAACTTCAAATATACTTTTTTCTCTTCAACCTCTAACAAACTTAAACATTAGACAGCCTCAATAAATCACCCACCCTAGGATATATCCTTGCCGTACAACCTGCTACACACACTTAGATTGGTTTGTTAGGACAAGAACTCTAACTTTAGATTAGGCCAGTGTTTCTTTCATTTTCTGAGATGTGTTAATTTGTATGCGAAGTGAGTGCTGATTGATAATTATTTACTATGTTAGATTCCTATGATAATTATTTTTAATTCTTGTGGTGGCATCCTAGGTTAGATAACATAGACATAGGTTCCCTATCCATAGACCTATACACTTCCTTTTTCTCAGCTTAGGATTAGGTCCCCAGCCCCTTGGCCTATGACATACCCTTGAATGAGGTAACTCATGGTTGCTAACAAGGATCCTCTGGTCGGCAGTCGACCAAGTAGGCTAAAGGCACTAGCAAATGCGGGATGACAAAAACCATAGGATCTTGACCGGGGACGTCATACCCACTTGGTAGGTTAGTCTCCACCCTCACCTCCTGGGCATTCTCTCAATCTCGTGATCAGGAATATAAGTCCCAACATTTTCAAAAAATTTCAACTCAAACATAAATATTTCTCTCTCTAAAACACTAATGCCTAACTCATAGGGTAGGATGGGTTATTTCTAAAATGTTTCAGAATCTCAACACACCACCTTCTCTTCCTCCTTTGATCTCTAGAAATAAGTGCCCCAATTTGATCCAATCCCAATTGAAAATCAAGCTTCACTCCTTTGATATTACTCCTTAAAAATCCCTTAAAAATAATTTTAGCTATTATTCTAATCGAGAGTATTCATAGGGAATTTAACCTTGCTACGATATAATTAACTACGAGGGCTTACACTCATAGGAGATTTAGAACCCACATCAATTTTTTAAAACTCAATTGATATTTCTTTTGGGAAATTAAATTTATAATGATTGTCATCATCATAATTGAATGATTGCTAATGGATGATATCTTTTTTCTTCGGGGGGGCATATCGTATGTTAACATAAATTCAAATATGAAATAATAATTACTTCTCTTGATTATCGTAGTTGGATATTTGACTGAACTCCCTTTTGACCCTTCGGGGTCATATGTAGTTCTCTCCTAAATATGGCTACGATATTTAAGATAAAATCTACAATTCTAGGTTTGAACCCATTGAGAGATTTTATCTCCGCCTTCGGATGAGGCATATTATCCCCAATGGTTTCTTCGATTCCAGATTTGAAAGTTAAAGTTAATCTACAATTTTCCCAAAGAAATTTAATTTAGATTTATTTTGCACCTTGAAAGGCAAATCACCTTTCCAACAAAAATAACAAATGGCACGTCTGATGGGACTAAATCTCTCTTTCCATCTTTAAGTTTGTAGAAGGGACCCATTATCGATGAGTTTGGAAGTGAGAAAATTCATCATGGGTAAGATGGTTTTAAAGATGATGTCCATTGAGCTCACTTTATAAAAATGCTGCCAATATGACAATCAATAATTAGGGAGATAACAATAATTATTTTATTGTCTGGATTTCCTTTATTAGATTTGTTCCTATAACTTAAGGTGACAACTACATCATTGAAGGACAATGAGAATGATATTGAATGGACTTCTTAAGATCATAAATTCTTTTTTTGTGTGTGTATGTGTGGGTGGGGGAGGGGGTCTCCCTATTCATTGCCAAGGATGGAGGGCACTACTTCAGTATTGTGGATATCGTGAGCTGGTCTAGGCTCATTAGTGTTTTCTTCTATTGGAGCTTTTCCTGGTACCCACTTTTGATTGGACAAAATTAACTCCATGATTTTCCTTAATTTAAGGAGTTCTTTGACTAGTTTTAACGGGTGGCGACACTCTTCAGTATCAGGTTTGTGGTGTTTATGGAAGGCATAGTAGTTGGTTGTGTCCCAGGCATTACCGATCTTCGTTAGAGGGGGCCATAAAAAAATTCTTTATTTTGTATGGCCTCCATAAGCTCTACCATAGATTCTCTCAAGGGTGTATTGGTCGTATATGAAAGTTCATGAGGGTTATTAAACCATAATGAATTAGTCTCGAGGCTAACTAGGGGGGGTTGAATTGGTTATTTAAAAAACTAATTTAAACCTAAAAAAAGATTCCCCTTTTTAAAGCTTTTTCAACATCTGAAAAATATATAATTTTATCCCTTGATGTGGAAGCAAAATGATTTCACAATAACAAAAAATTAGAGATTTTCAAACATATAGTTATCACAAAAATAAATGTAGAAAAAAAGCGTGAAAAAATAAAATCAAGAATAAACACACAAGAGGTTTATAGTGGTTTGTTCCACCTGACCTACATCCACTCCCTAGAGTCACGCACTCCAGGTATTGCACTAAATCTTTAGTGACACTCCTTTAGTACACACAGCTAGGTGGAGAAGCCCTTACAAAATATCTTCCACCAACCCGGTGAGGTTGAGGACCTAGAATCATTTTTCACCTTGCTAATGACGGTAGAGAACTTGGAATCCTTTTTCACCCACCTGGTGAAGGCAGAGAACCTGGAATCACTTTTACATTCCCCAGTGCGGTGGAATAGCTGGGTCATTTTACACCCAAGAGATCTTCTTCTTCCCAAAACTACGCTCAAGATAAACGTTGAATACGATGGTACTAAGGTGCAAGCTTACCGGAGCAACCATATAAAACCCCCTCCACACTCCCTTGAACCCCCCTCCAAGGATCGTCTCTCTCTCAAACTCGACCATTTCCTCTCTCCCTTTCAAGGCTCTCTCTTCAAGTTTTCTCTAGAAGAAAAATGACTCAATGCATGCCAAAGACACTTACAATATCTTAGGAGAAAGCTTAAGTAGAGGGCTTCAAAAAACCCTAAAAAATAATTCTGGTGGTACTGATCATCCAGGATGATTGCAGGATTGTCATGTACGAAGTGTAGACATTGAAAAATCCTAGAAACTTAATTTTTGATGTCAAGATCATCTAGTATGATCTCAGGATCGTCTAGTATGATGTACAAAATTTGACCTAATAGTCCTAGATGATCACTAGATAGTCCAGAATAATCAGTTCAAATTTGTATTGATCATCCAATATGATATTGGGGATCATCCTTGACAATTAGATGAATAATTATGGTATTTCATCTTATCCGGTCGTACAGTATGATTAACACTGATCATCCTGTATGATTTGATTGAATAAATTAACCATAATTACTCCCCTAATCACAGGATCAATTTAGGCATGATTGTTATAAATCTTCTAATACGATGTATATCGTACTGTATGATTAGAACAAAATTTGAATCATAAAATCTTACCTAAATTATAATTAGCGGCTATTTTTCATGATCATAATTGATCATCCTGGATGATTTAAATCATCCAATATGATTAGTTATATGAGCTGATCATATAGTATAATTTAAAATATACAGTATAATTAGTTCAAAATTTGAACATCTGGTTTTGACTCAATCTCACTCCCCTGAGTGTGTGTGTGTGTGTATGGTCACCAAGGTAGAATACACCCTTATAAGACTTGAATCAAGAAATTAAAAATACATAAATGAATAATATAAAAATCTTTACAGCATAACCTATTATACCCAATCTTGAGCCTTGAATCTTCATTGGATAGTGCATGGTGTTCCTGAGATGTTAGAACACACACAAATAAATATACCTTACAAATACAAGTAGACATAAGGATGTGAACCACAATGTTTGTTATCATCAAAAATAAAAACTCGTGAGCTAAAATTGTAATAATCTCCCCCTTTTTGATGATGGCAAACATTACTAGTTAAATTTGCAAATTTAGAAACATTTTCTCCTAATCTCCCCCTTAGTGAGATAATTATATAAAAAATAGGGGAAAGTAAAAAGGTTTTTTTATACTAAAAAATAAAAAATTATTTAGAAATTACAAAATAGATAAACTAATAAATACAAGATGAACATATGCAACTTAAACATAAATATAACTAGTTCTCCCCCTTTGACATTATCAAAAAGAAGAGAAAAATAGAAAAAATAAAATGGAGAACACATAACAAACTAAAGATCAGACAGACCCTAATCATGTGGAGGTGATCGTGATGTTTAAGAAGAATCAATTAATTTTAGCAAATTTTCTCAAAATGAGAAAGTTACCTCTTTATTTTATTCAAAAGCTTAGTAAGAAATGAATTCACTGCACTATGATCCATAAAGTTTAGCAATTTGTATTTTATCAACCCTAGCTCAAGCTCCTTAATGGTTAAATTCCTATTTAAATAAAAATTTAAATTAGAAAAAAAATAAATAGGAAAAGTAATATTTTCAAACTTTGTTCAGAAAGAAATATCTGATACAAATAATATTACAATGTAATGAATCAAAAATAATGATTTTTAATGTCAAGTGTTTGAAGAAATCAAGTGACACATGGATTGTTCTAAGATTTAAATATTTGAAAGATATGGAAGCTTATTTCTTTGTGTGCTAATTTTGTGTCTCTTTTTCAATTACTTAGAGCACTTTGTGCATCTTTTGATTTTTGATACACTTTATGTATCGTGTAATTATTTGGCCATCATTGCGCATCTTTTCAATTTTGGGTACATTTTATATCTCTTGTCATTTTTGCGAGCGTGCTTCCTTTCAAAACCTTTAAAGGCTCTAAGTTGTGAGATTATCTTTTAGATATAAGAGAAGAAAAATTCACTCTATAATATAAGGAAGAGTAAACCAAAAAATAGAATTATATCCATATAACAAATGCAACAACCTGATTAAGAAAACTAGAAATAGGTTCATTGACTAGGAGCCTTATTCATAAGAGATAGATTACTATAGGAAGCTAAAATAGATCTCTATTTTAAAATCCAACTTTTAAGTTGAAATACATTTTTATTCAAAAATAAATTACACCACTAAAGGAGCAAGAGGAAGAGGGATAATCATTAATTTTTCTTCCTTTAACAGTTTAGAGAGGTCAATTATCACGTACAATATGTAAAAAGGAGGTAAATTTTTTATTTTAAGAAAAATTGTCATTAAAGAGAAGTGATTGATTCTCTTATGCAAATACGGTGTGAGATGTGATTTGTGTGTGATGATAAGAGAGTGTTCTAAAAAATATACATGAAAAATAAAATATAAATTTACAAATATAAATATCTTACTATAAAATAAAACACTAAAATAACATAAAAAATAAAAAAAACCACGACGAATAAAATAAAAAAAATATATATATATACACACATGCATTAACTATAACAGAGATAAACACACAAATAAAAACTTTACACATCATCATCTTGCTCCTAGTTTGATATTCAGAAGCTAGATCTGCCTAGGAGATATTTTGTTTTTTATCATTTGCCCTTATTACAATTGGCTTGTTTTTACCCTTTTTCTTTGTAGGAAGAATTTTTAAATTAGGGCAGTTACTTTTTATATGTTTGTGTTTCCTACCTCCAAAGCAGATAAAGTCAAAGGAAATCTTATCATTCCTACCATTTTTACCTTTGTTCCACTTTAGTTGATATTGGTGCTTGTACTTCATAAGATTTTCAAATTTACTTGTTATTAATGCTAACTCCTCACTCTCATCATCATTAAAGCTTCTTTCATCCATGTCTTCAGCTTTTAGTACTATAATTTCACCTGCATCCAAAAGATTTTGACTCACACTTTTCTCATGGGCAATGAGTAAGCTAATCCTAAAGCTGTTGGATCGATAGAGGTTTTGTTTTCTGATTCAAATCCCAGAAAATGTCCTATTTAAGAAGCTATGGCTGACAAGAAGGTCTCAGATGGTGGTAAACCTGATAATTCATGCACAGATCTCTCAGAGTTAGATTTAGAGAGGGTTCATTACTGTGATTCAGGGGAACTAGGCAATTGCATTCCTACCAAGGACCATCTGACCGTTTCCATTCAACACTCGACCAATGCTCCAATGAATGCTTGGAGTAAGAAAGTGAATATACGAGTTACGGAATTAAACCTTGGGGAAGGGTTTATTGAGATGGGTTTGGTAGTTAAATTACATGCTCAAAATGAGTTGGATAATTCTAACAAACTGTAGAAGTCACTAGTTATCAAAGTCATTGGAGAGAATGTTCCCTTTCATATCATAAGCTTGGAATTGAGGAGGCATTGGGCCTCTTTTGGCAAATTTCATTTGACCATGCTCAGAATGGGATGGGTCCTCTACGCTTTTAGTGAACCAGAACCAGTGGAGATGGTTTTAACCAATGGTCTTTGGTATGTCAATGGAAATATAGTTGGAATGGATAGATGGTCAACTTAATTTTCGCATGCATCATTGAAAGGGCTGACTACACCAATATGGATTCGGATGCCAAATCTCCCACTACAATGTTGGGATGAAATTAATGTGTAGGATTGCTTCCATGGTGGGCACTCCTTATCTTATCGATGGAAACATGTTCCAATGGGGGAGAAGAGAATTTGCAAGAATATGTGTGTGGGTCAAACTCGATAGCCAGCTACCTTTCGGAGTGTGGGTGGAAGGTAGCTTAGGTAAATTCTTTCAATGTATTGAGTATGAAAGATTGCCTACTTCTTGTTTCTGTTGTGGGAAGCTAGGGCATTTGAAAGATAATTGTTTAGAGAATGTCTTAGGAACTTCTCAAGTTCCTGAACATAAGGAGAACATAGTTGGGAAGGCAGATTCGAGGATCCCTGATAGGGTGCTGGGTAAGCCCACTATTGATAAAAGAGATGGTTATGGACCTTGGGTTCATGTTAACTATGGGAAGAGAAGGTTTCGAAGTGCAAAATTGAAGAATAATGAGCCACATTTTTTGAAGGGGGATGCTTTGAAAGAGGTAGGAGTTTCAGTGGTCCCCACTATTGAGAAGGATCTAGATTTCTACTACAAAAGTTCTTACTGATGCTGTGCTGGTTATGGGTAGAGTTGCTTCAAGTTCGCTACTTGGAGGTCACGGTGCTGAGAAAATCTAAGGTGAAGGCAAATTGAAGCATATATCGGCTAAGGAGATGGAGGGGAGTATGTTATCAACCTCTTGTGGCATTGTTAATAATGTTAATAAGTTTGATGTATTAAATGCAATTGTTGAAGTAGGGGAGATAGTTGATGTGGTTTGGTCTCTTGTTCCTTCTATTGTCAAGGAAGGGATAGAGGTTGATGTTATGGGGAAACCAGATGTTGATTTACTTGGTGAGTTGGATCATATTGAAGATGGTTCATCAAATGTTAAGAAAAAAGGGGTTAAGCAGTTGAAAGGGATGGGTCAGATTAATGTGGCAACTAGAAGCAGAAGAATGGATGGTGATCAAAAGGGAGAAGTGGGGATCTCTTCCCCCCTTATCCAATAATGTCTTCAATACTTTTTTGGAATTATAGAGGAGCTAGAAAAAGGAAAGCTTCTCTATATCTTAAAGAGGTGGTGAAGGAGCATGGTGTGTTTTTTGTAGGGCTGTTGGAAACCAAGTTGTCATCTGTTGGAGGTAGGGATGTCATTTCTCTGATTGGTGGTGGTTGGGATTACTTTCAAGTTCCTTTGGAAGGGTTATCTAGAGGTATTTTAGTGATTTGGAAAAGTAGCATAGCTTCATTCAGTGTGTTGGAATCTTCTCCTCAGTTTGTAATTGGGGAGTTAGATGTTCTTAACAAAGGTAGATGGAGAGTAGCAACCATCTATGGCAATAAGGATGTTTATAGAAGAAGAAGTCTGTGGGAGAAATTGGAAGCTTATTCTGGAATTGATTTTCCTTTGGTGGTGGGTGGTGATTTCAACTGTTTACTTGCTAAGGAAGATAAGAGGGGTGGGAGAAGATTCACTTTTTCTCAGGGTCCTAAAGAAATTAAAGCTTTCTTGGCTAACAATGACCTCCATGAGGTTGGTTGTGTTGGGCCAAAGTTTACATGGTGTAATAATAAATCTGGTGCTGATCGGATCTTAGAGAGGTTAGGTAGATGTTTTGTGAATTCAATGGCCATAAGCTTGTCTCATCGTTTGGTGGTTAGGCACTTACCCAGATTGGCATCAAATCACTGCCCTATCTTGTTAAATCTATTGGAAGTATGTTCTATGGGTAAAAGATCCATTAAGTTTGAAGATGTATGGACCTCCCTCCCCGCCTCAGCTACAGTGGTAAAGAATTCATGGGGAAGGAAAGCTTGTGGTAGCTCTTCTCAAATTCTTAACTATAAATTTAATAGAGCTTTGAAGGCCTTGTTTTAATGGAGTAGAGCCAAATTTCAAAACTTAGTTCAATAGAAGGCGATACTGAAGAGGGAAATATTGGAGCTTCAAACATTAGAAGCTGATAATGGGCATCTTTTGGTTGAAGAGATGTGGTCTCTTAAGGTGAAGGTGAACGAGCTAAACTCTATGCTAGCTCGCCTGAACACGTGGTGGAGGAAACATGCGAAGGTGAAGTGGATGGTAGAGGGTGAATTCAAACTTTACTTTTAGGATTAAAGATGAAGATGGGTGTATGGCGGAGGATCAACACCGGATAGAGATAGTTCTTCTCCAGTTCTTAAAGAATAAATGGCGTGAGAGAAGTTGTTCTTTGGATGGCTGGCCTGCACCATGGAAGTGTCTAGATGCTGATGATATTGATTTATTGAATAAAGACTTCTCCTTGGAGGAAGTGAAGGTTGTGATCAAGCAGGTCAGGGGTTACATTGCTCTAGGTAAGGATGGTATTTCATATTCCTTCATCAAAACCTGTTGGTCCACTATCAAGGAAGACTTCTCAAAGGCATTGTATCAATTCTTTACCATGGCAGAAATGTGTGATGAATGGAAAGAAATGCTTATAGTGTTGATTCCTAAGGTGACGAATCCAATATCTCCTACTAATTACAAGCCCATCAGCTTGTGTAACACTATTTATAAAGTTGCCGCTAAGGTTCTATTAAATAGAATGGCTTGTATTATTCCTAAACTGAACTCTAAGGAGCAGGCATCATTCCTGAAAGGGAGATCACTTTCTGTTCATGTCCTGATAGCTCAAGAGGTATTTCATAAATTCAGGTATGCTAAATCTTCAAATGGTTTAATCTCTTTCAAAATAGACATGGAACATGATTATGATTCTATGGGGTGGCCGACTCTGAGCAAACATTTAGATTACTTTGGTTTCCCTTCTATGTTTTCTAAGCTTATCATGGATTGTGTTCAAAATACTACCTTCTCCTTGTTAATTAATGATAATCTTTCTAATTGGATTTATGCTAAAAGTGGCTTCCGACAAGGATGTCCATTGTCACCTTATTTATTCATTCTTTGTTCTCAGCTCCTGTCTAACACTATCTTGAGGAATGAGTCTTTTGGTATTCAGGTTAGTCTGAATGGACCAAGGATCTAGCATTTGCTTTATGCATATGACATTATTATCTTTTTTGAGGCCCAATTAAAGAATGTGAAAGAGATCAAATTTATTCTGAAGAAGTTTGGTGGTTAGACTGGTCAAAAGGTAAATGACACCAAATCTGGAATCTTTTTTGGCAAATCAGTTAGAAGAAAATAAATGAGAGCTATAACTAGCATTATGGGATTTAAAATAATCAACGAGTTTAATTACCTAGGAGTTAAATTTGCATTGAGAAGGCTTGCAAAGTCTGATTTCCAATTCATCATTAATAAAGTATTAAGGAAGCTAAACATTTGGGGTGGCAAATTCATCTCTTTGGCCTGTAGGATCTCACTTGTGAAGACGGTATTGCTCTCTTATCCGACTTTCCATTCCACTCTTTCTTTAATTCCGAAGGGAGTTTTAGATGAGATTGATAAGATGTGTAGAGGCTTCATCTGGAACAAGATGAATGGAGGGATGGGCCTCCATTATGTGAGTTGGAAGACAATATGCAAACCTGTGGAGAGAGAAGGTCACTGATTGCACTCCAGTTCTAGTAGAGTTTGTCCCTTAAGGGCTAAAATTGCATGGAGGTATGTTCAAAATGATTATTCCTTACTACATAATGTCCATTATTTGAAATATGGTTCACTTTGGGACTATGATGCTGGGAAAAAAATTGGTTCAGCTACTTGGAGATTAATTACTGATGGAGGGAAGTTTCTCAAACCTATTGTGAGATGGTGCATTGCAAATGGAGAAGATTTTGATATCCATAAATATATCTAGATCATGGAAAAAAGCATTAATAGGTGGCCAATGTTTGTGGTGCCTCAAGAGTGCAGCGGATTGACAGTGAACATGTTTGTTTCTGAGGGAAGGTGGAATATTTTTGAATTATAGAAATACTTTAGAAATGATCTACTGAGTTTGATTAATAAAGTTAAGATTTATCCTAACTTAATTTAAGACCATCAGGAGTTAATTCATAAGCATTTAGGGAAGTCCATCTTTACATTGGCTGCTGCTACGTTGGAGGAAGATAATTCTGAGTTTAAAATTTGGGATTGGTTTAAGAAGGCTAAGCTTAATTCTTGGGTGGAGAACTTTTGGTGGAGAATATTTAATCATGATATTCCAACCTTCCATTTCCTATCATACAGAAGATTGTAAGCGATAGACCGGTGTTCAAGAGGCTGTAATGAAGCGGAAGACATAGATCATGTGGTGAGCAGATGTAAGAAGCTGAAGGAGGTGTTTCTTCACTTAAACAAGTGGGGCTTCGGAGTTCCTACTTTTACCTCTTTTGATGATAGCAATAAGTGGCTGGCTTTACAAAGCTCTTCTTTAGTGAAATTGTATTGCAATGCATTATACTTTACTTGGAAGGAGAGGAACGAATTGGTCCATAGGAGAAGTGAGGGAAGTTCATTGATGATTGTAGCTAAATCTGTCAGTTATACAACAATTTCTTCTTCCTTTAATTTCTTTAGCTCGGGCCGGTTGGGTGCTAATCATCAATTGATGTTTGAAAATCTTTGGCACCCTCCTCCACCCTATTGGATCAAGGTGAATGTGGATGCCGCTTTATTAATATCTTATAGAGTTGAGATGGGAGGAGTTTTTTTGTAATCACAAAGGCAAGTTTCTATTGGCTTTTGGCCAATCTTGTGTTCATTGGGACATCTCACACTTGGAGGTGCTTACTATTCAATCCATCATATATGTTATTAAAGAGTGGATGTTTAATTATAAGGGCCTCATAATTGAAGGTGATAATGCCAACATTATTATGCTATTGAAGGAGGCGTTAAGAAGAGGTGGCCAAGGGATGGAGGAATTTTCTTTTATTAAGAAATTCAATTATGTGATTTTCAATTATATAGAAAGGAAATGTAATAACTTAGCGGATTTATATGCTAACTTTGCTATCTTTAGCTCTTTTTATTCGGAAAACATTACTATGGATAAGGTTCCTCCTTCTTTTGTTGAAGTGTTAAAGGAGGAATCTGTTGATAGTAGCTTATAGTTTGCTTGCTCTTTTTTTTAGTCTATATGCATTCTATGCTTCTTCAAAAAAAAGGGTGAGCCAATCAGATTACCATTAGAATAATCATTCAAGTCTTTCAATTCACATAAAACAGTGACTTTATCATGAAATTTATCAGGTAGATAATGTAGAATTTTGTTGACTTTTACAAAGTTTAAAAGTTCTTTACCTAAAGAAAGTAATGATGTCATAATTTGAATAAACCTAGTACACATGTTTAAGATTGTCTCATAAGGCTTCATGCAAAAAATTTCACAATCATGTATTAAAATATTCAACTTAGATTGCTTAACTTCATTAGTACCTTTGTATCTAATGCATAGTTTATCCCAAATTTCTTTACCAGTAGTACATGTAAAGATTTTTATGTAATCCTCTGAATTCAAAGCACAGAAAAAATAATTCAGGCATTTAGCATTCAATTGAGCATTAGTTTGTTCTATTCTATGTCATTCAGTAAAAGAAATATTAGTTTTGACTCCATCTATAATACATGACGGTATAGAATAACCAGTTTGAATCGTATGCCATAATCGATCAATTGATTGCAAAAAAGTAGACATACAAATTTTCAAAAAATCAAAAAAATATTTTCAAATAAAGGTGGTCGCATGATTGAATAGCCTTAAGCAATATTATGATTTCCAAAGTTAGCCATAGATCGTTTTTTAAAAGTTTTTTAAAACTTAATTTATGAATCTCGCTCTGATGCAACTTAAAAGTTTGTGAGGGTTCTTAAACCCTAAAGAACTAGTCCCGAGGCTAACCAAGAGGGGGGGGGGTGGGGAGTTGAATTGTTTATTTAAAAAACTTCTTTAACATAAAGAAAAATCCGTATTTTTAAAGATTTTTCAACATCTAAAAAATCTATAATTTTATCCCTTGATGTAGAAGCAAAATAATTTCACAGTAATAAAAAATCAGAGATTTTCAGCCATGCAGTTATCATAAAAATAAATGCAGAAAATAAACTATGTAAAATTAAAATCAAGAACAAACACACTAGAGATTTATAGTGGTTTGGTAAACCTGACCTACATCCACTTCTAGAGTCACCCACTCCAAGTATTGCACTAAACCTTTAGTAACATTCCTTTATCCCAACCAGCTAGGCGGAGAAGCCCTTATAAAATCTCTTCCACCAACCTGGTGAGGCACAGGACTTGGAATCCTTTTTTACCCTCCTGGTGAAGGCAAAAAACCTAGAATCATTTTTCACCCTTCTAGTGAAGGTAAAGAACCTAGAATCACTTTCACCTTCCCTGGTGCGATAGAGTAGCCGTGTCCTTTAACACCAAAGAGATCTTCTTCTTCCTAAAACTTCCCTCAAGATAAACCTTGAATATGATGGTACTAAGGTGCAAGCTTACGAGAGCAACCACAAAAACCCCATCCACACTCCCTTGAAACCCCCTCCAAGGATCTTCTCCCTCTTAAACTCCACCCTTTCCTCTCTCTTTTTCAAGGCTCTCTCTTCAAGTTTTCTCCAGAAGAAAAATGACTCAATACATGCCAATAATACTTGTAATGTCTTTGGAGAAAGCTTAAATAGAGGGCTTCAAAAATCCTTAAGAAATTAATTCTTGTGGTACTGATCGTCCAGGATGATCGTAGGATCATCCTTTACGATGTGCAGAATTTAAAAAATCCTAGAAACTCAATTCTGGCTGTAAAGATCATCCAGTACGATCACATTATCGTCTAGTACTATGTGCAAAATTTGACCTGATAGTCCTGGACGATCACTAGATAGTCTAGGATGATCAGTTCAAATTTGTACTAATCATCCTGTATGATATTAGGGATTGTCCTGGATAATTAGATGAATAATTATGGTATTTTATCTTATATAATTGTGGGTCATCAATGCATCGATCAGGTCGTATAGTATGATCAACATTGATCGTCCTGTATAATTTGATTAAATAAATTAACTATAATTACTCCCATAATTACAGGATCAATTTAGGCATGATTATCATAGATCGTCCAGTATGATGTATATCCTACTGTAAGAATAGAACAAAATTTGAATCATAAAATCTTGCCTAAATTATGATTGGCGGTTATTTTTCATGATCATAACTGATCATCCTAGATGATCTAAATCATCCAGTATGACTAGTTAGATGAGCGGATCATAAAGTATGATAAAAATTGTATAGAATGATTTGTTCAAAATTTAAACTTCTACTTTTGACTCAATCTCACTCCCCCTAAATGTGTGTGTGTATGGTCACCAAGCTAGTATAAACCCTTATATGACTTGACTCAAGAAATCAAAAAATACATCAATAAATATTACAAAAATATTTATAGCTTAACCTATTCTACCCAATCTTGAGCCTTGAATCTTTGTTAGATGGTGCATGGTGTTCCTGAAATGATAGTACACACACAAACAAATATACATTGCAAATATAAGTAGACATAAGGATGTGAACCACAATATTTATTATCATCAAAAAATAAAAACTCATGAGTTTGAGTTGTAACAGTATATTTTTGATGTCAGTGAGAAAAATTTTTGTATTCATTCTCATATGAAAATGGTGGTTCTATTCTTGGATGTCTTGCATGAATTGGCATCTTATATGGACCAAAGTACTGATGGTTGCAATGGAAGTTTGATCTTTGGTTTCTTCATTCTAGGGGATACGATCTTTTTTTATCCTTTATAGAATCGAAGCTTCCCTTGCATAAGCCTCATGAAATGAAGTGGTCATTGAGGTTTCAAAAAGTTAGTTATATTTCTTTACATTAGTTTGACTATTAGAAATTTATAATATCTCTACTAATATCTTTGGTTATTTCAAGCCAAGCACATACTCGCAAGGACCTTCCCTCAGTCCCTATGTCAGGTTGCTTGGTAAAAGTTAGTTTTAAGTCTTTTTCATTAAGCTTTTCCTTTAGAACCTTGGCATAAAGTTCCTTGGTCATTTCTTGGCTCCTATCTCATTTTCAACATAAGTTATGAGCTCTTTTGGGTTTTTGGGCATAGATGAGCTGCTTAACAAACATTCTCTTAAACTTAGCAAAGAAGGTGATCTCCCCACCTGGTTGGAAAGTGAAGCACCTGGGTGTATATTCTTTGAAGGTTGTGAAGAAGAGATAACATGAAAAGACATCATCAATATTGAGGAGAGAGGTCATGGACTTGAAGGTTGCATATAGTTCATTAGGTCAATCTTGCTTGATAAGCTTCTAGAAGAGGAACCTTGAACATGGGAGGGCTCTTAAATCAATAATTTACTTAGAGAAGGCATTGGTCAACCCTTATTCACTTTCTTTGTTTTACTTGGCTGGTGGGTTGGAATCTTCATTCTTTACTTGAGGGAGAGTATGGTTGACAATTGAATCAAATGAATGTACTTCATTTGGAGGCTTGCTATGAGATCCAAGGTCATGTTGTCCATCAAGTGTAGTAATGGTTCATTCTTGGTTGGTGATGGTTGCTAGAGCATTCTGAATGATCTTAAAAATTCAGTCTTACATTTCATTAAGTTCATGGTGCGTGTTGTATTCTGGAGTCATTATGTTCATTGAACTCTCTATTTTCTTATTAAGTAGTGGATTTTTGGCCTTTCACATTGAATCTACAATCACTATATTTGAGGGGTTGTTTAATCCAAATTTTTTTAGTGGATAATACTAAGCCATACTTTATCCTCCTCTTATGAGCTTGAGGACCTATGTACAAGGAAGATAAAGGAAGGCTAGAAAGAGGGAAGTGAAAGAGTGATCTAGCCAAAATCTTTATTATCTCAGGTATAAATATGAGAATAAGAGAATGCAAGAGCTCTTTCTTGCAGAGCATATGGTAAGTCATAGATAATAACAATATCTCTCTATTTCTCTCTATTTTTTCATGGTACCACCTTTGGTAATAATCATCTTTATGTTTTCTCTATTCGTGCCTTCTCCTATGTCATGTGTCCCACTAGGATCCCCCATACCCCTATTTAAAATTCTTGGAGAGTTATAATAGAACACATATGATGTTTATTAATTATGTTATCAATCTTTGATGTAGCTTATCCAGTTGTGTCGAGTGATGTGGAAATCTTCTAGGTGATGATGTGGATGTGATGTATTCATAAGCAATTAGAAATCAAGTCTTCATGAGGTAGGGAGCCAATATAGGATCACCTTACTAGAGAGAGGGGGCAAGTGATAATTTGATATAGATATCTTAGCTTAATGATGAATCATTCGTGAAGGAGGTCTCATGGGACATATGTCTATCTTAAGATTTTTTTTTTGTTGATCTCGCATGGGAGATATTATTTTGGTCAAGATGGATAAGGATTTGTCAAACTTTAAGAGTAAATTCTGGGGTCACCTTGGCTAGGTATGGAAACTACTTGGAGGAAGTTGCCATTGGATGTTTATTGTGCTCCATTGATAAGCTCCTTCTTAGTTCCTGAGCAAGTCTTATGAATAAGATATCACAATAGAAGAGAGAGACCTCCTTTTTCTTGACCCAAACTAGACCTGTTACATAACTATAAGAAGGTACTTACTCAAGCAGTCATTTGTGTGCAATGCTAAGGTTTATTGTATGGATGATACTAGGAAGTATGGGCTAGTTTTTAATTACTTTTTCATCAACTATTAAAATTGAGCCTAATTTCTTTTACAAGACCTTTTTTGGTTTTAATTTATTTGAATGTGATGAAGATTAATCTTTAAAGAATTACAATTGAGAAGCTTCCTCTTCGAGATTAGAGGCTTTGCTTAGCAAAATTAAAAATACTTTTAAGTTAAACCCTTTGGATAGAAAGTTTACCACGCCTATGCATTTTTAAGAAGTATTTTTTTTATTTTTTATTTTAATTTTTAAGGAATATCTTTATAGCATATTTCTCTTACAATTGAGCCTCACATTTCATGCTAAGGTTCCTCCAGTTTATGATGTAGTCATTATATTTTCATAAAATTTTTATTTCTGAATAATCTTATTTCTAACATATACATGATTTCCTACACCAACAAACCTTTTAGTGAAGAGGCTTTCAATTTTAGAGAATGTATAGATAGGACCACAAGGTAGTGGACCAATCAAATATAACCCCTATCAGACTATTGATGAAATATAAAGATAATACTACATCATTTCCATTGACATTATAATAACTGGCTTTAAAATGCAATAAATGCTATTTCAAGTTACCTGTGCCATCAAAGTTCTTTAATAAAGGTGACATAAACCATTTTAGACTTAAGACTATATCCTTTTCCTTCTGGTACAGTCTACCCCTTAGAATAGATGAAGTACCTTGGGACTATGTTAATGCCTCTTTAACCTACTGCTATAGCATTTTCTTTACATCAATAAATTGAACTAATACCCTTTCTAATTTTAATACTTTATTTTCTATTTTTTTTAACATCATCTTTATTATTGCTGACATGAAAAAAAATATTCAATCAGAGGTGAGTCAGTTTGTACATTATATGCAGAAGATTCTCTATTTTGTAATGCAACCATGGTAGGTATCATTTCTTCCATTTTATTTTCCATCTTGGAAATCTTTTCATCTTTTTGATCAATCTAATATAATAGATGTTGAGTTATGACTGATGAAACACCTTCATCAACATCCACATCTAAGATATTTTCTTTAGTTTTACCTAACTACTTCTATATAGATGCTCGTGTATTTACCATATTAATATTAACAGACATTTCCTCATCAATATATCTCATGGTGGCCATTTAACTGACCTATACTTCATCTATATTTCTAATGTTATCTTTGATTGTATTCTTCATTTATTCTATGGATCTTTATTCATGCTCCATAGTTGAATTGGATATAGATGATGTGGCTACCATTTTAGGTTGTCAAACCTTCTTCCCATCAGATGTTGGTTTTGGATAATTTAATAGTATCCCCCACCCTAACATCAAGGTAAGATGATGATATGATACCTTCTAAAAGTTGACTAGCGACTCTTGGCGATTGATGAACCAATGAGTGATGAGAGACTTTATCAGATTGATTGTTTATGTAAATTAACGAGGGAGAAGTTGAAGGGGTATAACCATGATGGGATGATTTTCTAGGTTTTCCCATCTTCATAGGAAACTATTTATGCTAATCACTAGATGAAACTATATAAGCATTGATACTCAAGAACTCCTTTGGTTCTCTATGATGATTTATAGCAATTAATGAATTGTTAGTTTTCTTACATTAAAGTTTACTCTCCTTTCAATAGGAACATAAATAACTTCTTTCTTAATCATTTTGTCTCTACTCTATATTTGATTATGCCATTCATAATCTTTAGGAACTATTCTTTAGTCTATCCAAAGTTGAATTTCCTCCTCAGAACTTGCTAAGGTTCCTCCTTCTTTTATCAAGACTACACATTCAACTTTGGATAGACCAGAACAAGCTTACAGAATGAAGAAACACTAAACAAAATTTTCAGAGGATATTCTAGTATGAAGAAACACTAAACAAAATTTTCCAAAACCCCAGAACAAGCTTACAGAATGAAGTTAAATTTTAGATTTGAATTTGAAATGGTTGGATTTGGACCCAGTCTAAGTAATCACATCGAGCTGTATGGAAAAATGGAACTATAATGCATTACTCAAGACTTGGAGAATGATTAAGATGATAATTTAGATTTAAGATTAAGAATTTCTTGAATATAGATGCATTGTTCAAAATTAGGGTAATGACTGTAGCTATCTTTTAAAGATGAAGGTTTAATTTAAGCTAAATTCATTTTAAGGTAGGTTGAGGATTTTAATGTTGATCACTTCTACTCATGGGTGAAATGAATGAAAGAAATAGTGGAATGAAATGTAGTTTAAACCTATTTCAAGAGTAAATGTACCACTAATTTAAACGATTAATCACCACTAAAGATTGATTGTAAAACTTATCCCCAGTGGAGTCACTAAAAAAATCAACGGAAAAACATATTGTGCCACTAGATTTAAATTTATATTTATAAAATCAAAAATGTATATATATTGAAATTCTATCTCAAAAAAATATAATTATTTTTAATTATTATTTTGAAAATAAAAATTGAAGCTATTTTCATAATCAAACTTTGCATAGATAATATATTATTCATAAAAAAGATAAAATAATATTGAACTATCATTTTTAAAATATAATTAATAATGGATAAATCCCTTTCTACATCTAAATATTTTTCTCCTACAGTAGAAAACAAAGAGGGTTTATTTTTTATTGGGTTTTGAGTTTCCCAAAATGGAAAGCCTCTATGGCTAATTACATCACAAGATGAATCTTAAGTAAACTCTTGATTAAATTGGTGACTAAACCTCTTTTGATATACAAAGGTCTCAGGTAAGGATATTTTAAATAAACCTACAAACTGGGAAAGGTTCTATGTTTGAACACTTCTTTGTAGAACCAAAAGATGAAAAGTATAGAGTTCTTGAGATTTTGGAAAAGAAAAAAATGCTCTAGCCTAAATTATAACACGTCTTTAATAGTTTAGGTAAGGATATATTTTAGGGATTATGTTTACAGTTTACTAGATGATCGAAATAATCCACCATGAAGGAAATGTAGGATTTGTGCGTAGTGAGAATTAGACTTGAATCTATCTAGTGTGGACAACCAACCTAAACACCTAGTTGCTTATGTAAAATCACAATTTTTTTGGTTTAATATATGCAAGGAAGATAGGCTATTTACTTATGGAATAAAAGGTTATAGTTCAAAATTTAATTAGATTTTTAAAGATATCAAGGGTTCAAATGCAACTAACTAATTTGATTCGAAACAAATTTTACTGTAACTCTAAAATTTTTATGTGTGACTAATGCATATATATATATGACCAGATTTTAAAGAAAAATCTAATAGAATAAATACCATATGCCAACTTGAATAGTAGATTCATCCCCATCACTTAGGCTATTGTTTTCTTACAGTGGGCTTGTGTATATTAGTTTGTGTATGTTGTAGAAAAGTAAATAAGTTTACCATGTATGCAATTTATAGATAAAGGAGTTGGGGTGTAAAGTATAAAAATCATAGAATCATAGGAACCTAACATGTAGGTCATATAAAAAAGTACATATGACACCAAGAAATTATAAAAAAAATATGCAGTTTTTAATTGTAAATCATTTATGATCAATGCAAAGTTCTATAGTGTATGAATGTTTAAAAATAAAGGCAATGCAAAGAAAGTACAAACTAGGTTCTACTATAAAGTAATGGCGGCCAAGCTCCACCAACAATAAGCTTGGTTTTTTATGCATATATAATGGCACAAGTCTTTGCAAAGTATATTTGTTTTCCAATGTCTTCAAATCTTCTGGCTATGGATATTCTATAGAATTGAAAAAGATAATGTTCTTCAAAGGAAGAAGAAACATTTCTTTTGGACTTCTACTATCATATATAAGAAATTTACTTTAGACTTTGATAACTCATTATAATTTATAGCTCTATTTACATTTACATTAACATGTAAAAGATAAAATGAATCTGTACCTATAGGGTTACTAGGAAAAAACAGTGGGTAGTGTATATGTATGATCATTTATATCACATCACTGAGTGCAATGAAAGTAAATAATCACTTCATCATACATCCACCTGAATAATATCAAACCACAATAAAAGGCTAGAAAGCAAGAACATCACCCAAAACTAAGTTAGAGTCAGTCATCTTATTAAGCAATTCTAAAGTGTGTGCTAAGCTTGTATGGTTTTGATATATCCAAAATAGATTAGTGATTCAATGGTCTATAAATAAAATTTATTTGTTATAGATCAAACGATTTTATTTAAGTTTAAGTTTTTGTTACTTTACCATTTTTTTTACTAAAGTTTGTTCAAGTTATTTACTTTAAGTTTTAAAGAATCACATCAATTAATTACTTCAAAGTGCTTGAAGTCATTAATCAAAAACTCCTAGACTTCTAAATAAATGTATTAGTTTCATCCCTAAGGATAGAACAAACATATAAAGCTTTTATTTTAATTAAGGTGTGTACATTATTTTAGATTTTAAAGAACCATATTAATTAAAAGCCTCAAATTGTTTGAAATTATTAAATTAAAAGTCCTAGGCTATTAAACTAATGTATTTGTTTCCCCAAAGGATGATGGACATAAATAAAGCTTTCATTTTATTTAAGTATTTATTTAATTTTAATTTATTTATTTAAGTTCATTAGAATTTATTTTCCTAAGTAGATTGAAATGAATTTTATTTATTATTTAAATTTGTCTAATTTAAATAATTTAATTTTATCTAATTTAAATAATTTAATTTTAATTTATTATTATATTTTTATTCTATTTATTTAAATTTTTTAGAATTTTATTTGAACTATAAATTAATTTTTATTTAATTTCTTTTAATTATTTGAGTTGGACTATTTAATTATATTTAAAAAATTTATTTGTTTTATTTTTAACAAATTTTTCTGGGTTTTATTTTATTAATTTAATTCAATTTTTTTTAAAAGTTAAATTTTATTTTTATTTTATTTTATTTTTAATTAACTAATTTATTTATTATAATTTAAATTTAATTAATTTATTTATGTTTATTTATTTATTACTTATTTTTTATTGATTTATTTATTTATTTTGTTTTATTATTTTAATTTAAATTTATTATTTATTATTTCTATATAATTTTATTAATTACTTATTATTGTGTATTCATTTTTAAATGGTTTGACTCGAGTTTGAATTTTTTTTAATTTAGATATTCAGAGGTTTTTGATTTTTATCAAATTCTACATAATAGTTGGAATTGAATTCAGTTTAGTTTGTTATTTTAAGATTTTATTTATTTATTTATTATTTATTCAATATTAGCTCTTATTATGATTTATTTAATTATGGTATTTGCGGCATTTTTTATTTTTGAACCAAATGAACTCTAGTAACCTTTCAATCATCAATATAGGTTTGAGATAACTTAAAATGAGATTTACAAGAGTTTAGAGTGATTTGGTATTTTTTTTATATTTTTATTTTTTTTATTTATTTAATTATTTATTCATTTTAGTATCTAATTAATTTTTATTTTGGATTTTTTATGGGTCTTTTTATTTTTTTTGCTTGATTATATTAGTGATTTAGGGTTGAATTTAATTTAATTTGTATTTTTCTAATTTAAACTTATTTTGTAATGAATTATTGAAGTCCCTATTTTTATTTTTTTATAAATTTTCGATGAGGAGCCTACGCATTTATGAAAAAGGAGATTATAAGGACCTTAAGAGGGATCTTCGGCTCACTAATGCTCAAACAAGCTACAAAACAAATCAAACGAGAACCTACGAGCCAAAAGTCCCTTTTAAGGCAAAATACAAAATGACCTCATAACATTCCAGGGTGGCCAAGAGACAGCACCCAAAAAAGAAAGATACCATCAATTACATTGAGCACAATCTTTCTATAAAAATTGCTAACAACAGCCATAAGCCAATCCACTTATCCAACAAAAAGGCTGAGAAACAAAATAATATTGCACATGGTAACATAGGAATAGAACCGAAACATATACAAATTCAAAATCAAATAATATGATAAGTTATAATACACACAAAATAAATGATCGAAACTCCACCTCTAATTTAGAAAAAAATAGTAACCCAGACATTACCCAAATAAATATTAAAGACATGACAATAGAGATCCATGATACAGTTACTGATATGCATTGTTAGCACGAGCAGAATAGATAATAAACAAAACTGAGCACAAATGGAACTGATACAAACCATCAGCAAGATAACACCATCACCTGACAACATAAGCCAAACACTGCCCCTCACATACAGCCAGGTTATAATAACCAACAAGCCCATAACAACAGTAAATGAGAGCACCACATAAAAGATGAAATGGCAATCAAAAAAGATAACAACCTACCAAAAAACTCCAAATGCTCCAGCATCAGAAGAATGTAGAATAAGACAAAATTCTCCATCCTATGAGATCAAGCATCTAGAAAAAATAATAAACCAAAATAAAAACCTACAGCATGACCATCCCATGATAATTGGAAGAACTAATGGGCGAGCAACAAAATAATAAAACTGCACCAACATAAGACAAAGATAAATATCCTTCAAGGAGGTACAAACACAAGGGAAAGAGAAAGCACAAAACCATTACCCCACATGAACTAAGAATAGAAAACCAAAAAACAAAACACCTAACAGACAACCCCAACTCCAACTCCAACTCCAAATGCAGCAGCACAAAGGCTCCATCCGAAAGCAATACGAAGACCAAACTCCCCTAAAAGCTAATAAATTAAAAATAAAAACAAGCAACAATACCAACTTAAATACATAGGCACAACAGAACAACCAATAGGCCTGAAACAAAACATAAAACAACAACACCCCAAATCATAGAAGCATCTTGCTAGGTGGACCAAACATAAGGAATGCCAGAATGGTCAAACCTTATCAAGCATCCTAGCATTCCAGGTAAAGAGTGCCCAACATACTCAGTAAAACCACTTAAATTACAACAAAATTTATCTAAATAATCAGCAAAATCATTCCCCTTATGTAAAACATGGGAAAAAATGAAATGCGATAAAGCTAATACTTTATATCTCTGATTATATAAAAATTAGATGGATTGGAGATAGAATTACCCTCAATTTAGTGAATCACGAGCATAGTACCCACTTCAATCGAAACATTGGAGATACCTAAAGAGATGCACAATTGAATACCATGCTGAAGAGATTCTAGGGTTAGGATTATTAGGACTCACAAAGGAAACGATAACATGGCCACTTTAATAATGAATAATACCCCCATAACTAGCATTCATATTGTTCAGGGAACCATCAATGCTATGCTTAAAGAAACCATACTGAGGCTTCAGCCATCTAATAATCCTATATTTGATAACAAAGTAAGTAAGTTGAAAAGACAAACAAAAATTACAACATGATAAAAGCCTTTGAATGAGTTCACTCTAATTAAATTAGCCACAAAAAGATGCAAGATTTTATCATTAACTTTAGAAATAATATTCAAAGAATTCATCCTAATATCCTCATGTTTATACTCATTCCTGCTGTAAATCTGAATTCAAGGATTATGATTTTGATGATAACAAATATTTTTATTTTTATTTGATTACCTAACCTTTCAGGTTCACAAGATCAATTGCAATTCAAGCCAGCTCAAGATCGAGTTAGTCTATCTTTTTAATTTAATTTTTCATCTTTCTTGAGTCAAATGTAATGCAATGGATCCCCAAGCTAAGTAACCTTGCACACACACACTCAGGAGAAGATTTTTAGTGAGTTAGAGTTTCTATTCTCATTTTATTCAGATCATCCTGGATGATAGGAATATCATCCTGAATGATCAATTTAAAATAGAAACCCTGATTAGGGAAACCATGTTAAGTCGGCCTGATTAAGAAGATCATCCTAAATGATAATTTCATCATCCAAGACTATATGCTCAAATAAGAAAATCTCAGCTGCCAGACTATGTTAGGTATGTTTTTATTTTTAGTATTTTGGTCTAATCATCCCAAACGATATGTGTATCATCCTAGATGATTCATTACAATCATGCCTAAATTAGTCTGGTGATTAAGAAAAGTAATTAAGGATTGATTGATCAATCACATCAGCTTGAACGATTGTAAGATTATCCTTGATAATCAATTACAAATCCTAATAATCTAATATATTTCAATTGGGCAACCTGAACTGTGTGCCAGATGATGTTGCCATTTTTGAACTAATCATACAAGATGATAGCTTTATATTCATAGATGATCAAGTCATTTTAAAATCATCCAGCATAGTTATCCTGGATAACTCAAACTATGTGATAAATGATATTCAATATTTTTAAACTAATCATACAGGATGATAGAGATATCATCCTGGACGATCAAGTCATTTTCTGTAGATCATCCATGATTTTCTCCTGGATGTCCTGAACTATCTGCTGGATGATATTCTTGATTTAAACTAATCATCAACGATGATCATAAAATCATCTCGGATGATTAGAATAAACTATTTCTTTTAATTATCCAGAAGAACAAGATCATCTAGGCCAAAAGTGGCTGATTTACACTAATCATACAGGATGATCAAAGGATCCTCCAAATCATTAACGGTAAGTTGAAATTTAAGATAATTTTTGAGCCCTTCTATTTAAGATCTTTTTCTTGTTACTATTAAAATCTTTAGCTGCTATCCTTTCTTGAGAGAGCCTTGAGAAAGAGAGGGAGAGCTTAGGAGAGAGAGAGGTAATCTCATGAGGTGGAGTTTATGAGGTGTTCATAAAGGTTACTCCAAGTAAGGATTCGAGTCATCATCTCCAGTCATCATCCCTTATACCTTGGTGTCTCTATGGGAAGGATCGTCTGCAAGAAGATCAAGGTTCTCTGCCTGCTTCAGGAGGAAGCAAAAGGAGGTAAGGTTCTCTACCTACTTCAAGAGGAAGCAAAAGGAGTCTTGGTTCTCTGCCTCACCGGGTTGGTCAAAAGGAGTTTTGTAAAGGCTTCTCTGCCTTGCTGTGGGAGTAGAAGGAGAGTCACTTAGTTTTAGTGCAATACCTAGAGGAGAGGCTCTGGGGAGTGGACGTAGGTCAAGTTGATTGAACCACCATAAAATCTGGTGCCTTCTTTCTTTTATTGTTCTACCTTTTAATTTCTACATTTTACTTTCTGTGGATGATCATGAGGGTAAAGCTATTATTTTGTTTTATTAAACATCTCCACATCAATGTGTAATTGTAATCATTTTAAAAATCTAAAAAGTTTTTCAAAATAAGTTTTACTGAAGAATTTTTAAAACTACTAATTCACCCCCCTCTTGGTTAGCCTCGGGCTAGTTCATAAGGGCTTAACATCCCTAATAGACTTTTAAGTGGTATTAGAGCGGGATTCATAAAATCAAGTTTTGAAAAACTTTTGAATTTGATCCATGGCTAACTTTGGAAATAGAAACACCATAGAAGGGTATTCCGTTACTAGACCAGCCTTATTTGATAATATACATTTTGATTTTTAAAAAACTCGTATGTCGACCTTTTTATAATCTATAGATTATCGCATGTGGATGCTTGTTAAAGATGGATACTCTACACCATTTAGAATAATTGATGGCATTAAAACTAAACTTTCTTTTAATGAATGGATGTTTGATGATCAAGATTTAGCACAACTGAATGCAAAATTCTTAAACTATTTTTTTCTATGCATTAAAATCTGAGGTTTACATATTTATCTCTACTTGCACAATGGGTAAAGAAATCTGGGATATATTATGCAATACTTATGAAGGCACATCAGAAGTTAAGCAATCTAGGTTGAACATTCTACTTCACGACTATGAACTCTTTCGCATGAAACCTAGTGAGTCAATATCTTAAATGTATACTAGGTTTATAGAAATTATCACCTCCCTGCATGCATTAGGAAGAGAACTCACAAACTTTGGAAAGTTAACAAAATTCTGAGATATTTTCCTTCTTCCTATGATACCAAAATAACTGCGATCACTGAATCCAAGGATTTGAACACTTATTCTATTGATAACTTACTTGGATCAGTAATTGCTTACAAGTAAGGAGTGAACCAAAGGCAGCTTGATGCAGGTGAGAAGAAGAAAGAGAAAACTATAGCCTTGAAGGCTAATGATTCTGATTCAAGATCTTTAGGATCTAAAAGTGATGATATTTCCTTAATCACTAAGAAATTCAAAAGTATTCAAAGGAAGAAACATAAGAACTATCAGAAATGAAATAAAGATAAGAATAGCAAAAAATTTAAAGGTTCTTCTAATATAACTTATTTTGAATGCAGGAAGCCAGGACATATAAAAACTAGTTATCCTACCCTTAAGGCTCACCCAAGCAAGGAGTAGGGTGAAGAGAAGCCCAAGTTCAGAAAGGACAAGAAAATGATTTAAAAGGCTTTTTAGGTGGATTCTACATCTGACTCCTCTAAGACTGAAGCTGAAGAGGAGACTACAAACTTGTGTTTGATGGTTGATGAACATCGTGGTCAGTCTGACCAATAAGGGCTATGTGAACTAACATATGATTAGTTACTTGAAGTTTCTAAGAAAATCCATTCATCATAGAGGAAACTTAAGAAAATGCATGCTAGCCTGAAATTGGAATTTTTGAACCTACAAAAAGAGCATGAAGTATTGCTTAAGGATCATTCTACACTATATAGAAATCACATGTCATTACTTATTGATATTGATGAGTTAAATAAAAAGCATTCTGAATTGACTATTGAGCATGATTCATTGAAGGTATCCATATTGAGTTAGAAGTTGCATTCAAGGAATTAGAAACTCATGCATTCAATATTGAGAGTAGGGAGCATGCATTAGGAGGAAAAAATTCAATTCTTGATAGTTCAAATAAATTCTTTGATGCTAAATTAACTACTCTTATAAAAAATAAACAACCTCCATCACTTGAAGAATTTTATACACAATCATCAAAGCATCCATAATCTAAATCCAGGAAGAGGCACAATCACCCACGTAGATTAGTTAACCCTTTTCCGGGCATTAGATGTTTCTCTTATGGAATGTTAGGACATCTCCCACACCTGCACTATTTATCATAGTACATATTGGGTGTGGAGGCTCAAATTGCATAATTCACTACATAACATTCATGCATTGTATTCTTCTTTTCATAAGAAGGAAGCCAAACTTGTTTGGGTTCCTAAATCTGATGTTTGATAATTTTGTAGGGGTGCTCTCACACAAGACCTCATGAGAGTATGTGATACTTGGATAGTGGATGCTCAAGGCATATGACTGGAGATGCAAATCAGTTCATTTTACTAGAGGCAAGGTCACTCTTGGAGACAAACCACCAGGAAAGTGGTGGGCGCAGGTACAATCGGAAACTCTAAGAACCTTTTAATTGAAAATATTTCACTTATAGATGGACTGAAATTCAACTTGCTCAGTATCAGTTAACTCTATGACAAAGGGTTCAACATAAAGTTCCTAGGAAACACTTACATTATCAACTTAAATAATAATACTATTTTGTAGGGCAAGAGGATCAACAATGTTTATATGCTTGATTTAAATAATATTAAGTATGCTGCATCATTCTGCTTAAAAACTGCTACAGATGAGTCTTAGCTTTGTTATAGGAGGTTATGTCATGGCAGTATGAAAACCCTTAGAAGAGTAACTCAAAAGGACTTAGTTTGAGGTGTCCCCAAGCTTAAGTTCACTAAGGACCACCAGTGTTATGCCTGTCAACTAGGGAAGCAAGTCCAATCCTTTTTCCACTCCATTAAGGAAATCAGCACCTTTAGACCTTTAGAAGTCCTTCACATGGATTTATTTGGACCCATTAGCACTATCAGCTTAGGCAAAAAAGTCTATAGATTTGTGATTGTCGATGACTACTCGAGGTTCACTTGGATTAAATTTCTGTCACAAAAAATTGAGTCATTCGATGAACTTAAATCTTTCTCCACTTGGTTTCAAAAAAAGTTAGGTTGTGAGATCTTGACCATCCATAGTGATCATGGTGGAGAGTTTAAAAATATGAGATTTGGAACCTTATATGAAGAGCAAGGGATTAGCCACAACTTTTCAGCTCCTAGGACCCCTCAGTAGAATGGGGTCATTGGAAGAAAGAATAGGACCTTAGTGGATGCCGCTAGAGCCATGCTTGTTGGGTATTCACTTCTAAAATATTTTTGGACAGAAGCGGTGAACACAGCCTGTTATGTGCTGAATAGGGTGAATATTAGATCCAAACTAAATAAGACACCCTATGAGATTACTAAGGGTAGAACACCAAACCTGTCCCACCTCCATGTCTTTGGCTGTAAGGTCTTCATTCTTAATAATGGGAAATCGTCCTTAGGAAAATGTAACCTAAAATCTGATGAAGAAGTATTCTCAGGATATTCAAGTGTGGGAAAATCCTTTAGGGTGTTTAATAAGAGGACATTGGTGGTAGAGGAGACTGCTCATATGGTGTTTGATAAATCTGATCCTAAGGAGTCTAGAGTTGAGGAAGAAGATGAAATATGAGAGATTACCTAAAGGGTAGAAACTATAAATCTGGAGGAAAGGGTAGAACCTAACAATACTTTGCCTAGAGATTGGAGATATTCTTCGAGTCATCCTAAAGAACTGATCTTAGGTGACCCTTCTGAAGGTGTTAGAACTAGGCATGAACTTAGGAAGGAAGTAAACCATTCTTCCTTTATCTCAATGACTGAACCCACCAACATCAATCAAGCACTTTTTGATAAATTTTGGATCTTAGCTATGCAAGAAGAACTTAACCAATTTGTAAGGAATAATATATTGGAGTTAGTAGAAAGACCTAAGAATCAAAGTGTAGTTGGAACCAAATGGGTCGTTAAGAATAAAATGAATGATTCTAGAGTGGTGGTTAGGAATAAGGCAAGATTGATGGGTAAGGGTACAACCAAATTAAAGGGATTGAGTTTAAGGAGACCTTTTCTCCTGTAGCTAGATTGGAAGCCATTAGAGTACTACTAGCATTTATCTGTTATAAGGGATTTAAGCTTTTTCAAATGGATGTCAAGAGTTCCTTTTTAAATGGGGTAATAAAAGAAGATGTCTTTGTAGAGCAACCCCCAGGTTTTGAGAGTTCCCAAAATCCAAATCATGTTTACAAATTAAAAAAGGTATTATATGGATTGAAACAGGCACCCAGAGCTTGGTATGAGGGGCTTAGCACATTCCTACTAAAAAGAGAGTTTCTTAAGGGGAGCGTAGACACAACCCTTTTTGTAAGAAAAGTAGGAGATGATTTACTCATTGTTCAGATCTATATGGATGATATACTTTTTGGGTCTTCTGATCAAAATTTATGTGTTAATTTTTCTAAAATAATGAGTAAAGAGTTTGAGATGAGTATGATGGGAGAATTGTCCTACTTTTTGGGGTTTAGCATAAGGTAGATGGATGATGAAACTTTTCTCAATAAATCAAAGTACATTAAGGACATCTTGAAGAAATATGAAATGGATAAAGCCAAGCCAATAAACACTCCCATGAGCTCCACTATTCAATTAGATAAGGATTCAAATGAAAAATTTGTTGATCAAAAAAGGTATAGAGGTATAATTAGATCACTGCTTTACTTGACTGCTAGCTAACCTGATATAATATTTAGTGTTTTTCTCTGTGCTAGATTTCAAGCTGATCCTAAAGAATCCCACCTGACTGTAGTTAAGATAATTTTTGGATATCTCTTAGGGACCCCAAACTTAGGAATCTGGTATCCAAGATATAGCACTTCTTTTGAAATTATCATATATTTTGATTCTGATGTTGCAGGGTGTAGGGTGGATAGAAAGAGAACTTTTGGAACTTGCCAATTTATAAGATAGTCTTTAGCCTCCTGGTCCAATAAAAAACAAAACTTTATTGTACTTTCCACTACTGAAGCTGAATATATTGCCTTAGGAAGTTGTGTGGCCCAAGTTCTTTGGTTGAAGCAACAAATCTTGGATTTAGGATTACCTGTTGGCACAATTTCAGTTCTATATGATAACACTAGTGCCATCTACATCTCTAAGAATCCTATCCAACATTAAAGAACCAAACGCATTGACATAAGGCATTACTTTATTAGGGACCACATTACCAAAGGAGATATTGAGCTACACCATGTAGCAAAAGAAAACCAACTGGCTGACATCTTTACTATTTGACTCTTTCAGCATTTTAAGGACCAAATTAGGTGTGATATACATAACTACATGAATTTGACGATTACTGATTTCTGAAGTTTCTATTTTTCATTTTTCTTTTGTTTTTATTTGATTTGATTATCTATTTCTTTATTTTTGTTTTTATTCTCTGCTATTTTTCTTTGTTGTTATTGTCTACCTAAGTTTGTTATTTCTTTTTATGCACTTTTCTGTTGTTGTTGATTTATTATTTATTTTCTTTAGAATCAGATCACTGCTCACTACTGCTGATAAACTTGATTTCTAAATGAGATTTTTTGCCTTTTTTATGTTTAGAAGCTTGTAAGCAGTGAAGAACTTCTCTAAAATAGTTAAAGGGAAGAAACATTGATGATTGTTTCTCTTCCTCTAACTCCTTTAATGGTGTACTGTTTACTTTGGATAAAAATCATTTTCAAAATTAGAAAGTAAGTTTTTAAAATAGAGATCTATTTTATCTTCCTATAATAATCTATCTCATATGAATAGAGTTTTCAAAGCATTGAATCATTGTTAAGTTTTTCTTAATCAAGTGATTGCACTTATCATATGAAGTATGATTTTGTTCTATGAATTACTCCTCCTTATTATAGAGAGTAAGTTTTTCTTCTCTTATATATGGTAGGTAATCTCACAACTGAGATTCTTTAAAGATTATGAAAGAAAGCAAGCTTGCAAAAAAAAGGCACAGAATGGGCCAAAAGATGAAAAGATGCGCAATGATGCCAAAAACTGGAAAGATACACAAAGTGTATCAAAAATCAAAAGATGTGTAAAGTGCACCAAATAAATTGAAAAAGTGACACAAAATGAGCTCACAAAGAAATAAGCTTTCTTCCCTTTCTGATATTTATATATCTTAGAAAAATCCATGTGCCACTTAATATTTTGAAACACTTAAGATTGAAAATCATGATTTCTGATTCCTTACTTTGTAATACTATTTTATCAGATATTTTTCTGGAACGAGGCTTGAAATAATCTCTTTTCAAATCTAATTTCTTTTATTCGGAATTAGATTTTTGTTTGAAAGGAATTTGAACTTGTAAGGTGTCCGAGGTAGGAGTTGCGAAAATCGATTTTCTAACTTTCTTCAATTTCAGACCGTTGATGTCTTCTTATTGGCTTTTGAATTGAAAATTAAGGAAAAAAATTCTGATTTCCTGGAGCAGATCGATTAAAAAAATTTTCCTTTTTTTGTTTTTTTTATTATTTCCTCATTTTATTTTGTGTTTTTTCTCTAATATTTTTTAACTGTGTTTTAAGTTCTTCTGTATATTTTTTATTTCCTCCTTTTTGAGATGTCAAAAGGAGGATTAGTTTGTGTTATTAGTATTCTAGGTCATTATTATACTTGTTTCCTGTGCTAATAGAATTTGCATTACTTAGTTTTCTTGCTTTGTATTTTATTTGCTGAATTGGAAATCATCTAACAAATGTTTGCCATCATAAAAAAGGAGGAGAATGTTGTAAATTTGGATTCAAGGATTATGATTTTGATGATAACAAACATTTCTATTTCTATTTGATTGCCTAACCTTTCAGGTTCATAAGATCAATTATAATTCAAGCCAGCTCAAGATCGGGACAGTCTGTCTTTTCAATGTAATTTTTCATCTTTCTTGAGTCAAATGTAATGTAATAGATTCCCAAGCTAAGTAACCTTACACACACACTCAGGGGGAGATTTTTAGTGAGTTAGAGTTTCTATTCTAATTTTGTTTAGATCATCCTAGATGATAGGAATATCATCCTAGATGATCAATTAAAAATACAAACCTTAATTAGGGTAACCATGTTAAATCGGTCTGATTAAGCAGATCATCCCGAACGATAATCCCATCATATAGGATGATATTCTCAAATCAAAAAATCTCAGCTGCCAGATGAATTTAAGCATATTTTTATTTTTTGTATTTTGGTCTAATCATCCCGGATGATTCATTACAGTCATGCCTAAATTAGCCAGGTGATTAAGAAAAGTAATTAAGGATTGATTAATTGATCACATCATCCTGCACGATCATAAGATTATCCTGGATGATTAATTACAAATCTTTATTGTCTAATGTATTTCACTTGGATGACCCGAACTGTGTGCCAGACGATATTGGGCATTTTTGAACTATCGCATAGGATGATAGAGATATAATCTTGGACAATCAAGTCATTTTCTTAAGATCATCCAGACTTTTCTCCTAGACATCCCAAACTATCTGTTGGATTATATTCCTGATTTAGACTAATCATCCAAGATGAACACAGAATTATCCCAGATGATCAGAAAAAACCATGTCTTCTAATCTTCCAGAAGTATTAGATCATCCAGGCCCAAAGTGGATGATTTACACTAATCATACAAGATGATCAAAGGATGGTCCTGGATAATCTTTGATGGTAAGTTGAAATTTAGGGCAATTTCTGAGCACTTCTATTTAAGATCTATTTTTCCTACTGTTGAAATCTTTTACCACTGTCCTTTCCTAAAAGAGTCTTGAGAGAGAGAGGGAGAACTTGGGAGAGAGAAAGAATCTTGTGAGGGGGAGTTTGTGAGGTGTTCACAAAGGTTACTCCAAGCAAGGATTCGAGTCATCATCTCTAGTCATTGTCCCTTATCCCTTGGTGTCTCTGTGGGATGGATCGTCTTTAAGAAGATCAAGGTTCTCTGCCTGCTTCAGGAAGAAGTGAAAGAAGGTAAGCTTCTCTACCTGCTTCTGGAGGAAGCAAATAGAGTATGGGTTCTCTACCTCACCGGGTTGGTGAAAAGAAGTTTGTTAAATGCTTCTCCTCCTTGCGGTGGGAGCAGAAGGAGAGTTACATAGTTTCAGTGCAATACCTAGAGGGGAGGCTCCGGGGAGTAGACGTTGGTCAAGTTAACCAAACCGCTATAAAATTTGGTGTGTTCTTTCTTTTATCGTTCTACTTTTTAATTTCTTCATTTTACTTTTTATGGATGATCGTGAGGGTAAAGCTATTATTTTGTTTGATTAAACATCTCCACATCAACGTATAATTATAATAATTTTAAAACATCTAAAAAGATTTTCAAAATCTGATTTGCTCAAGAATTTGTAAAACTTCCAATTCATCGCCCCCCTCTCTGTTAGCCTAGGGCTAGTTCATAAGGGCTTAACATCCCTAACATACTTTCAATTCCTACTCCTCCAAAGAAACCAATAGATAATGATAAGTAAAACATTCTAAATATGGCTTGGGTTGCAATAAACCACTCCTTAAGAAGATTAGGAATAGAATTATAATTACCAACTCATTGAGCAATAAACATATTGTCAAAATATAATCAAAGTTGTATTGCAATAGGGCCTTGAATAAAAACATGATTAAGGTTTTCAATATGGCAATACCATTGGAATTTAAAAATAATATAAAAGCTTTTTTTCAATAAAATACAATCAATAGGCAGATAATTATGCAAAATACTCCACATAAGAATTGAATAAGAGGGTGGAATGCTATAGTGCCAAATAGTCAAATAAAGCAATGATTTAGAATGAGCTTGCCTGATAGAATTCCAGACCTACTTAAGAGCAAACTTACTATCATTAGAAAGATTGAACATAATGTAATCCTTATTACCCAACTGAACGGGAATATTGAGGATATGATTAACAATAAAATTAGAGACATAATAAATAAGTATATCCATATTCCAAACCCTATCTTCAATAAAATCATCGACTTTGCAAGCAGAAGTGGAATGCATGTTCAATAAATTATCAATAAAAAAATTACCTCACCCTTTATCCTGCCAAAAGAAAATATTACATGCCCCAATCCCCCATTGAAAAAATTGCTCAGTTTCCCACTTAATGGAATACATCCTTCTCAAATTAAAGGAATCCCCTTGTCTAAAATTATAATTGAGAGGGTGTTTACTAGCAAAGTATTAAGAAACTATGAAATTAGCCCATAAACTTTTCTTAGATATTAAAGCATACCAAAGCTTGTGGGAAAAGGCTTGAGACATATTATTAAAGTTCTTAAAACCTAACCTACCTTCCTTAAAAAACCATAAAAATTTACTCCAAGAAGCCACAAAATAGCAGGCTTGCCATCCTTAGCACCCCAAAAAAATTTATTGAACAACCTCTCTATTCTGGTACAAACATTTAAATTGGGACATAAAGTATGAAATAAATAAATACGAATAGAAGACAATACATGTTTAATTAACACAAATCTTCAACAAAATGAAAGGAAATTAAAAGCCTAAGTGGGAAGTTTCATGTGAGTGACGGTAAAAATGCCATCAAATAACTGAGAGGGCTTCTTACCTTTATAAAGAGGAGTACCTAAATATTTCATAGGTAAATTTTTATGAGATAAACCAAACTTCTTTTGAATAATAGTAATTCTCCTTTGGGATATGGATTTTTTCAGAATGAAGCAACTCTTGTAAGGGTTAAAAATTGAACCACTAGCAAATTAAAATTTATTGAGAAATCTAAAAGAATGTAAAGCATTTTGATAGAGCCATTAGTAAATATAATGAAATCATCTACAAAGCTAAAATGAGCAATAAGAAAGCCTCCAGCAGTTCTGAACTGTAGATTCAAATGAGACCTTAACAACTCATTAAGGCCTCTAGACAGATATTCCACAGTAAGGATGAATAAGTTAGGGGATAGGGGATCCCCTTGCCTAAGCCCATGAGTGGATTTGAAGTAACCATGAGACTTACCATTGATAATAACAAAAAACAAATAATTCTCAATGCTATTCTTAATAAGATTAATAAAATTCATATTGAAACCATAAAGCTTTAACATAGTGTAGAGAAAATCCCAATTCATATTATCAAAATCTTTGGTGATATCAGCTTTAAAGATAACATTTCCCTTAGAAATATTAGCCTCCAAGTCATGAACTAATTCTTGGGCTAAGAGAACATTGTCAAAGATTGAATGACCTTTAACAAACCAGTTTGCTCTAGAGAAATAATTTTTGGTAAGAATAAGGATAATCTTCCCATAAGTAATTTGGCATTGAGCTTGTTGAAAAAAGAACACAAACGGATAGGACAAAAATCATTCCAAAAGTTAATGACATTATACTTAGGTAATAAAGCAATAGAGGTTGAAGTGAAAAATTTTGAGTAAGGATTAACCAAAAAGAATTCTACTACTGCATTCACTAAATCACCTTTAATAATAAGCCTAACTTCTAAAAAAAATTTCTAGTGAACCCATAAGGGCCATCCACAAAGTCATTGTTCATACTTTAATAGACAGCCAAATTTCATCTTTAGAAGGAACCTTAATAAGAAACAAATTGTCCTCCTTAGAAATAATAATAGTAATAAAAGAAATATCAAGGTTCAAATTAACAGAAAATTCTTTACTGAGAACATTTTTAAAATACTTAGTGCCAGAATCATAGATCAAAGAGGGATCATCAATAGAAGAACCATTATGAGAAGTAATTTTGTAAATGTAACTAACCTCCTTTTTATGATTAGCAATATTATGAAAAAAATTGGTATTTCTATCACTGTCCACCAGAAATTTAGAAGAGGCCTCCAAAATGCCTCTTATTATTCCATAAGTTTAAAAAAATTACTCTTTTCTTTATTGAGAGCTAAGAAATTCTCAAAAGAAGAATTATTCATAAAAATATTATCATCAATATCAATATTGTTCTTAGCTTGCAATATGCTAGTGAAGATATTCTTTAAAACATATTTATTTGACCAAGACAAATTTTGTTTAAGTCTATTGATTTTAAACCATAATCTGGTCATAACCCCAACATTATCAAACAGAAAGAGAGGAGCATGCCAGTTACTCTGTAAAACATTGAAGAAAGATTCATCGATGAGCCACATATTTTGAAATCTAAAAGGTTGATAAATAGTTCTATTATTCAAAGAAATACTTAGAAATTAAGGAGAGTTGTCAGATAAGGTTCTGGTTAAATGATGTATATGAGTCATCTTGTATGAAGAAATCCAGGAATCATTTAAAATAATATGATCTAGTCATTTCCATATGGTACCCTTGTTCTAAGTAAAACATTCTCCAGAAAAACTAATATCATGTAAGTTGCAACACAAAATCATTTCATTAAAATCTTCTTTAGCTTAAAAATTTGGAGAATTACCCATAATTCATTCAGCGACATTAGTAACAATGTTAAGATCACCACCCACCATCAAAGGGGCCTTAAAAGTAAAAGAAAAATAAGAATGTGGGTTCCAAATCTAAAACAAGATGCATAAACAAAAGACACATAGCAAGAAAAATGAAGAAAATTAATGCTAGTATGCACAGTTTGAGGTAAATCCATAAATCTAAACATAAAAAATGCATCCAAAAAATACAAATTTTATTAGTGTAGTTACCAAAGGCCGAATGAAAACCAAGTTTAATACGAACCAAATCAAGCTTGGTAGAAGATATTAAAGGCTTAATTAAAACAATAAAATTGATATTATGAACCCTACATAAATTCCTCACTTTGTCCTGAACAAAGAAGACCCCACACCCCGAAAATTCCATACAAGGGCTTTAACTATTAGAGGAAGAAGAGACATTGAGGGTTCACTAATTGATAGAATAAAAGAGCTCCAATTGGCTTTAAATTTGAACCATGATTCAATGATGAAAATGTATTTTAACCATACCAATTTGAGAACACCAAAGTCTTCCTAGGGTTTATTAAGATTTTTAAAATTAATACATTTATACTTTAGAAAATTCACATATCAGTATCTAGAACTTAGATTGGAATACAATTAATGGCTAACTAACCCTTATATAGTAGTCTAAAAAACTACAAAAGCACACTCCAATATTCTCTATGGATTCATAGTTAATCAATTTTATATTTATAAGGAATTTTTGACTTATAAATATAAAACTCCAATTAAGGTTTCATTTGGATTCAAATAGCCATGAATAATTTTGGAGTTGTGTATAATATGCTCAAGAATCTTACTTAGTCAGTCTTACAAAAGCACACTCCAATAATTTTGTTACTATTATTTAAATTTAATAAATTTAATATAGAGTATTTACTAAATTACTTTAATTATAAATGGAATTAAACCTTCATTCTATAATGCTTTTCAAGATCTTATCAAGCTAAAACCATAGAGGTCTTATTCTATAATTTGTTCAAGCTAATGAGGATATATGAAATTTTATAGTTTATGTAATTTCTATTATTTAAATTCTATGGATTCTCTATTTACTTAGTCAGTTGGCTGATTATTAGTGGGCTTTAACAAATGGTGTCATCTGATTGTGTTGTAAATCTCGTTTTGATGATGACAAACATATGTCTATTGTGTTTTGCTTGGCTAACCCGTTTCAGGCACCAAAGATCACAAGCAACTCAAGCCAACTCAAGATCGGGTCCAAGTGTGTCCAATGTAATATTTTCCTTTTTCTTGAGTTAATTGTAATGTAACTGATCCCCTAGCTAAGTAACCTTGCACACACACATTCAGGGGGAGAGCTTGAGTAAATTAGAGTTTCTGTTCAAGTTTTTGTTCAGATCGTCCTGGACGATAATCACATCATCCTGGACGATCAAGTAAAAATAGAAACCCTAATTAGGGCGACCAAGTTAAGAGGGTCTGATTAAGCAGATCGTCCTGGATGATCTTTGGATCGTACGGGACGATATGCTCAAATCAAAAATTCTCAGCCGCCAGATCAAGTTAGGCAAGTTCTTATTTTTAGATACTTGGTCTGATCATCCCGGATGATACGTGTATCATCCTGGATGATCCAGTACAATCATGCCTAAATTAGTATGGTAATTAAGAAAAGTAATTAATACTTGATTGATACGATCATATCGTCCTGGATGATCGCAGGATCATCCCGGACGATCATGATCGTATAGTGCATTTCAGCTGTACGACCCGAACTGTGTTCAGGATGATTTGGGGACTTTTTAAACTAATCATACAGGATGATATACCTATCGTCCTGGATGATCAAGTCATTTTTGAGTCATCCAGCACAAGTTTCTCTGGATGACCCAAACTGTCTCCTAGACGATATTCCTCAATTTACACTAATCATCCCGGACGATCATAAGATCGTACGAGATGATATGAACAACTTTTTGAACTAATCATCTAGAAGAGCCAAATCATCCAGACTGAATCAGCTGATTTTGAATTGATCGTACAAGACGATATATCGATCGTCCTGGACGATCTTGGCCGACCAGTTGAGATTTAGGGCTAGTTTTGAGCCCTCATATAAAAGATATTTTTCTTTATTTAGAAAAAATATTTTGCCACTTTCCTGTCTAGAGAAACCCTAGAGAGAGAGAGAGTTTGGGAGAGAGAGAGAGGATCTTGTGAGGGGGAGTTAGTGAGGGATTCACTAAGGTTACTCCAAGCACGGATCAGAGTCATCTTCTCCGCTCGTCATCTTTCATCTAGTTGGTGTTCATCTTGGAAGGATCGTAGCAAGAAGATCCAGGTTCTCTGCCCGCTACAGGTGGAAGCAAAAGGAGGTCGAAGGTTCTCTACCTGCTTCAGGAGGAAGCAAAAGGATGTTGGGTTCTCTGCCTCACTGAGTGGTGGAAAGGAGGTTTTTGTACAGGCTTCTCTGCCTTACAGAGGTAGCTAAAGGAGAGTCACTTTCTGTTTAGTGCAATACCCGCAGGGGAGGCTCCGGGGAGTGGACGTAGGTCAAGTTGACCGAACCACTATAAAATCTAGTTTGCTTTTCTGATTCAATTTTGCACTTTACTTTTTTGATATTAACTGCTTGGGTGAATATCTGTGATTGATATTTTCGTTCTTGTTTACTTGTTTCCGCTGCTAAGTGTCAAAAAGATTTTCTTTATTATCGTGAAATTTTTAAAAGCCAATTCACCCCCCTCTTGGTTAGCCTCGGGACTAGTTCACTAGGGCTTAACATCCTTATCGAACTTTCAAGTGGTATCAGAGCGGGATTCAAAATTTCTGTTTAAAAACTTTTGAATTTGATCCATGGCTAACTATAACAATCGTAATACTGCTGAAGGTTATTCAATCACACGACTGCCATTATTTGATAATATTCCTTTTGATTTTTGGAAAACACGCATGTCCACTTTTCTGTAATCTATTGATTATCGTATGTGGATGTTAGTTAAGGATGGTTATGAAGCACCACATAGACTTGTTAATGGCATTAAAACTGAACTCCCATTTGCAGATTGGACTTTTGATGATCATGACTTAGCACAGTTAAATGCAAAATGTTTGAACTGTTTCTTTTGTGCTTTAAAATCTGAAGACTATATACGTGTTTCTACTTGTACAACGGGAAAAAAAATCTAGGATAGTATGTATAACATCCGAAGGTACAATTGAAGTCAAACAGTCTAGGTTAAATATCTTGTTACATGATCACAAACTTTTTTGCATGAAACCTACTGAGACTATTTCAGAAATGTACACAAGGTTCACTCAAATCGTCACCTCTTTGCATGCTCGAGGTAGAGAACTTACAAACTACGAAAGAGTGAACAAAATTCTTAGATGTTTGCCTTCTTCATATGATGCTAAGATTACTGCTATCACTGGATCTAAAGATTTAAATACTTACTCTATTGACAGCTTACTTGGATCACTCATTGCTTACGAGCAAGGGGTGAACCAAAGGCAACTTGATTCAGATGAATGAAAGAAGGAGAAAACAGTGGCACTGAAGGCCAACGAGAGTGATTCTAGTTCTTCCGGGTCTGATAGCGATGATGTTGCCTTAATCACTAGGTAATTCAAAAGCTTTCTAAGGAAGAAACATAAGAATTATCAGAAGTGAAACAAGGGTAAGACCAGTAAAAATTTTAAGGGTTCATCTGATATAGTTTGTTTTGAATGCAGGAAGCCTGGACACATTAAGGCTGATTGTCCTACACTTAAAGCTCATCCAAGTAAGGAGAAGGGTGAGGAGAGACCAAAGTTTAGAAAGGATAAGAAACGGATTTAGAAGGCATTCTGGGCAGACTCTGCATCCGACTCTTCTGAGACTGAAGCTGAAGAGGAGGAAACAAACTTGTGTTTGATGGCTGATGATCACCCTGGTCAGTCTGACCAGGAAGAGGTATGTGAGCTTACTTATGATCAGTTATTTGAAATTTCTGAAAAGATTCATACATCGTATAGGAAGCTTAAGAAAACTGATGCTAGTTTGAAATTAGATTATTTGACTTTGCAAGAAGAGCATGATGTTTTAATTAAAGATCATTCCACTGTTGATTCCAATCACATGTATTTGCTTGATGAATTCGATGAGTTAAACAAAAAATATTCTGATTTAACTATTAAGTATGATTTGTTAAAAATATCGCATGTTGAATTAGAAATTACTTTTAAGAAATTGAATGATATGTCATGTGATTTAGAAAGTAATGAAAGTGCAAGAACTTTTGAAATTGCAAGTTTAAATAAACATGTTGAGTTTTTGAAAGTGAAAATCAGTGCTATTGAAAAGAACAAAACACCACCTACTTTTGAACAGTTTTATGCACCGCCACCTTTTGAAAAATCTGTTGGAAATTCATCAAAGCATGTTTCATACACATCTAGGAAGAGGCGCAATCACTCACGATGTTTAGTTAACCCTTTTCCTGGTGTTAGATGTTTTTCATGTGGCATGTTAGGACACATCTCACACACTTGCACTGTTCACCGTAGTACACATTGGGTGTGGAGACCCAAACTGCCTGTTTCACAGCACAGCACGCCTGCATTGCATTCTTCTTTTCATAAGAAGGAACCCAAACCTGTTTGGTTCCGAAGACTGACATTTGATGATTTTGTAGGTGTGATCTCACACAAGACCTCGTGAGAGCATGTGGTACCTGGACAGCGGATGTTCTAGACATATGACTGGAGATACAAACCAGTTCATTTCGCTGGAGGCCAGAGCTGGAGGCAAGGTTACACTTGGAGATAACACCACCAGGAAGGTGGTAGGCTCATGTATAATTGGCGATTCAAAGAATTTTATGATTGATAATGTTTTGCTTGTAGATGGACTGAAACATAACTTACTGAGCATCAGTCAACTTTGTGACAAGGGATACAACATCAAATTCCTGCCCACAGGCTGCATTTTAAGCTTAAATGATAAAATTGTTTTGCAAGGGCAAAGGATCAACAACGTCTACAAGTTGGATGTAAGTTGTATTAAATCTGAGAATTCAATTAGCTTAAAAACTGCTGCTGATGAGTCATGGTTATAATATAGGAGATTGTGTCATGCCAGTATGAGAACCCTTAGGAAAGTCACCGAAAAGGACTTAGTTAGAGGTGTGCCCAAGCTTAAGTTCACTAAGGATCACCTGTGTGATGCCTGTCAGTTAGGGAAGCAAGTCCAGTCCTCCTTTCGCTCTGTTAAGGACATTAGCACCTCTAGACCTTTAGACGTTCTTCACATGGACCTCTTTGGACCCATTAGCACTGCCAGCTTAGGGGGGAGAGTCTATGGGTTTGTGATTGTAGATGATTATTTGAGGTTCACTTGGGTCAAATTTTTGTCACATAAATCTGAGTCATTTGATGAGTTTAGATCTTTCTCTACTTGGATTCAGAAGAAGTTAGGATGTGAGATTATTACCATCCATAGTGATCACGGAGGGGAGTTTGAAAATGAAAGATTTGGAAGATTTTGTGAGGAGCAAGGGATTAGTTATAATTTTTCAGCTCCTAGGACCCCTCAGCAGAACGGGGTAGCTGAAAGGAAGAACAGGACCTTAGTGGAAGCCGCTAGAGCCAGGCATGCTGAGTATTCACTTCCTAAATACTTTTGGGCTGAAGCGGTGAACACTGCCTGTTATGTGCTGAATAGGGTGAATGTGAGATCAAAACTGAACAAGACACCTTATGAGATCATTAAGGATAGAACTCCAAATTTGTCCCACCTCCATATCTTTGGCTGTAAGGTTTTCATTCTGAACAACGGAAAGTCACCCTTAGAAAAGTTTGACCCCAAATCTGATGAAGGAGTGTTCTTAGGATATTCTAGTGTGGGGAAATCTTTTAGGGTGTTCAATAAGAGGACTTTGGTGGTGGAGGAGACAACCCATATTGTGTTTGATGAATCTAATCCTAAGGAGTCTAGAACTGAAGTAGAAGATGAAGAGATTATTGAGGTTACCCAAGGGATTGGAAATGCAAATCTGGAGGAGAGGGTAGAACCTCAAACCACACTGCCTATAGATTGGAGATATTCTTCGAGTTATCCTAAAGAGCTAATCTTAGGAGACCCTTCTGAAGGTGTTAGGACTAGGCATGGACTTAGGAAGGAAGTGAACCATTCTGCCTTTTTTTCAATGACTGAACCCACCAACATCAATCAAGCCCTTTCGGATGAGTTTTGGATCTTAGCGATGCAAGAAGAATTGAATTAGTTTGTAAGGAATGATGTTTGGGAGTTAGTAGAAAGACCTAGAAATTAAAGTATTGTGGGAACCAAGTGGGTCTTTAAGAATAAGATGAATGATTCTGGTGTGGTGGTTAGGAATAAGGAAAGATTGGTGGCTAAGGGGTATAATCAGATAGAAGGGATTGATTTTGAGGAGACTATTGCCCCTGTAGCTAGATTGGAAGCCATTAGGGAGCTACTAGCCTTTGCCTGTTATAAGGGATTTAAGCTGTTTCAAATGGATGTCAAGAGTGCCTTTTTGAATAGGGTGATAAAAGAGGATATTTTTGTAGAACAACCACCAGGTTTTGAGAGTTCCCAATATCCAAATCATGTTTATAAATTAAAAAAGGCCTTATATGGATTGAAACAGGCACCCAGAGCTTGGTATGAAAGGCTTAGCACATTCCTGTTAGAAAGAAAGTTTGTTAAGGGGAGCGTAGACACCACCCTTTTTCTAAGGAGATTAGGGGATGACTTACTCATTGTCCAGATCTATGTTGATGATATAATTTTTGGATCTTCTGAGAAGTATTTTTGTGATGAGTTTTTTAAAATAATGAGTAAGGAGTTTGAGATGAGTATGATGGGAGAATTGTCCTACTTTTTGGGGTTTAGCATAAGGCAAACGGATGATGGAACCTTTCTCAATCAATCTAAATACAATAAGGATATTTTGAAGAAATATGAAATGGACAAAGCCAAGCCAATCAATACTCCCATGAGCTCCTCTGGTCAGTTAGATAAGGATTCAAGTGGAAAATCTGTTGATCAGAAGAAGTATATAGTAATAATAGGATCACTGCTTTACCTGACTGCTAGCCAACCTGATATCATGTTTAGTGTCTGTCTTTGTGCTAGGTTTCAGGCTGATCCTAAAGAGTCCCACCTGACTGCTGTTAAGAGAATTCTTAGATATCTTTTAGGGATCCCAAACCTAGGAATCTGGTACCCTTGGCACAGCACCTCTTTTGAAATTATTGGATATTCTGATTCTGACTTTGCGGGGTGTAGGGTGGATAGAAAGAGCACTTCTGGTATATGTCAATTTATAGGACAGTCTTTAGTCTCCTGGTCCAGTAGAAAATAGAACTCAGTTGCACTTTCTACTGCTGAAGCTGAGTACATTGCCTGAGTATTTACTTTAATTTGATTTTCTACCTGTCTTTATTCACTGGTCCATCTCTTGCACTTACTATTTTATGCTTTTCAAAGTCTGATCACTGCTCACTACTTCTGATAATCTGAATTTCTGACTAGGAGTTTTACCTTATTTTTGTTTGGAAGCCAGTAAGCAGTGATTGATTCCACTGGATCCGTTAAAGGGAAGAAACATTGATGATTGTTTCTCTTCCTCTAACCCCTTTACTTGTGTATTGTCTCTTTTGGATAAAAAAAATTTTCAAAATTAAAAAGTCTGTTTTTGAAATAGAGATTTAGTTTATCCTCCTACAGTAATCTATCTCATATGAGTAGTGCTTTTCAAAGTTTGAATCAGTGTTAGGTTTTCTTAATCAAGTGATTGCACTTATCATATGACCTATGGTTTTTGTTTTATGAATTATCTTCCCTACTGTAGAGAATGTGTTTCATTTCCTTCTCTTAAGTTTAGATGGTATTTTCAAAGCTGAGATGCTTTAATGATTATGAAAGGAAGCATGCTTACAAAAGATGCGCAGTGCGCCAACCAAATTGAAAAAGAGGCATAAAATGAGCCCAAAATTGAAAAGATGCGAAAATGCCAAATACACAAAGTGTATCAAAAATCAAAAGATGCGCAGTGCGCCAAACAAATTGAAAAAGAAGCACAAAATGAGCCCAACCTAAGCTTTCTTCTCTTTCAGATCTTTAAATGTCTTAGAAAAAATTCGTATGCCACTTAATATGTTCAAAAGCTTGTGTTTGAAAATCCTGATTTCTGATTTTTTACTTTGTAACACTATTATATCAGATATTTTTCTGGAACGAGGCTTGAAAGGATCTCTTTTCGAATCTAATTTCTTTTCTTTTGAATTGGATTTTTGTTTTGAAAGAGATTTGCATCGATGAGGTGCCTGAGGTGGGAGTTACGAAAGTCGATTTTTCCAACTTTTTATGGTTTTAAGCACTGTCAATCATCTCCTTATTGATTTTTGAATCTGAAATCAAGGCAAAATTCTGATTTAATGGCGCAGCTTGATTTAAAAAAAATGTTGCTTTTAAGTGTTTTTCACTTTGAGTTTTATTCATTTTATTTTATTTTGTGTCAGTTTTAGTTTTATGTTTTTGTCGCTGCTGTTTTTTTTTATGCTCTGTTGGCACTGTTTTTGTTTTGTACTGATTGGTTCTGTTAGGTTTTATTTACCCTCCTCCTTTTTGTGATGTCAAAAGGGGGAGTCAGTACTAGTTTTTGTTTTCAATACTAGTTTTTGTTCATGTTATGTTTCAGTTGTAGTAGCTTTGTTCCTGTTATGTTTTGTACCTGTGTTTGTACTACTTTGACTATTCAATTTTTTTTCGATCTCCTAGTTATTATATTTTTCAAACTACTGTACAAATGTTTGCCATCATCAAAAAGGGGGAGATTATTGTAAATCTAGTTTTGATGATGATAAACATATGTCTATTATCTTCTGCTTGGCTAACCCATTTTAGTCACAAAAGATCACAAGCAACTCAAGCCAACTCAAGATCGGGTCCAAGTGTGTCCAATGTAATATTTTCCTTTTTCATGAGTCAATTATAATGTAACTGATCCCCTAGCTAAGTAACCTTGCACACACACATTCAGGGGGAGAGCTTGCGTGAATTAGAGTTTCTGTTCAGATCGTCCTGGATGATAGTCACATCATCCTGGACGATCAGGTAAAAATAGAAACCCTAATTAGGGCGACCAAGTTAAGAGGGTCTGATTAAGCAGATTATCCTGGACGATCTTTGGATCATACGGGACGATATGCTCAAATCAGAAATTCTCAGCCTCCAGATCAAGTTAGGCAAGTTATTATTTTTAGATACTTGGTCTGATCGTCCCGGACGATACGTGTTTCATCCTGGACTATCTAGTACAATCATGCCTAAATTAGTTTGGTAATTAAGGAAAGAAATTAATACTTGATTGATACGATCATATCTTCCTGGACGATCGCAGGATCGTCCCGGACGATCATGATCGTTTAGTGCATTTCAGCTGTACGACCCGAATTGTGTTCAGGATGATTTGGGGACTTTTTGAACTAATTGTACAGGACGATATACCTAACGTCCTAGACGATCAACTCATTTTTGAGTGTCCAGCACAAGTTTCTCTGGATGACCCAAACTGTCTCCTGGATGATATTCCTCAATTTACATTAATCATCCCGGACAATCGCAGGATCGTACGGGTCGATATGAACAACTTTTTGAACTAATCATCCAGAAGAGCCAAATCATCCAGATTGAATCAGCTGATTTTGAACTGATCGTACAGGATGATATATCGATCGTCCTGGACGATCTTGGCCGACCAGTTGAGATTTAGGGCTGGTTTTGAGCCCTCATATAAAAGATCTTTTTCTTGGTTTAGAAAAAATCTTTTACCACTTTCATGTCTAGAGAAACCCTAGAGAGAGATAGAGAGTTTGGGAGAGAGAGAGAGAGGATCTTGTGAGGGGGAGTTAGTGAGGGATTCACTAAGGTTTCTCCAAGCACGAATCAGAGTCGTCTTCTCCTCTCATCGTCTTTCGTCTAGTTGGTGTTAATCTTGGAAGGATCGTCGCAAGAAGATCCGGGTTCTCTGCCCGCTTCAGGTGGAAGCAAAAGGAGGTCGAAGGTTCTCTGCCTGCTTCAGGAGGAAGCAAAAGGATGTTGGGTTCTCTGCCTCACTGAGTGGTGGAAAGGAGGTTTTTGTACAGGCTTCTCTGCCTTGCTGAGGGAGCTAAAGGAGTGTCACTTTCTGTTTAGTGCAATACCCGGAGGGAAGGCTCCGGGGAGTGGACGTAGGTCAAGTTGATCGAACCACTATAAAATATGATTTGCTTTTCTGATTCAGTTTTACACTTTACTTTTCTGATATTAACTGCTTGGGTGAATATCTATGAATGATCTTTTCGTTCTTGTTTACTTGTTTCCGCTGCTAAGTGTCGAAAAGATTTTCATTATTATCATGAAATTTTTAAATAACCAATTCACCCCCCCCTCTTGGTTAGCCTCGGGACTAGTTCACTAGGGCTTAACATCCCTATTGAACTTTCAAATTGGTCATATAAATAGAATAACACAACTTGAATCATAGCAATTGGATAAGAGATTGAATGGCTAAGAGATCTCAGCTCAAAATCTTACTATTTGACATGATCCGAAAACCCGACACAAACACGACCTGAAAATTATAATTTAGGGTCAACCCGGACCCGAAATGAGTTGGGTTTCTGTTCATGAAATCTACTCATTTCAAAAATTGGGTCAGGTTTGGGTCAGGTTCGGGTTGACCCAAAAACTCAAAATTGACCCATTTTTTACCTGGAAACCCATTTTTACCCAGAAACCTGAGATTAACCCATTTTTGACCCATTTTTGACCCAAAAATTTAAGATTAACCCATTATTTTACCTGAAAACTAGTAATTTTTGTTAACCACAGGTCATTCGAGTTGTGTCTGGTTGACTCGGACCTGAAGCGGGTAGGGTTCAAGTCTAAAAAACTAACCTTTTTACAAAAATGGGTCAGGTTCGAGTTGACCAGAATAATACAGGGTTAGTTTCTGGTTCGACCTGAACCTGACCCGTGACCCAAAATTGACACCCCTAGATCTGGTTTCCCTAAATCACATCCATTATTTGAATTGAAATAGGCTGACTGGACTTGATTTCTTCCAAAACCTCTTACTCCAAAATTGAGTCATAGAAGTGTTTTGGCCTCATCCATGAAATTCCCTCCGTTGAATTTGGTCAAATTTATTATAAAGGTTCAACTCTATAGGTTCATCTAATCTAATGGCTAGATTGTTGAGGATTGAAAGTTATCTTCACACTTGACCACTCATGGGCTATAATGAGTCTAGGTTCAAAAACCTTTATATAGAGCTCAATTAGTCAGGGCTTTGATTCAGATGAGTTTGATTGGAGAAAAGGAACACTTCTCTTTAGGTAATAGTAATAGAGGAGCTATGTATTAGGATTTTAGTGTTTGGTAAGAAGTAGTTCACTTGGGATTGATCCAACATGCATAAAGCAAGAGCTAGATCTCTAGGGACTATAAATCTAATTAGGGGGATTTAGGGAGTATTTTAAAAAGATTTTATGGAACCTTTAATTTAGGAGTATTTTAATGATATTTGAATTTAAATCAAGTTTAAATTTTGACTTGGTGGGGCTATGTAAGGTGGCCAATTGAGTTAGAGATGGTCCAATGATGAATTTGAAATCTTTTATAATAATTTTTTTTAGAAAATAAAAATATTTTTTTTATCTATTCTAATTTCAAACTAATTTTCAACTAATGATTACACCCCAAAAATATTTTTTATAAAGATAATCAAAATAAACTAGAGTGCAATAAAATAAATTTGTAAGAAAAGTATAGTGCCTAAAAATAAGTACAAGTAAACTAGGTTTATAGTAGTTTTGCCAAATTGACCTACAACTACTCCACAAAGGTCCTCCTCCTTGGGCATTGCACTAATAGTGCCTCACCTTTAGCACATAGCTACATAAAGAAGCACTTCTCATTTAACACAGGCATAGAATGCCTTTATAGGCTATGAAAAAATCTCCCCCATGTCGACTCCTCGGGTCTATAATGAAGCCTTCATTATTTAGCTTATTCGGACTGGTTGAGATGTCTATCCTTTCTTTCTCCTGATCACCCTAGCAAAGATGTAGTCCATCTTTTCATCTCCAAGAATGATGGAGTTGCCCTCCCACCTTTCAGCTCCTCGCTTTTACTAACCTAAGGTGAAGGGTAGCTAGAGCGATAGTATTTAACTCAAAATTCTCCCATTCCTAGAGATCTACTCAAAGATCTCCACAAAAGCCCAACTAGAGGACCCAAGGTACAATATAACTAAAGCAACTATGAGACCACTCTCATATCCCATGACCCCCTTAAGGCACTCCATATCTCAACTATACCTCCTCTCTAACCTTTGTTTTATTGACTCCATATTCTCTCTCATAGAAGAAAGACATCTTCAAAAATAAAAACCCCCTTCCCTCATATTACATCAAGAGTATATAAACAACAATAACAACAACATCAAGCCTTTATCCCACTACGTGGGGTCGGCTACATGAATCCTTTTTCTCCATTGTGTCCTGTTAAAAGTCAAATTCTCGTTTAAATCTAATAAAGAAAGATCATTTTTAATAATTTCTAACCAAGTCTTTTTAGGTCTACCTCTACCTTTCTTAACATAAGTCAAATCTAAGATCTCTACTTTCCTAACCGGGTCATCGGGAGGCCGCCGTTTTACGTGACCAAACCATCTAAGGCGACTCTCTCTAATCTTATCTTCCACTGGAGCTACTCCAACCTTTTCACGAATATGCTCATTTCGTATCCTATCTCTAAGGGTAAAGCCACTCATCCACCTGAGCATCCTCATCTCTGCAACACTTAACTTAGAATTATGCTTCTATTTTAATGGCCAACATTCGGCACCATAAAGCATTGCAGATCTCACCACAAATCAAGAGTATATAAAGTGGACTCTAAAAAAAAAATCTTAATTTTATTTTAAGTCCTCTAATCGTACAATATGATTTATTTAATTTTTTTCTTTCAATAGTATTGTATGATGAATAGAAGTGTCATAAAATTTGTTCAATTCTCTCTAATCATATTTTATAATGAGCAATAGTACAGTACAAACTATTTAATTGAATAACAAGTCATCCAAAATGATTTAAGGTTAGTCCAGTAAGCTCTTTGTTAATCATATAGTATGATCATGATCATAGATTATGATCATTAAAGAAGATTTCAATCAAATTCAATTCCAAAATCCTTGGGATTAAATTAAGTAATTTTAATTATTTTCATGTAATATAAATTAATTTCTTAAGTTTGATCTGTTTAATTTTCAAATTTAAAATTTGCCTAATTTAAGTAACCAAAATTTGACAATTGGGTTTCTCAAAAAAACTTATCACCCGATATGATATGGTGGTCATATAGTATGATTAGTTAGATATTAATTTTTATAAATTTAATTTAATTAAATATTTTTATTAATTTCTATTTGAATAGATTATATAATATTATTAGGTTTGTACAGTATAAAAAATAAAAAATTTAAATATTCAATTTTACTTCCCTTATGTGTGTGTATGAATGCTAAGACAACATACACCTATTACAAAAAAAGACTCAAAAAATAGAAAATATCGACTCTTTTAAATTTGAAATGACTTATATACTAATTTAAACTATCTAGCCTTGATTCATGGCTTTGTTTAGTATATGTTGTACTTGAAAAGATAGTAATGCACAAAAAAATCTATAAAATATGTAAAGCAGAAATAAGTAAAATGAATATCCAAAAATTTTTGTAATCATCAAAATACAAGTCAGACTCCTAGATTGTAATTGAATTAGTAGGTCTTCAAGAAGTTTTTAAGCCATGTGGTTTATTGGAGAATTAGTTAAAGATGAATGAATGAAATTATTTACTAATTTTTTAATTTTTGATCACCCAAGGTAGCCTCATGGGCATGGTTTACATTTTAAAATGTCTAGATGCCCGAGAAAGAAAATGCATGGGTTAGGTTATGTCGGTTTGATATGGGTTGAAAGTTAGCTCAAGGGAAGTTAATTTTTGACACTTGGGTGAGCCCAAAAGGGTTACCCAGGCGAGCCCATAGGCTAGGCTTATTGGATTTCATGCAAGGGGTCTGTATACATGTAATGAATGCATAAAGTTATTTTAATTTTATAAGGATTGCAACTTTGCTCCTTTAAACCCATCTAGGTTCACTTAACTCAGCTCAAATTGTTATACCAATTGGGTCCAAAGGTTGGGTTGGCTTTGGCAGACCCTTAGCAACCAATTGATAAGCTAGAATTTTTTTGGAGACAATGGTGAAAGTTCGAAAGGGATGTTAAGCCCTACTGAACTAGTCCCGAGGCTAACCAAGAGGGGGGGTGAATTGGTTATTTAAAAATTTCACGATAACAACAAAAATCTTTTCGATACTTAGCAGTGGAAACAAGTAAACAATAACGAAAAGATCAACCAACGATATTCACCCAAGCAGTTTATATTGAAAAGTAAAGTGCAAAACTGAATCAGAAAAGCAAACCAGATTTTATAGTGGTTCGGTCAACTTGACCTACGTCCACTCCCCGGAGCCTCCCCTCCGGGTATTGCACTAAACAAAAGTGACTCTCCTTTTGCTCTCACAGCAAGGCGGAGAAGCCTATACAAAGCACCTCCTTTTCACCACACGGTGAGGCAGAGAACCTGACCTCCTTTCGCTTCCTCCTGAAGCAGGCAAAGAACCTTCGAACTCCTTTTGCTTCCACCTGAAGCGGGCAGAGAACCCCGGATCTTCTTGCGAACGATCCTCCCACGAAGAACACCGACTAGACGACAGACGACGAGCGGAGAAGACGACTCTGATCCGTGCTTGGAGCAACCTTAGTGAATCCCTCACTAACTCCCCCTCACAAGATCTCTTCTCTCTCTCCCAACTCTCTCTTCTCTCTAGGGTTTCTCAGGGAAGGAAGGTAGCAAAAGATTTTTCCAAAAATTGGAAAAAGTTCTTTTAAAGGAGGGCTTAAAATTTGCCCTAAATCTCAACTGGTCGGCCAAGATCGTCCAGGACGATCGGAAGATCGTCCTGTACGATCAGTTCAAATTCAGCTGATTCAGTCTGGACGATTAGGCTCTTCTGGACGATCAGTAGAAAAAGTTGTTCATATCGTCCCGTACGATACTACGATCGTCCGGGACGATTAGTGCAAATTGAGGAAAATCGTCTAGAAGACAGTTCGGGTCGTCCAGAGAAATCTGTGCTGGACGACCAAAAAATGACTTGATCATCCAGGACGATTTGGACATCATCCTGTACGATTAGTTCAAAAAGGCCCAAAATCATCCTGAATATAGTTCGGGTCGTACAGCTGAAATGCACAAGACGATCACGATCGTCCGGGACGATCCTGCGATCGTCAAGGATGATGTGATCTTATCAATTAAACATTAATTACTTTTCTTAATTACCAGACTAATTTAGGCATGATTATAGTGTATGGTCCAGGACGATACACGTATCGTCCTGGATGATCAGACCAAAATACTTAAAATAAAACTTGCCTAACTTAATCTAGCGGCTGGGAATTTCTGATTTGAGCATATCGTCCCGTACGATCCAATGATCATCCAGGACGATCTGCTTCATCAGACCCTCTTAACTTAGTCGCCCTAATAAGGGTTTCTATTTTAACTGGATCGTCCAGGATGATGTTACTATCGTCCAGGACGATCTGAACAAAATTTTAACAGAAACTCTAATTCACTCAATCTCTCTCCCTGAGTGTGTGTGTGCAAGGTTACTTAGCTAGGGAATCAGTTACATTACAATTGACTCAATAAAAGAAAAAATCATACATTTGACACACTTGGACCCGATCTTGAGTTGGCTTGAGTAGCTCGCGGTCTTTTGTGCCTGAAATAGATTAGCCAAGCAAAACACACTGGAAACATGTTTGTCATCATCAAAACCAGATTTGCAACAATCTCCCCCTTTTTGATGATGGTAAACATTTGTAAAGTAGTCTGAAAATAAAATGAAACTAAGAGATCAAACAAAACAAACATTTTTTAAATTTTTATTTTACAACTCAAACAATACAGAAAACATGACTCAGAAAATAGAAACAGACACGACTACAACTGACTCCCCCTTTTGACATCACAAAAAGGAGGAGGGAAAAATAGAACACTGAAATAAAACATAACATAGAATAACTACAAAAGCAGGAAACTAAAATAGAGGTGGATCCTGATCGGAAGGAGGAGGCGGTGGTGGAGGATTGAGGTAATGGTGAATGTCCTGAAATTGAGCTCCGAAGCAGGCCATGTCCTGGTCATGCTGCTGTTGCTGCTACGCAACATAGTCCGTGAACCGTGCCTCCCACTGGTTAAAGAGCTGCACCAGGTGGTCAAAGGGAGAGGTAATGCAAAGGGGAGCAGGTGCCTCGGCTGCCGCAGGAGCGGGAATGGCCGCTTCTTCCTCTTCCTCAACATCCGGGGCGGGCTCCGGATGTAGTCGGGTGCTGTGAAGGACATGGAAGGCATTGTTGGTGAGGAAGTGAGTAGGAACATCTGGGGCTATAGGATATTGCAGGTCATACTTGGTTTCAAGAGCATAGGCAATGAGATGTCCTAAGGCTAGATTTGGGCGACGGCGATGACCTGGATCTCGAATGGTGGTAAGGTGCTCAAGGTATCGGATAATGAGATCGGCGGCATTGAATTCCCTATGGGCCATGATGTAGTAGGTAGTCAAGGACAGGAGGGGGGTGATGTGAATTTGATCCCCCGCCTTTGGAATGACGGAGGAACGAAGAACATGTTGGATAGTCCTGGCGTCTTTCAGAAGTGTGGAACAGGCATTGTCATGGTAAGGGGCATTTGTATTGCAGAGGAAATGATTGGCGACACTCCAATCATAATCTGGGTCGGTGGTAAGTGTGTGGAGTTTGTCGCCAGTGATAGACAAGTGGAGAATGGTGTGAAAGTCCTGATAGGTGAGTTCAACAGGGCGTTGATTGACATAGGATCGGAGAGTGGAGTAGTCAGCGGTAATCCGTAGGTTCGCGAAGAAAACGCGAAGAAGTTCGGAACTAAAGGGAAAGGCGAGGGTGAGGATGAAGGTGAGGGAGGTGTGGGAGAATAGATCAAGGACAGGATATGTGAGTGTACGGGGATTTACTATTTTTGAAGGCGTGATCCCCACCTCGCAGTATCGCTCAAAGGCAGCCTGATCGGCTGCATTAGGGAAGCGAGGATCAACCGGCCCCCGGGAGGAACTGGCACCCTTCTGACGGGAACGCTTGCCACCAGCCATGAGGAATTGAGAGAGTAAGGAGGAGAAGTGGAGTGGAGAAAATCGGTGTGAAAAAAGTTCAAGAAAACTGCTGTTTATAAAGAAAACGGACTAATCGTCCCGTACGATCGAGACATCGTCCGGGACGATCGGGGCATTTATGTCGTCCTGTACGATTGGTCAAAAAGGCGGTCCGATTGTCCAGGACGATCAGATATCGTCCGGGACGATTAGACACAGGCGATCGTCCCGAGGAGTCAGCTGGACGACCGTTGACGAAAAGGTATCATCCCGGACGATTAGGTTGATCATCCAGGATGATTTACAATAAATATGTCGGATGGGCCGAATTTGAATCGTCCAGCGGCTTGACAGGTGGATCGTCCGGGACGATAAAGGGATCGTCCGGGATGATGGGCAATAATTGGTGCAATCTCAGCCATTTGATCAGATCAGGAAGATATGGATCATATCGTCCAGAACGATGTGAGTATCGTCCGGGACGATCACCAATAATTGGAATTTTTCAGCAGCTGGAGCAGTGGGGGGGCGATTCTGAACGAATCGTCCAGGACGATGTTTAGATCGTCCAGGACGTAGTGGATCGTCCAGGATGATATGTGGATCATCCAGGACGATGTGAAGAAAACAGAAAAAGATGGATGATGAAGATGACCGATCAGGATTCCAAAAACACAATTATGTAAATCAAAATGACACAAAAATGAAGAAAAAACTCACAGAAGAAAAAACATGAAAAAGCAAAGTTTTTTTTTTTTGATCAAGCTGCTCGAGTAAATCAAAATTTTTCCTTGATTTTATATTCAAAAACCAATAAGAGAACGATTGACAGCGCTGAAATCCAGAAAAGGTTGGAAAAATTGACTTTCGTAACTCCTACCCCGGGCACCTTATCGATGCAAACCTCTTTCAAAACAAAAATCCGATTCAGAAGAAAAGACATTAGATTTGAAAAGAGATCCTTTCAAGCCTCGTTCCAGAAAAATATCTGATATAATAGTGTTACAAAGTAAAAAATCAGAAATCAAGATTTTCAAACTCAAGCTTTTGAACGTATTAAGTGACACACGAGTTTTTTTCTAAGACATTTAAAGATCTGAAAGAGAAGAAAGCTTAGGTTGGGCTCATTTTGTGCCTCTTTTTTTTTTTCCAATTTATTTGGCGCACTGCGCATCTTTTGATTTTTGATACACTTTGTGTATTTGGCGTTTTCCCATCTTTTCAGTTTTGGGCTCATTTTATGTCTCTTTTTCAATTTGGTTGGCGCACTGCGCATCTTTTGTAAGCTTTCTCCTTTTCATAATCATTAAAGAGTCTCAGCTGTGAATCTATCTTCCAGACATAGGAGATGACTCTCCACAGTAGGGAAGAATGATTCACAAAACAAAAACCACACATCATATGATAAATGCAATCACTTGGTTTTAGAAAATCAAACTAATGACTCAAGACTTTGAAAAACACTAGTGATATAAGGTAGATTACTGTAGGAAGATAAAATAATCTCTATTTAAAAAAAAACTAACATTTTAATTTTGAAGAGGATTTTTATCCAAAAGAAACCATACACCAGTAAAGGAGTTAGAGGAAGAGAAACAATCATCAATGTTTCTTCCCTTTAACAGATTCAGTGGAATCAATCACTGCTTACCAGCTTCCAAATCAAAACAAGGTAAAAACTCCTAGTCAGAAATTCAGATTATCAGAAGTAGTGAGCGGTGATCAGATTTTGAAAAACATAAAACAGTAAGTGCAAGATATGAACCAGTGAATAAAAATAGGTATAAAATCACATCAGAGTAAATACTCAAATCAAACTAACAGTAAGGCTAAAACGAAAATCAACAAAAGACATAAAAACAACTGAAAGCAAATAATCAAACCAAAAACTAACTAATAGAAAAACAGACTACCAGTCAGAACAATCAGAAATCAGCAGTCATCAGAATCAAGCATTTATATCAATCACTCCTAATCTGGTTCTCAAAATGCTGAATGAGTCAAAGGCCAGTGGTTTAGTGAATATGTCAGCCAGCTGATTTTCAGTTGCTACATGATGTAGCTCAATGTCCCCTTTTGTAACATGGTCCCTAATGAAGTGATGCCTAATGTCAATGTGTTTGGTCCTAGAATGTTGGATTGGATTCTTAGAGATACAGATGGCACTGGTATTATCACACAGAACAGAAATTGTGCCAACGGGTACTCCTAAATCCAAGACTTATTGTTTCAACCAAAGAACTTGGGCCACACAACTTCCTAAGGCAATGTACTCAGCTTCAGCAGTGGAAAGTGTAACTGAGTTCTGTTTTCTACTGGGCCAGGAGACTAACGACTGTCCTATGAATTGACAAGTCCCAGAGGTACTCTTCCTATCCACCCTACACCCCGTAAAGTCAGAGTCAGAATATCCAATGATCTCAAAAGAGGTGCTGTGCCTAGGGTACCAAATTTCTAGGTTTGGGGTCCCTAAAAGATATCTAAGAATTCTCTTAACAGCAGTCAGGTGGGACTCTTTAGGATCAGCCTGAAACCTAGCACACAGACAGACACTAAACATGATATCAGGTCGGCTAGCAGTCAGGTAAAGCAGTGAACCTATTATCCCTCTATACTTCTTCTGATCAACAGATTTTCCATTTGAATCCTTATCTAACTGAACTGAGGAGAACATGGGAGTATTGATTGGCTTGGCTTTGTCCATTTCATATTTCTTCAAAATATCCTTAGTGTATTTTGATTGATTGAGAAAGGTTCCATCATCCGTTTGCCTTATGCTAAACCCCAAAAAGTAGGATAATTCTCCCATCATACTCATCTCAAACTCCTTACTCATTATTTTGGAAAACTCATCACATAAGTATTTATCAGAAGATCCAAAAATTATATCATCAACATAAATCTGGATAATGAGTAAGTCATCTCCTATTCTCCTCAGAAAAAGGGTAGTGTCTACGCTCCCCTTAACAAACTCTCTTTCTAACAGGAATGTGCTAAGCCTCTCATACCAAGCTCCGGGTGCCTGTTTCAATCCATATAAGGCCTTTTTTAATTTATAGACATGACTTGGATATTGGGAACTCTCAAAACCTTGGGGTTTTTCTACAAAAACATCTTCTTTAATTACCCCATTTAAAAAGGCACTCTTGACATCCATTTGAAACATCTTAAATCCCTTGTAACAGGCAAAGGCTAGTAGCACTCTAATGGCTTCCAATCTAGCTACAGGGGCAAAAGTTTCCTCAAAATCTATCCCTTCTATCTGATTATACCCCTTAGCCACCAATCTTGCCTTATTTCTCACCACCACACCAGAATCATTCATCTTATTCTTAAAGACCCACTTGGTTCCCACAATACTTTGGTTTCTAGGTCTTTCTACTAACTCCCAAACATCATTCCTTACAAATTGATTCAATTCTTCCTGCATAGCTAAAATCCAAAACTCATCCGACAAGGCTTGATTGATGTTGGTGGGTTCAGTCATTGAGATAAAGGCAGAATAGTTTACTTCCTTCCTAAGTCCATGCCTAGTCCTAACACCTTCAGAAGGGTCTCCTAAGATCAGTTCTTTAGGATGACTCGAAGAATATCTCCAATCTCTAGGCAATGTGGTTTGAGGTTCTACCCTTTCCTCTAAATTTGTATTTCCAACTCCTTGGGTAACCTCAACAATCTCTTCATCTTCTACTTCAGATCTAGACTCCTTAGGATCAGATTCATCAAACACTACATGGGTTGTTTCTTCCACCACCAAAGTCCTCCTATTGAACACCCTAAATGATTTCCCCACACTTGAATATCCTAAGAACACTCCTTCATCAGATTTGGGGTCAAATTTTCCTAAGGGTGACTTCCCGTTGTTCAGAATGAAAACCTTACAGCCAAAGACATGGAGGTGGGACAGATTTGGTGTTCTACCCTTAATGATCTCATAAGGTGTCTTGTTCAGTTTGACTCTCACATTCACCCTATTCAGCACATAACAGGCAGTGTTCACCGCTTCAGCCCAAAAGTATTTTGAAAGTGAATACTCGGCAAGCATGGCTCTAGCGGCTTCCACTAAGGTCCTGTTCTTCCTTTCAGCTACCCCGTTCTGCTAAGGGGTCCTAGGAGCTGAAAAATTGTGACTAATTCCATGATCCTCACAAAAACTTCCAAATCTTTCATTTTCAAACTCCCCTCTGTGATCACTATGGATGGTAATAATCTCACATCCTAACTTCTTCTGAATCCAAGTAGAGAAAGATCTAAACTCATCAAATGACTCAGATTTGTGTGACAAAAACTTAACCCAAGTGAACCTTGAATAATCATCAACAATCACAAAACCATAGACTCTCCCCCCTAAGCTGGCAGTGCTAATGGGTCCAAAGAGGTCCATGTGAAGAACTTCTAAAGGTCTAGAGGTGCTAATGTCCTTAACTGAGTGAAAAGAGGACTGGAATTGCTTCCCCAACTGACAGGCATCACACAGGTGATCCTTAGTGAACTTAAGCTTGGGCACACCTCTAACTAAGTCCTTTTGGGTGACTCTCCTAAGGGTTTTCATACTGGCATGACACAATCTCCTATGCCATAACCAAGACTCATCAGCAGCAGTTTTTAAGCAAATTGAATTATCAGATTTAATGCTACTTACATCCAGCTTGTAGACGATGTTGATCCTTTGCCCATGCAAAACAACTTCATCATTTAAGCTTAAAATGCAGCCAGTGGGCAGGAATTTGATGCTGTATCCCTTGTCGCAGAGTTGACTAATGCTCAGCAAGTTGTGTTTCAGTCCATCTACAAGCAAAATATTATCAATCACAAAATTCTTTGAATCACCAATCATACATGTGCCTACCACCTTCCTGGTGGTGTTATCTCCAAGTGTAACCTTGCCTCCAGCTCTGGCCTCCAGCGAAATGAACTGATTTGCATCTCCAGTCATATGTCTAGAACATCCGCTGTCCAGGTACCACATGCTCTCACGAGGTCTTGTGTGAGAGCACACCTACAAAATCATCAAATGTCAGTCTTAGGAACCCAAACAAGTTTGGGTTCCTTCTTATGAAATGAAGAATGCGATGCATGCGTGCTGTGCTGTGCAACAGGCAGTTTGGGTCTCCACACCTAATGTGTACTACGGTGAACAGTACAAGTGTGTGATATGTGTCCTAACATGCCACATGAAAAACATCTAACACCAGGAAAAGGATTAACTAAACGTCGTGAGTGATAGTGCCTCTTCCTAGTAGTGTATGAAACATGCTTTGATGAACTTGCAACAGAATTTTTAAAAGGTGGCGGTGCATAAAATTGTTCAAAAGTAGGCGGTGTTTTGTTATTTTCAAAAGCACTGATTTTCACTTTCAAAAACTCAATGTGTTTGTTTAAACTTCCAATTTCAAACGTTTTTGCACTTTCAATACTTTCTAACTCAGATGCCAAATCATTCACTTTCTTAAAAGCAAGTTCTAATTCACCATGCGATGTTTTTAACAAGTTATGCTCAATAATTAAATCAGAATGCTTTTTATTCAGTTCATCAAACTCATCTAGTAAAGACATGTGATTGCTATCAATGGTGGAATGATCCTTAATCAACACTTCATGCTCTTTTTGCAAAGTCAGATAATCTAGTTTCAAACTAGCATGGGTTTTCTTAAGCTTCCTATACGATGTATGAATCTTTTTAGAAACTTCAAATAACTGATCGTAAGTAAGCTCACATACCTCTTCCTGGTCGGACTGACCAGGGTGATCATCAGCCATCAAACACAAGTTTGTTTCCTCCTCTTCAGCTTCAGTCTCAGAAGAGTCGGATGCAGAGTCTGCCCAGAACGCCTTCTGAATCTGCTTTTTGTCCTTTCTGAACTTTAGTTTCTCCTCACCCTTCTCCTTGCTTGGATGAGCTTTAAGTGTCGGACAATCAGCCTTAATGTGTCCGGGCTTCCTGCATTCAAAACAAACCGATTCAGATGAACCCTTAAAGTTTTTATTGAACTTACCCTTGTTCCACTTTTGATAGTTCTTATGTTTCTTCCTTAGAAAGCTTTTGAATTGCCTTGTGATTAAGGCAACATCATCGCTATCAGACCCGGAAGTGCTAGCATCTGAATCTTTGGCCTTCAGTGCCACTGTCTTCTCTTTCTTGCGTTCACCTGCATCAAGTTGCCTTTGGTTCACCCCTTGCTCGTAAGCAATGAGTGATCCAAGTAAGCTGTCAATAGAGTAAGTATTTAAATCTTTGGATTCAGTAATAGCAGTAATCTTAGCATCATAAGAAGCAGGCAAACATCTAAGAATCTTGTTCACTCTTTCGTAGTTGGTAAGTTCTCTACCTAAAGCATGCAAAGAGGTAACAATCTGAGTGAACCTTGTGTACATTTCTGAAATAGTCTCACTAGGTTTCATGCGAAAAAGTTCGTAATCATGTAACAAGATATTTAACCTAGACTGTTTGACTTCAGTTGTACCTTCGTATGTTATACATAATCTATCCCAAATCTGTTTTCTCATTGTACAAGTAGAAACACGCATATAGTCCTCAGATTTTAAAGCACAAAAGAAACAGTTCAAACATTTGGCATTTAACTGTGCTAAATCACGATTATCAAAAGTCCAATCAGCAAAGGGCAGTTCAGTTTTAACACCATTAACAATTCTATGTGGAGCTTCATAGCCATCCTTAACTAACATCCACATGCGGTAATCAATAGACTGAAGAAAAGTAGACATGCGTGTTTTCCAAAAATCAAATGGAATATTATCAAACAACGGTGGTCTAGTTATAGAATAACCTTCAGCAGTATTACGATTGTTACAGTTAGCCATGGATCAAATTCAAAAGTTTTTAAACAGAAATTTTGAATCCCGCTCTGATACCACTTGAAAGTTCGAAAGGGATGTTAAGCCCTACTGAACTAGTCCCGAGGCTAACCAAGAGGGGGGGTGAATTGGTTATTTAAAAATTTCACGATAACAACAAAAATCTTTTCGATACTTAGCAGCGGAAACAAGTAAACAATAACGAAAAGATCAACCAACGATATTCACCCAAGTAGTTTATATTGAAAAGTAAAGTGCAAAACTGAATCAGAAAAGCAAACCAGATTTTATAGTGGTTCGGCCAACTTGACCTACGTCCACTCCCCGGATCCTCCCCTCCGGGTATTGCACTAAACAAAAGTGACTCTCCTTTTTGCTCCCACAGCAAGGCGGAGAAGCCTGTACAAAGCACCTCCTTTTCACCACACGGTGAGGCAGAGAACCTGACCTCCTTTCGCTTCCTCCTGAAGCAGGCAGAGAACCTTCGAACTCCTTTTGCTTCCACCTGAAGTGGGCAAAGAATCCCGGATCTTCTTGCGAACGATCCTCCCACGAAGAACACCGACTAGAAGACAGACGACGAGCTGAGAAGACGACTCTGATCCGTGCTTGGAGAAACCTTAGTGAATCCCTCACTAACTCCCCCTCACAAGATCTCTTCTCTCTCTCCCAACTCTTTCTTCTCTCTAGGGTTTCTCAGGGAAGGAAGGTAGCAAAAGATTTTTCCAAAAATTGGAAAAAGTTCTTTTAAAGGAGGGCTTAAAATTTGCCCTAAATCTCAACTGGTCGGCCAAGATCATCCAAGACGATCGGAAGATCGTCCTATACGATCAGTTCAAATTCAGCTGATTCAGTCTAGACGATTAGGCTCTTCTGGACTATCAGTAGAAAAAGTTGTTCATATCATCCCGTACGATACTACGATCGTCCGGGACGATTAGTGCAAATTGAGGAAAATCGTCCAGAAGACAGTTCGGGTCGTCCAGAGAAATCTGTGCTGGACGACCAAAAAATGACTTGATCGTCCAGGATGATTTGGACATCGTCCTGTACGATTAGTTCAAAAAGGCCCAAAATCGTCCTGAACACAGTTCGGATCGTACAGCTGAAATGCACAAGACGATCACGATCGTCCGGGACGATCCTGCGATCGTCCAGGACGATGTGATCGTATCAATTAAACATTAATTGCTTTCCTTAATTACCAGACTAATTTTGGCATGATTGTAGTGCATCATCTGGGACGATCAGACCAAAATACTTAAAATAAAACTTGCCTAACTTAATCTGGCGGCTGGGAATTTCTGATTTGAGCATATCGTCCCGTACGATCCAATGATCGTCCAGGATGATCTGCTTAATCATACCCTCTTAACTTAGTCGCCCTAATTAGGGTTTCTGTTTTAACTGGATCGTCCAGGACGATGCTACTATCGTCCAGGACGATCTGAACAAAATTTTAACAGAAACTCTAATTCACTCAATCTCTCTCCCTGAGTGTGTGTGTGCAAGGTTACTTAGCTAGGGAATCAGTTACATTACAATTGACTCAATAAAAGGAAAAATCATACATTTGACACACTTGGACCCGATCTTGAGTTGGCTTGAGTAGCTCGCGGTCTTTTGTGCCTGAAACAGATTAGCCAAGCAAAACACACTGGAAGCATGTTTGTCATCATCAAAACCAGATTTGCAACAAATGGGTTTACTAAAGTTTATTAGATTAAAGAGGGAGGCCCATATGGCTAGTAGGTTATAGAAGTCACCCAAGCAGTAGAATCTGCAAATCTGGAGGAAAGGGTAGAACCTAAAGTTTCCCTACCTAAATAATGGAGATATTCTTTGGGTCATCCTAAAGAACTGATTTTAGGAGACCCTTCTAAAGGTGTTAGAACTAGTTATAGACTTAGAAAAGAAGTAAACCACTCTGCCTTCAGTTCAATGATTGAACCCACCAACATCAATCAAGAGCTTTTTGATGTATTTTGGATCTTAGCCATACAAGATGAACTAAACTAATTCATTAGGAATGGTATTTGGGAGTTTTTAAAAAGACCTAAGGACCAAAGTGTAGTGGGAACCAAGTGGGTCTTTATGAAAAAAATGAATAATTCTAGTGTGGTGGTTAGGAATAAGGAAATATTAGTGCCTAAGAGGTATAACCAAATAGAAGGGATTAATTTTGAGGAAATGTTGGCTGTGTAGCCCATTTGGAAGCCATTAGAGTGCTACTAGCCTTTGCCTGTTTGAAGGGATTTAAGATTTTCCAAATGGATGTTATGAGTGCCTTTTTAAATGGGATAATAAAGGAAGATGTGTTTGTAGAGCAACCCCCTGGCTTTGAGAATTTCTAATTTCCAAATTATGTTTTCAAATTAAAAAAGGCCCTGTATGGATTAAAATAGGCACCCAAAACATGGTATGAGAGGCTTATCACATTCCTACTAGAAAGAGAGTTTGTTGAGGGGAGCGTAGAAACCACCCATTTTTTTATGAGAGTACGAAATGATTTACTTATTGTCCAGATCTATGTTGATGATATACTTTTTTGATCTTCTGATAAAAATTTATGTGATAATTTTTCTAAAATAAAGAGTAAGAAATTTGTGATGAGTATGATGGGAGAATTGTCCTTCTTTCTATGATTTAGTAAAAGGTAATTGGATGAAGGAACATTTCTTAATCAATCAAAATATAATAAGGACATCCTAATAAAATATGAAATGGATAAAGACAACCTAATCACCACTCTCATGAGTTCTAGTGACCATTAAGATAAGGATTTAAATAAAAAAATTTATTGATCAGAAGAAGTATACAGAAATAATTAGATCACTTCTATACCATACTGCTAGCATACCTGATATTATATTTAGTGTTTGTCTTTATGCTAGATTTCAGGCTGATCTAAAGGAGTCCCACCTAACTGCTGTTAAGAGAACTCCTAGATATCTCTTAGGCCCAAAACTTAGGAATCTGGTATCCTAGGCACAGCACCTCCTTTGAAATTGTAGGATATTCATATTCTGACTTTGTAGGATATATGGTGGATAGAAAGAGCACCTCGGGAACATGTCAACTCAGAGGATAATCCTTATCTCTTGCTCCAATAGAAAATAGAAATCAATTGTACTATCCACTGCTGAAGCTGAATACATTGCCTTAGGAAATTGTGTGGCCTAGGTCCTTTGGTTAAAATAATAAATTCTAGATTTAGGACTTCCTATAGGCACAATCTCTATCATATGTGATAATACTAGTGTCATCTGCATTTCAAAGAACCCAATCCAACACTCTAGGACCAAACATATCAACATCAGGCACCACTTCATTAGGGATCAGGTTACCAAAGGAGACATAGAGCTACATCACATAGCCACTGAAAAGCAACATGTATATATTTTCACAAAACCACTGGCCTTTGAAACCTTTAACACCTTAAGAACCAGATTAGGTGTGATAGGTATTCATGCTTGAAATTGGCACTCTCAGTTTATGTTTCAGCACTTAGTTTTTGTTTGATTTGTTTGTCTGTTTCTTTGTATGTGTTTGTTGATTTCATGTTGATTTTCTTCATTCTTTTATTGTTGTTTGTTTGATTTAGTTATTTCTTTTTATGGGCTTTCCTTTTATTCTTGATTTCCTATTTATTTTCTTCAGAATCAAATCATTGCTCACTACTACTGATAAACTTGATTTCTAAATAAGATGTTTTCCTTGTTTTGTTCAGAAGCTTGTAAGCAGTGATTGACTTTTCAAAAATAGTTAAAAGACAAAATATTGATGATTGTTTCTCTTCCTCTAACTCTTTTAATGGTGTATTTTTTTATATAAAAATATTTTTCAAAATTAAAAGGTTGGACTTTAAAATAGAGATCTATTTTATCTTCCTACAGTAATCTATCTCATATGAATAGTGATCCAAAGCATTGAATCACTTTTGTATTTTCTTAATCAGATGATTGCATTTATCATATGAGAATGGTTCTATTTTGTGGATTACTTTTTCTTATCTAAGAGAGTGAGTTTTCTTCTCTCATATCTAGATAATCTCAGAATTGAGAGTCTTTTAATGCTTTTGAAAGAAAGGAAGCTACAAAAGATGCGCAAAGTATGCCAATCAATTGAAAAAGAGGCACAAAATGAGTCCAACACTAAAAAGATGTGTAATGTTTGCCAACAAATTAAAAAGATACACAAACTGTATCAAAAATCAAAAGATGCACAAAGTGTGCTAAATAATTAAAAAAGAGGCACAAAATGAGCCCACAAAGGAATAAGCTTCATCCTCTTCCAAACCTTTAAAAATCATAGAAGAATTCATGTGCCAATTTAAGCTTCAAACCCTCTCCAACCCATCCCACCACTCAAACCTTCCCTCCATGACACCTTACCAGTCAACATGTTTGGTTGACTGGTCAAACCAATAAACTCAAACATTCAAATGGGTTAAGAATGGTAAAATAGTCAAAGTAGCTTTGATTAGGTGGCCATGCCACTTTGGCAGTCCATATATCTTTCAACTATACCCATCTTCTCTGATTTTAAGCAATCCTAAGGACACTTGAAAAGCATCAAAGCCTCCCTCAATCAATCATAGCCATCCAAACCTAAGGGATGAATGGATAATATCAAAACATAACTCAAAGCCTTGGACTTACCTCATTTAACTCAGTACTTCTTGTCCAAAAGCCTTTAGCCCATGACATACACAATCCAACCTCTCCAGCAATTTCTAAGACTCACAAAACCTTTCCCCCATCCTTTCCCAAGCTCAAAAACCCAATTTTGAGAAGAGACAGAGAGAAAGAGAGAGAAAGGAGAATTTCTACACCAAATTTAAATTTAGCCATTAAAAGTTCTTGAGGCATTTAACAAAGTTGTAAAGGACTTCTCCAGCTTTCCAATAAGCCCAAGTACATCACAATTCGACAGTTGGATTGTAAGTTATCCCCATTTTAAGGTTTATGATCAAACCATGATTTCTCTCAAATATCAATGGATGGAGCCTTGAGCCTCCATGGGTTAAAAGATTAGGATACCTAGATCTTACATTTCAAATTTCATCAAATTTGGACGGTTGGATCGAAAGTTATGGCTATTTAAAAATTTCAGTTCATTTTGAATTGAGCTATTCTGGCTCAATCTGAGCTGTCCAATCGATCCTTCTGAGCGATCGGCTAACACGGCACCGCGCGTGGCTACCGTATGCGTGACACATGTTGCCGCCATTTTAATATAAAAAAATTAATAAAAAATCATTTTAAAAAGCCAGAACTTCAAAAATTTATAGAAAATCAAAATTTTCACCAAATTGGGTGTTCTTAGGCTCGTTGGAAAGGTCTTGAGCCCTAATATTTATTAAAAGTAAAACTAAGGTATTTTAATCACTAAATTATGAGTTATGATAGTTTATTTAAAATCCATTTTTAGCAAATTTCTCACAATCTAGTGGTTTAATTGGACTCAAATTTTGGTGAAACATGTTTGGACATCTTAGGCATCATTTGTAGTTTGTTAGGACCAGATGTTCAATAGATTTCTGTGATATCAACTTTTAAATTTATAGGTCCATTTCGGGCCCAAAATTTTGAAAATTCATAACTTTCCAAATTAGTAGAATTAGGTTTTCTAAGTTCTGTGGTATGCTTACATATGTACCATAGTTAGATGACCAAATTTTCAAACCCATTTGAATACTAGAGACACCTAAAAAAATAATTAAGGAAATGGTCTAGCTAACTTAGAAAAATTCTAAAAAATATTACACACACCCAACAGGTGTGAAACTTTAGAACATTAAACTTAGTGACATTCCACATCTTAGGTCCAAATTTCACAAGATTTCAAAGTCATTAGGTCATAAAATTGAGCAAATCAAAATTTAGCCCTTTTTATGAGCAAAAAACTTCGAAAATTATAATAAATTAAAATAAATCTAAAAATTACAAATAATATATCAAACTGACCATAATTTGATCCTCTATTCATGAAAAATAAAACTGCATCGCAAGACTATTAATTTAACTTTAATTTAAGTTTTAGTGAAAATTAATAATTAATTAAATAAAATAATTAAAAATTATAAAAAAATTCCAAATAAACTATAAACTCCTGAAAACATTCCTATAGGTTATCTATAACCTTTTGGAGTAATTCTATACAGTTCAGAATAAGTTTGAATCAAAATAATCAGAACCTCCATAGTTAATAATTTAAAAAATCTATTAATTTAACAAACATTGAAAATTCATAATTAATTCAAATTAAATCCAAAAAAATTAAATATTAATCAAATTAACTAGAATTCAATCCTTAATCAAATAAAATTAAAATCACTTTAATTTGATTTCAATTTTGAGGATAATTTAATTTTAAGTAATATTTAATATTTAATTAATTTAATTAATTAAAAATAATTAAAAACTCCATAAAATTCCAAAACACCTAGGAATCATTCCTTAGGTCATTATGCACCTTTGGAGTTGATTTCAAGATGTTGGGAGTTCTTTTGGAGTTAAATCATTAAAAAGCCCATAATTAAATAAATTAAATAACTCAAATAAATATAAAAACTTTAAAAAATCATAACTAATTGTAAAAAACTCCAAATTGAGCAAACTCAAAGGCATAGTACTCCATGTAAGGTCTAATATTTATTAAAAATATTAGATCATCAAAAATCACTTAAAATAAAAATGTTAACTTTTTGGTCAACTTTAGTTCAAATTTGAATTGAAACTTCAAAAAATCATAATTTTCCATAGAAAATCTAAATCTAGCAAATTCAAATTCTAAATACTCATTGAAAAATCTAATATTTAACAAAAATATCAAAACTCTAGAAATATCTTTGAACATAAAAGTATAATTTTGACCCCTCATTTAATATATTAAAAATAATTCGAACAATTCTAAAATTTGATAATAAATTTTAAATTCCAGAAAATGTTAAGTCAATATTAAAATTACTCAACAAACCCCTTAGTACACAATAACCACTCCAAAGATGAAGTTTTTAGGATGGACTACTCCGGGCTGCGGGGCTACATATCCTGATGAGGCTTTGTTCTTCGAGCCTGGTGGCACAACGTCATGAATGGATTCAAAGGAGTGTTAAAAATTAAAATTAATTGATTATTAATTATCCAATAAAACTTAAAATCATTAATCTAATTATATCAACCAAGTTTTTAGAATGGACTACTCCGGGCTGCGAGGCTACGTGTCCTAAAGAAGCTTTATTCCTCGAGCCTGGTGACACAATGCCACGAACTGGTTGATAACAAACTTAAATTCAAACTTTTAAAATCAGCAACTAATCTAATTATTAAAATATATTGGTCCTTTAATTTCTAATTACTTAAATTCATTTAATTAATAAATAAAAAATACATTTTAAAATAAACCTTAACACATTAATATTTGAACTCTAACAAAATTTCTCCTCCAAACTTCAACAAACCTAAACCTTAGACAACTTAAATCAATTACCCAATATAGGACATATCTAAACCACACAATCTGCTACTAACACTTAGATGATTTGCTAGGGAATAACTTCTAGATCTAGGCTAGGCTGGTGTTTACTTTTCTACTATATGTCGAAATTTATGAGCTTTCACTGCATGCTGGTTGTTAATATTATTCTGATTGTTTAATTAATTTCTACACTTAGTCATGTGATTGATGGGCATTAGATTTACCCTTAGGATAGGGGTGATTTAAATGCTAATATAATATTATGCAGGTGGTTATGCTCATACAGGATATTGAAATTAAAGGCGGCAAAGTTAAATTTAAATTAATCGAATTTCTATAAGTGCTCTAGAATGCTAAGTCCCCCTATAAAACTTCAAAAGAGCATAGCTAATTGTGGATGGTTTAAGCATTTTAAATTTCATTATATTAACTGCTTGAAATGATTTACATATAATTACTTAGGATAACCCTATAGGATGTTTTGTGTCAAGATTTTTCTCTTTTATCAAATGTAATTTGAGATATTTTTGAGTTGAAAAAGTGATTTGAGATGGGATATAAACATATCCTACTTAGATTCCAAAGAGGAGAGGACATCCCTTAAGAGAGAGCCCTCCTCCATTTGGAAGCCTAAGTTAAGATACTTTGTGTATCCAAGGATAAAAGATAACACACCTTTCGAGGAAGAGTTTCTTTTCACTTGGATATCACGACTAGATGGATCTAAGGAACCTGTAGAAGGATGAAGAAGTAAAGAGAGAGAAGAATCTAAGTTCTCATAGTCACTTAAGTCTTAGGAGTAGAATCTAGATTGTTGTCAGTGGTACCTGACCACTTTACTTTCTGTAGACCCTAGGTAGTAAATATAAAAGGCACTTGCCTACGGATATTTTATTTAGTTAATTGATTATCCAATTGATTGTTTGATGTCGATTGCGACATAGGATTGCATGCTTTTAGTAGTTTTTTAGAGCTCTTGCATGTCGATCTTTGTTTTAACTTGGAACCCGATCGGAGGCTCATGAGAGAACATTAACATTCTTTTACTTAAACAAAAAAAAATTGTTAAGCTCACATGAAAATCTAACATTTTAGGAAGTAAGCCCGAGTCTGCCAGGAGTTCTCATATGCTTAATTATTGCATTTTTTTTCCATTTGTTAGGCACCTCCCCAGCTGTAGGTTCTTGCAGACCACCTCACTTATGGGGGTGCAGTTCTGTCAAGAGAAATCTTTGCAATCTCTAGGATAAAATTATTTTTAAGCCTTTTTAAAACTCCTTCATTCTGATTTAAGCATTTAATCGAGTCAACTAGCATGCATTGCATTAGATATAAACTTAAAAAGTGTCTAAATCTTTAATTGCATTTACTTTAAGTTTCATTTTACCCAACATAAGTTAAGGGGCCAATTAGGATCTGCTTTAGATGTCATACCTATTTTCAAAAAACTTAACTTAATCAACATTCTTACCCACTCTTTCATAAATGATCGGACACATAGTTTTATAGCGCCTAGGTGGTTTAGCTGGCCCCCTAATCCAAGCTGGGATAAGTCCAAATTTTGTATTGTATTAGTTAGGTTTAGGTTACTGATTTTCAGTACATATTTTATATTTAGGTTTTGAGGCAGGCTCAGGCTATAAGACCTCAACCTCTAGGAATCTAATTTCTACCTTCTAATAAAATTGATGACTCAAACATAAATTTTTTTCAATCAAATTGAAGCCCAATACTAAGGATAGATCGGGGCACTTCTAAACTATTTTAGAATCTCAGGTGCCTCCTACCCTTCTTCCTTTGATTCCAGAAATAAGTGTTCAACCTATATCCAATCCCATTTGAAAATTATAACCCTTACATCCTTTGACATCAAGTCTTAAAATCTTAAATGAAATTTCTACTGCTATTTTAATTAAGAGTATTTGTAGAAAACTCCAATTTCCTACGATGTAATTAACTACGAGGGCTTGAGCTCGCAGAAGATTTAGAAACCCATATTAAATTTTCAAACTCAATTTTTTAAAAACTTTAATTAATTATCTTTGAGAAAATTTAAGTGAAATCAATGATCATTATTGTCATTTTCAAATGATCAATAATAATTAATATTTTCTTCCCTCACGAAGATATATTAATTATTATTATAACTTTAATTATGAAATTAATGATAATTTATCTAAATTGTCATAGTTAAATACCTGAGCGAATAATCATTTTGACCCTCTGGGTCATATGTAGGTCTTGCTATAATTTGACTATAATAATCAGGATAAAATTTTATTTCTATAAATTAAACCCATTAAGGAATGGTATGCCCATCTCCTGAGACGATATATCGTTCATAATGATGCATTCAATTTCAACATTAAAATTTAAGAAATTAAATCACCCAAAGATAATTAACATTTTCAAAACAACACTTTTTTAATCAAACAAACCTAAGTCAAAATCAAGCCTTAAATCCATCAGTTAATTATCTCCAGTGATAGTCAACTAACCACCTGTGTAGTCATTGATACTCTTCATTTATTATTAATGATTTGAACTTTGTAAACCGAAAATCCTCACAAATAATTATCAAATTCAAGACTAAATCCAATCTGGTGAATAAACCTATTGCAATATTAAAACTTCAAAATTCAGTGTTAGAACCTAACCCAAAAACACTTATTGTATAACCTATTTTTAGAGAAATTTCTATTGTTCTGAAACCTGACAAAATGACCTTAGATTCATGATTTATCACTTGCATATAGATTAGGCATGCCCCTAGGGTCAACCCCATCAATATGAAGGAATTTCATGATCCATAACCCCTAAAACTCAAAGCATTTTTTGTAGGCTATAAAACCATTAAATATTTATAGCATATGCCACTGAACATGACATCTTGTGATTTTGTCCTTAGAGGCTTTTCCAAATTTATTGATAATGTTCACCTTCATTTCCATGATATATTAAATCAATATTGAGCCTTGCTTAACTATGGTTGACTGCAAAACTCTAAAATCCTAAACTTTGAAAATTGAATTTTTTAGAATCCCAACATAGCTCAATTAAATTAGACTATGCAACATTCTATGAAAATTTTTAGAATATCATTCTATTTGATGCTAGTCCTAGTTAGCTTGCTGATCATGACTCAAATCATATACATAAGGAGAGTCTTATATTATCTTATGTTATCTTATATTATATATTGTATATAGTTTATATAATATGTTTTTTTAGGTTTAAGAAGTACATTAACTTTTCTAGTCAAAGTGGTGACATGGCATCATTTGTGGCATTTGAAGATGACAAGGCTATGATGGAATTTCAACTATGGAAGGTTCAAGAAGATGGAAGCTTCAAGAAAGCTGTAGAAGTCAAAGTTTTCTTTTATATTTCAATAATAGTTAATGTGTGTGTTCTTTCATATTCCAAGAATAGTTAATGTGAGTGTTCTTTCATATTCCAAGAGGAGTTAATGTAATAGATTTTCTAGAAACCTTGAAGTAGTGTTTGGGCGAGACTATAAAAGGAGCGGAAGAGAGGATGATGTAAGTGGGTGAAAACAAAAAATAAAATAAAAAGAGAGAGTTAGAAGGTGATGAGTCAGTAGGCAAATTAAGAATAAAGCACGACCAGAAGGATCGATATGTGAAGCATATTTGTCTCAAGAAATAACCCACTTCTTCTCTTACTACTTCGAGCCCCTTGTAAGGAGTACAAGAACAAAGATTGGTCATAATATGGAGTTCGATGTACATGAATAATCACAGGGTGCACTATCAATCTTTAGAAGTCATGGAAAGCCCAGTGGCAAATGCATTAAAAGATTTCTCAAAGATTTAGAAATCAGAACAGCTACTTTATATATGCTACTGAATTGTGAAGAAGTCCAACCAATCTTAGAGTAAGTTCTTCCAAAATGTGCAGGATGAGTAATATTTATTTAAAATACTAAAGTATTATTTGGATGATTTGTCACCAGGTATTTCGTAAGTAATTTGCCTCTAACAGATACTATGGATATTGAGCAAGTTGTTGCAAATGAATTCCCAACTTGGTTTAAATTTTATGTGAGCCCTTAAATTTTAAAATTTTTATTTGAATTACATCTTATTAAATACTAAATACATGTAAAAATTTTCTTAAGTACATAACACTGATAACAAGTGTTTCGATAAAGGTCTGCAAGCACTAGCATGGGGCCCAATACAAAAAGGGAAGACCTGGCCAATATATATATAGTGAATGGGTTTAGATTTCATTCCAAGTCATGGAGTGAAGGAAGAAAAACTAAAAATTGTGGAGTATGTGTTAGAGGGAATACTCATGAAGAAGATGAGTGCGATTATTATGGTATTCTGAATGAGGTTCTTGACCTGAAGTATCCAGGCGAAGATGAAAACTTTGTATGTTTGTTTAACTATCAATGGTATGATCCAGTATAGAATAGAGGCATAAGGGTTCATCTTACGTATGGTTTAGTAGAGGTAAAACATAGAAGAAGATACAGGAAGTTTGATCCATTTGTGTTAGTAAGTCAAGCTGTTCAAGTTTATTTTAGCAAATATCCCAATGGTCGTAGGGATAAACAAGATTGGCTAGCTGTCATTAAAATAAAAGCATGGGGGATAATTGATCAATAGTACATTGTAGCAACTGCACATCAAGAGAATGAGATGTCAAATTATAGGTCTGTTAAAATTGAGAAGATGCCAACTACATCCCATAATATTGAAATGCAGTTAGAAACTGTGAATAGTTCAACTAGCTCATCAAGTGAGAACGAGGATGAAATTGAAGATACCCTGGAGAGCAGTGAAAACATTTCAAATTCTAAGTAGTTTTTTCAAATCTATTTTGTATGTTAATTATCATTATGTATTCTATAATTCTTTCTGCTTGTTGTAATTTTTTTATTTACATTCTGTTTTTTTTTTACTTATTACAATGATTTACTAATTCCTTCTTTTAATGTAGATGACTTCAGGTGACGATCCTCCTCGTAGACCCTACACCTCAAAGTTTTCTCAAAAAAAGTTGAGTATTTGACCTAGCAGACTTAGACAGCCTGATGAAAGTGAGGGGCGGAGTTCAGTTCCACCAGTGATACCATCACCACCACCACCACCACCACTACCCAGAAGTCAGCAGCAGTCCCCCAGTGATCAGGGTCAGGGCTAGTTAGATCCACCTGTTGTTAGTGTACCACCACCCTTTCCTGGGTACTTCACTCCTGAGTCGACGAGTCCTTGATTTCCTTCTCCAAATCAGGAACATGCAGCTTCATTCTATCCATATTACATCCACCAGCATCACAAACTGGTCCATCCACCATACCTTACCCTCCTTACCCCCCGCCATATTATTACCCATATCCGATGCAACCAGAACACGGTGGACAATCTACACCAGTAGCAGTTGGTGCAGGGGATCCTGCAGCTATAGCTGATAAGAGTCTATACATTGAGCCTGAGGGTGATACGTAGATTCAGCTTATTTTATTTAGTTTATTATAATTTGTTATATTATATGTTATTAACAAAATAAATTAACCTGCAGCTTCAATCCTTCAAGGCCACCAACACACAAGATTTAGGACATCATAAAGAGCAAATATTTGATTTAATTTGTATTAATATTATTTGTTATGTCTATAATTTTTTTACAGAAAGATTTTAGGTGGTTTCCTGAGCATAACATGAGGATCAGAAATAATTTTGAGCGGAGAGTATCGACCCATCTTAGGGACATGTTCACGGACATTATAAAGTCTGGTCAACATCCATCATGGATTGGAGAGGATGTATGGGTAGATCTGAGTAGAGCTTGTGTGACCCCTAAGTTCATAAAAATAAGAGAGCAAAATAAGAAGAACAGAGTATCTGATTGCGAGGGTTTAGAAAGCTCCCTTCATACTGGTGGATCTGTTCCTCATAGGGAACATAGACGACGATTGGTAAAAGCTTTCAATTAGTTTAATAAAAATATGTATATCATTTTAACTCTATCCTCTATTTTCAAAAAGAGTTTCTTGGCCGGGAGCCGACCCCACTAAAGTTGCATACGAGGACTCACCAATATCAAGTTGACCATCAGTGGGTTGATGAAAAGGCCAAAAAAGCTCATGTGAGTATAATTTTTGGAGTTTGGGAATATAAATTTAATATAAAAATGTCATTTTAATATTAATTTATTTTATGGATTTATTCTCACAGGATGATTTTGTACGAGTTTGGGAAAGTCGTTAGTCTACCAGTGAGGGATCATCTTCAGGATCGACCTAGTATTCTAAGTATTATATATGGTCAGATGTTGTTGGAGGAAGGCAGAGAGGAAGGGTATATGGCCTAGGTTTGCAAGGCTATGCTTATGAGGGTAGTTCATCCACATAAACATTTTATGATCCTAGTGGAGTTGAAGAAACTGTTAGCCAGAGGGTTGCAGCCTTGACGAGAGAGATAGAAGAGATGAGAAAGGTACAAAATGAGATGCAGGAAGAGTTGCAAGCTTATAGAGATGAAAATCAAAAGAAGAAAGTAGACAAATGAAACACCAGGTAGCGAGGAGATGGAGGATGATTAGTTTTTTTATTTGTTTCATGAACATTTGGTTTAAACATCGAGTTTGATGAACTTGTTATGTGAAGGTTGACATCTTTAAACATTTCCTTTAATGAACATTTGGTTTAAACTTTATATGTTATGTTTATTATTGAAATTATTTTGTTTAAATGGCGTGTTGCCCATATCTGTGCATTGACTATAGTGGCGTGTTGCCCAATATATACTGCTATAAATGTTTGTTGTGCAGGTTTGTGGAAATCTGAGTAAATAGAGGAGGGGCTGTCAATTTTTTTTTCAAATGCTACAGGTTTTCGGTGGCTTTCCAACAGTCTGGCTGCTTGAAAGCTTTGATACCAAATGGGTTTCGGAGACTACAAGAAATATAAACTAGCCGCCCAAATTACCGACGACAACAGGTAGTTAAACCGTCCGGCGCCGTCGGTTTGGCTGCCAGACTATTCGTCACCTGACGGCTCACTATAACTGCCGAAACCATTATTAAACAGTCGGAACGGACCGACGGTCACCGATGGTTATACCACCGGAAACATCGATACCATACGGCTTAATATAGCACCAAAAATATAAATGAGCCGCCGGTAAAATTGCCGGTCATACCGGCGGGTTTCTTGGCCGGAAGGCCGCTGGTGAATTACTGGCGCTTACCGGAGCTAAAACTGCTGGAACATACCAACTGCCAGAACCTTTGGAAAGCTACCGGAATGTATAACCGCATGAAAATAGCCATCAAAAATCGTTTCCTACGCTCCTTATACCGCCGATTTAATTACTACCGGTAATGTTTATAACCGTCGGAAAAAAATATTGACCGTCGGTAATAGCCACCGATAATAGTTGACTTTCCTGTAGTGAGTAATTTTAAAAAGGCTTAAAAATAGGTTTTTTCCTAGAGATTGTATAGATTCCCCTTGATAGATCTACACCCTCATAGGCCAGGTGGTCTGTCAAAACCCGCACGCGGGGAGGTTCCTATCAAAGGAAAGAAGGTGCAATAAAATATGATGCAGACTCCTCGTGGTCCCAAGCTTACTTCTTAAAATGTTATAATTTCTATGTTATCTTAAACATTTTAATTTTTTTAATGTATAAAATGTTTTAGCGATCCATCACGAGTCTCTGATTGGGTTCCAGGCAAAATCAAAGATCTACATACAAAATTGCCAAAAAACTACAAAAAGTATATAATCCTATATCACAATGAACACATCAATTATTAATTAAATCAATTAAATTAATATTCAAATTAAAAGTCTATGTAGCAAATGTAACTTAATATTATAACCCAAGGTCTGTAGAAAGTAAAGCGGCCGGATACCACTGGCAATAGCTTGAATTCTACTCCTAAGACTCAACTGAATTTGAGAATGGGATTTTTATCGACCTTCACTTCTTCATCCTTCTATGAACTTCTTAGATCTATTGGGTCCGAATAACCAAATGAAAAGCAACTCCCCCTTGAAAGGGGTATTTTCTTTTCCCTTTGGATATTTCAAATTTATCCATATTTAGATCTCCAAATGGATAAGAACTCTCCCTTGTGGGATTTTCTTTCTTCTTTGGATTCTAAATTAGATTTTTATCTCATTTCAAATCACTTTGAATATAAAACTCTTTACTTAAATCAAATTACATTTGAAAATAAAAAATTATAAACTCAAATATCCTACAGGGTTATCCTAAACAGTTATAATTTGAAATCATATCTCAAAGAGTTATATATTGATATTAAAAGTACTCAAACCAATCAAATTTGGCCATGCTCTTTTAATTACAAAAGGAAGACTTAGTGCAGTAGTAGTACCTGTAGCAATTTAATATTTATGATTTTGCTCCCATTTATTTTAAATGCCCTGAGTGAGCATGGCCACTTGCATAAGATTAAATTAGCATAAATTGACCCTAATTTAGGGGTAAATCTAACACCCATCAATCAAATCACTGAGTGCAAAAATTAAATAATTAATCATATCAACATTAACAACTAGCATGCAGAGAAAACTTGAAAATTATGGCATATAGTAAAAAAGAAAACACCGACCTAGCCTAGATTTAGAAGTGATGCCCTAACAAATAATCTATGTGTGTGTAGTAAGCTATGTCGTTTGAATATATCTTACATTAGGTAATTAGTTCAAGTTGTCTAATGTTTGGGTTTATCGAAGGTTGAAGGGTAAATTTGGTTAAAGTTCAAATGTTAATGTGTTAAGGTTTATTTTAAAATATATTTTTATGGTTGATTTATTAAATGGATTTAATTAGTTAGAAATTAAAGAACTAATATAATTTAATTAATTGGATTAGTTGTTGATTTTAAATTTTAGATTAATTTAAATTTTCTATTATCCAGTTCGTTGAGGACCATGCCTTTTTAGGACACTTAGCCCCACATCCCGAGGTAGTCCATCCCAAAAACTTGGTTGATATTATTAAATTAAGAATTTTAATTTGATTATATTATTAATAATCAATTGATTTTATGGTTTTATACTCTATTAAATCTGTTCATGGTGTTGTGCCACTAATCTCGAGGAACCAGGCCATCTTAGGACACTTAGCCCTGCAGCCCGGAGTAGTCCATCCTAAAAACTTCATCTATGGCACCCCAAGAGGGGGGTGAATTGGGGTTCTTAAAATTTTATTAAAAGAAGGTAATTAAAATAAATTTTATGCTATTTTGAAAAGAGTAAGTAATAACACAATTTTTATGACAATGATTAAGAAAAGTAGATGCAAGAAATGAAAATAAGTGGCGTAATACTTTTATGTGGTTCAACCTAAATTCCAATCCGACTTACGTCTAAGCTAGCCAACTCTCGAGCTAGAATACACTAATCCGAGCTTTTCATCGCAAACCTTATGTCTTTTAACTAAAGAAGTTCTTTACAACCTAGGTACTCTTTTACACGGGCGAGTACAACCCAATCTAATTATAATTGAAACTTTATTAAGCCAATTGGCTTAGATAAAGAAAATGAAAAATACAATTTGATGTAAATAATACAAACTCAAATTATCTTACAATAAAATGACCACATTATTTGAGGTGATCTTACAAATTAATTTTAATCACCTCACTACTTGCAAATAGAATATTAAATTTGCTCACTTTAAGATAGATTAATATTTTGATAAAAATATGAATAATATTTTAAATAAAAACATTTTTCTTACTGATTTAAACTATAACTCTTCAAATCATATAGTACTTTTAAAAATGAATTTGATTTAAAATGTAAATCTATTCCACAAAGTAGAAAATAAAAATATTTGCTTTATTATCTTTATGGATTTAAAAGATTTAACATAGAAAACTTAATATAACTTTCTAAACTAGTATTTCACCAAATAATAAATATTTTCATGAAAAAATATATGGTGAAAAGCTATAATAACAGCAAGTAAAAATTTAGAAAAATAAAATAAACTCAAGAACTCCAAGAGATGTTATAGGATTTAGTGCATTGATGCTTTCCAACCAAGAATTTGATCTCGCAAATGAAAAGAGCTCTTAAAAAAAAAATCAAAGTTTCTTTTCTCAAGATTTAGCATGTAAGGAAGGGAAAAGGAATAGAGAAAATTCTAGAGTTTCTTTTTTTGAATAGCACTCATATGAAGAGGAAGAGAGGTATTTAAATGAAAAGGATAAGTAAAGCTAAATTTGAATAAAACTAATAATATAATAATAATTTATCAACTAATAATATTATATTTGATAAATAATTCTTTTATATTAAAGAAATATAAGTTTCAAATGGCTATAAAATGGCTAGTCACATGGACAAGTCGAAAAGTCTTCCTATACATCCAAAATAAGACAAAAAAGGCTACCAAACAAGTAATATTAAAATCGTTAATATTTAGAAATTCATTATAAATTCAATATTTCTTCAAATGGTTTTTATAACCTATCAATTTATATCTACAGAATCCAAGAAAACTAAAGAAATAAAAAATATATCATGTTTCTATTAAAATAATACCATATTCAGCGAAATAAAAATTTATATATATTAGTATATATTTAAAGATATATTAAATATTCATATAATAATATGATGTAATTTTGATAACATTAATTATACATTAGTAAATTTATAAGAAACAAGTTTAATTTAAAAAGAATGCGTAATAAATTTTTTCTATAAAAGCTTATTATATTTAATTTCCTTGGTTATCATCTTTCCATAATTGATAACAATGAAGCTTATAAAAATTTATTTAATAAAGGAATCTTATAGGATTCTAAATTATGCTTATTATCCTTAATTAATAACTTGTAAATTCTTTTAATAGATATTTAAATTATGAGCAAATCAAACCATGCAAGTAAATAATAATGGACCACTACCATACTCCTACGATAACATAAAAATCTTTAAGCTTTCCATCTTGATCCATCTTGAGTTCTTTTAGCTCAAATTTTGATTAAACTTGATTTATGCAATATAAATCTCATATAAGTAATTATCATGCACATCCATAAAATCATTACTCCTAAAATACTTGACACATAAATTAGAACATCTAAGCATATATTTGTTATCATCAAAATCTCTAGAATGGGTCATGATGTAGATAATATCAACAATCTCTCCTTTTTTTATGATGACAAACATATGTTGGGTATAGTTAAAATAAAGGTGCAAATTTACCTTTTATCATAATTTTTAAGCATTAAAAAAATATATATATTAATTGAGAATGCTAATTCATTAAAAAAAATTTCCCCCTAAATATATGAATGAAAAAAGAATTATGACCAACATATTCTTCTCCCCCTTTGACAATATCAAAAAGAATAACAAAAAAATAAGAAATTTAAATGTTAGGGTCTAAACTTTCCAAGCATACGTCTTAACATACAAAATCTCTCTTTAGCCAAAGGTTTTGTAAAAATATCAGCTATTTGAGAATCAATGTTTACAAAATCTATATTCAGATCGTAAATACTTGACAGTTTTACATCCTTTGAAAATTAATTCAATTTTTGGGGTTAGAGACCTCAAATTGAGCTAAAATTTGGATGGAAGACCCTAAGGGCATGTTTAATTAATATGCAATTGATAGATCATGATTTGGGGATCATTTAACTAGGGTTTGAAATGTTTAAAAATTCACTAGAAAGGCTTTCTAGATAGGACCTTTGAAACTTGGATTTTGATTTAGAAATCTAGATTCGATCTGGATTGATTTAAGATCTAAAGAGATCCTAGGGTCTAGAATGATCTAGGGTCTAGATAGATCCTAGGGTCTGAATTGACCCTAGTGACCTCATACAAAAATGAGGTCAATAAATGGACCCCCAATATGTGTAATAGAATAAAGTTCTATTACACATATTGGTGTTGACCGAATTGAAGGGTCAAGTCTTAGAGGAAAAGAATATCTGGGTGATCATATAGGAAGGTAGAAAGAATATCCTAGGGTCTAGATTGATTCTAAAGGAAAGTAGAAAGCTATTCTTAAAGAATCAGAGTTTGAATTGATGCTAGGGTAGTGCCGTGAAGGGTGTACGCTACCACTAGTGGATCTATTCCTAAGGAAAAGAGAAACCTAACCTTAGAGGAAAAGAATATCTGGGTGATCGTATAGGAAGGAAGAACTCCTGACTATGGAGGACTGAGTTTGAATTTTGATACTATGGTAGTGTCGAGAGGGGCGTACTCTACCACTAGTAGATCTAATCCTAAGGAAGGGAAGAACCTAACTTGAAGGAGAAGAAGCTTAAATGATCGTATAGGAAGGTAGAACTCCTAATTTCAGAGGATCGAGTCTGGGTTTTGATTATAAGGGAAGGGAAGACCTAACCCTAGAGGATTGAGTTTTGAATAGATACTAGGGTAGTGCCACTAAGGGCATACTCTACCACTAGTTGATCTAATCATAAAGAAATAACCTAACCTTAAGGAAAAGAAGCTTAATTTTGGAATTTAAAATTGACATTAACACTAGGATGGTGCCATAGAGGGCATTCTCAACCTCTAGGATGTCTAAACCTAAGGAAGGAAAAGACCTATCCTAAAGGAAAAGAGGATTGAACTCTTGAGTTTGAAGTTTGAAGCTAGGATGGTGCCATAAAAGGCATTCTCCACCACTAGCAGATTTAATCCTAAGGGAATGAAGAGCCTAACCTTAAGGGAAAGAAGGTTTTATTTTGGAGTTTAAAATTAAAATTAGGATGGTTCCACAAAGGGGCATTCTCAACCACTAATAGATCTAATCCTAAGGAAGAAAGGGACCTAACCTTAAGGAAAAGAAGATTAAATGATCATATAGGAAGGAAGAACTCCTAACTATAGAGCATCAAATTTGAAATGACGACAGGGTAGTGCCACGAGGGGCATACTCTACCACTAGTAGATCTAATCCTAAGGAAGGAAAGTAAGCACAATGAGTCACATCTGTCCTTAAGGAAAAGAAAACTTGAGCACCCTATGGAAAGGAAGCATTGCTTCCCACAGAGGATTGGATCTAGATTTTGAATTTAGGTTGGTGCCACATAGGGCATGCTCCATCACTAAAGAATGATCTCATGGAGAGAAAACTTGCTCTACATAAAAGGTCAAATCTCGAATTTAAAACTAGGATGGTGCCACAAAGGGAGTGCTACATCTCTAGAGGATTTAATCCTATAATGACTCACATCTAACCTTAAGGGAAAAAATTGGAAGATATTCTAGGAAGGAAGCATTGCTTCCTATAGGGGATCGAGTTTAAATTTTGATACTAGGATGGTGCCACAAAGGGTGTTATTCAGCACTAGTGGATGATCTTGTGGAGAGGAAACTTTCTCTACATAGAGGATTAAATTTTAATTTTAAAACAAGGAGGGTGCCACAATGGGCATGCTCTATCATTAGTGGATGATCTTGTGGGGAGGATACCTACTCCATACAGATGATCGAATTTGATTTTAAAACTATAATGGTGTCATAGAGGGCATGATCCATTACTAGTGGATGATCATGTGGGGAGGAAACTTGCTTCACAAAGATGATAAAATCTAGATTTTAAAACTAGGATGGTGCCATAACATGTGAGCTCTATCACTAGTGGATGATCATGTGGGGAGGAAACTTTCTACACATAGAGGATCAAATCAAGATTTTAAAATGAAGATGGTGCCATAAAGAGCATACTCCATTACTAGTGGTTGATCATGTGGGGAGGAAACTTGCTCTACGTAGAGGATTGAATCTAGATTTTGAAACTAGGATGGTGCCATAGAGGGCATACTCCATCATTAGTGGATGATCGTGTGGGGAGGAAACTTGCTCCACATAGATGATCAAATTTAATTTTGAAATTAGGATGGTGCCACAAAGGGCGTACTCTATCACTAATGGATGATCATGTGGGGAGGAAACTTGCTCCACACAAAGGATCGAATTTGATTTTGAAACTAGGATGGTTCCATAGAGGGCATACTCAATCATTAGTGGATGATCATGAAGGGTGGAAACTTGCTCCATACAGAGGATCAAATTTAAATTTTAAAACTAGGATGGTGCCACAACGGGCATGCTCCATCACTAATGGATGATCATGTGGGGAGGAAACTTGCTCCACATAGAGGATCGAATCTAGATTTTGAAAGTAGGATGGTGCCATATAGAACATACTCCATCACTAATAGATGATTATTTGGGGAGGAAACTTACTCCACATAAAGGATTGAATATAGATTTTGAAACTATGATGATGCCACATAGGGCATACTCCATCACTAGTGGATGATCATATGGTGAGAAACTTACTCCACATAGAGGATCAAATTTGATTTTGAAACTAAGATGGTGCCATAGAGGGCATACTCCATCACCAGTGGATAATCATGTAGGAAAGAAACTTGCTCAATAGAGATGATCAAATTTTATTTTGAAACTAGAATGGTGCCATAGAGGGCACACTCCATCACTAGTGGATGATCATGTGGGGAGGAAACTTTCTCCACACAAAGGATCGAATCTAGATTTTGAAACTTGAAACTAAAATGGTGCTATAGAGGGCATGCCCCATCACTAGTGGGTCTAATCCTAAGGAAAGGAAGCACGGGGACTCATACTTATCCTTAAATATTAGAAGGTGACTAACTAGGATGGGGCCCAGCAGGCTTAAATCCATCACTAGTTAGTTTAGATACTAGAAGGTAGAAAGCACTAGGACTCACACCTACTCCTAAAAGATCAAATTTATTTTGGGTTTTCAATGTCTAACCTAGCTAGAAAGCACAGGTACTCATATCTAACCAGGGGGACTTGCCAAGGACACAATCTACCTAAACCTTTAAAGATTTTGAAAAAACTTATCTAACCCAAATTTGATTTTTAATGCTAGGATGGTGCTAGGAGGGGCTTGCTCCACCACTAGTAGATCTAATATTAAGGAAAGAAAGCATAGAGACTCACACCTATCCTTATAAGAGTAGAGAATTTTGATTTTATCTTTGAATTGGATATGAATTTTGAATTCTAGATTTCAATTGAATTTGATTTGATTTGAGATTGAATGAAATTTTGATTTCAGTTAGAGATATGAATTTAGAAGATTTTGAATTTGAATTTGGTGAATTTTGAATTTAAAATTTTTTTAATTTAAAGAGTATTTTATTGATGTTGAATTTGATACTCACCTAGCATGGTACTTTCTGAAGAGCCGCCCCAAAGTTTAAAAATATCGGGTGGCATCCTTCAGGGTTTATCAATTAATATTTGAACCAATCTCAAAGATCATCTCTATATTAAGAGATCATTCTTATATTGGTTCAAACATCCCCACTTATCTCTCACTAGGCTAAGATAGGAATACGAAGAACTAGGACTAAGCCTCCTACTTGGAAAGTTCTAAGCCTCACTATCTTATCACAAGCTTAAACTATTCAGGCTTTATACGACTATAAGTTTTGTTGATCCTTGGATATGATGATCTGTAAGGCCTCAAGCTCCTCCAATTAGAGTTGGGTACTCTACTCAGTTGTGATTTGAATTTGATCGGGAATTCCCAGCAAAGTAAAATACTCATCAAGCGGGATTAATTTTGGACACAGCGTTGAGTATAATTTTATAAAGCAGGCCTTGAACGAAATGATGTCTACATGTAAAGACTCACACACATTCTTCAAGGATGTGATTTGAATTTTTATCAGGAGTAGAGGATTCATTCATTTCATTAGAAATTTTCCTCTGGCCATTTGGACCCTATCAGAATGACAAACGGGAACAAATTTATAAGTAGTGTGAGAAGTGGATTGACTCTAGGTAACCTAAAGAGGCTTAAGGACTTAGGTTTTATTAACCCAGACCAAGTTTCATAGAAACTAAATTGGGGTTTCCCTTATATGAATTTTAATTAAAATCAATTTCAAAAAGGTTTAAGTTGGATAGAGAAATTGATCTTTTCAATTCTCTTACATAAAAAAATTTTATTTGATAGATCATCAATGCATTATAAAATATTTGAATTCAAGATTTTTCAAAGTCAAGTAATTAAAGTTGATTGAGTTTTCTTTTGAAATTTAAGGATTTAAGAAGAAGGAAGCCTCTTTCTTATTTCTGGTGGCGCACACTACGCATCTTTTAATTTTTAGAGCGCTTTACTTATCTTTTAATTTGTTTTAATTTCTAGATAAGAGGGTTCATTTTCTTTAAAACCTTAAAGTAATTGCTCTTTCAAATGCTTAGATTATCTCTTAAGTGTAAGGGAAGAGAAGTCCTTCTCTTATGCCAGGAAGTATAATCTTTAAGGCAAATCCAATCTTTTGATAGAAATATGAACTTAACTAGGAAATGAAAGTTTGAATAAGTTATTAGACCTATTGCTTACATCCCTAGGCTAACCAAGAGGGGAAGGGGGGGGGGTGAATTGGTCCTTTTAAAAATTTCTCTTGGAATTTTGGAAAACTTATATTTAAAAACTCATGCAGATCGTACAGTACGATTTACCTTCGTACAGTACGAACAGAGTGAATTTTTAAAACTTTTTCAATCTTAGAAATTCATCCACAAAAAAATAAAATGCATAAAAATAATAGTGCAGAAAAATAAAAAGTAAGAACAGAAAATACCATAATTTATAGTGTTACGGTCAAACACGATCTACATCTACTCCCTAGAGACTCCTTCTCTAGGTATTGCACTAAACTCAAGTGACTCTCCTTTTTCCCCCATAGCAAGGCGGAGAAGCCTTTACAAACTCTCTTTCACTAACCCGGTGCGGCAGAGAACCGTCGTCCTTTTTCACTCTCCAAGTGACGATAGAGAACCGATCGTCCTTTTTCACCCTCCTGGTGATGGCAGAGAACCAGTCATCCTTTCTCACCCACCTGGTGATGGTAGAGAACCAGACCTTTTTCAAAGATCTTCTCTCAAGAGTCTTCAAAGAGATAGAGAAGTGACTTGAAGCATAAAATAATGAAATCCTTACTCTTGGATAAACCTTGTGAATCCCCTCACAATTTTTATTCCAAGGATCTCACTCAACTCACACCCAAACACTCTCCCTTCCTCTCTCAAGAAGAAATTTGTAGAAGCATCTCCATACAAGTCAGTTTAAAAGTCCTTAAATACTAAGGACAAGAAAAACCGTCCAAAAACTAAAATTTTCAAGTTTCACGCGTCCCGATCGGCCCGTATAATCGATCTTTGTACTATTTGAATAGTTCAAATCATTGAACGATTCATCCCCTACGATCCCATATGAATCAAAGTTAGGTCCGTTCGTACCTCAAATCCTGATGTATGAATTATATTTCATACTGTACGAATAGTTAAAAAAACTAAATAATTCGTCCTGTACGAACCTATATGAACCCAATTTAGAGCCTTTTGTACCACAAAATATCATGTACGAAGTCAATTTTGTACTGTATGAATAGTTCAAAAACTGAACAATTCATCCCGTACGAACCAGTACGAACCTAAAACAGAGCTGTTCATACCGCAAAATCTTCTGTATGAATTATATTTCGTACTATATGAATAGTTCAAAAATGAATAATTCGTCCCGTACAAACCAGTATGAATCAAAAATAAAGCCGTTCGTACCACAAAATCTTCTGTACGAATTATACTTCATACTGTATGAATAGTTTAAAAAATGAATGATTCACCCCGTACGAACCAGTACGAACCAAAAATAGAGCCGTTTGTACAACAAAATCTTCTGTACGAACCATATGTCGTACTGTACGAACTGAACTTAGAAAAATTTTTAAAGCCAGATAGGTTCGTTGTGGAGGACATATATACAGATAGACCCGTATAATTATATATCGTACAGTACGATCAGTTTAAAAAATTAAGTTTTTCACTCCCCCATTGTGTGTGTGTGTGTGCACAGTTATCCAACTTACAATTACACTCTCTCAGACTCAAGAAAATAAAAAATATAGACTTCACTTATAATAAATATTTACACATGAACTTAAAGTCTTTAGAAATCTGGAGTGCGAATATCCTGAAAGAACATGTTAATGCACATAAAAAAACTCCAATATATGTTAGGAGAAGAATAAAATAAATAAAAGGTTTTTGTAATCATCAAAAATAATTTGTATCAGAATTTTCTTGAACGAACGGATTTACAAAAATCATAACAATCTCCCCCTTTTTGATGATGGCAAAACATTTATTTGTTTGATTTAAGTTCACATATCTCCTAAACTTTCACTAAATGTACACTCCCCCTAAATAAATGATCTCCTACACTCCCCCTAAAGCCTAAGATCCCCCTAAAGAAATGACATATCCTAAAGAAGGGATAAAAGGAGATTAGATGATCTAATATACTGAATAAGCGAAGGGAAGGATAAGAAACCAAAAAAAAAAAAAAACAAGACATGAAACACAAGCACTACACATAAGCACATACAAGACAAACACATACACAAGAAACTAAAAAAAAATTAAATCAAATGCAACAAGTCAAATAAAATCAATCAAACAAAGTCAAACAATAAAACTCTCCCCCTTTTGACAACAACAAAAAGGGACACTCAAATTAGTTGAGAAGTGGAATAATGTTAAATGAAGTTTAACTATAATATTCAAATCAAATGCAAAAAGTAAAAACTCAAAAAGGTCTAGATTGCATATTATAATAAGGAGAAGAAAAGTTGATCTAAAGTAGAAATGTATTAGACAGATTAGTAGCCTCAACTTTTACACAAAAGATGAAATAACATTACTAAATTTCTAAGTCAAAAGTGACAATCATTGATTAGTGAACTTGGAGAAAATGCTAAAGGAAAAAATAATTGGCGACATAGTGCATCTTTTCAAAGTGTGGGCTAATTTTGTGCCTCTTTCTAGGTTTAACGACATTGCGCATCTTTTATTGTATGGCACACTTTGTACCTTCTTCTAGATTTGGTGACATTACGCATCTTTTCAAGTAGGGCACATTTTGTGCATCTTTTCAAGCTTTTCTTGTTTTATTTTCATTTAAAAGGATTCTTTCCAACAACACTATCTTTGGGTTACAACTATAATAATCAACACTTTGATATAGAATATGAGAGTAATATTAAGACATCAAATATACAATAATCTTAGCTAAGTAATATATGTCTAAAATAAGATAAAGTAAGATCTTCTAATCTACACCAAATCATAATGAAATCTAAATATTTTGAGAATTTAAAGTTATGCACCAAATTTTCTATTGTAATATAAACTCAATTAACATTTTAGAAATTTAATCAACTATAATTGAGTGTTTTAGAATTAGTAAATTCAATCATACTCATTATCACAGAATAATATGCACATAAATATTAAACTTTTTCATTCATGATATCAATTAAAATATCTAATCATAGCAAGCTTTCACATTAAATCCACAATCACATAAGATTTCACTTGCTACTTCCCATACGATAATCAAAGAAAATACAAACAACCACAAGCACAAACAACTAACAGGCCAACAACTTAGAAGAATAACAAAAACAATCACATCCAAAGCCAAGCCAAGCCAACACACATCCTGCTAGTAATCTGATGGACCCTGATCTGGAGGAGGTGGTGGAGCGCCGAATAGAGAAAAATAGCTATTAAGCGTTGCAATATTTGTATTAACAGACTCAAATTGGTCCCTTATCCACCCCTATCTTCTTTGTACTGATCATCCTGCTGCTTCAAGTGCGCCTCCATATGATCAAATCTTTGATCCATCCTATTAAATCGCTGGACCATATCCTGGTAGAAGTCTTGGTTAGGTCCAGGTGTAGGAGCAGGAGCAGGAGCAGGTTCATCATCAAAACTAATTACATTTTCATCTCTCCCAAAAAGTGCTTTAAAAGAGGAATCAGTGAAATAGAGTGGGAGTTCTGAGGGTCTGTCAGGATGGATTATGTTGTACTTCTTCTCAAGGATAAAATAGATTATATGACCAAGAGCAATATTCTTCTTCCTCTTTACACTGGGACGGCCAATATCAGTAAGGTAAAAGATGTAGTCCAAAAGTAGTTGGGCTTCATCAATAGGTTGACCAGACATGATCAAGTAAGTGACACAAGAGAGAAGAGGGGTCATGTTTACTCTATCTCCGGCCTTAGGAATGATGGAGCATCTAAAAATATATTGAATTATTCGGGAATTTTGGTTTAAGGTGTCGACCCGAGGAATATGAGTCGGTTCTCTTACACCTCTAATGACCTGATTGACTTCAGACTAGTCATAGTCAAATCGAGCAGTTAAAGTATTTGCCCGTATGCCCATAGTTCTTAGATGAAAATATGCTCTTAAATCCTCCTTGGTAATTTCTACTCTTTCTTTCAAGACATAAGATGAGACCCTAGTGTGATCCTGACTAAAAGTCATGTTGCCTAGAAATATATGAAAAAGGTCTTTATTGTATGAGTTGATCAGAGTGAGAAGGAAAGAAAACTGAGTAGATTGAATAGAGGCATTACTACAAAGTGAAGGTTTTCCTATAGTAGAATGAGGGAAGGAGTGATTTTTGATGCGGCATACCTATAGTATACCTCTTCATTTTATCCACTCAAAAAATTATCATCACAGTCCCTCCTAGAAGAAGTCCCTCTGGATTGACACACTCTTTTTCCACTTCCTGACATCTCTATTCTATGCTCTAAAGGGTTTGAAGTGAAGGTGAAATGAAAGAAAATGACCCTCCTTTTTATAGAAAATCAATTCAATCATATTATACGAAACCATTACGTACAAGATGAAATTTATTTCATCCGGGACGATTCAAATTTCATCCGGGATGAACGAAAGCAGTCAAAATGAAATAATTTTCCATAAACTGCTTGTCCCGAGGCGTCCTTTCATACAGGCTTATTGACTTCCTGATCGTACAGATGATGATGTGTTTGTCTGGGACGATCAGGATATTGAAAGATCATTTAGTGACGGTTAAGTTCATCCTTATCCAAATTGACACATGGATCGTATAGACAAAAATGTATTCGTCTGGGATGACCAACACTAATAACTGATACTAATCATGAAATATCCCCATTCGTATAGACGACAACCCCTACAATCATACAGTACGATGACGTCATCGTACGGTATGAATAGACATTAAAAAGTTATGTTTCGTCACTTCACTTCTACAAGTTTTCAGCACTCAATTAAATATAAACATAAGACAAAGTGTATATATATTATTTTTTAAAAAAAAATTTAAAGAAGACATACAAAATAACACACAAAAACATAATAGACTAGAAACAAACTAATGAACACTTACAAAAAAAAAAATTGCAGAAATTTTTATCATGTATTAAGATCAATTACACCTAGCCTTGTCCTTAAAATGCTAAAAGTGTCAAAAGCTAAGGGTTTTATGAAAATATCTGCAAGTTGATCTTTAGTAGCGACATGATGTAGTTAAATTTCCCCTTTCGCTATATGATCTCGTATGAAATGATGCCTTATATCAATGTGCTTTGTTCTAGAATGTTGAATAGGATTTTTAGAAATGCAAATAGCATTGGTGTTATCACAAAAAATTGGATTGGTACTAATAGAAAATCCTAAGTCAACCATTTGCTATTTCAACCAAAGCACATGTGCAACACAACTCCCTAAGGCAATATATTTTGCTTTAGCTATAGAAAGTGCTACTGAATTTTATTTCCTACTGGACCAAGATACTAAAAAATTTCTAAGGAATTGATAAGTCTCAGAAGTACTCTTCCTATCAACCCTATAGCCTGCAAAATCAGAATCTGAGTATCCAACAATTTCAAAAGAAGAACTATTCTTATGATACTAAATACCTAAATTTTGAGTTCCCAGAAGATATCTTAAAATTCTTTTCACTACTATCAAATGTCATTACTTTGGATCAGCTTGAAATATAGCACATAAGAAAACACTAAACATGATGTCAGATATGCTAGCAGTCAAGTAAGGCAATTATCCAATTATTCCTGTAAACTTCTTTTGATCAACAGATTTTCCCTTAGGATCCTTATCTAATAATATTAGGGAACTCATGGGTGTAGTTACTTGTTTAGCATTATTCATTTCATACTTTTTTAGGATATCCTTAACATACTTAGATTGACCAAGAAAAGTTCCTTCCTCATTTTGCTTTATGCTAAAACTAAGAAAATAACTCAAGTCACCCATTAAACTCATCTCAAATTTACTACTCATTATTTTTGAAAATTCATCACAAAGTCTTTTATCAGTTGATCCAAAAATAATGTCATCAACATATATATAAACAATGAGTATTTCATTTCCAACTCTTTTCAAAAAAAGAGTGGTGTCTACACTTTCTTTGACAAATAATTCTTTTAATAGGAAAGTGCTTAATCTCTCATACCATGCTTGAGGTGCCTGTTTTAGTCCATACAATGCCTTTTTCAATTTAAAAATATGATTAGGGAATTTAGAATTTTTAAAACCTGGAGGTCGCTCAACATAAACATCCTCTTCTATCACCCCATTTAGAAAGGCACTTTTAACATCTATTTGGTACAATTTAAAATATTTAAAACAGGAAAAAGCTAACAAACTATAATTGCTTCAAGTCTTGCTACAGGGGCAAATATCTCCTCAAAATTAATTCCTTCTATTTGATTATACCCCTTAGCTACCAATCTAGCCTTATTCCTTATCACAACTCCTGAATCTCTCATTTTATTTTTGAACACCCACTTAGTCCCAACTACACTTTGATCTTTTGGCCTTTTAATTAACTCCCAAACATCATTTCTTTTAAATTGATTCAATTCTTCTTGCACGGCCAAAATCCAAAATTCATTCTTAAGTGCTTGATCAATATTGGTGGGTTTAATCATTGAAATAAATTTTGAATGATTTACTTCTTTCCTCAAACCATGCCCAGTCCTAACTCCTTCACTTGGGTCTCCTAAAATCAACACTTTAGGATGACTCTTGAGATAATTCAAATCTCTAGGCAAAGGGTTTACTTCTTCCTTTTCAACCCTTTCTTCAACTTTTTGATTTTGAAGTTTTTGGGTTATTTCAACAATTTCATCTTCCTCCAACCTAGACCCCTCACTATTATCAGATTCATAAAAAACAACATGAGTGGTCTTCTCAACTACCAAAGTCCTTCTATTAAAAACTCTATAGAATTTTCCAATACTTGAATATCCTAGAAAAAATCTTTTATCCGATTTTGGATCAAATTTTCCTAAGATAGTTTTTCCATTGTTGTGTATGAACACCTTACATCCAAAAATATGTAGGTGTGAGAGGTTGGGAATCCTACCTTTAACAAGTTCATAGGTTGTCTTATTTAATTTTGATCTAATGTTCACCCTATTCAACACATGACATGCGGTGCTAACTGCTTCAGCCAAAAAGTATCTTGGAAGTGAATATTATGCCAACATGGCTCTAACAGTTTCAACCAATATCCTGTTCTTTCTCTCAACTACTCCATTCTGTTGAGGTGTCCTAGAAGCTGAGAAGGTATGGTCTATCCCATGAGATTTGCAAAAATCATCAAACAACTCATTTTCAAATTCTCTCCCATGATCACTTTGGATTATAATTGAAAGTTTGATAGGGATGTTAAGCCCTAGTGAACTAGTCCCGAGGCTAACCAAGAGGGGGGGTGAATTGGTTATTTAAAAATTTCACGACAACAATAAAAATCTTTTCGATACTTAGCTGTGGAAACAAGTAAACAAGAATAAAAAGATCAATCATAGATATTCACCTAAGCAGTTTATATCAGAAAAGTAAAGTGCAAAACAGAATCAGAAAAGCAAACCAGATTTTATAGTGGTTCGGTCAACTTGACCTACGTCCACTCCGTGGAGCCTCCCCTCTGGGTATTGCACTAAACAAAAAGTGACTCTCCTTTTGCTCCCACAGCAAGGCGGAGAAGCCTGTACAAGAACCTCCTTTCCACCACCCGGTGAGGCAGAGAACCTGACCTCCTTTTGCTTCCTCCTGGAGCGGGCAGAGAACCCAGACTCCTTTAGCTTCCACCTAAAGCGGGCAGAGAACCTGGATCTTTTTGCGACGATCCTTCCAAGACAAACACCAACTAGATGAAAGACGATGAGCGGAGAAGACGACTCTGATCCGTGCTTGGAGCAACCTTAGTGAATCCCTCACTAACTCCCCCTCACAAGATCCTCTCTCTCTCTCCCAAACTCTCTCTCTCTCTAGGGTTTCTCTAGACAGGAAAGTGGCAAAAGATCTTTTCTAAATAAAGAAAAAGATCTTTTATATGAGGGCTCAAAAATAACCCTAAATCTCAATTTGTCAGCCAAGATCATCCAGGATGATCTATCGATCGTCCTGTACTATCAGTTCAAAATCAGCTGCATCAGCCTGCACGATCTGGCTCTTCTGGATGATCAGTTCAAAAAATTGTTCATATCGTCCCATACGATCCTGAGATCATCCGGGACGATTAGTGTAAATTGAGTAATTTCATCCAGAGGACAGTTCGGGTCATCCAGAGAAACTTGTGCTGGATGACTCAAAAATGACTTGATCATCCAGGATGATAGGTATATCGTCCTATACGATTAGTTCAAAAAGTGCCAAAATCATCCTGAACACAGTTAGGGTCGTATAGGTGAAATGCACTAGACGATCATGATCATCCGGGACGATCCTGCGATCGTCCAGGATGATATGATCATATCAATCAAGTATTAATTGCTTTCCTTAATTACCAAACTAATTTAGGCATGATTGTACTGGATCGTCCAGGACGATACACGTATCGTCTGAGACGATCAGACCAAGTATCTAAAAATAAGAATATGCCTAACTTGATCTGGCGGCTGAGAATTTCTGATTTGAGCCTATCGTCCCGTACGATCCAATGATCGTCCCGGATGATCCTCTTAATCATAAAAAGTTAACTTAGTTGCCCTAATTAGGGTTTCTATTTTTACTAGATCGTCTAGGATGATGTGAATATCGTCCAGGACGATCTTAACAAAAAATGAACATAAACTCTAATTCACTCAAGCTCTCCCCCTGAGTGTGTGTGTGCAAGGTTACTTAGCTAAAGGATCAGTTACATTATAATTGTCTCAAGAAAAAGGAAAATATTACATTGGACACACTTGGACCCGATCTTGAGTTAGCTTGAGTTGCTTGTGATCATTTGTGCCTGAAACGAGTAAGCCAAGCAAAACACAATAGACACCTGTTTGTCATCATCAAAACCAGATTTACAACAATCTCCCCCTTTTTATAATGGCAAACATTTGTACAATAGTTTAAAAATTAAAATAACTAGGAGATTTAAAACCAAATATTTTTTTTTAAATTTTCATTTAACAACTAAAGCAATAATGGAAACATAACACATAACAAAAAACTAAAATGACTACAACTGACTCCCCCTTTTGACATCACAAAAAGGAGGAGGGAGAACAAAAACACCAGAACAAAGTAATACAAAATAAAGCAGTGCAAACAAAACATAAAAATAGCAGCTACACAACATAAAACTAAAACTTAGGCGGATCCTGATCGGAAGAAGGAGGTGGCGGTGGTGGGTTGAAGTAATGGTGAATGGCCTGAAAGTGAGCTCCAATCCAGGAGATGTCCTGGTCATGCTGTGGTTGCTGCTGTGCAGCATAGTTAGTGAAGCGCTGGATGTCCTCGGCATGCTGCTGCTCCTAGGTAGCCACATAGGAGTCAAATCTGGCATCCCACTGATCGAAGCGCTGCACCAGGTGGTCAAAGGGAGAGGCAATGTGAAGGTGAGTAGGTGCATCTGGTGCAGCAAGAACTGGAATGGCCTCTTCCTCCTCTTCCTAAATGGGCTCCGGATGTAGTCGTGTGCTGTGTAGGACATGGAAGGAATTGTTGGTGAAGAAGGAAGGAGGAACATTTGGAGCTGCGGGATATTGCAGGTCATATTTAGTTTCTAGGGCATAGGCAATGATATGTCCTAAGGCTAGATTGGGACAACGATGATGACCTGGATCCTGAATAGTGGTGAGGTGCTTGAGGTACCGAATAATAAGGTCAGTGGCATTAACTTCCCTATGGGCCAGAATGTAGTATGTGGTCAAGGACAGTAGTGGGGTGATGTGAATTTGATCCCCCGCCTTTGGAATGACAGAGGAATGAAGGACATGCTGAATGGTCCGGGCGTCCTTAAGAAGTGTAGTGCAAGCATTGTCATGGTAAGGGGTATTTGTATTGCGAAGAAAATGATTGGTGACACTACAATCATAATCAGGGTCAGTGATAAGGGTGTGGAGTTTGTCGTCAGTGACAGAAAGTTCAAGAATGTTATGAAAGTCCTGGTAAGTGAGTTCGATGGGGCGCTAATTTACATAAGAGCGGAGGGTGGAATAATCAGCCGAAATTTGCAAATTTGCAAAGAAAATGCGAAGAAGTTCCATGCTAAAGGGAAAGGCGAGAGTCATGATGAAAGTGAGGGAGGTGTGTGCGAAGAGGTCAAGGACAAGATAAGTAAGAGTGCGGGGATTTACTATTTTTGACGGTGTGATCCCCACTTCACAATAGCGCTCATAGGCAGGCTGATCGGCTGTATTAGGGAAGCGAGGATCAACAGGCCACCGGGAGGAACTCGCTCCCTTTTGCCGCGAACGTTTGCCACCAGCCATTAGGAATCCAAAGTGAAGGGAAGTAGAGGGATATTGGAAGAAAGAGTGTGGAAGATCCTTAAAAAAATGGCTGTTTAAATAGAATTTGGCCTTATCATCCCGTACGATCGCGACATCGTCTAAGACGATAGGTGCAATTATTACGGCCTGGATAATTGGTCAAAAAAGCGGTATGATCATCCAAGATGATTAGAAACAGGCGATCATCCTGAGGAGTCAGGCTGGACTATCGTTGACGAAAAGGTATCGTCCAGGACGATTAGGTCGATCGTCCCGGACGATGTACAATAAGTGTGTCAGACAGGCTGAATTCCAATCGTCCAGCGGCTGACACGTGGATCGTCTAGGACGATGAGGTGGATCATCCAGGATGATGGACAATAATTGGTGCAAAGTCAGCCATTTGATCAGATCAGGAAGATATGGATCATATCGTCCAGGACGATGTAAGGATCGTCCAAGACGATCACCAATAATTGGAGTTTTTCAGCAGCAGGAGCAGTGTGGGGATGATTTTGAATGAATCATCCAGGACGATGTTGGGACCGTCCAGGATGAAAAGGATCATCCAGGACGATCGGGATATCGTCCAGGATGATGTGAAGAAAATAGAAAATGATGGAGGATGGAGGTGATAGATAAGGATCCCAAAAAAATACAATCATGAAATTTAAACAAAACAAAAACGAATAAAACTCACAATAAAAACACATAAAAGCATCGTGATTTTTTTTTTAATCAAGATGCTCGAGTAAATCAGAATTTTTCTTTGATTTTAGATCTAAAAACCAATAAGAAGATGATTGACAGCGCTGAAATCCAGAAAAAGTTAGAAAAATTGACTTTCATAACTCCCACCTCGGGCACCTTATCGATGCAAATCTCTTTCAAACCAAACATCCAATTTAGAAGAAAAGAAATTAGATTCGAAAAGATATCCTTTCAAGCATCGTTTGAGAAAAATATCTGATATAATAGTGTTACAAAGTAAAAAATCAGAAATCAAGATTTTCAAAAATAAGCTTTTGAACGTATTAAGTGGCACACGGATTTTTCTAAGACCTTTAACGATCTGAAAGGAAAGAAAGCTTGGTTGGGCTCATTTTATGCCTCTTTTTCAATTTATTTGGCGCTTTGTGTATCTTTTCATTTTTGATACACTTTGTGTATCTTTTAGTTGGCAACATTTCGCATCTTTTCAGCTTTGGGCTCATTTTATGCCTCTTTTTCAATTGATTTGGCGCACTGCGCATCTTTTATAAGCTTTCTTCTTTTTATACTCATTAAATAGTCTCAGCTATGCGATTACCTTCCAGATATAGGAGATGCTCTCCACGATAAGGAAGAGTAATTCACAAAACAAAAGCCAGACGTCATATGATAAGTGCAATCACTTGGTTTAGAAAATCAAAATAATGACTCAAGACTTTGAAAATACTATTGATATGAGGTAGATTACTGTAGGAAGATAAAATAAATCTCTATTTCAAAAACTAAAATTTTAATTTTGAAGAGGATATTTATCCAAAAGAAACAATACACCAGCAAAGGAGTTAAAGGAAGAGAAATAATCATCTATGTTTCTTCCCTTTAACAGATCCAGTGGAGTCAATCACTGCTTACCAGCTTCCAAACAAAAACAAGGTAAAACTCTCAGTCAGAAATTCAGATTATCAGAAGCAGTGAGCAGTGATCAGACTTTGAAAAGCATAAAACAGTAAGTGCAAGAGATGAACCAGTAAATAAAGATAGGTAGAAAATCAAATTAAAGTAAATACTCAAATCAAACTAACAACAGGGCTAACACAAAAATCAGCAGATGAAATAAAATCAACTAAAAGCAAATTATCAAATCAAAAACCAAAAAACTAACTAACAGAAAATAGAATAACAATCAGAATTCAGCAGTCATCAGAATCAAGCATTTATATCAATCACTCCTAATCTGGTTCTCAAAATGCTGAATGAGTCAAAGGCCAGTGGTTTAGTGAATATGTCAGCCAGCTGATTTTCAGTTGCTACGTGATGTAGCTCAATGTCCCCTTTTGTAACATGGTCCCTAATGAAGTGATGCCTTATATTAATGTGTTTGGTCATAGAATGTTGAATTGGATTCTTAGAGATGCAGATGGCACTAGTATTATCACACATAACAGAAATTGTGCCCATAGGTAATCCTAAATCAAAGACTTGTTGCTTCAACCAAAGAACTTGGGCCACACAACTCCCTAAGGCAATATAGTCAGCTTCAGCAGTGGAAAGTGCAACTGAGTTCTATTTTCTACTGGACCAGGAGACTAAAGACTTTCCTATAAATTGACATGTACCATAAGTGCTCTTTCTATCCACCCTACACCCTGCAAAGTCAGAATCAGAATATCCAATAAATTCAAAAGAGGTGTTGTTCCTAGGGTACCAGATTCCTAGGTTTGGCATCCCTAAAAGATATCTAAGAATTTTCTTAACAGCAGTCAGGTGGGACTCTTTAGGGTCAGCCTAAAACCTAGCACAAAGATAGACACTAAACATGATATCAGGTCGGCTAGCAGTCAGGTAAAGTAGTGATCCTATTATTCCCCTATACTTCTTCTGATCAACAGATTTTCCACTTGAATCCTTATCTAACTGAACAGAGGAGCTCATGGGAGTATTGATTGGCTTGGCTTTGTCTATTTCATATTTCTTCAAAATGTCTTTAGTGTATTTAGATTGATTGAGAAAGGTTCCATCATCTATCTGCCTTATGCTAAACCCCAAAAAGTAGGACAATTCTCCCATCATACTCATCTCAAACTCCTTACTCATTATTTTAGAAAACTCATCACATAAATACTTATCAGAAGATCCAAATATTATATCGTCAATATTGATCTGGATAATGAGTAAGTCATCCCTTTATCTTTTAAGAAAAAGGGTGGTGTCTACACTCCCCTTAACAAACTCTCTTTCTAACAGGAATGTGCTAAGCCTCTCATACCAAGCTCTGGGTGCCTTTTTTAATCCATATAAGGCCTTTTTTAATTTATAAACATGATTTGGATATTGGGAACTCTCAAAACCTTGGGGTTGTTCTACAAAAACATCCTCTTTTATCACCCCATTCAAAAAGGCACTCTTGACATCCATTTGAAACAACTTAAATCCCTTATAACAAGCAAAGGCTAGTAGCACCCTAATGGCCTCCAATCTAGCTACAGGGGCAAAAGTCTCCTTAAAATCAATCCCTTATATCTGATTATACCCCTTAGCCACCAATCTTGCCTTATTCCTAACCACCACACCAGAATCATTCATCTTATTCTTAAAGACCCACTTGGTTCCAATAATACTTTGATTTCTAGGTCTTTCTACTAACTCCCAAACATTATTTCTTACAAATTGATTCAATTCTTTCTGCATAGCTAAGATCCAAAACTCATCTGACAAGGCTTGATTGATGTTGGTGGGTTCAGTCATTGAAATAAAGGCAGAATGGCTCACTTCCTTCCTAAGTCCATGCCTAGTCCTAACACCTTCAGAAGGGTCTCCTAAGATCAGTTCTTTAGGATGACTCGAAGAATATCTCTAATCTCTAGGCAGTGTGGTTTGAGGTTCTACCCTCTCCTCTAGATTTGCATTTCCAATCCCTTAGGTAACCTCAACAATCTCTTCATCTTCCATTTCAGATCTAGACTCCTTAGGATCAGATTCATCAAACACAACATGGGTTGTCTCCTCCACCACCAAAGTCCTCTTATTGAACACCCTAAAAGATTCCCCATACTAGAATATCCTAAGAACACTCCTTCATCAGATTTGGGGTCAAACTTCCCTAAGGGTGACTTCCCGTTGTTCAGAATGAAAACCTTACAGTCAAAGACATGGAGGTGGGACAGATTTAGAGTTCTACCCTTAATGATCTCATAAGGTGTTTTATTCAGATTGTCTCTCACATTCACCCTATTCAGCACATAACAGGCAGTGTTCACCGCTTCAGCCCAAAATTATTTTGGAAGTGAATACTCGGCAAGCATGGCTCTAACGGCTTCCACTAAGGTCATGTTCTTCCTTTCAGCTATCCCGTTCTACTGAGGGGTCCTAGGAGCTGAAAAGTTGTGACTAATCCCTTGCTCCTCACAAAAACTTCCAAATCTTTTATTTTCAAACTCCCCTCCGTGATCACTATGGATGGTAATAATCTCACATCCTAACTTCTTCTGAATTTAAGTAGAGAAAGATCTAAACTCATCAAATGACTCAGATTTATGTGACAAAAATTTAACCCAAGTGAACCTCAAATAATCATCTACAATCACAAACCCATAGACTCTCCCCCCTAAGCTGGCAGTGCTAATGGGTCCAAAGAGGTCCATGTGAAGAACTTCTAAAGGTCTAGAGGTGCTAATGTCCTTAACAGAGTGAAAGGAGGACTGGACCTGCTTCCCTAACTGACAGGCATCACACAGGCGATCCTAAAAGCTAACTGATGCTCAGCAAGTTGTGTTTCAGTCCATCTACAAGCAAAACATTGTCAATCATAAATTCTTTGAATCACCAATTATACCTGAGCCTACCACCTTCCTGGTGGTGTTATCTCCAAGTGTAACCTTGCCTCCAGCTCTGGCCTCCAACAAAATAAATTGATTTGCATCTCCAGTCATGTATCTAGAACATCCGCTGTCCAGGTACCACATGCTCTCACAAGGTCTTGTGTGAGAGCACACCTACAAAATTATCAAACATTAGTCTTTGGAACCCAAACAGGTTTGGGTTCCTTCTTATGAAAAGAAGAATGCAATGCATGCGTGCTGTGATGTGAAACAGGAAATTTGGGTCTCCACACCCAATGTGTACTACAGTGAACAGTGCAGGTGTGGGAAATGTGTCCTAATATGCCACATGAAAACATCTAACACCAGGAAAAGGATTAACTAAACGTCGTGAGTGATAGTGCCTCTTCCTAGATGTGTTTGAAACATGCTTTGATGAATTTCCAACAGATTTTTCAAAAGGTGGCGGTGCATAAAATTGTTCAAAAGTAGGTGGTGTTTAGTTTTTTTCAAAAGCACTGATTTTAACTTTCAAAAATTTAATATGTTTATTTAAATTTGTAATTTCAAAAGTTCTTGCACTTTCATTACTTTCTAAATCACATGCCATATCATTCAGTTTTTTAAAAGCAATTTCTAATTCAACATGTGATGTTTTCAAAGAATCATGCTCAGAAACCAAATCAGAATATTTTTTGTTCAACTCATCGAATTCATCAAACAAAGGCATGTGATTGGAATCAACAATGGAATGATCTTTAATTAACACATCATATTCTTTTTGCAAAGTCAAATAATCTAATTTCAAACTAGCATGAGTTTTCTTAAGCTTCCTATACGATGTATGAATCTTTTCAGAAACTTCAAATAACTGATCATAAGTAAGCTCACATACCTCTTCCTGGTCGGACTGACCAGGGTGATCATCAGCCATCAAACGAGTCAGATGCAGAGTCTACCCAGAACGCCTTCTGAATCCGCTTCTTATCCTTTCTAAACTTTGGTTTCTCCTCACCCTTCTCCTTGCTTGGATGGGCTTTAAGTGTAGGACAATCAGCCTTAATATATCCGGGCTTCCTGCATTTAAAACACACAGTATCAGATGAACCCTTAAATTTTTTACTGGACTTACCCTTGTTCCACTTCTGATAGTTCTTATGTTTCTTCTTTAGAAAGCTATTGAATTGCCTAGTGATTAAGGTAACATCATCGCTGAAAGTTTGATAGGGATGTTAAGCCCTAGTGAACTAGTCCCGAGGCTAACCAAGAGGGGGGGTGAATTGGTTATTTAAAAATTTCATGACAACAATGAAAATCTTTTCGATACTGAGCAGCAGAAACAAGTAACAAGAATGAAAAGATCAATCACAGATATTCACCCAAGCAGTTAATATCAGAAAGGTAAAGTGCAAAACTTAATCAGAAAAGCAAACCAGATTTTATAGTGGTTCGGTCAACTTAACCTACGTCCACTCCCCGGAGCCTCCCCTCCCGGTATTGCACTAAACAAAAGTGTCTCTCCTTTTGCTCCCACAGCAAGGCGGAGAAGCCTGTACAAAACCTCCTTTTCACCACACGATGAGGCAGAGAACTCGACATCCTTTTGCTTTCTCCTGAAGCAGGCAGAGAACCTTCGACCTCCTTTTTCTTCCACCTGAAGCGGGTAGAGAACCCGGATCTTCTTGCGACGATCCTTCCAAGACGAACACCAACTAGACGAAAGAGGACGAGCGGAGAAGACGACTCTGATCCGTGCTTGGAGAAACCTTAGTGAATCCCTCACTAACTCCCCCTCACAAAATCCTCTCTCTCTCCCAAACTCTCTCTCTCTCTAGGGTTTCTCTAGATAGAAAAGTGGCAAAAGATTTTTTCTAAAAAAAGAAAAAGATCTTTTATATGAGGTCTCAAAACTATCCCTAAATCTCAACTGGTCGGCCTAGATCGTCTTGTATGATCAGTTCAAAATCAGCTGATTCAGTCTGGATGATTTGGCTCTTCTGGACGATTAGTTCAAAAAGTTATTCATATCGTCCCGTACGATCCTGCGATTGTCCGGGACGATTAGTGTAAATTGAGGAATATCGTCCAGGAGACAGTTCGGGTCGTCCACAGAAACTTGTGCTGGACGACTCAAAAATGACTTGATCGTCCAGGACGATAGGTATATCGTCCTGTACGATTAGTTCAAAAAGCCCCCAAATCGTCCTGAACACAGTTCGAGTCGTACAACTGAAATGCACTAGACGATCATGATCGTCCGGGACGATCCTGCGATCGTCCAGGATGATATGATCGTATCAATCAAGTATTAATTGCTTTCCTTAATTACCAGACTAATTTAGCCATGATTATACTGGATCATCCAGGATGATACACGTATCGTCCGGGACGATCAGACCAACTATCTAAAAATAAGAACTTGCCTAACTTGATCTGGCAGCTAAGAATTTCTGATTTGAGCATATCGTCTCGTACGATCCAAGTATCATCCAGGATGATCTTCTTAATCAGACCATCTTAACTTGGTCGCCCTAATTAGGGTTTCTATTTTTACCTGATCGTCCAGGAAGATGTGACTATCGTCTAGGATGATCTGAATAAAAAATGAAATAGAAACTCTAATTCACTCAAGCTCTCCCCCTGAATGTGTGTGTGCAAGGTTACTTAGCTAGGGGATCAGTTATATTACAATTGACTCAATAAAAAGAAAAATCATACATTGGACTCACTTGGACCCGATCTTGAGTTGGCTTGATTTGCTCGTAATCTTTTGTGCCTGAAATGGGTTAGCCACGCAAAACATAATAGACACATGTTTGTCATCATCAAAACCAGATTTGTAATAATCTCCCCCTTTTTGATGATGACAAACATTTATACAGTAATTTGAAAGTAAAAATGACTAGGAAATCGAAAAACAAATATTTTTTCCAAATTTTCATTTAACAATCAAACTAATATAGAAAACATAACACATAACAAATACAGAAATGACTATAATTGACTCCCCCTTTTGACATCACAAAAAGGAGGAGAAAAAATAGAAAACACTGAAATATCAGTACAAAAATAGAAAAGAAAACAAGTACAAAACAGACAACTAGAACTGAGGTGGATCCTGATCGGAAGAAGGAGGTGGCGGTGGTGGGTTAAAGTAAGTGTGAATGGCCTGAAAGTGGGCTCCAATCCAGGTGATGTCCTGGTCATGCTGCTGTTGCTGCTAGGCAGCATAGTTAGTGAAGCGCTGGATGTCCTCGGCATGCTGCTGCTCCTGGGTAGCCACATAGGAGTCAAATCTGGCCTCCCACTGATCAAAGCGCTGCACCAGGTGGTCAAAAGGAGAGGCAATGCGAAGGGGTGCAAGTGCATCTGGTGCACCAGGAACTGGAACGGCCTCTTCCTCCTCTTCCTCAACATCTGAGGCGGGCTCTGGATGTAGTTGGGTGCTGTGTAGGACATGGAAGGCATTATTGGTGAGGAAGGAATGAGGATTATCTAGAGCTATGGGATATTGCAAGTCATATTTGGTTTCGAGGGCATAGGCAAGGATATGTCCTAAGGCTAGATTTGGACGACGGCGATGACCTGGATTCCGAATAGTGGTGAGGTGCTCGAGGTACCGGATAATAAGGTCGGTGGCATTAAATATCTTATGGGCCAGGACGTAGTAGGTGGTCAAGGATAGGAGTGGGGTGATGTGAATTCGATCCCCCACCTTTGGAATGATGGAGGAATGAAGAACATGCTGAATAGTCTGAGCGTCCTTAAGAAGTGTAGTGCAGGCATTGTCATGATAAGGGGAATTTATATTACGAAGAAAATGATTGGCGACACTCCAATCATAATCAGGGTCTGTGATAAGGGTGTGGAGTTTGTCGCCAGTGACGGAAAGTTGGAGGATGTTATGAAAGTCCTGGTAAGTGAGTTCGATGGGGTGCTGATTTACATAAGAGCGGAGGGTGGAATAATTAGCCAAAATCCATAAATTTGCAAAGAAAATGCGAAGAAGTTCTGAGCTAAAAGGAAAGGTGAGAGTCATGATGAAGGTGAGGGAGGTGTGTGCGAAGGGGTCAAGGACAGGATTAGTAAGAGTGCGGGGATTTACAATTTTCGACGGTGTGATCCGCACTTCATAATATCGCTCGTAGGCAGCTTGATCGGCTATTTTTGGGAAGCGAGGATCGACATGTCCCCGGGAGGAACTGGCACCCTTTTGATGGGAACGTTTGCCACCAACCATCAGAAATCAGAAGTGTAGGGAAGTAGAAGGTAGTGGAAGAAAAAAGTGTGGAAATCCTTAAGAAAACTGATGTTTATATAGAAAATGGCCTGATCGTCCCGTACGATCGCGACATCGTCCGGGACGATATGGGCATTTATGACGTCCTGGACGATTGGTCAAAAAAGCGGTCCGATCGTCTGGGATGATTAGACACAGGCGATCATCCCGAGGAGTCAGGCTGGACGACCGTTGATGAAAAGGTATCGTCCAGTACGATTAGGTGGATCATCCCGGACGATATGAAATAAGTGTATCGGACGGGCCGAATTCCAATCGTTCAGCGGCTAACACGTGGATCGTCCAGGATGATGAAGTGGATCATCCAGGATGATGGACAATAATTGGTGCAATGGCAACCGTTTGATCAGATCAGGATGATATGGATCATATCGTCCAGGACGATGTAGGGATCGTCCAGGACGATCACCAATAATTAGAGTTTTTCAGCAGCAGGAGTAGTATGGGGACGGTTTTGAATGAATTATCCAGGACGATGAAGCGGATCGTCCAGGACGATCGGGGTATCATCCATGATGATGTGAAGAAAATAGAAAAAGATGGAGGATGGAGGTGACAGATCAGGATCCCAAAAATACAATCATGAAATTAAAACAAAAGAAAAACAACTAAAACTCACAGCAAAAACACATAAATCCAAAATAGAATTTGTTTTTTTTTTTTGAAATTAAGCTGCTCGAGTAAATAAGAATTTTTCCTTGATTTTAGATCCAAAAACCAATAAGAAGACGATTGACAACGCTGAAATCCAGAAAAAGTTGGAAAATTTGACTTTCGTAACTCCCACCTCGGGCACCTTATCGATGCAAATCTCTTTCAAAACAAATATCCAATTCAGAAGAAAAGAAATTAGATTCGAAAAGAGATCCTTTCAAGCCTCGTTCCAAAAAAATATCTGATATAATAGTGTTACAAAGTAAAAAATCAGAAATCAGGATTTTCACACACAAGCTTTTGAACGTATTAAGTGGCACACGGATTTTTCTAAGACATTTAAAGATCTGCAAGAGAAGAAAGCTTAGGTTGGGCTCATTTTGTGCCTCTTTTTCAATTTGTTTGGCGCACTGCGCATCTTTTAATTTTTTGATACACTTTATGTATTTGGCATTTTCGCATCTTTTCAGTTTTGGGCTCATTTTATGCCTCTTTTCAATTTGGTTGGCGCACTGCGCATCTTTTGTAAGGTTTCTTCTATTCATAATTATTAAAGAGTCTCAGCTGTGAGATTATCTTCTAGATATAGGCGACGCTCTCCACAATAAGGAAGAGTAATTCATAAAATAAAAGTCATATGTCGTATGATAAGTGCAATCACTTGGTTTAGAAAATCATAACAATGAATCAAGACTTTGAAAACACTATCCATATGAGGTAGATTACTATAGGAAGATAAAGCAAATCTCTATTTCGAAAACTAATATTTTAATTCTGAAGAGGATTTTTATCCAAAAGAAACACTACGCCAGTAAAGGAGTTAGAGGAAGAGAAACAATCATCAATGTTTCTTCCCTTTTAACAGATTCAGTGAAATCAATCACTGCTTACCAGCTTCCAAACAAAAATAAGGTAAAACTCTTAGTCAGACATTCAGTTTAGCAGAAGTAGTGAGCAGTGATCTGATTTTAAAAAGCATAAAACAGTAAATAAAAGAGATGAACCAGTGAATAAAATAAAAAAAAGGTAGAAAATCACATCAAGGTAAATGCTCAAATCAAACTAACAGTAAGGCTAAAAATAGAAATCAGCAGAGGAAATAAAATCAATTGAAAGTAAATAATCAAACCAAAAACTAACTAATAGAAAACAGAATACCAATCAGAACAATCAGAACTCAGCAGTCATCAGAATCAGGCATTTATATCAATCACTCCTAATCTGATTCTCAAAATGCTGAATGAGTCAAAGGCTAGTGGTTTAGTGAATATGTCAGCCAGCTGATTTTCAGTTGCTACGTGATGTAGCTCAATGTCCCCTTTTGTAACATGGTCCCTAATGAAGTGATGCCTTATATCAATGTGTTTGGTCCTAGAATGTTGGATTAGATTCTTAGAGATACAGATGGCACTAGTATTATCACACAGAACAGAAATTGTGCCCACAGGTAATCCTAAATCCAAGACTTATTGCTTCAACCATAGAACTTGGGCCACACAACTCCCTAAGGTAATGTACTCAGCTTCAGCAGTGGAAAGTGCAACTGAGTTCTGCTTTCTACTTGACCAGGAGACTAAAGACTATCCTATAAATTGAAATGTACCAGAAGTATTCTTTCTATCCACACTACACCCCACAAAGTCAGAATCAGAATATTCAATAATTTCAAAAGAGGTGCTGTGCCTAGGGTACCAGATTCCTAGGTTTGGGGTCCCTAAAAGATATCTAAGAATTCTCTTAACAGCAATCAGGTGGGACTCTTTAGGATCAGCCTGAAACCTAGCAAAAAGACAGACACTAAACATGATATCAGGTTGGCTAGCAGTCAGGTAAAGCAGTGATCCTATTATTCCTCTATACTTCTTCTGATCAACAGATTTTTCACTTGAATCCTTATCTAACTAACCAGAGGAGCTCATGGGAGTATTGAATGGCTTGGCTTTGTCCATTTCATATTTCTTCAAAATGTCCTTAGTGTATTTAGATTGATTGAGAAAGGTTCCATCATCCATTTGCCTTATGCTAAACCCTAAAATATAGGACAATTCTCCCATCATACTCATCTCAAACTCCTTACTCATTATTTTAGAAAACTCATCACATAAATTTTTATCAGAAGATCTAAAAATTATATCATCAACATAGATCTAGACAATAAGTAAGTCATCCCCTAATCTCCTCAGAAAAAGGGTGGTGTCTACACTCCCCTTAACAAACTCTCTTTCTAATAGGAATGTGCTAAGCCTCTCATACCAAGCTCTGGGTGCCCATTTCAATCCATATAAGGTCTTTTTTAATTTATAAACACAATTTAGATACTGGGAACTCTCAAAACCTGGAGATTGCTCTACAAAAATATCCTCTTTTATCACCCCATTCAAAAAGGCACTCTTGAATCCATTTGAAACAGCTTAAATCCCTTATAACAGGCAAAGGCTAGTAGCACCCTAATGGCTTCGAATCTAGCTACAGGGGCAAAAGTCTCCTCAAAATCAATCCCTTCTATCTGATTATACCCCTTAACCACCAATCTTGCCTTATTCCTAACCACCACACCAGAATCATTCATCTTATTCTTAAAGACCCACTTGGTTCCCACAATACTTTGATTACTAGGTCTTTCTACTAACTCCCAAACATCATTCCTTACAAACTGATTCAATTCTTCTTACATTGCTAAGATCCAAAACTCATCCGAAAGGGCTTAATTGATGTTGGTGGGTTCAGTCATTGAAATAAAGGCAGAATAGTTCACTTCCTTCCTAAGTCCGTGCCTAGTCCTAACACCTTCAGAAGGATCTCCTAAGATCAGTTCTTTAGGATGACTTGAAGAATATCTCCAATCTCTAGGCATTATGGTTTGAGGTTCTACCCTCTCCTCCAGATTTGTATTTCCAATCCCTTGGGTAACCTCAATAATCTCTTCATCTTCTACTTCAGATCTAAACTCCTTAGGATCAGATTCATTAAACACAACATGGGTTGTCTCCTCCACCACCAAAGTCCTCTTATTGAACACCCTAAAAAATTTCCCCACACTAGAATATCCTAAAAATACTCCTTCATCAAATTTGGGGTCAAACTTCCCTAAGGGTGAATTCCCGTTGTTCAAAATGAAAACCTTACAGCCAAAGACATGGAGGTGGGACAGATTTGGAGTTCTACCCTTAATGATCTCATAAGGTGTCTTGTTCAGTTTTGATCTCACATTCACCCTATTCAGCACATAACAGGTAGTGTTCAACGCTTCAGCCCAAAAGTATTTAAGAAGTGAATACTTAGCAAGCATGGCTCTAGCGGCTTCCACTAAGGTCCTGTTCTTCCTTTCAGCTACCCCGTTCTGCTGAGGGGTCCTAAGAGCTAAAAAATTGTGACTAATCCCTTGCTCCTCACAAAAACTTCCAAATCTTTCATTTTCAAACTCCCCTCCGTGATCACTATGGATGGTAATAATCTCACATCCTAACTTCTTCTGAATCCAAGTAGAGAAAGATCTAAACTCATCAAATGACTCAGATTTATGTGGCAAAAATTTAACACAAGTGAACCTCGAATAATCATCTACAATCACAAACCCATAGACTCTCCCCCCTAAGCTGGCAGTGCTAATGGGTCCAAAGAGGTCCATGTGAAGAACTTCTAAAGGTCTAGAGGTGCTAATGTCCTTAACAGAGTGAAAGGAGGACTGGACTTGCTTCCCTAACTGACAGGCATCACACAGGTGATCCTTAGTGAACTTAAGCTTGGGCACACCTCTAACTAAGTCCTTTTGGGTGACTGTCCTAAGGGTTTTCATACTAGCATGACATAATCTTGTATGCCACAACCAAGACTCATCAGCAGCAGTTTTTAAGCAAATTAAATTCTCAGATTTAATGCTACTTACATCCAACTTGTAGACGTTGTTAATCCTTTGCCCTTGCAAAACAACTTTATCATTTAAGCTTAAAATGAAGCCAGTGGGCAGGAATTTGATGCTGTATCCTTTGTCACAGAGTTGACTGATGCTCAGCAAGTTATGTTTCAGTCCATCTACAAGCAAAACATTATCAATCATAAAATTCTTTGAATCACTAATTATACCTGAGCCTACCACCTTCCTGGTGGTGTTATCTCCAAGTGTAACGTTGCCTCTAGCTCTGGTCTCCAGTGAAATAAACTGATCTGCATCTCCAGTCATGTGTCTAGAACATCCGCTATCTAGGTACCACATGCTCTTACGAGGTCTTGTGTGAGAGCACACCTACAAAATAATCAAATGTCGGTCTTAGGAGCCCAAACAGGTTTGGGTTCCTTCTTATGAAAAGAAGAATGCGATGCATGCGTGCTGTGCTGTTAAACAGGCAGTTTGGGTCTCCACATCCAATGTGTACTACGGTGAACAGTGCAAGTGTGTGAGATATGTCCTAACATGCCACATGAAAAACATCTAACACCAGGAAAAGGATTAACTAAACGTTGTGAGTGATAGTGCCTCTTCCTAAAAGTGTATGAAACATGCTTTGAAGAACTTGCAACAAATTTTTCAAAAGATGGCGGTGCATAAAACTGTTCAAAAGTAGGCGGTGTTTTGTTCTTTTCAAAACAACTGATTTTCACTTTCGGAAACTCAGCATATTTATTCAAACTTACAATTTCAAAAGTTCTTGCACTTTTATTACTTTCTAACTCACATGCCATATCATTCAATTTCTTAAAAGCAATTTCTAATTCAACATGCGATATTTTCAACAAATCGTGCTCAACAGTTAAATCAGAATACTTTTTGTTTAATTCATCAAACTCATCAAGCAAAGACATGTGATTGCTATCAACAGTGGAATGATCGTTAATCAGAACATCATGCTCTTTTTGCAAAGTCAAGTAATCCAATTTCAAACTAGCATGGGTTTTCTTAAGCTTCCTATACGATGTATGAATCTTTTCAGAAATTTCAAATTACTGATCGTAAGTAAGCTCACATACCTCTTCCTGGTCAGACTGACCAGGATGATCATCAGCCATCAAACACAAGTTTGTTTCCTCCTCTTCAGCTTCAGTCTCAGAAGAGTCAGATGCAGAGTCTGCCCAGAACGCCTTCTGAATCTGCTTCTTGTCCTTTTTGAACTTTGGTTTCTCCTCACCCTTCTCCTTTCTTGGATGAGCTTTAAGTGTAGGACAATCAGCCTTAATGTGTCCAGACTTCCTGCATTAAAAAAAAATAGTATCAGATGAACCCTTAAAATTTTTACTGGACTTACCCTTGTTCCACTTCTGATAGTTCTTATATTTCTTCCTTAGAAAGCTTTTGAATTGCCTAGTGATTAAGGCAACATCATCGCTATCAGACCCGAAAGAACTAGAATCACTCTCGTTGGCATTCAGTGCCACTGTTTTCTCCTTCTTTCGTTCACCTGCATCAAGTTACCTTTGGTTCACCCCTTGCTCGTAAGCAATGAGTGATCCAAGTAAGCTGTCAATAGAGTAAGTATTTAAATCTTGTGATTCAGTGATAGCAGTAATCTTAGCATTGTATGAAGAAGGCAAACATCTAAGAATTTTGTTCACTCTTTTGTAGTTAGTAAGTTCTCTACCTAAAGCATGCAAAGAGGTGACGATTTGAGTGAACCTTGTGTACATTTCTGAAATAGTCCCACTAGGTTTCATGCGAAAAAGTTCATAATTATGTAATAAGATGTTTAACCTAGACTATTTGACTTCAGTTGTACCTTCATATGTTATACACAATCTATCCCAAATTTCTTTTCCCGTTGTACAAGTAGAAACACGCATATAGTCTTCAGATTTTAAAGCACAAAAGAAACAGTTCGAATATTTTGCATTTAACTGTGCTAAGTCACGATCATCAAAAGTCCAATATGCAAATGGGAGTTCAGTTTTAATGCCATTAACAAGTCTATGTGGTGCTTTATAACCATCCTTAACTAACATCCACATACGATAACTAATAGATTGCAGAAAAGTACACATGCATGTTTTCCAAAAATCAAAAGGAATATTATCAAACAACGGTGGTCTAGTGATTGAGTAACCTTTAGCAGTATTACGATTGTTATAGTTAGCCATGTATCAAATTCAAAAGTTTTTAAATAGAAATTTTGAATCCCGCTCTGATACCACTTGAAAGTTCGATAGAGATGTTAAGCCCTAGTGAACTAGTCCAGAGGCTAACCAAGAGGGGGGGTGAATTGGTTATTTAAAAATTTCACGACAACAATGAAAATCTTTTCGATACTCAGCAGCGGAAACAAGTAACAAGAACGAAAAGATCAATCACAGATATTCACCCAAGCAGTTAATTTCAAAAAAGTAAAGTGCAAAACTAAATCAAAAAAGTAAACCAGATTTTATAGTGGTTTGATCAACTTTACCTACGTCCACTCCCCAGAGCCTCCCCTCCGGGTATTGCACTAAACAAAAGTGTCTCTCCTTTTGCTCCCACAGCAAGGCGAAGAAGCCTGTACAAAACCTCCTTTTCACCACACGGTGAGGCAGAGAACCCGACGTCCTTTTTCTTCCTCCTGAAGCAGGCAGAGAACCATCGACCTCCTTTTGCTTCCACCTGAAGCGGGCAGAGAACCCAGATTTTCTTGCGACGATCCTTCCAAGATGAACACCAACTAGACGAAAGATGACGAGCGGAGAAGATGACTTTGATCCGTGCTTGGAGCAACCTTACTGAATCCCTCACTAACTCTCCCTCACAAGATCCTCTCTCTCTCTCTCCCAAACTCTCTCTCTCTCTAGGGTTTCTCTAAACAGGAAAGTGGCAAAAGATTTTTTCTAAACAAAGAAAAAGATCTTTTATATGAGGGTTGAAAACCAGCCCTAAATCTTAATTGGTCGGCCTAGATCGTCCAGGATGATCGATAGATCGTCCCTTTACGATCAGTTCAAAATCAACTGATTCAGTCTAGATGATTTGGCTCTTCTGGATGATTAGTTCAAAAAGTTGTTCATATCGTCCCGTACGATCCTGCAATCGTCCGGGACGATTAGTGTAAATTGAGGAATATCATCCAGGAGACAGTTCGGGTCGTCCAGAGAAACTTGTGCTGGACGACTCAAAAATAACTTGATCGTCCAGGATGATAGGTATATCGTCCTGTACGATTAGTTCAAAAAGCCCCTAAATCGTCCTGAACACAGTTCGGGTCGTACAGCTGAAATGCACTAGACGATCATGATCGCCCGGGACAATCCTGCGATCATCCAGGACGATATGATCGTATCAATCAAGTATTAATTGCTTTCCTTAATTACCAGACTAATTTAGGTATTATTGTACTGGATCGTCCAGGATGATACACGTATCGTCCGGGACGATCAGACCAAGTATCTAAAAATAAGAACTTGCCTAACTTGATCTGGCGGCTGAGAATTTATGATTTGAGCATATCGTCCCGTACGATCCAAGGATCATCCAGGACGATCTGCTTAATCAGACCCTCTTAACTTGGTCGCCCTAATTAGGGTTTCTATTTTTACCTGATCGTCCAGGATGATGTGGCTATCGTCCAGGACGATCTGAACAAAAAATGAAATAGAAACTCTAATTCACTCAAGCTCTCCCCCTGAATGTGTGTGTGTGTAAGGTTACTTAGCTAGGGGATCAGTTATATTATAATTGACTCAATAAAAAGAAAAATCATATATTGGACACACTTGGACCCGATCTTGAGTTAGCTTGATTTGCTCGTGATCTTTTGTGCCTGAAACGGGTTAGCCAAGAAAAATACAATAGACACATGTTTGTCATCATCAAAACCAGATTTGCAACAATCGCTATCAGACCCGGAAGAACTAGAATCACTCTCGTTGGCCTTCAGTGCCACTATTTTCTCCTTCTTTCGTTCACCTGCATCAAGTTGCCTTTGGTTCACCCCTTGCTCGTAAGCAATGAGTGATCCAAGTAAGCTGTCAATAGAGTAAGTATTTAAATCTTTAGATTCAGTGATCGCAGTAATCTTAGCATCGTATGAAGAAGGTAAACATCTAAGAATTTTGTTCACTCTTTCGTAGTTTGTAAGTTCTCTACCTAAAGCATGCAAAGAGGTGACGATTTGAGTGAACCTTGTGTACATTTCTGAAATAGTCTCACTAGGTTTCAAGCAAAAAAGTTTGTAATCAAGTAACAAGATGTTTAACCTAGACTGTTTGACTTCAGTTGTACCTTCATATGTTATACACAATCTATCCCAGATTTCTTTACTCGTTGTACAAGTAGAAACACGCATATAGTCTTTAGATTTTAAAGCACAAAAGAAACAGTTCAAACATTTTGCATTTAACTGTGCTAAATCACGATCATCAAAAGTACAATCTGTAAAGGGCAGTTCAGTTTTAACACCATTAACAATTCTATGTGGTGCTTCATAGCCATCCTTAACTAACATCCACATACGATAATCAATAGACTGAAGAAAAATAGACATGCATGTTTTCCAAAAATCAAAAGGAATGTTATCAAAAAATGGTGGTCTTGTAATAGAATAACCTTCACCAGTATTACGATTGTTACAGTTAGCCATGGATCAAATTCAAAAGTTTTTAAACTGAAATTTTGAATCCCTCTTTGATACCACTTGAAAGTTTAATAGGGATGTTAAGCCCTAGTGAACTAGTCCCGAGGCTAACCAAGAGGGGGGGTAAATTAGTTATTTAAAAATTTTTACGACAACAATGAAAATCTTTTCGATACTTAGCATCGGAAACAAGTAAACAAGAATGAAAAGATCAATCACAGATATTCACCCAAGCAGTTTATATAAGAAAAGTAAAGTACAAAATAGAATCAGAAAAGCAAACCAGATTTTATAGTGGTTCGGTCAACTTGACCTACGCCCACTCCCCAGAGCCTCCCCTCCGGGTATTGCACTAAACAAAAAGTGACTCTCCTTTTGCTCCCACAGCAAGGCGGAGAAGCCTATACAAGAACCTCCTTTCCACCACCCGGTGAGGCAGAGAACCTGACCACCTTTTGCTTCCTCCTGAAGCGGGCAGAGAACCCGGACTCCTTTTGCTTCCACCTGAAGCGGGCAGAGAACCTGGATCTTCTTGCGATGATCCTTCCAAGATGAACACCAACTAGATGAAAGACGACGAGCGGAGAAGACGACTCTGATCCGTGCTTGGAGCAACCTTAGTGAATCCCTCACTAACTCCCCCTCACAAGATCCTCTCTCTCTCTCTCTCTCCCAAACTCTCTCTCTAGGGTTTCTCTAGACAGGAAAGTGGCAAAAGATCTTTTCTAAACAAAGAAAATGATCTTTTATATGAGGGCTCAAAAATAGCCCTAAATCTCAACTGGTCGACCAAAATCGTCCTGGATGATCTATCGATCGTCCTGTACGATCAGTTTAAAATTAGCTGCACCAACCTGGATGATCTGGCTTTTCTAGATGATCAGTTCAAAAAGTTGTTCATATCGTCTCGTATGATCCTGAGATCGTCCGGGTCGATTAGTGTAAATTTAGGAATTTCATCCAGAGGACAGTTTGGGTCATCTAGAGAAACTTGTGCTGGACGACTCAAAAATGACTTGATCATCCAGGACGATAGGTATATCGTCCTGTACGATTAGTTCAAAAAGTGCCAAAATCGTCTTGAACACAGTTCGGGTCGTACAGCTGAAATGCACTAGGCGATCATGATCGTCCAAGATGATATGATCGTATCAATCAAGTATTAATTGCTTTCCTTAATTACCAGAATAATTTAGGCATGATTGTACTGGATCATCCAGGATGATACACGTATCGTCCGGGATGATCAGACCAAGTATCTAAAAATAAGAACTTGCTTAACTTGATCTAGCGGGTGAGAATTTCTGATTTGAGCCTATCATCCCATACGATCCAATGATTGTCCAGAACGATCCTCTTAATCAGACACAGTTAACTTAGTCGCCCTAATTAGGGTTTCTATTTTTACTGGATCATCCAGGATGATGTGAATATCGTCCAGGATGATCTAAACAAAAAATGAACAGAAACTCTAATTCACGCAAGCTCTGCCCCTGCGTGTGTGTGTGCAAGGTTACTTAGCTAGGGGATCAGTTACATTATAATTGACTCAAGAAAAAGGAAAATATTACATTGGACATACTTGGACCCAATCTTGAGTTGGCTTGAGTTGCTTGTGATCTTTTGTGCCTGAAATGGGTTAGCCAAGCAAAACACAATAGACACCTATTTGTCATCATCAAAACTAGATTTACAACAGTTATAATTCCTAGACCTAGTTTTCTCTGAATCCAAGTAGCAAAATCTCTAAACTACTAGAATGATTCACTTTTATGATATAAAAATCTAATCCATGTGAATCTTGAATAATTATCCACTATTACATACCCATATCTTTTTACTCCTAGACTTAAGGTACTAACAGGTCCAAATAGATCCATGTGTAGGATTTCTAAGGGCTTGCTAGTTCTAACCTCCTTGATTGAATTAAAAGAGGATCTGACTTGTATTCCTAATTGACATGCATCACACAAGTGGTCTTTTGTAAAGTCAAGTTTGGGTACACCTCGGACTAACTCTTTTTGGGTGATTTTCCTAAGATTTCTCATGCTGGAGTGACAAAGCCTTCTATGCCATAACCAAGATTCATCTGATACAGTTTTCAAACATAAAGTAGTAGAAGGTTTTACAGCATTCAAATCTAGCATATAAATATTATTTATTCTATCACCATTTAATACAACAAGTCCATTCTGACTGATAATATAACTAGTATGTAAAAATTTGATATAATAACCTTTGTCACACAATTGACTTATGCTCAACAGATTGTGTTTTAAATCATCAACAAACAGAACATTTTTAATCACAAAGTTCTTTGAGTTTCCAATAATACATGTACCTACCACTCGCTTCATAGTATTATCTCCAAGTGTAACCTTGCCTCCATTCCTGGCTTCCAACATTATAAATTATTTCATATCTCCAGTCATATTCTTAGAGCAACCACTGTCCAGGTACCAAATGCTCTTACGAGGTCTTGTGTGAGAGCGATCCTATAAGATCATCAAACATTAGTCTTGTGAACCCAAACATGTTTGGGTTCTTCTCTTGGCAATTTTAAACCAGATGCATGTGTGACATGCTGTGTTTTATGCACCTTAGGTCTCCACACTAAATGTGTTCTATATCTAAGTGTACAAGTGTGGGAAATATGTCCTAAAGTACCACAAAAAAAAAATTTATTCCAGGAAAAGGATTCACCAATCTATTTGTCCTGAAAAGTTTCTTCTTAGACTTTAAATTAGTGATCTTGTAGTAGGATTTGTGAAAATCTTCAAGTTTGGGTGGATTTCTATTTTCTTTAAGTGCTTTTAACTAAACTTCAAGATAAGCATCAGTACTTTCTAGAATCGAATTATCAATCTTCAAATTATGCTCTCTAGTATCCGATTCATCCATATAAATTTTAAAATCATTTTCAAGTTCAGTGTGAGATGATTTTAAAAGATTATGTTGTTTGTCTAAATCATCAAACTCATCCAACAAGGTCATGTGGTTGCTATCAATTAATGCATGATCTTTCTTAAGGATCTCATATTTTTCTGCAGCTCTAAATAATCCAAATTTAACTTAGCATACAATTTTTTCAGTTTCCTATAAGCTCTATGTATGCGTTCAGAAATATTAAACAATTCTTTATAACTTAAGTCACATACCTCTTCTTGATCTTATTGATCAAGGTTGTCAGCCATCAAGAAGAAAATTGTGACTTCCTCTTCTGGTGTAGTTTCTGAGGAATCTAAAGCTGAGTCTGCCTAAAATGCTCGTTGAAGTCTCTTTTTACCCCTTCTTTCCTTTGGTTTCTCCTCGGCCTTCTCCTTGCTAGGATTTCCCTTGAGATTGAGGCAATCAACCTTTATATGACCTGGCTTCCTGCATTCATAGCAAATAACATCGTTAGATGCCTTTTCATTTCTATGGAACTTACCCTTATTCCATTGTTGGCATCTTCTCTACTTCCTCTTTAGGAAACTCCTAAATTGCCTAGCCATCAAGGCAATGTCCTCTTCATCCTCAGGTGATGACTGATCATTATCTGAATCATCTGCCTTCAAAGCTATATTCTTCTCCTTCCACTTGTCTCCTGCATCAATCTGTCTTTGAGTCACAGATGATTCGTAAGTAATTAGTGATACAAGAAGATTGTTAATAGAATATATATTTAAAAATTTTGATTCAGTTATAGCATTTATCTTTGCATCATAAGCAGTAGGTAAATAACGAAGTATCTTATTTACTTTTTCTGCATTCGTTAATTCCCTACCTAAGGCATGCAATGAAGTAGCAATATGTGTAAAACGTATATACATATTAGAGATTGATTCATTCTGTTTCATGCGAAATAGTTCATAGTCATACAAAAGAATGTTCAACCTAGTTTGCTTCACTTCATTTGTACCTTCATAAGTAATGCAAAGCCTATCCCAAATTTCTTTTCCTAATTTACAAGTAGATACACACATGTAGTCTTCTGATTTCAAAGCACAAAAGAAGCTATTCAAACACTTTGCATTTACTTGAGCTAGCTGACGTTCTTCTACAGTCCATTCGATAAAAGGTGTTTGAAGTTTAATTCCTTCTATAATTCTAGTGGGTTCAATATAACCTTCCTGTACTAACATCCACATGCGATAATCAAGAGACTGTAGAAATGTAGACATGCGAGTTTTCTAAAAATCAAAGGGGATATTATCAAATAAAGGTGGTCTAGTGATCGAGTAACCTTCTAAAGTGTTTCGATTTTCAAAATTAGCCATGATCGAATTTCAAAAAGTAGTTTAAATAGTAATTTTCAAAATATGCTCTGATACCACTTGAAAGTCCGAATAGGTTATTAGACCTATTGCTTACGTCCCTAGGCTAACCAAGAGGGGGGGTGAATTAGTCCTTTTAAAAATTTATCTTGGAATTTTGGAAAACTTATATTTAAAAACTTATGCATATAGTACAGTACGATTTACCTTCGTACAGTACGAACATAGATAATTTTTAAAGCTTTTTCAATCTCAAAAATTCAACCACAGAAAAATAAAATGCATAAAAATAACAGTGCAAAAAAATAAAAAGTTAGAACAGAAAACACCAGAATTTATAGTGGTTCGGTCAAACAAGACTTACATCCACTCCCTAGAGACTCCTTCTCTAGGTATTGCACTAAACTCAAGTGACTCTCCATTTTCCCCCACAGCAAGGCGGAGAAGCCTTTACAAACTCTCTTCCACCAACCCGGTGCGGCAGAGAATTATCATCCTCTTTCAATCTCCAAGTGACGGCAGAGAACCGATCATCCTTTTTCACCCTCCTTGTGACGGCAAAGAATCAGTCATCCTTTCTCACCCTCCTGGTGAAGGTAGAGAATCAGACCTTCTTAAAAGATCTTCTCTCAAGAGTCTTCAAGGGGATAGAGAAGTGACTTGAAGTACAAAATAATGAAATCCTCACTCTTGGATAACCTTGTGAATCCCCTCACATTTTTTATTCCAAGGATCTCACTCAACTCACACCCAAACACTCTCCCTTATCACTCTTCCTTCCTCTCTCAAGAAGAAATTCATAGAAGCATCCCCATACAAGTCAGTTTAAAGGTCCTTAAATACTAAGGACAAGAAAAACCATCCAAAAACTGAATTTTTCAAGTTTCATGCACCCCGATCGGCCCGTACAATCGATCTTCGTACTGTATGAATAGTTCAAATCGTTCGACAATTCATCCCGTATGATCCCATATAAATCAAAGTCAGGGTCGTTCGTACCTCAAATCCTCCTATATGAATTATATTTTGTATTGTACGAATAGTTCAAAAAACTGAATAATTTATCTCGTACGAACCTGTATGAACCCAATTCAGAGCCCTTCGTACCATAAAATATCGTGTAAGAAGTCAATTTCATACTGTACGAATAGTTCAAAAACTGAACAATTCATTCCGTACGAACCAGTATGAACCTAAAATAGAGCTGTTCGTACCGCAAAATCTTCTGTATGAATTGTATTTCGTACTGTATGAATAGTTCAAAAATGAACAATTCATCCCGTACGAACTAGTACGAATCAAAAATAGAGCCATTCGTACCATAAAATCTTCTGTACGAATTATACTTCATACTGTATAAATAGTTTAAAAAATGAACGATTCATCCCGTACGAACAAGTACAAACCAAAAACAGAGCCGTTCATACCATAAAATCTTCTGTACGAACCATTTGTCGTACTGTACGAAATGAACTTAGAAAAAATTTTCAAGCCAAATAGGTTCGTTGTGGAGGACATATATACAGATCATCCCGTATAATTATATATCGTACAGTATAATCAGTTTAAAAAATTAAGTTTTTCACTCCCCGATCATGTGTGTGTGTATGCACAGTTATCCAACTTTTAATCACACTCTCTCAGACTCAAGAAAATAAAAAATACAGACTTCACTTACAATAAACATTCACACATGAACTTGAAGTCTTCAGAAATCTGGAGTGCAAATATCCTAAAAGAACATGTTAGTACACACAAAAAGAAACTCCAACGTATGTTAGGAGAAGAATAAAACAAATAAAAGGTTTTTGTAATCATCAAAAATAATTTGTATCAGAATTTCCTTAAACGAACGGATTTACACAAATCATTCATTGAATAGATTTTAAGCATGCAAAAGATATCTATTTTATAAAAAATTACTAGAAGATAGATAAGATTTTTATTTCTAAAGCCAACTTAGGTTTGATATAAATTTTAATTCAAAAGTTAAATCAGCCCACACAAGTAGTGGGAGGGAGGGACCCTAAGTATTGAGCGGAGTCAATCACAACTTTCTTCTGTTTAAGACTTAAAGTAGAGATTAATTTCCATTAAAAAGATATATTAACTATCTTGAAAATTTGGACCCAAAATATTTGAGGAATGGTATATTTTACTTAAAGATTACAACTCTAGGTGGCATGAACCTTAACTATATGGAATTATATTTTCCACAATCTCTTAGGAGGAAGAGACTATTTTGGGGTCTACACTATTCCTAGGAGATGTTGCATCATTTTAATCAAAGGATTTATCACGATAAGACCCCTTTAAAAGTTTACTATCTAATATAACTTTAGATTAATTCCCTCTCTCTCATTACTAATGGCCTAGTAGTTAGGAGAGTGGCACTCTAAGTGGTTTCTACACCTCCTCCTCTATAGATCATGTAGTGGGGCACTTGTAGTAACATGACCTAACATCTTCTAGTAGAGTGGATGGGTCATATCCTTCAATTGGGGCCCTATGGTCTATTGTTGGTAATTGCTCAGTTCTGGCTTGACTGATCCTTTCTGTACATTAGTCAAAAGAACACGATGGAGGTTGTGCTGCTCTTCTCATAACCTCCCTCATTTGGGAAAAAGGAAGAGGGTGGAAATGATTTCCACCAATGATGGGGTATGTGTAAGGTGCAACGAATGCTTGACTGGCCTTAGATTTGACTTGCTTTAATGCTTCTGACTCAATAATCTTTCTACCTTTTATGACCTTCTTTCTAACTTTTTGAAGGTAATTCTTCTTATGGTTCTTGTTAGAAAAGGTGGTGCTAAAACTTGGCCCGATCTCAGACATAGATGACCTTTCAACCAATATCATTGGTTTCTATTTCTCATCCTCTAGAGTAGAGGGTACAATGGGCAAGGGGGCGATAGTAGCCTACATTTTAGTGATGGGGGAGTGAGCTCCCAACCCTAAAGTAATTTATACTAAGGGTGAATCCTTTTGTTCTGATAGACAGATCTATGACTTCTTCTCCATTAATTGATAGTTTTAAGTTTTGAAACTCCACTCCAAACTAAATTAAACTACCACAGATAATTTCTTCTGTAGTTAAGTTCCTATCCAGCGAGAAGATAAGTTTCCCAGCCATTTGAGTATGATTGATTTCCTGGAATTAAAGAAAGGTGATTTGAATTGGTTGTTTTTTTTTTTTTAGAATGGAATTTGGATTTTTAACTTGATTGACTATCTTTAAATTTTAGAACTCAACATATTCAGTTTTTACTCAATATGAGGGTTCACAAAAATTGACAAGGAAATTTTAGGAGTTGAGCTTGACTCTTTCACTCCATCAACTGATTTGGGGGTGAAATATCGAAGCCAAGATCTAAGTTAAAATTGAAATTGAACTTGAATTTTGAGGTTGAAATTGAACAGATCTTCTTCAAATCTTGAAACTCAATATATTGAGTTTTACTTAAATATGGAAGTTTATAAAATCGATAGGAAAATCCTAAGAGTGTGTCTTGACTCTTTCGCTCCACCAATTGACTTAGTGGCAAAATGTCTAAGCCTGAATTTAATAAGGGTTTTGAATTTCAAAATTAAAATTGATTTAAGTAATTTTAAAAAGAATTTTGAGTGTTTGAAAATTGACAAAATTTTCTCAAGTTTTTGAAACTCGGCATATTGAGTTTGCATTCAACATGAGTGTTTACAAATTTAAAAGGAAACCAAGGGGTTTTGACTCTACTCCTTCACCCCACCTATTGACCTGGAGGTAAAATTTCAGAGCCCAGGTTTGCTAGAAGGATTGAATCTTGATATTAAATTTGAAGAAGGTTAGATTTGCATTGTAAATGTCAAAATACAAGAGGGTATTATAGAATAATACATAATGATGAAGATTGAATTAAATTCGAGTGATTTTTTTAAAGGTTTTTGAAGATTTGAAAATTTGACAGAACTTCCTTGAATTTTTTGAAACTCAATATATTAAATTTGCACTCAACACAAGTGTTTACAAAATTGACAAGAAAATTCAAAAAAATTGGCTTGACTTTTTTACCCCGTCGATTGACTCGAGGGTAAAATGTCAAAACTCAAATTTAGGTTTCAATGAAATTTGAAGTTGCATTAAATATGTTAAACTACAAGTGGATGTTATAGTAAACACATAGCAACAACGATCGAAGTTGATTTAAAGGAGATTTTGGAAAAGATTTTGAATGTTCGAAAGGTTAAAAAAATTCCCTTGAGTTTTGGAAACTTAACATGTTGAGTTTACACTCAATATAATAGTTTATAAAATTAGAATGGAATTCTAAGAGATTGGCTCGACTCTCTCACCCCAATAATTAGGTTGGGGATGAAATGTCAAAGCTCGAATTTTGCTTAAGAGACTTGAATCCTTGCTTTGAGATTGAAGGATTCTCAATAAATTGTGAAACTTAGCATGCGCGACATTTACAGGAGCATTTTGAAAAGCATGCAGGTTTACAAAATTTACAAGAGGATTTTAAAAAGTTTAGCTTGACTCTTTTGCTCTACCAATTAACTTAGAGGAAAATTGTCAAAGCCTAGTTTTGATAGAGGTTTTCTAGCTCACCTCTCTTTTAACATGTCTAATTGATGTTGGCCACACTCACCCAAGGAAAAAATGGGCAGAGGGACCAACGAAAGGAAGGGTTGTCAAAACTATCATTGTAATAAAATTTGTACCACTTTTAAAGATGGAGAGAGAGATTTGTCCCCACTAGAGTCCCCATTTTTATTTATTTTATTAAAAAGGGTTATTTTAAAATTTTTAATTTTTTTGGGAAAGATTAATTACTAGAATTTTAGTTTTGAAATTGAACAAATCATTATGAATAATATATCGCCTCAGGAAGTAAATATATCTTTCCCTAGTGAGTTCAAATTACAAAACTTTAAGTTCATCCTGATTAGTGTAGTCAAACTCAAGGGAAAATAAAATATGATCCCAGAGGATCAAAATAATATTCGATTGAGTGTTTGACTATAATAATTTAGATAAGAGATCATTAATTTCATAATCAAAATTATGATAATAGAATGATATATCTTCCCAAAGAAAGAAGATATCGCTTATTATTAACCATTTGAAAATGATGATAATGATCGTCGTATTTGATTTTTCTAAAGATAATCGATTGTGGATTTGAAAACTTAATTTTAAAAAATTGATCTAGGTTTTTAAATCTCCTACGAGCGTAAGCCGTCGTAGTTAACTACATCGTAGGGAAACTAGAGTTACATATGAATACTCTCGACTAAAATAGCGATAGAAATTTAGTTGAAAGAGATTTAAGTTTGAGTTGTCAATTTTATTAGAAAATTGGGATTTAATTCTCAAAGGTTGAGGTCTTATAGCCTGAGCCTACCTCAAAATCTAAGTCTAAATTGGATTTTGAATATTAGTGACCCGAACCTAGCAAATATAATGCAGGATCTGGACCTACTCCGGCCTGGATTGGGGATCTAGCTAATTACCTAAATACTTCAAAACTATGAGTCCGATCTTTTATGTAAGAGTGGTAGGAATGTTTTTTAGTTAAGTTTAACGAGTTGGGCTGACATCTAGAGCATATCCTAATTTGGCCCCTTGATTTATATTGGGTAATATAAAACATAAAGTAAATATAAATAATTTTTTGACTCATTTCAATTTATTTCTAATGCAATGCAAGCTAGTTAACTCAATGAATGCTTAAATCAAATATGAAGCAATTTTAAAATGGCTTAAAAATAGGTTTTTCCCTAGAGATCCCATAGATTCCCTTGATAGATCTGCACCCTCATAGGCCAGGTGGTCTGCCAAAACCCGCAGGTGGGGATGTGGCTAATAAAGGAAATAAGGTGCAAAAAAAGGTAATATAGACTCCTAGTGGACCCGAGCTTACTTCTTAAAATGTTAGAATTTCTATGTTATCTTAAAATTTTTAATTTTATTAAAGTAGAAATTTTTATTAAAATTTTTAACGATCCCTCACCCATCTTCGATTGGGTTCCAAGTAAAATGAAAGATCGACATGCAAAATTACTAAAACATTGCTAAAAGTGTGTGATCCTATATTACAATCAACACATAAATCATTAATCAAATCAATTAAATTAATAATCAAATTGAAATTCCATGTGGCAAATGCCACTTAATATTACAACCCAGGGTCTACAGAAAGTAAAGTGGCTGGGTACCATTGACAATAGCCTGAATTCTACTCCTAAGACTCAAGTAAATTTGAGAATGGAATTCTTTTAGATCTTTATTCTTCATCCTTCTGTGAACTTCTTGGATTTATCAGGTCAGGATATCCAAATGATAAAAACTACCCCTCGAAAGGGGTATTTTCTTTTTTCTTTGGAAATTTGAAATTTATCCAGATTTGGATCTCCAAATGGATATAACCTCTCCCCTATGGGATGTTCTTTCCTCTTTGGATTCTAAATTAGATTTGTATCCCATTTCAAATCACTTTGAATATATAACTCTTAACTCAAATCAAATTACATTTGAAAATAAAAAATTCTAAACTCAAACATCCTGTAGGGTTATCCTAAACAGTTATAATTTGAAATTACATCTCAAGCAGTTATATAGTTAAATTAAAAGTACTCAAATTAGCCACACTTGGCCATACTCTTTTAATTATAAAAGGGAGACTTAGCACAGCAGTAGTACCTATAGCAAATTAATATTTGCCCCCTTTTATTTTAAATGCCTTATATGAGCATGGCCACCTATATAAGATTAAATTAGCATAAATCATCCATAACCTAAAGGTCAATCTATCACCCATCAATCACATCATAGAGTGTAAAAATTAATAAAAAATCACATCAACATTAATAACCAGCATACAATGAAAACTTAAAAATCCTAGCACATAGCACAAAAGTAATTAAATACAGGCCTAGCCTAGATCTAGAAGTGGTGCCCTAGCAAACAGTCAAAGTGTGTGTAGTAGGCTATGTGGTTTGGATATGTTTTATATCAGGTAATTAGTTAAAGTTTCTAATCTTTTGGTTTATCAAAGGTTTAAGGGTAAATTTGGTTAAAGTTTAAATATTAATGTATTAAGGTTTGATTTAAAATGCATTTTTATGGTTGATTGATTAAATGGATTTAATTAGTTAGAAATTAAAGAACCAATATAATTTAATTAATTGGATTAGTTACTCATTTTAAAGATTAGATTAATTTAAATTTTTCATCAATCGATTTGTGGCTTTGTTTCATAGGATCGAGGACCGGGCGTACTTAGGACACTTAGCCCCGCAACCCGAGGCAGTCCATGCTAAAAACCTGATTAATATAGTTAAATTAAGAATTTTAATTTTGTTATATTATTAATAATATATTAATTTTAAGGTTTTACACTTCATTGAATCCATTCGTGGTCTTGTGTCACGAGGCTCGAGAAATCAGGCCTCGTTAGAATAATTAGCCTACCAGCTCAGTGTAGCTCATTCTAAAAACTTCATCTTTGGAGTGGTGTTTATGTATTAAAGGGTTGGTTGATTAATTTTATTAATTAAATTAATAATTTCTAGAATTTTGACTAATTATTAAATTTTTAGAATTTTTTAGATTATTTTAAGCATTAAATTAAGGGATCAAATTTTAACTTTTAGATTAAGATTGATTTCTATAAAGTTAATATTTTTATTAAATATTAAATCTTAGGATGAGAAATTAAATTTTAAGTTTGTTGGATTAAATTTTTCTATAATTAGTTAAGAATTTTCGAAGTTCAAATTAAATTTGAACTAGAGTTGACCAAAAATTTGACTTTTTGATTTTAAGTGATTTTTAAAGATTTAATATTTTTAATAAATATTAGACCTTACATGGAGTATAATTTTTTTAATTTTGCGTAATTTAGAGTTTTCTACATTAAGTCATAATTTTCTAAAGTTTTGACCTGACTTTAAACTACGGTTAACCAGAAAGTTGACTTTTTAACTTTGACATATTTCTGTTGGTTTGTTATTTTTGGAAAATACTAGACCTCAGAAGCAGTTGAATGACACTAAGTTTGGTTAATTTAGATTTTTCTAGAATTAGTTATGATTTTTTAAAGTTCAATAAATTAATTAATTTTTTTAATTATTTAATTAAGAAGGTTTTGATTTTTTTGATCCAAACTCATCCTAAACAACATGAAATCACTTCTAATAGTCAGGGATGACCATTAGAAGTGTTTTTAGGAGTTTAGAATTTATTTAAAATTTTTAATAATTTTAAAAATTTTATTTAATTAATTATTTATTTTCACTAAAACTTAAATTAATGTTAAATTAAAGGTTCAGTTATGGGGCTTTTATTTTTCCTAAAAAGAGGATCAATTTCTAGTGAGTTTGATATATTATTTATAATTTTTAAATTTAATTTTGGTTTATTATAATTTTTTGAAGTTTCTCGGTTCTTAAAAGGGCTAAATTTTGACTTGCTTAAATTTCTGACTTAATGACTCAAAATCTAGTGAATTTTGGACCTAAGGTATAAAGTGTCGCTAAGTTTAGTATTCTAAAGTTTCACCCCTATTGGGTGTGTGTATATTTTCATGGATTTTTCTAAGTTGACTAAACCTTATCCTTAATTATTTTTCCTAGGTGTTACTAGTGTTTAATTAGATTTTAATCTCTCGTCATCTAACTAGGACACTAAATTACATATACTACAAAAAAATTAAAGCCTAATTCTAAGTGGTGTTTGAGTTATAAATTTTCAAAATTGTGGGTCAAATCTAACCAAAAATTTTGAAATTTAAATTAACCAGAATCTAGTCATTAATTAGAGCTAAAATTTTTATATCATATGAGGATCACACCAAAGTTTATCCTGTCCAAATTTGAACTCAATCAGATCACTGGATTGAAAATTATCAAAGAATTTCAATTTTTATTAAAAGCTAAATAACTCTCTATGTAGTGATCCAAATTAATCAAAATAAGTTTTAAAATAAATTTGAAATCAAGATGATTCCAGCGAGCCCAAGAACATCAAATTTAGATGAAAAAGGAATTTTAAGTGAATTTTTGAAGTTTAGAGTATTTAAATTAAATTTTTAAATCAATTTTGATTCAAAAAATCAGATCAATGCCCAAAATTTGGCCACATCGTTGCACTTTCTTACTGAAGAACCAAGGTTAGAATCTCAGGGAAGGCACGTAGCTCAGATCTATTCGATCAACCTAATTCAAATGAACGGACAGCCCAGATTGACCCAGATTTTTCAGTTCATTTTTGAACTAAAACTTCAAACGCTCATAACTATCGATCCAACCATCCAAATTTGATGAAATTGAAACATAGGATTTAAGTACCCTAATATTTCAACCTATGGAGTTTTAAGGCTCCATGCATTGAGATTTGGGAGAAATTAAGGATTCATCATATAACTTAAAATGGGGATAACTTACAATCCAAAAGTCAGATTTTTATATTCTTAGGCTTGTTAGAAAGATAATTGAATTCTATATAACTTTTCTGAAGAACTCAAGAACATTTAACTACTAGATTTAAATATGTTATTGAAAGTATCATTTCTATTCTTTCTCTCTCTCTCTCTCTCTCTCTCTCTCTCTTCTCAAATTGGGTTCTAGAGCTTACAACAACTTTAAAAAAGCTTGGGGAGGCTTCTCTTATAGCTGGAGAGGCTATGGGATGAATGGGATGGGCTCAAAATTGCTAGAATTAGGGGTTTTGAAAGAAAGTCTATAGAGCCAGGGTTTTGAGTTAAGCATATTATTATCTCTTCATTCTAATGATTATTTTCTTTAATTATGAGAGAGAGGAGTCCTAGGGTGTTTCCAAGTATTTCTTCCAGCCACTAAAATGCATGAAAGTGTGGATGTATTATGAGGATTTGGCTTGCCAAAGTGGCAAAGCGACCTAAGCATGCAAGTTTGACTTATTTAACTACTCTAACTAGGCAAACTAGTCAATAGGATGATGTAGCATAGGGAAGACTTGATGAGCTGGTTTGGAAGGATTAGAATGGGTTTTATTGCTAGGGCTAAAAATTTAAAAGGAAATTTTAAGTAGTTTAACCAAGTCTTATTGTGTTTACTTGGTCAATTAGACTTGATTTTGATTGACCAAAAATTAGGGTGTGTTAAGCTTATGAATTGGAATTGTTTTAAGATTTAATAAGGATTTGAAATAATGAAATTGAAGGTTGAGTGAATTGAGTGCATGTATGTGAGAATTTAACCAAATTATTAAAGTTTGACCAAGTCAAAGTTATATGATTTGACTCATGGTAATTTTTAAAAATATTTGAGGTATGAAATAGAATAGGTTTGAGGGATTGAAATTATTGATTTGACCAAATGGGTTGGAAATAACCATTTGGATCCTTAAAGAAATATTAGGTTAACCTAGGTTGACCTATGACCTAGATTTGGGTCTAACATGTTTGGTTTAACATTTAGAGTTGAATGGAAGTGGTTCCATCCAAAGATAAGGTCATTTGATTCAAAATGATTATTCACAACTCAAAGGGTTATTTTGGTCATTTTGGGTTAACTTGGTCAACTAGGCTTGACCAAGGTATATATTTATATCCTATGCACTCTTAATGATGATTAGGATGCATTTGAAGAGTTTGTGGGATTTAATTTCAAAAGGCTATGTTGGAGATTAAAGAAAATTCCAAAATTGCCCTTTAAGGGCATTTTGGTCAATTTGAACCCAAGTCAACTAGGGGTCAAAGTTGATCCACTAAAATGTACTTTACTATTCAATATGTTATAATTAAGGGTTTGGATATAATCAGAGGGTTTGGAGAAGGCTTTAAGGTCAAAATCCACTAGGTGGCAGGTCTAGTGGCATAGGCCATAAATATTTGAAGGTTTTATAGCCATTGAAAATTAATTAAGTTTTTGTAGTAAGAGACCTTAGATTGAGCTCAAATTTGGATGGTAGACCCTAGGGGCATGCTTAATCAATATACAATTTATAGATTATGAATTAGAGGTCATTTGACTAGGGTTTGAAATATTTGAAAATTCACTAGAAAAGGCTTTCAAGATAGGGCCTTTGAACATTTGATTCTTCTCTAAAAATCTAGATTCATCTATGATTTGGGTAGATCCTTTGGTCTGCATTGATCTAAATTCTAGGTAGATCCTAGGATCTAGATTATCCCTAGTGACCTCATACAAAAATGAGGTCAATAGTGATTCCTTAAGAAATATCATGCTTGATGTAGCTTGATCTTTCAATCAAAAAAAATTTAAAATTTTGAATCAAGATTCAAATTCATTTAAATTTTTAAGTTCCAGGATCATGTTTTCCTTTTCTTTAGGTTAGATGTAAGTCATCATGCTTTCTTTCCATAGGATTCATTAGTGATGGAGTACGCCCGTTATGGCACCATCCTAGTTTTGACATCTAGATTTGATCCTCTATGTGGAGTAAGTTTCCTCCCCCACACGGTCATCCACTAGTGATGGAGTATATCTATTATGGCACCATCCTAGTTTCAACATCTAGATTTGATCCTCTATGTCGAGCAAGTTTCCTCCCGTTTGATTAAAAAGTGTTGAGTTTTGAAAAGATTAATTTTCTTTAGGATAATTGAATTTTCAGAATTTTGGTTTTGAAAATAAATATGTTATTATGAATAATATATCACCTCAGGAGATAAAAATATCATTCCCTAATAGGTTCAAATTACAAAACTTTAAATTCATCCTGATTATCGAATTCAAACTCAATGGAAGACAATATATGATCCTAGAGGATCAAAATGATGTTTGATCAAATATTTTACTATAATAATCTAGATAATAGATCATAATCAAAATCGTAATAATGAAATGACATATCTTCTTGGAGAAATAAGATATCGCTTATTATTAATTATTTGTAAATGACGGTAATAATTATCCTAGTTGATTTTTCCAAAGATAATCGATTGAGGTTTTGAAAACTTAATTTTGAAATTTTAATCTGGGTTTCAAAATCTCCTACGAGTGAAAGCCTTTGTATTTAATTACATCATAGAGAAACTGGAGTTTCCTATGAATACACTCAATTAAAATAGCGGTAGAAATTTTTTTTTATTTTCAAAGCTTGATATCAAAGGAGGCGAGGATTAGAAATTCAACAAGAAATGGATCAAAGTTGAGCACTTTTTTTTGGAATCAAAGGAGACATAGTAGGATGTGCTTTGGGATTCTAAAAAAATTCAGAAACACCCTAACTTATCCTAAGTGTTCGGCTTAAAATTAAATTAAAAGAGATTTATTTTTGAATTATCAATTTTATTAGAAAATTGGGATTAGATTCTAGAAGGTTGAGGTCTTATAGCCTAAGCTTGCCTTAGAATCTAAGTCTAAATTAGGCACTAAAAAATTAGTACCCCAAACCTAGCTAATGTAATACAAAATCAAGACTTACCCCAGCCTAGATTGGGGAGCCAGCTAAATCACTTAGGCATTTTAAAACCATGTATCCTATCTTTTATAAAAAGTGGGAAAGGACATTAATTAGATTAAGTTTAAGGAGTTGGGGCTGACATCGAGAGAAAATTTCTAATTGGCCCCTTAATATATATTGGGTATTATGAAACTTTAACTAAAATGTAATTAATTTTTAAACTCATTTAAATTTATATCTAATACGATGCATGCTGGTAGACTTGATTAATGGTTAAATCAGAATAAAGTAATTTAAAAAGACTTAAAAATAGATTTTATCCTAGAGATTGCATAGATTCTCCTTGACAGATCTGCACCCTCATAGGCCAGGTGGTCTGTTAGAACCCGCAGGGAGGGAGGTGCCTAACAAAGGAAAGAAAATGCACAAATATGCTTATGTGAACTCCTGGCGATCCTGGACTTACATCTTAAAATTTTTAGAGTTACTATGCGAGCTTAAATATTTTAAATTTGATTAAAATAGAAAAATGTTAATGATCCCTCACGAGCCTCCAATTGGGTTACAGGGTAAATCAAATTGACATGCAAGCGCCAAAGAAACAACAAAATACAGGTAATCCTAATTGAAATTAATATAAGCAATGCATCTAATCAAGTAAAATAAATAAATTCAAAAGTCCATGTGGCAAGTGCCGCTTAATATTACAACCTAGAATTACTTGAAATTAAAAGTGGTTGGGTACCACTGATAACAACTCGGATACTACTCCTAAGACTCAAGTGACTTTAAGAATGGGCCTTCTCATTCTTTACTTCTTCATCCTTCTACAGGCACCTTGGATTTATCCAGTCCGGATATCCAAGTGAAAATAAACACCTCCCCGAAGGGATATTTTCTTTTCTCCTTGGATACTCAAAGTATCCTAATCATTATATCCAAATGAAGAGGGACTCTCCTCTAGGGGATGTCACCCTTATCTTTAGATTTCAAATTAGATATTTAATATCCCATCTCAAATAATCACTTTGGTAGATTACAACTCAATTACAACTCAAATTACATTTGAATATAAAAAGGAAAATCTAGACTCAATAACCTACATGGTTATCCTAAAAAATTAACATTTAAATTAACATCCCAAGTACTTAATATTTGAAATTATAATACTCAAATCACATCCACACTTGGCCATGCTCTTTTTTATTAAAAGGGGGTCTTAGAATTTCAGAAATACCTGTAGAAAATATTATTAAATTAAAGCTTAATTTTATACCCCCTTTAAATTTAATGCATTGTATGAGCATGGCCACCTGCATAAGATTGAATTAGCAAATAAATTGTCCCTAACCTAAGGGTAAATTTAATGTATATTCAATCACATCATATAGTATAGAAATTAAATAAATAAATATATTAATTTATATTAATAACAAATATGCAGTGAAAACCACAGAAAAACTCGATATACAGTAGAAAAGTAAACACCGACCTAGCCTAAGACAAGAGTTAGTTGTCGTTGCGACTCGGGCTCACGAGTTCATATTTTGATGAGAACAAATATTATGGCTCACATCTTTTAGTATTTGTAATATATATTTGTTTATATGTATACTAACATTTCAGGAACAGCATGCACCATCCAACAAAGTTTCAAGGCTCAAAGAATGCATAGAATAGGCTATATATGATGATATTTGTAACTTTTATTAATGTACCTTTTAATTTCTTGAGTCAAGTCCTGTAAGGGTGTATGCTTGCTTGTGACCATGTACGCACATACTCAGGGGGAGTGAGATCTTGTCATATCCAAAAGTTTAATTTTTGAATACACCGTACTGGATGATCTCAGGATCATCCTACATGATCTGTTCATTAAATTAATCATCCTGGATGATTCTTGAATCATCATGGATGATTCATTACGATCTTAAAACCCTAGCCACCAACCTAATTTGGGCATGATTTGATTTACAGATTATTTGGTCTAATCATCCTAGACGATCTAAGGATTATCATGGATGATCAATATCAATTATACCTAAATTAATTAGGTGGTTAAGGAAAGTAATTATGTTTGGATTTGTTGATCATATCATTGCGGACGATCACAGGATCGTCCTGGATGATCTGTTACAAAAACCCTAAAATTCCTCTGAGTCTCCGGGAATGACCCAAACTATCAGCAGGACGATATGTGTCATTTTGAACTAATCATCCTGAACGATAAGAAAAATTTCTCTGAAGGATCATCTAGAACTATGTTGATCGTACTAGCTAAAGCGGCCTTTTTGTACAAATCGTACAGGACGATCCCAGGATCATCCTGGATGATCTTTGCCACCAAAACTAATTTATAAGGGTTTTTGGAGCTCTCTTTTAAGCTTTTTCAAGGCACTTGATAGGTGTCTTCTGTAGCTATTGAAGCTTCATTTCTTCTGAAATAAACTTGAACAGAGAGATTGAAAGGGAGAGTGGAAAGGGTGAAGTTTGGGTGGGAGAAGAACCTTGGAAGGGGGATTTTTGAGGGAGTGTGAGGGTATCACACGGTTGCTCAGGCAGGCTTGCACCTAAGTAACATCGGATTCAAGGCTCATCTCGAGGGAAGTTTTGGGAAGAAGTTCTCGTGGTATCAAAGGACCCGGCTACTCTGCCACACCGGGGAAGGTGGAAGTGATTCTGTAAGGGCTTCTCCGCCTAGCTGTGGGGGCTAAAGGAGAGTCCCTTTGTTTTAGTGTAATACTCGAAGGGTGTCTCCGGGGAGTGGACGTAGGTCAAGTTGGACCGAATCACTATAGATCTGGTGTGTTCTTTCTGATTATTTTCTGCACCTTTTTATTTACTTGGGTAAAATCTCAGATTTATTATTTTTATCGTTGATTTATTTTATTTCCGCTGCAAAAGATAAAAAGAGTTTTCTTGTGTTTTAAATATCCAATTCACCCCCCCTCTTGGTTAGCCTCGGGATTAGTTCATAAGGGCTTAACATCCCTATCAAACTTTCAAGTGGTATCAGAGAGGGATTCAAAATTAAGTTTAAAAACTTTTGAATTTGATCCATGGCTAACATTGGGAATGGTAATATTGCTGAAGGTTATTCAATTACACGATCACCATTATTTGAAAATATTACTTTTGATTTTTAGAAAATTTGCATGTCTACTTTTTTGCAATCTATTGATTATCGCATATGGCATATGATTCAAACTGGCTATTCTATACCATCATGTGTTTTAAATGAAATTAAAATTAATATTCCTTTTTTTAATGAAGTAGAATAGAACAAATTAATGCTCAATTGAATACTAAATGTTTAAATTATTTTTTCTGAGTTTTAAATTCTAATGATTATATGTTAGTATTCGCATGTACTACTGCCAAGAAAATTTGGGATAAATTATGCACGACATATAAAGGTACTTATGAAATTAAGCAATCTAGGTTAAATATTTTGATGCATGATTATGAACTTTTTAGCATGAAACCTTATCAGAAAATTTTGGACATGTATACTAGGTTTACTCAAATTGTGACATCATTATATGCATTAGGAAAAGAGCTTTCAAATTTCAAAAAAGTCAATAAAATCCTACATTCTCTACTTGATAAATTTGATGCCAAAGTCATTACAATTTCTGAATCTAAAAATTTAAATGAATATTCTATTAATAATCTGATCAGCTCACTCATTTGCTACGAGCAAAGTTTGGGTCAATGACTTTTTGATACAGGTAAAATTATAGTGCTGAAAACTAAAGACATTGGAAAAAGTAACTCAGAAGATGATGAAAGTAAGGAGTTAGCATCAATTACAAATAAATTGAAAAAATTATTAAAGCACAAGCATCAACATCAAAAGTGGAACAAAGGTAAAAATGGTAAGAATGTGAAGTTCTCTTCTGACGTTGTTTGTTTTTGATGTAGAAAACCTGGACATATGAAAAATCAGTGCCCAAACTTAAGAACCCTTCCTGAAAAAGAAAAGGGTACAGCTAAGCAAATTGTAATAAGGGCGAATAATGCAAAACAAAAAATGTCCTAGGCAGACCAAGCTTCTGAATCATCAGATCAGGAGCGAGATGATATGAATTAATGTTTTACTTGTGTTTGTTTTTGTGTTTTTATTTTTGTAGTTTGTGATTTTTATTCATTGTGTTTTTTTATGTTTTATTATTATTATTGTTTTTTTCTTTTAAATTTCTTTTTTAATTAGTTTCTTTGTTGTTTTTAGTTGTTTCTCTGATCAGCACACACATATCACCTTTTGTCTTATTTACACCTAAAAAAAATCAAAATTTTTTTTCAAAGATTATATTTTCTAAAAATGAAAAGTTTACCTCTTGCTTTTCTAAAAATTCTATGTAAGTTATGGTTGATTTCTCTAAAATCAAGCAATGGAAGGAAAACTCATGATTTTGTCTTTTCATCTTATTTCTTTATGTTAGGCTATTTCACTTTTGATTCAAAATCTATTTCAAATCTTAAAATGGTTTTAGAAATTGAAACTTTTTTCATCTCCCAATATTTTGTCTATCTCATAGGAATCTTTTGCAAATTATTGAACCAACTTCAAAATTATCTTATTCAGGTTGTTCATCTTTATCAAAAGAATAAGGTTTGTTGATTTTAAAGATTTAGAAATGAGACAAATTATAAAAATCAAAAGATGCGTAATGTCGCAAAAAATGGAAGGATACACAAAGTGTATCAAAAATCAAAAGATGTGCAATATCGCCAAAAATAGAAGGATACACAAAGTGTATCAAAAATTAAAAGATGTGCAAAGTGCGCCAAATTGAAAAGAGGCACAAAATAAGCCCATAAAAATTTAGCTTCCCTTCTTATAAATCTCTAAAGTTTAATAAAGTCTTGTGTCTTGTCGATAGATTCGTTACTTGAGCTTGAAATCTAAGATTTTTGATTCATTACTCTGTATTAATCTTCTATTAGATATATTTCATGAAAGGGGTTTTGAAAGATTTTTATTTCCTTATCTAATTTGTTCCTTGATTTAGATATTGGCTTAAAAAGTTTTTTAGCCTTTTTAAAACCTGAGCTTAGATTAACAATTTCTGAATCTCTAACCTTTTTGGGTTATGAGCAGTCAATTCATGCCTTACTAAACTTTTGAATAATATCAAGAGGTGACTTTCTCATTATAAGAAAATTCTTGATGTTTTCAAAAAAATTTCACCAGATCAGAGACCATTTTTTAGTCTGTTTTTTCTGGTTTGTTTTTCTATACTCCTCTTCTTTTTGATAATGTCAAAGGGGAAGAACATACTATTGTATTTGTGAAGTTTTTTTTATTTATGTGTATTTGTGAAGTTTTGTTTTATTTATGTTGTGTATTTTTTTTTTAAAATAATAAATTTAAAAAAAAAATTGTTTTTCCCTCTTTTGAAAAGTCTTATCTTAGTGAGGGGGAGATTAGGAGAAAATAATTCTTGGTTGCAAATTCTTTTTTTTTTTTTGAAGAAATGCTAGAAGCAACTTTATTAATAAACTAAATACAAAAAACAAAGTAAATTGATCCACAATCACTATCCTCCTTTAGTAAAGAAACAAAGGAAGGAGGAACATTATTACTACCCAAATCTTCCCAAAAGAAATCAAGAGAACGAGCATAGTTAGCACAAAAATCAGCTAACTTATTACTCTTCTTATTCACATAATGAAATAAAACTTGATTAAACCCATTAAGAAAAGAAAAATCCTGCATCTGAGAATGCCCCTCTATGACAGGCATTTATTAAAAATCTTTTGAATCAAATCCATAACATTCTGATTGTCCCCTTCAATGATGATTCCATTGAAAACAAACATCCATTCTTGGACAAACCTCTTAGCCAAGAAGATCGCAAAAAGCTCTAACTGAGAAGAATCCCAATGCATACATTTGACTCCAAAGGCACATAAAAATCTTCCACAATAGTCCCTGGAAACACCTCCAACACCGGCAATGTAATTAGTCCCTAGGGAAGCATCAACGTTGAGTTTAATCCATTTGGGTGGAGGAGGATGCCAATAAGAAGACAGTTCAATGAGCTGGTTCGAATCCGTGTAATCCGAACTTCCTTTGAAGGATGCAGCAGCCATGCAAACAGCATTAGTCACTACCATTATGAAGCTATCCTCCTTTTCACCGTGTGAAACTTTATTTCTACTCTTCCAACTTAAGAAGACAGCTGAGAAATATACATTTCCAAGGAAAGGGCCATTATCAGCCAAGCATCTCAAACCCAACAAATAATCTTCAAAAGATGAGAAAACTGGGATGACGAGCCCCCAACTCCTAAGAACATTAAAAACCTGCATAAGCTTAACGCAGCAAACTGCTATATGATCCACATTTTCCACTACCTGACACCCTCTAGGACATCCTGCATTTGTAGCCAGTCTTCTATACATCAAAAGCTCATTCGTAGGGATAGTATTAAAAGTTAAACGCCACCAAAATAACTCAACCCGAGGCCTTAGCTTCAGGTTTCTTCTCCAACGCCCATGCAAGTCTCCATCACCATTCCCATAAAGCTTTTGAGAATCAAGAGAAGAAATTGATTTAACTGAACACTTGAACAAGAGCTCCAGCTGATCATCGGCATGTTTAGTAAAGATAGGAACAAGCTTAATAATGTCCACCAAATGCTGACCAAAGACCTGCTGTAATTTAACTTCATTCCACCTCCCATTAGAAATAAAGTAATCTAGCCTAAGCATTTGCTCATCCATATTCACAATAAAAGTAGGCCATTTAGCAATTGGTTTATCTAAAATCCAAATATCATTTAAGGCTTCAATAAATTCCCCCAAAGAAACTCTCCATCTAATCACATTTTGTAAGGATTTAAAACCGTGTAAAATAATCTTTATCGTAGGAGAACTAAACCTTTTTGCATGAAATTTATAGATATCCTTCCCGTACTTAGCTCGTATCAACCTGTCCAGGAATGTAGATGAATCTGAGAATAGATTCCAAGTAAACTTAGCCGAGAGAGGACCCAACTTAGCAGCAATTGATTGAACGCCTTGGCCACCCAAATACCTCGGCCTGCATAGAATGTCCCATAAAACATAGAGAAGACCCTTACTCCCATCTTGCTTATTCCATAAAAATTCCCTACACATTCTATCCAAAGCATAAAGAACAGCCATTGGAACCAGAGAATGTGTAGAAAGAAAAATAGACAGGGAAGAGTAAATTGTTTTAACAAGAAGGAGCTTCTCTACAAGAGAATAAAATGATTTCCACAAACATTTAACACTTTAGAAGCTTTTTCCAAAAGATTGCTAAAATCAGCAGTTGTTAACCTTCTCAAAGACATCTTGATCCCAAGGTACAAAAACTCTTTCACCACTTTGAAGCCCAAGATCTTAGCCAAAGACCTTCTTCTATAACTCCTGACCGACCTTCCAAATAGAATGGAGGACTTCTAAATATTGACCTTCTGACCCATCCACCTACAATATTCAATTAAGATTTTCCTAGCTTTCTTCACCTTTTTTTCATTTGCTTCCAAAAACAAAACAATATCATCCGCATATAATAGATGAGAAACAATTTCAGCATTGGAAGCCACCTTAACACCCAAACTTTTCCCTCTCTGAGTAATAGCATCTGATAGAAGTTGAGAGCAGAGGATAAACAGGTATGGAGATAAGGGACAACCTTACCTAAATCCACTTCTGGCTTCAATCCAAGTTGAACCATTACCATTAATCAATATTGAAAAATTAGGATCAGAGACACACTGAAGTAGGAGATCAACAAACATGTTTAGGAAACTGAAATTTTCCAGAACTTGCCTAAGAGTAGACCACCCCATACTATCATAGGATTGCTCTATATCAACCTTTCTAGCCATTAAGCCTTTCTTAGATTTGGAATATCTAAACTTGTTAAACACCTTTTGGGCTAGAAGAATATGATCTGAGATAGAACGGCCTTTAACAATAGCCACTTATTCCTCCAAAACCAACTTAGGTATGACTCCAATCATTCTATTTAATTACAACTTGGAAACAATCTTATAGATAGAAAAACAGAGGCTGATAGGTTTGTAATTAGAAGGGGTCATAGGATTCTCAACTTTAGGGATAAGGACCACCAACGTCTCCTTCCAACTAGGACTCATAGTACCAGTCCTAAAAAAGTAATCAAGGGCCTTCCAAACATCTTTTCTAATAATTATCCAATAAGTTTTAATGAAAGAGTATGAGATGCCATCAATACCTCGTGATATATTTGAATCCAGCTGAGCGACAACCAAATCCAGTTCCTCCATCTTGAATTCAGCTAGAAGATGATTTCTGTCTATGTCATCCAACATATGAATAGGAATTGGCCACCCTCTCAACTTGCATCTTCTTATCTTCCATTTATTCTCAAAGTATTCATGAAAGACACCCTCAATTTGACCCTGATCTTCCACCAATTCACCATTACTATCATTCACCTGAAGAATCCAATTGGAATTCCTCCTCCCTGATGCAAATGCATGAAAAAACTTGGAGTTTGAGTTCCCTTCAGTTAACCACCTGGCTTTCGCTCTTTGCCTCCACCACATGTTGAGCCTGGCAAGAGTAATATTTAGCTCATGAACTTTAGATTTTAGCAGAAGCAATCTATCTTTCATGAGCCAGCCAATCTCCGCTTCTTCACTTTGGAGATCCAAAATATCCTTCTTCAACTCCTCTTTCAATACCACCAGATTATGGTGCTTAGCTTTACTCCAGAAAAAAAGCACTTTCAAAGCTCTTCTGATCCTCACGTTAAGAGCCAGAGCATCATCACCATTCACCTTCTTATCCCAAGCTTTAGACACAATTCCCACTGAAGCCGGGTATGAAGACCATACCTCTTCAAACTTTAGTAGATGATTTCTCTAAAAACTAGAAGGTAGAAGCTCGATGAGAACTAGACAATGATCGGAGGCTATACGAGCAAGATGTCTAACTGCCGGCATCTGGATATCATCCAAAGCTAATGTGTTTAAAATACACCTATCCAACCTTTCAAGTATTCAAGCTCCACCTTTTTTATTGTTGCACCAAGTAAATTTTGGACCAATAACTCTCACATCATGAAGATCATGATTGCTCATGAAACATCTCATTTCTTGAGCACCCTAAGATAAAACAAACTTCTTCCCTCCTTTTTTCTCCTCTTGGGACAAAACACAATTGAAGTCTCCACCTATAACTGTTGGAAGCTTAAAGAAAGACACCCCTTCAAGAACACTCCATAAGATTCTTCTCTTATAAGAGTCATTACTACCATAAGTAGAAGTAATGATCCATTTTCCTTTATTGACAATGCAGAATTCCCCAATTACAACCTGAGAAGAAGAGTTTAATATCGTAAACGAAGCCAAGTCCTTCCTCCAGCACACCATAATTCCACCTGACAGTCCCTCAGCAGGAAGCATGAAAAAGTCCCAATTGGTACTAATAAACCTATCACATTCAAGTCTATTAAAAGAAGAGATCTTAGTCTCTAAAAGTCCAACAAGCATCACCTCATGCTCTTTTACAAATTCCTTCAAGTAGTGGGAGGCTTCACTCTTCCTAGCCCCTCTACAATTCCAAAAAGGACGACATTTATTGGTAAGAATTGGGATTGCTCCCTTTCCTCTCCTTAGCCATTTCACCACCCTTTCTGCCATAACTAATAATATTACCCTTCCCCAAAGATCGCAATTCCTTTTGAAGTTTAAAATCTGATTTATGATAGGAAGTACTTGAGTTCGCAAGTAATCCAGAAGGAGTTACTTGAGTTCGCAAGAAATCCTTCCCCTCTTTGTCATTTAAATGAGAAGGCAATCCTTCCTTAATAAATTCCAAATTATGAGAGCTTAGAACAGATTCCTCACCATTATTAAGAACATTGATGTTTACAGCATCTCCAGCTTCAAACCGTGGGTTCAGAAGTGAAGTCAATGACTCAACCATAGCTGCAAATTCTTCCTGGCACACCTTATCCGTAACCTGAAGAATAAGGCCTACCTCATCCGATTCTGGAGGGTTAAGCTAGACAGTTTCACCCTTCTAAATTTCCACTTCACAGCCAACTTCCTTTCCCACTACCACAGATCTTTGCACATTAAAAACATTTTTTCCATTTTGTTTTGTTACCTTCCCATAATGATTACTGATTGACTCCAGACACAAATCCTCCTCCCCATTACCACATAAAGTTTGAAACTTATTGTTCAAGTAAATATTAGCAGAAATTGCAGAAGGATCTAATACCTTATCAGAACACCCTGCTGCTGTTTCCAAACAGCTTATCCCAGCCATGGAAATTTCCCCTTCTTCAACCTGCAATGTATCACCCACAACCACTTCTTATATTTTTCTCACAGTCTTCTTCACACCAAGAACAGCTTGAGCATCTTGTCTATTAATTACAGTTCTCGCTTCATTCATCTGATTGAATACTCTCTTGTTCCTTCTATTCCTGACATGAATCCACGGCCCATAAGATTCTTTGACTCCCATCTCTTGTCCAACCTTAGTTTGATCACATACTTGTTGATTGCTAGAAGCATTTCCTTTATTCATCTCCACCACGTTTACCTTATTACAATTACTACTAATATGGCCTAGCATACCACATTCATAACAAAAAGAAGATATCCTCTCATATTCAATTTTTTGAAAAAACCTCTCAGCCATCCCTTCCACCCAAATACCCAGGGGCAGAGGTTTCTCCAGTTCAACAAGAACGCAAACCCTTGCAAACTCCCTCCTTCCCCACTGAAATATATTCCCATCCAACATCAAAGGAACACCCACCATGGAAGCAATCAAAGCCACGTTGTACTCATCCCAACATTGAAGCGGCAAATGAGGCATCCTAATCCAAATGGGAGAAGTCAATCCTTTCAAAGAGCTAGGAGAGAACTCAGTAGACCATCTCTCTATTCCCACAATGTGATTATTCACAAACCATGAACCACCGGACATTACTCCTTCCATCGCATCCAAGGACTTGATTGAGCACAAATAACAACCCTTCCCTAAGGTTGTAAAGTGAAATTGACCAAAACTAGAACATTGCCGTCTCAGTTCCCAAACAACTACATGAGATGGTAGTTCTCTACCAAATACCTTAGTAACCAATAAGAATTCTAGCTTTTTAGCATTCAATAATTCAGACGATTCTAGTAATCTCACAACTTTTTCGTCCTCCGTTAAAATTACCTTATCCATGTTAAAATTTACCTTGATATATGGATTCTTCTTCTAAGGATTAGCCAACTTACTGGCTATAATGTTGTTCTCAAGCAAAACCTCAGACAAAAGATTAGCATTACCCACATTACTCACCTCAGCTGGCTGTGAAGAAACAACCGGCATATCATTGAAGTTATGATTATTTTTATTAACCAAATTCAAGGAATTCGCATTTATCTTACTGTCAAGGACAGGGATTGCATTTGAATTCCTGAATCTGTTGACAAAAATATTCATACTTGAAGATGAAGCCTCAGGGTCTGAAATCCTTGCCGGAGAATAGCCAGAAGTTTTCAATAACCTAGGTGTTTTACAGTCATCAATAAATGAAATTCCTTTACCCTTACCTTCAACCTGTTTCACCGATTTCACATAAGAACCATCATTCTCTGAGATGATTAATTCACCTCTAGACCACCGTCTTTGAACGTCCTCTGTATCACAAGTAGCATCATCAGAACCAGTTATCAGATTACTTTGGGCCATATTTTTTTACAAATCCAATCCCCCAATGTAAGGATCTTTTAGTATTGAAGACGATGGTTGTCGGCGGCCATCCGCCGCCATGAATAACCACCAGTCGGTAAAACCGAGCGAAAATTGGGAAGAGATGAATTTGAAAAAATGCCTACTTTCTCTCTCTAGAAGCATGGAGCTTCTCTCTTTAAAAACTAAATTTGGTAAATTGTGCGTTTATTCCTTGCTTACAAATTCAACAAGTAATATTTACCATCATCAAAAAGGGGGAGATTATTGCGACTCGGGCTCACGAGTTCTTATTTTGATGATAACAAATATTATGGCTCACATCTTCAAGTATTTATAATATATATTTGTTTATGTGTATACTAGCATTTCAGGAACAGCATGCACCATCCAACAAAGTTTCAAGGCTCAAAGAATGGGTAGAATAGGCTATATATGACGATATTTATAACTTTCATTAATGCACTTTTTGATTTCTTGAGTCAAGTCTTGTAAGGGTGTATGCTTGCTTGTGACCATGCATATAAATACTCAGGGGGAGTGAGATCTTATCATATCCAAAAGTTCAATTTTTGAACACATCATACTGGACAATCTCAAGATCATCCTGGATGATCTATTCATTGAACTAATCATCCTGGATGATTCTTGAATCATCTTGGACGATCCATTACGATCTCAAAACCCTAGCCGCCAACCTAATTTGTACATAATTTAATTTACAAATTATTTGGTCGAATTATCCTAGACGATTCAAGGATCATCCTGGACGATCAATGCCAACCATATCTAAATTAATTAGGTGGTTAAGGAAAGTAATTATGTTTGGATTCACCGATCATATCGTCCCGGAGGATCGCAGGATCGTCCCAGACGATCGCAGGATCGTCCCAGACGATCGCAGGATCGTCCTGGACTATATATTACAAAAACCCTAAAATTCCTCTGAGTCTCTTCTAGACGACCCGAACTATCAGCAAGATGATGTGTCATTTTGAACTAATCGTCCTGGACGATCGCAAGATCCTCTAGGATAATAAGAAAAATTTCTCTGAAGGATCGTCCAGGACTATGCTAATTGTACTGGCTAAAGAGGCCTTTTTATACTAATCATACAAGACGATCCCAAGATCGTCCTGGATGATCTTTGCCGCCAGAACTGATTTAGAAGAGTTTTTGAAGCTCTCCTTTTAAGCTTTCTCAAGGCACTTGATAGGTGTCTTTGGCAGCCATTGAAGCTTCGTTTCTTCTGGAGGAAACTTGAAGAGAGAGCTTGAAAGGGAGAGTGGAAAGGGTGAAGTTTGGGTGGGAGAAGAACCTTGGAAGGGGGATTTTTGAGGGAGTGTGAGGGGGTCACACGGTTGCTCCGGCATGCTTGCACCTAAGTACCATTGGATTCAAGGCTCATCTCGAGGGATGTTTTGGGAAGAAGAAGTTCTCGTGGTGTCAAAGGACCCGGCTACTCCGCCACACCGGGGAAGGTGGAAGTGATTCTGTAAGGGCTTCTCCATCTAGCTGTGGGGGCTAAAGGAGAGTCAGTTTATTTTAGTGCAATACTCGAAGGGTGCCTCCGGGGAGTGGACGTATGTCAAGTTGAATCGAACCACTATAAACCTGGTGTGTTCTTTCTGATTATTTTTTGCACCTTTTTATTAGCTTGGATGAAATCTCTAATTTATCCTTTTTATCATTAATTTATTTTATTTCCGCTGCAAAAGATAAAAAGATTTTTCTTATGTTTTAAATATCCAATTCACCCCCCTCTTGGTTAGCCTCGGGACTAGTTCATACGGGCTTAACATCCCTATCGAACTTTCAATTGTCCTAGCAAATCATCTAAAGTGTGTGTGGGTAGGTTATGTGGCATGGATGTGTCTTATATAGGATATTTGATTAAATTTGTTTGATGTAATGGTTGATTGAAAGGCTTAAGGGAAATATTTAATTAAATTTTAAATATTAATGAGTTGAAATTAATTTTAAAATATATTATTTTAAAGTTAAATAGTTACCATCTTTGTTGCTCACCGAGGCTGTGAAATTAATTTCACCTTTCTTAGGGCTAACTTAATAGCCTCATAGGCCTAGGTTACCTAGTGGTAAACGGTATAATTAAGTAAATTGAATTAATTAAGATTTGAAGGTTGATAAATTTTAATTAAGATTGATGGGTCATTGATTTTAAGGTTTAGATTAATTAAATTTGCCATTAACCAGTTGGTGGCATTGTTTCACAGGCTCGAGGAACTAAGCCTCTTTAGGACACATAGCTTCACTGCCCTAGGTAATCCAGCCTAAAAACTTGGATAATATATTTTGATTAAGGATTTTAAACTTGTTTAAATCATTGATAATCAATTAATTTTAAGGTTGAACACTACATTAGATCCGTTCATGGCGTTGTGCCACCAGGCTCAAGTAACTAGTCCTCCTTAGGACACTTAACCTCGTAACACTAAGTAGTCAATCCTAAAAACTTCATCTTTGGAGTGGTTATTGTGTATTTAAGTGTTGGTTGAGTGATTTTAACATTGATTTAATATTTTTTGAAATTTGAAATTAATTATCAAACTTTGGAATTTTTGGATTATTTTAATATATTAATTAAAGGGTTAAAATTGGACTTTTAGATTTAATTAGATTTCTAGAGTTTTGATTTTTTTTTGGTAAATATTAGACCTTTTGGTGAGTAATTGGGTTCTGAGTTTGCAAGATTTGCAGTTTTTTAAGAGAACTTATGAATTTTTGAAGTTTTAGCTTAAATTTTGACTTAAGGTTGAGCGGATTGTTAACTTTCTTAAGTTGAATAATTTTTTGGTTGTTTGATATTTTTAATAAATATTAGACCCCAAATGGAGTTTAATGCCTTTGAGTTTGCTCAATTTAGAAGTTTCTATAATTAGTTATGATTTTTCAAAATTTTAGGAATTTATTAGATTTATTAAAATTATTTAATTAAGGGGCTTTTATTGATTTTGCTCCAAATGAAATCCCAACTCCTTGAAACAACTCCAAAGATCAGGAATAACATAAGGAGAGATTCCTAAGTATTTGTGAATTTTTTAGAACTTTTAATTATTATTAATTTATTTTAATTAATTTATTATTAAATTTTAATTAAAATTAAATTACAGTTGAAATTAAAGTTTAGTCAAGGGGCTTTTATTTTTCTTTAATTAAGGATTAAAATATGGTCAATTTGAGGTATTATTTATTTTTTTATATTTAATTTGGATTTATTAAAATTTCTAGAAGTTTTGAGGGTTAATCAAGTGTTTAAATTTAAGTTAATTAGTTAAAGGTTTTAATGACTTCAGAAATCAGTTAAAATTTTCTCTATGACAAAGAATGTCACTAAGTTCAAATGGTTCAATTTCAAGTCTATTTGAGATATATTTTAATTTCTAGAATTAATCAAAATTGCCTAAATAAGTCCTTAATTTTTATCCTCAATGATGTCACAAAGTTATGTAGGTTTGAATCAATTTCTTCTAACCCTTAGACAAGCATATGAATGCACAAGCACAATCAAGTCCTTAGAACTAGAAGAGCTTAGGCTAAGTGTATATGTGTGCATCCTAAGCATGCATGTAATATGATAATTAACATAGGTGATTTAATTAATGAATAGTTGGAATATAACTATTCATTAATCTTTCTACATGATTTCTATTTACTCAAGCTTAATCTATGTTTAAAATTCCAAAAATCACTCAAGGATCTCAAGATTTAATAGGTATAATTTTAAATTAATTTTAATATTAGAAAATAGGTTAATTTCTGGATTTGTAGAAAATTTAAGATAATTCAAAATAACTTTGAAAATAAATGTGAAATAATTTCAAAATAGTTTTAAAATAATTTTGGAAAATAATTTTTGAAAATTAAAAAAAATAATTTGAGGTTCTTTGGATTTATATCAAAAAATATTTAAGTTGGATTTAATTTAAAACTAATTAAATGCTTAAGTATTTGAATTAATGAAATTCATTAAGATATTTAAAATATTAAAATGAAATTTTAATTTTTAAAATAATTAGATTATATTCTATAATTTTGTTGAAATAACATTAAATTTTTGATATTTTTAAAATATTCAAATTAAATTAAATATTTAATTAATTATTAAAGGGGTTGAAATATCAAAATTGATCAATATCGCTTGAATTATTTTGAATCTCAAATAATAAATGAAGAAAATAAAAAAAATAATATCAAAATATTTTAAAAAATATTACTAAAATTTTGAAATGATTTAAGATTAAAGTTTAAACTATTTGATTTTAAATTTAATTAAATATTTAAATATTTGATATTTATAATTACTTAAAGTATGAATAATATTTTTAATATTTTTAACATATATATATATATATATATATATAAATCAAAATATTTTAAATTTAGAAAATTCTGATATAAGATATTAAAAATTTCCTTTCATTAAACTTAAATTTTCAATTATTATTATTATTATTATTATTATTATTATATATTTTATGTTTTGATGATTAAATATATGTTTAATGTGATTAGATAAGATTAATATATAATATAACATAAGTTAAATTAACATAATTAATAAATATCTTATAAAATTAGAGATTATTTTAATATAAATTAATCAAAATTTGATAATATTATGGTTATTGTTAATTAAATATTAATTTAAAATACTTAACATTTAATATTTTAAATAATTTAAAATATATTTAATATTTTAAAATAAGATTAATTTTAAATTAAAGTAAGTAATTTTCTAAAAAGTTTGATATAAAATACATATTTTGGGATTTTATTTGAATTTTTAATGATTTTCCAAAGAAAATTGATTTTAAAAGGTTTTAAATTAAATGTAAATCCTTTTAAACCCTGGCGGCATGGCGATGACAAACTGGACATGTGGCTGCCTGGGATTCATCCAGCAGAACCATAACAATCATCACTAATGACTGCATGGCAGTGCATTAATGACCAATGTTTGCACCACCGTGTAATCATTGGGCATTAATTAATCCATGATGGATGCGGTTAACTTAACCACGTTAACGAATCGTGGTCGCTGTCAGATCTCTGCGGTATTGAAATGGCTGGCTAGGATGAAGCTAGATAAAATAAATGACTGTGGGATCAGATCTATGATCAAATGAAGCCATAGAACAGCTCATTCTGGGTCGTTGATCGTACAACCAACAACCCAGAAAACATACACGAAGGGTACGTTGCAAATGAACCCTAGAATGGGTTTTTGAGCTCGTTTGTTCGATCAAATGGATGAAATTGCTTAAAATTTTAAACTTACAAAGCATGCATGAACATAAATCATATGGGAGTAATTAAACGGTAAAAATTATGCTTAATAAAAATCTAATTAGCTCTATGTGTAGTGACCTAGGTTAAGGGTTTCAAAAGAAACTAACCATTGGATTGGATCAATTTTAGTTTCTCTAAACATGTAGACTATCCACGTATGATTCTCCTTTAGAAATTATGGTCTGAGCACTTGAACGAAGGGTATCAACCTTGGATAGATTTACCTTGAGCTCATCGAAAAGCTGGTCGTCGGTGGGGTTTTGGGTGGAGAATGCATGGGAAGTTTAGGGGAGCTCAAGAGAACTTCAGGTTGGGTTTGAGGAGGCTAGAGTGGAGAGAGATGGTTAGGGATTGAATGAATCCTCATTTGGCCTACTTTCCCCTATTCAAATATCCTGAGCCATTTCAATGGCCAAGATTGATTTGGCTATATTATTTGATGTTTGACACCTATCTCTAGGTGGTTAGGTGGGCAAGAGGAAGGATAATAGGGTATAATGAGGTGGAAAGTGCCCTTTGTACTCTTGATAGCATGTGGGTAATATCATAGCCATTTAATCTGAATCTAAGGGATGAGGATGGCCCTAAGAATACTCTAGAGCACCATAAAGTTGTTGGAGGGGTTTTAAGTGGAATAGGTTAAGCTTATGTGGTGATTTAATCACCTTTGACCACTCTCAATTTTTATGTTGACTATTTGACCAGTCAACATGCCACATGGCGTGGTGAGGTGGCATGAAGTGGGTCTTAATGAGCTGATTGGATAGATTGAAGAAGGATTAAGGTTGGAGGATTAAAGCTTTAATGGATAGATTTATATGAATGGCAATTTAACCAAGTTATGGTGAGTTGACTTGGTCAAATTGACCTTAGCTTGACTCACATGAATTTCAATATATATAAATCAGCTTTTGGATTGGGTTTAAGAGTTTGAAAATCTTATTTTGATTAGATCAAAATGATTTGACCCAAAAGGTAGAAATTTGATTAAGATTAATGTTTAACTAAGTCAACTCAAATATGATTTAACTCAAGAAAAAATTAGATGTGCTTAGCTCTTAGCTTGGGGTGTACTGAGGTGATTAGAAACTTGGAGATATTGGTTTGAATGGAGTTCAAAGGGATTGAAGGATAGATGTAATGCATGAATAGAGAAATTAATATTTTAGTGAGGTTTGACCATGATTAGAGATTTTGACTAGGTTAAAGTCTGTGGCTTGATTTCAAATAAATTTAGATATGCTTGAATCATGTAATGAAGAAGGATTGAAGGCTTGAATGCAATAATTTGATCAAATGGGTTATATTAACCCATTTGAAACCTTAAAGAGTTAATGGGTCAACCTAGGTTGACTAGGCCAACCAGGTTGACCCAAGACATGGGCTCGAGCTCAATGAGTTTGAAATGATAAATAGGGTTTGGGGAAGTGATTTGAGGGGTTATAAAAGTCTAAATGGTCAAAGTTGCCTATTTTGGGCCTTAGTGGATTATTGGGTAAGCATAGGTTGACTTGGTCAACCAGGTTAACCCAGGAGCTAAGTTTGGGCCCAACAAGTTTAAAATGATATTTTGAGTCTGTTAGAGGTGTTTCTAGGGTCTGGGGAGGTCAATTCAGTCAAAATGATTGTTTGGAGCTTAAAGGACCTGTTTGGTGAACCTAGGTTGACTTTGTTATAACTCAGGAATCAAGATTGAGCTTATGAATTTTTATGATAATATAACTAATTATTTTGCTGATTTTTTATTATTTCTCCTAGCATAAATTGGATACTTTTGTTTGTTCTGTGTACTAACATTTCAAGAAAATCATACTCCAAATTGATAAAGACTTCAAGATAGAGTATAATAAAAATTCATGTAATAAAGTCTGTAAATCTTTATGTTTATTTTCTTGAGTTTGAGAGAGTGTGATTGTAATTAGGTAACCATGCACACACACACACAGGGGGGGAGAGTGCAAACAAAAATTTTAAAACTAATCGTACTATGCGATACGCAATCGTACTATATGATTTGACTTAGATTTTCTCCCGAATGCAGTTGGCAAATTTGGGCTTGAAATTTTTAAACTATTTGTACTATACGATATCAGGTCGTACAGATGATAATAAAGTATGAAATAAGGTTCGTACATAATCGTACCTAACAAATACATTCAATTTTGAATTATTCATATTGTACGATGTCTTTTGGTACAGACAACTAACAGTGTATGAAATTAGGTTCGTACAAAATGAAGCTTGAAATGTTTAACTGTTCATACTATATGATGTCTATTCATACAGATAACTGATAGTGTATGAAATTAGGTTCGTATAGGATCATACCAGGATTTTTTGAACTATTTGTACAGATGATCCACGATCGTACTATATGATCTGAAGTCGTTTCACTTATACTTTTCAATTTTTGGATGATTTTTCTTGTATTTCTATATAAGAAGTCCTAAACACTAACTAACAATACCTTTGCTGTGAATTTCTCTTGAGAGCAGCCACTGAGTGTGAGTGTTTGGGAGAGATTGTGAGAGTGAAGTGTGACAGATCTAGTGAGGGGGAGTTGTGTAGGATTCACAAGGTTGCCCAAAGCAAGCATCTTTTTATCTCTATCTAATTTTTTCCAATCTCCTATAGAGACTTTTAAGAGAAGATTTTTAACATCGTGTCAAGATTTTTTGCCTTTACTAGGAGGGTGAAAAAGGACATGTAGGTACTCTGCCTTCACTAGGAGGGTAAAAAAGGATGACAGTACTCTACCGTCACTAGGAGGGTGAGAAAGGATGTGGGTTCTCTGCCTTCACCAGGAGGGTGAAAAAGGACATGACAGTATGCTTCCATCACTTGGAGAGTGTAAAAGGCGTCGATTCTCTACCGTACCAGGTTGGTGGAAGAGAATTTATAAGGGCTTCTCTTCCTTGCTGTGGGAGCAAAAGGAGAGTCATATTGATCTAGTGCAATACCTAGAGGAGTCTTCAGGGAGTGGACGTAGGTCAAATTTGGATCGAACCACTATAAAATTTAGTGTTCTTCTACTCACTTTACTTTTTCTGCATTTTTTATTTTTAGTACTTTAAAGTTTTATGGTTAAAAAATATTTTATGATAATCATATCTAATCAAATACATATTTTATGGATCATTGATTAAGTTTTCAAGAAACTATTTTTAAAAATCTAAGAATTTTTTAATTACTAATTCACCCTCCCCCCTCTTGGTTAGCTTTGAGACAATTCTATTAGGTTTAACAACCTACACAAACTTTTAAACTTGGTCAACCAGGTTGACCCAATCCCTTGGTTTGGGTCTAATAGGTTTGGTTTGATATTTAAAATATGTTGGAAGTGGTCTCATATAATTTGGAGATCATTTGGTTCAAAATGTCTGTTCATACTCCATAAGGGGTATTTTGGTCAAAAGGTGTTGACCTGGTCAACAAGGCCTGACCAGGATTTGGGCTTGAGTGTTATACACTCCTAATAATGTTTAGGATGCATTGGTGGAAGTTTTGATATTTAATTTGAAAAGGCCGTATTGAAGTTTAAAGAGTTCAAAATTGCCCTAAAGGGCATTTTCGTCCTTTTGACCCCTGGTCAAGTGGATCCACCAAAATGCAGTTTAATGCTTAAGAGATCATAATCAAGGGTCTAGATATGATTAGACACTTAGGAGAAAGCTCCAAGGTCAAGATCTATTGGGTGGCAGGTCTAGTGGCGTAGGCCATAAATATTATAGCCTTTAGAAATCAATTCCATTTCAGAGGTTAGAGACCTCAGAATTAGCTCAAATTTGGAGGGTTGCCTCTATGGACATGTCCTATCTATATGCAATTGAAATACTCTGAATTTGAGTACATTTGGTTGGGGTTTAAGGTGTTTGAAAAATCCCTAAAAAGGTTTTCAGGACTTAAGCCTTTGGATTTGAGATTTGGTCTAAAAATCTAGATTTGATTTAAATTTTGGGTTTGAATAACTGGAATTGAATTATCCAAATCATTTATGATCATTTGGATGATTATAAGTGATTGGATAGGATTGAGGCTAGATCCGAGGCAGAATCAAGGTTTGAACTGGAATAGATATATGCATAGGTTATGAGTCTGGATAGGTTTGAAGTATGGGTTTAATTTGAACATAGCCTAAACAGAGATCTGGGTAGATCCTAGGGTCTATATGGATCCTAGGGTCTCGATTGGTCTAAGGTCTAGGTGGATCCTAGGGCCTAAATAAGTCTGGAGATTGGAATGGTCTTGGTGACCTCATATAAAAATGAGGTCAACACCTCCCTACATGATCATCCACTAGTGATGCAGTACGCCCGTTATGGCATCATCTTAGTTTCAACATCTAGATTTGATTCTTTATGTGGAGCAAGTTTTCTCCTCACATAAACATCCATTAGTGATGGAGTACACCCATTGTGGCACCATCCTAGTTTTAAAATCTATATTTGATCCTCTATATGGAGCAAGTTTTCTCCCCACATAATCATCCACTAGTGATGGAGTATGCCGATTATGGCACTATCCTAGTTTTAAAATTTAGATTCGATCCTCTGTGTGGAGCAAGTTTCCTCCCCATATGATCAACCACTAGTGATCTAGAATGCCTATTGTGGCACCATCCTAGTTTTAAAATCTAGATTTGATCCTTTGTGTGGGGCAAGTTTCCTCCCCACATAATTATTCATAGGTGATGAAGTACGTCCATTATGGCACCATCCTAGTTTTAAAATCCATATGCGATCATTTATGTAGAGTAAGTTTTCTCTCCACAAGATCATCCACTAATGATGGATCACGCCCTTTGTGGCACCGTCCTAATCTCAAATTCAAACTCGGTCATCCATAATTAGGAGTTCTTTCTTCCTATATGATCATTCAATCTTCTTCTCCTTAAGGTTAGTATCGTTCCTTCCTTAGGATTAGATCACTAGTGGTAGTGTATGCCCCTTATGGTACTACCCTAGTATCAATTCAAACTCAATCCTCTGTATTTAGGAGTTCTTCCTTCCTATACGATTATTTAATCTTCTTCTCATTAGAGATAGGTTCTTTCCTTCTTTAGAATTATATCTACTAGTGATATAATACACCCTCCATGACACTACCCTAGTATCAATTTAAACTCGATTCTTTAGGAATAGCTTTTACTTTCCCTTAGAATCAAAATTCCAGTCTTAACCTTTCAATTCGGTCAATGCAAATATGTGCAGTAGAATTTTATTCTACTATATATAATGGGGGTCCATTTATTGACCTCATTTTTATATGAGGCCACTAGGACCAATACATATCCTAGATCAACTCAAACCCTAGAATTAATCCTGATTCAAATTAACCTAGGCTTTTATTTAATTCAAATTCAAGTAATCAAATTTACAATCTAGCTCAAATCAAGATTTTTAAACCCAAAATCCAAGTCTAAAGGCTTAGGTCATGAAAGCATTTTTTAGTGATGTTTCAAACACTTCAAGCCCCAGTAAAATGACCTTGATTTAAAATATATCAATTACAAATTGATTAGGCATGCCCATAGGATCTACCCTCAAAATTTGAGCTTATTCTGAGGTCTTTAATCCTAGAAACTGAATTGAAATCCAAAGGCTATAAAATCTTTAAATATTTACGGCCTATACCACTAGAGTTGGCCCTTAGTGGAACCTGATCTTTGAGCTTTTTCCAAAGCATCTAATCACTTCCAGGTTCCTGATTATGTCATGTTGAGTAGTAAATTGTATTTTGGTCGACCTATTTTGACCCCAGTTGATCAGGGGTCAAAATGATCAAAATGCCCCTAAAGGGTAGTTTTAAAGTTTTTTAAACTCCAACATAGCCTTTTCAAATTAATCCCAAAAACTTTTCCAGTGTATCCTAATCATCATTAGGAGTGCATAGGACTCAAACCTAGACCTTGGTCAAGCCTGGTTGACCAAGTTAATCCAAAATGACCAAAATACCACTAAGGGGTACAAATAGTCATTTTGAATCAAATGACCTTATCTTTGGATGGAACCACTTCCATTCAATTCCAAATATTGAAATAAACATGTTGGACCCAATCCCAGCCCCTTGGTCAACCTGACCAAGTCAACCAAGGTTGACCTGAATGCCCTCCAAGGGCCCAAATAGTCATTTTGACTGAATTGAATTCTCCAAACCTTAGTATCATCTCCAATAGACTCAAGATAACATTTTAAAACTATTGAGCCTAAGCCTAGGTCCTAGATTAACTTGATTGACCAAGTCAACCTAGGTTGACCTAATTTCCTTGTAAGGGTTAAATGGGTCAATCCAACCCATTCGACCAATTCAAACCCTCTTAAATCCTCAAATCTATTTTATTGCATGCCTTAAACAAAATCCAACCCATAATCTAGACTTACCCTAGCCATTAGTCAATCAAACTAAAGTGAAGTTGACTAAGTCAACTCAATATATTTGGTCAAACTTCCTTTCAAACACATGTGTGTGTTTACTCACTCAAACTCTAAGTGGATTGCTTCTAATCTCTTTCAAAAGATCTTACCAGCACTTAAGACTTCTCCCTTGCGACCTCATCAGTCAAATGAATAGTTGACTAGTCAAAATAGTCAAATAAGTCAAACTTATAAGCTTAGGTGGCTTTACCACTTTGGCAAGTCAAATTCTCCTAATAACGCCATGTATCCATGCATTTAAGTAGCTGGAAGGAGTACTTGGCTGCACCCTAAGGTTCTTCTCTCTATTAATTAGGGCTAACAATCATTAAGGGGAAGGGATAAGAGTGATTTTGACTCAAACCTTTAGCATCATCCTATCCTTTCCAAAATATCCCATTTCAGCAGCCTCTATCCCATTCTAGTCATCACCCAACCTCTCTAGCTATAAGAAAAGCCCCCTAGCCATTCCCCAAGCTGTTGAAAAGCTAAGGAACCCAATTTGAGAAGAGAGAGAGAGAAAGAGAGAGAAAATATATTTGCTGTAGCAAAATCCAATGCAGCTATCAATAGCTCCTAGACTCTTCAGCAAAGTTGTAGAGGATTTAATTACCTTTCCAATATGCCAAAGATCATCAAAATCCATCATACGATTGTAAGATATCTCAACTTCTCTATTAAATTTTAATTTGAAACTACAGAAAATCTATAGCACATGAAGCCTCCAAACCTGTGTTTCAAAATTAATTGAATTTGGTTGAGTATTTTGAGAGTTATGGGCATTTGAAGTTTTAGCTCATTTTTGAACTATTGAATTCAGCTCAATCTAGGTCGTCCGATCGAGTCTTTTATGTGATTGGATGACTCAAACAGTGCCACATCACACCCGCTAAACCAATGACTCCACCGAGATTCAAACTCGGGTCATTTGATCAGTCGTGCATTGACGTGGAGTGATCTTTGCCACTGGATTAACCCACGGCAAATTGGACGATTGAGCTAACCGTCCGATATGGTTAAATGGCATATCGTGGCGCACCATATTTCAAATTGGCACAACGACGGGGCAATCATTGCCGCTACCAAACTAATGATTAAAAATGATTAAAAATCATTTAAAAAATTAAATTAATGCCTAGAACTTTAAAAATTCACACAAAATCCATTTTTTACCAAAGTGAGTGTTCTTAGGCTCTTTGGAAAGGGCTTGAGCTCTATTATTTACTAAAATTAAAATCATAGAATTTTGATCACTGTATAATAAGTTATTTGGGTTTGTTGAAATCCAAATTTTGTAATTTTCTTTTAATCTAGTGGTAAAAATAGACCTAAATTTTGGTTGGTAAAAATAATTAAGCATTTTAGGCATCCCTTGCATTTTTCCTAGGTCAGAATGCGTAAGGGTTTGATGTGATGTAAATTTACAGAGTAATGGGTCCATTTTGGACCCAAAACTTTAAAAATTCATAACACTTCAAATTCTTAAAATTAGGTTATCTAAATCTTGTGGTATGCTTGTATATCTCCCAGTGTTTGGTCATCAAAGTTTCAAACCCAGTTGAACACTAGTGACACCTAGGAAAAATAATTAAGGATAATGTCTATTTAACTTAGAAAAACTCTAGCAAATTATACAAACACCCAATAGGGGTGAAAATTAAGAACAATAAACTTAGTGGCATTTTACACGTTAGGTCCAAATTTCATTGGATTTGGAGGTCATTATTTAAAAATTAAGCAAGTCGAAATTCAGCCCTTTTAGGGACCAAGAAACTTAAAAAAACTATAATAAATCAAAATTAAATCAAAATATTATAAATAATATATCAAAATGACTTGAAATTGATCCTTTATTTAGGAAAAATAAAACCCAATAAAAGGACCTTTAATTTAACTTTAATTTAAGTTTTAATGAAAATTATATATTTAATTAAATAAAATAATTAAAAATTATTTAAAATTCCAAATATATTCTAAACACCTGAAAACACTCCCATGAGTTGTCCCTAACTTTAAGGAGTGATTCCATGTAGATTAGGATGAGTTTTGATTAAAATAATCAAAACCATCTTAATCAAATAATTTAAAAAATAATTAATTGACCAAACATTAAAAAATCATAACTAATTCTAGAAAAATCTAAATTAACCAAACTTAGTGTCATTCAACTCCATTTTTGGTCTAGTATTTTCTGAAAATAACAAACTAACAGAAATAGGTAAATGTTAAAAAGATAACTCTCTCGTCAACCGTATTTAAAAATTAGGTTAAAACTTCACAAAATTATAAGTCATTGTAGAAAACTCCAAATTGAGCAAACTCAAAGGCATTATACTCCATGTAAGGTCTAATATTTATTAAAAATATGAAATTATCAAAAATCACTTAAACCAAAAAGTTAATTTTTTGTCAACTCTAGTTCAAATTTTAACTTAAACTTAAAAAAAATCATAATTAAATATAGAAAAAGCCAATTCTAGCAAACTCGAAGCCTAATTACTCCTTTTTAAGTATAATATTTGAGAAAAATATCAAAACTCTAGAATTCCACCTTAATCAAAAAGTTAACTTTTTAGTCAACTTTAGGTTAAACAATAGTTCAAACTTTGAAATTTTTTAACTAAATGTAAAAAAATCAAAATCTACCAAACTTATAGTCAAATTACTCATCTGAAGGCCTAGTATTTAATAAAAATATTAAAATCCCAAAAATCAACTTTAATCAAAAAGTCAAAATTTGGCTCCTAAATTTAATGATTAAAATAATCCAGAAAAATTTCAAAATTTCAAAAATCAACTAAATTTCTAGCAAATATTAATCAACATTAAAATCATTCAACCAACCCTTTAATACACAACAACCACTTCAAAGATGAAGTTTTTAGGATGGACTACCTCGGGCAGTGGGGCTATGTGTCCTAAGGAGGCCTAGTCCTCGAGCCTGTAAAATAACCCATGAATGGATTCAATGAAGTGTAAAACCTTAAATTAATTGATTATTAATGATTTAACCAAATTAAAATTTTTAATTCAACTATATCTACCAGGTTTTTAGGCTGGACTATCTTGGGCTGTGGGACTACGTGTCCTAAGGAGGCTTAGTTCTTTGAGCCTATGAAACAACGCCATGAACTGGTTGATGACAAACTTAAATAAATTTGTTCTAAAATTAGTAACTAACTAAACCAATCAAAAGCATTTAACTCAAACCTTAACTAATCAAACTTTAAAAAGATAATTAAAAAATAATTTAAACATACTAAGATTTAGACTTTCATCAAAATTTCCCTTTCAACCTTTCAACCCATTAGAATACCAAGCAACTTTAATTAATCATCTTATATATGAAATATCCAAGCCACATAGCTACCTAACACACTTTAGATGGTTTGCTAGGACACCACTTCTAGATCTAGGTTAGGTAGGTATTTACTTTTCTACTCTATGCCGAGTTTTTTGAGCTTTCACTACATGCTTGTTGTTAGAATTAGATGATTTTTGTGATTGTTTAATTTCTACACTCTATGATATGATTAATTATTTGTTAGATTTACTCTTAGGTTAGGGGCAATTTAAATGCTGGTATAGTCTTATGTATGTGGCTATACTCATACAGGGCATTGAAATTAAAGGGGGTAAAGTTAATCTTAAATTAATCAAGTTTCTATAGGTGCTCCAAAATTCTAAGTCTTCCTTTAAAAATTAAAAGAGCATGGCCAAGTGTGGCTGGTTTGAGCATTTTAATATTTTTATATAACTGCTTTGGATTATTTAAATGTTGATTATTTAAGATAACCCTGTAGGTGATTTTAGTCTGCATTTTCAAATTTATTCAATGTAATTTAATTTTAATTGAGGTGTAATTATTAAAGTGATAATTTGATATGGGATAGATATCCAATCTGGAATCCAAAGAGAAGGGGGATATCCCATAGGGGAGAGTCCCTCTTCATTTGGATATCCAGATTAGGATATTTTTAAATATCAAAAGGGTAAAGAAAATACCCCATTCAAGAAGGAGTTTCTTTTCATTCAAATATCCAGACCTGATGGATCCAAAAACTTCACAGAAGCATGAAGAAGTGAAGATTGAGAAGAATCTCATTCTCAAATTCATTTGAGTCTTACTAGTAGAATCCAAGCTATTATTAGTGGTACTCGACCACTTTACTTTCTGCAGACCCTGGGTTGTAATATTAAGTGGCACTTGCCACATGGACTTTCAATTTAAATATTAATTTAATTAATTTAATTAACATATTATGTATTGATTGCGATATAGGATTGCATAATTTTAGTAGTTTTTTGGCAATTTTGTATGTCCATCTTTGATTTTTCCTGGAACTCGATTGGAGACTCATGAGGGATCGTTAAACTTTTCTACTTAAACAAAATTTAAAAATTTTTAAGCTTACATAGAAATTCTAATGCTATTAAGAAGTAAGTTCGAGACCGTCAGGAGTTCGCATAGCAATTTACTGCACCTTCTTTTCTTCATTAGGCACCTTCCTGACTGCTAGTTTTGGCAGACCGCCTAACCTATAAGGGTGGAACAAAATTTGCATGGGGAATCTATACAATCTCTAGGGAAAAACTTATTTTTAAGCCTTTTTAAAATTGCTTCATATTCATATTTAAGTATTCATCGAGTCAATATTTATGTATTACATTAGAAATAAATTTAAATGAGTCTAAAATTTTGATTGTATTTACTTTGAGTATCAATTTATCCAACATAAGTCAAGGGGCCAATTAGGACCAGCTCTAGACGTCAGCCTCAACACCTCAAAATTTAATTATATCTTCCTACCACACTTATATAAAAGACTGGATTCATGGATTTTAAGTGATTAGGTGGTTAGCTTTCTCCCTAATCCAGGCCAAGGTAACTCCAGATTTACACTACATTAGCTAGGTTCGGGTTACTAATTTTTTTTAGTTCCTAATTTAGACTTAGGCTCTGAGGTAAGCTCAGGCTATAAGACATCAACCTCTAGGAATCTAATCCCAACATTCTAATAAAACTAACAATTCAAACTAAAATCTCTTTCAATTCAAATTCAAGCCCAACATTTAAGATAGGTTGGGGTGCTTTTAAAAAATTTTAGAATCCCAAAGCACCTCCTTATTATAAATCTCGGCCCAAGTACTATAATTTTGATAATAACAAATATTATAATTTCTTTTCTACCAATATTATTACATATCTATTTTATTTGCCCTGCTTACTAATCTTTCAGGTCCATAAGTTCAATTGCAATGCAAATCAGCTCAAGATCAGGTAGATTAGATTTGAGTTTATTTGTAATTTCTATTTTAATTTACTTTTTACCTTTCTTGAGTCAAGTCATATAACTAGTGGACCCCAAGCTAAGTAACCTTGCACACACACACCCAAGGGAGTGAGTTGGTGAGTTAGAGAAATTTTTTAGTTTTTGACCTAATCATATAAGATGATTTATATCGTACTAGATGATAAGTTAAAAATAAAAAACCTAAATTAGGGCATCCCTATTAATTAAGAGATTAAATTAATCATATTATATGATATAGATCATACAGGATGATGAGTTCAGATTGTTAAAAATAGCGGTCGATCATAATTTATGCAATATTTTATTTTTTAAATTTTGTATATATCATACAGTATGATCCTTATCATCCTAGATGATATATGACATTCATGCGTAAATTAACCCTATAATTAGGAGAATAATTATGCTAAAATTTGATTCGATCTTATCATACAGGATGATCGGTGACAATCATCCTAGATGATAGAGAACATGCATCGAAAGATAAGGGATCACCACAAATCATCCCAGACGAATACCATTAATTTTCAACTAATTATCCAAGATTATTGACCTCTTTCATACCAGATGACAGAGAAGTGCATGGGATGATAAGGCATCGTCGAGGATTATACTAGTCGAAGTTTAATATTTTTATACTAATCATCCAGGATGATCAAACTATTTCTCTGAACTAATTATATAGGGCTATGCAATTCATAATGGCTGAATTAGTATTTTTAAACTAATCATACAGGATGATCATATGATCGTACTGGACAATCAGTGCCGTTATATTGAAAATTAGGGCTTTTTTGAAGGCTCTCTATTTAAGCTCTCTTATTATCCTTGAGATAATCTTTTGATGTTTAGTCTTCTTGAGAGAGAGCTAGAGAAGGAAGAGAGAGAGAGCCTGGGAGATAGAGAAATCCTTGTGAGGGGGAGTTATGAGGGATTCACAAAGGTTGCTCCAAGTAAGGTTTCCACCGTCCTTATCAAGATGCTTGTTTGGTTCCTTAGTGACTCTAAAGAATATTTTTATCAGCATCAGATCTAAGTTCTCTACCTACTCTAAGAGGGAGTAAAAGGATTCAAGGTACTCTGCCTTATTGGGTCGGTGGAAAGAATTTGTAAGGGCTTCCCTGCCTTGCTAAGGGGGTAAAAGAAGAGACACTACTTTTAGTGTAATACCTAAAAAGGAGGTTTCTGGGGAGTGGACATAGGTGAAGTTAACCAAACCGTTATAAATATAATGTATTCTTTTTATTTATATTTTAGCATTTAATTTTTATATTTTTCTATGAATTATTCTATGTTGGAAATCCCAGGATTTTAATTTTTATGAAACTAATCTGTTTCCACATCAAGGGATTTTAATTTCACATTTTATTAAAGAATTTTTAAAATAACCAATTCACCCCCCTCCCCCCCCCCCTCCCTCTTGGTTAGCCTCAGGATCAGTTCCTTAGGGTTTAACAACCCTCACAAACTTTTAAGTGGTATCAGAGAGGGATTCATAAATTAAGTTTTGAAAAACTTTTGAAAAACTTTTGAAAAAAGATCCATTGCTAATTTTTGTAATCTTAATACTTTGGAAGGATATTCAATTACATGACCATCATTATTTTACAATATTCCTTATGATTTTTGGAAAATTTGTATGTCCACCTTTTTACAATCAATTGATTATCGCATGTGAATGTTCATTCAAGAAGGATATTCTGCACCTTTTAGATTAGTAAATGAGATTAAAACTGAAATACCTTTTATTGAATGGACTACATATGATAGAGATTTAGCCCAACTGAATGTCAAATATTTAAACTATTTTTTTGTGCTTTAAAATATGAAGATTATATGCATGTTTCTACTTATTCAATTGGTAAATAGATTTGGGACAAACTCTGCATTCTTATGAAGGAACAAATGAAGTGAAACAATCTAGGCTAAATATTTTGCTTCATGTTTATAAACTTTTTCATATGAAATCTACTGAATCTATTTCTGAAATGTATACTTGGTTTACCCAGATTGTTACTTCCCTGCATGCCTTAGGAAGAGAGCTTACAAACTATGAAAAAGTTAACAAGAATTTGTGATATTTACCTTCTTCCTATGATGCAAAAATTATTGCCATTACTGAATCTAAATATCTAAATGTTTATTCCATTAATAACTTACTTGGCCACTCATTGCCTATGAGCAAGGAGTGAAATAAAGGTAGCTTGATGTAGGTGAAAAGAAGAAAAAGAATACTATAGCCTTAAAGGCTAATTATTCTGACAGTGACTCTTCTAAACAAGATGATGAAGACATCGCTTTGATGACTAAGCAGTTCAAAAGTTTTTTAAAGAGAAAGCAAAAGCATCATTAGAAATGGAATAATAGTAAAACTGGTAAGAATTCTAAAGTTTCTTCTAATATTATATGTTTTGAATGCAGGAAGCTAGGGCACCTGAAGTTTGATTGTCTAACTCTAAAAGCTCACTCAAGTAAGGAGAAGGGTGAAGAAGAGCTTAAATTCAAAAATGGCAAGCAAATGACTCAAAAAGTATTCTGGGCAAGCTCAGCATAAAACTCTTCTAAAACTAAAGCAGAAGAGGAGGTAACCAACCTATACTTAATGGAAGATAATCATCTTGATTGTTTTGATCAAGAGGAGATATGTGAGCTTATCTATAAATAATTATTTGAAGTTTTTGAAAGAAAATTTAATCTTCATATAGGAAGATTAAAAAGTTACATGCAAGCCTCAAATTTGATTTTTTTAATTCTGCAGAAAGAGCATGAATGCTTAAGGAAAGATCACTCCACTTTGGATAACAATCACATGGCTTTATTAGATGAATTTGATATTTTAAATAAGAAGTATTTTGATTTCACTGTTAAACATGACTCCTTGAAATCATCGCATGTTAAATTAGAAAAAGTATTTAAGGAATTAGAAACTCTTACAACTCAATTTGATAATAGGGAGCATGCATTAAAAAATGATAAATCAATTCTTGAAAATGCAAACAAATTTCTATAAGAAAAGTTAACTATTATTAAAGAAAATAAAACACCACCTTTACTTATAGAATTTCATAAACCATCAACACAACATGCATTCAAACCTAGGAAGAGGCACAATCACCCACATAGATTAGTTAACCCTTTTTCTTGTGTTAGATATTTTTCTTGTGGCATGCTAGGACATATCTCCCACACTTGTACTATCCATCATAAAACATATTTGGTGTGCAGACCAAAATTGCATAATTTACTACATAGCATGTAAGCATTTCATCCCACAATAGATAAGGTGGAACCCAAACTTTTTAGGTTCCCAAATCAGATATCTGATGATTTTGTAGGAGTGCTCTCACAAAAGGTCTCATGAGAGCATGTGGTATCTGGATAGCCAATGTTCAAGGCATATGATTGGAGATGTAAATAAATTTATTTCATTGGAGGACAGGGTAGGAGGAAAGGTGACACTTGGAGATAACACCACTAGGAGAGTGGTGGACTCAGGTATAATTGGCAATTTAATAAATTTCATCAATAAAAATTTTTTACTTATAGATGGCTTTAAACACAATCTGCTCAACATCAACCAGCTCAATGAAAAAGGTTTCAACATAAAATTTATTTAGACTAGCTACATAATAAGCTTAAATAACAAAACTATTTTGCAGGCAAGGAGAACCAATAATGTCTACATGTTTGATCTTAATTGCATTAAATGTGACACTACTTTTTGTTTAAAAATAATTAATGATGAATCCTGGTTATGGCATAAAAGATTATGTCATGCAAGCATGAAAAGCCTTAGAAAAATCACCCCAGAAGACTTAGTGAGAGGAATTCCAAACTAGAGTTCATTAAGGACCATCTGTGTGATGCCTATTAGTTAGGGAAATAAGTCATATCCTCCTTCCACTTAATCAAAGATATTATTACTAACAAATCTTTAGAAGTCCTTCATATGGATCTCTTTGGACCTATCAGCACTACAAGCCTAGGAGGGAAAGTTTTTGGGTATGTGATTATTGATGATTATTCAAGGTTTACTTGGCTTAGATTCCTATCTCATAAAAGTGAATCATTCGAGGAGTTTAGATCATTTTTCACATGGATTTAGGAGAAAGTAGGTTGTGAAATCTTAACCATTCATAGTAACCATGGTGGATAATTTGAGAATGAAAATTTTGAGTCTTATGTTTGATTGAAAAATAGTTAGTTTTAAAAAAGTTAATTTTCTTTAGGAAACTTAAAATTTTTAGAATTTTAATTTTATAATCGAACACTTATTATGAATGATATATCACCTCAAAAGGTTAACATATCATTCCCTAATAGGATCAGATTATAAATCTTTAAATTTATTCTGATTATCGTAGTCAAACTAAAGGAGATACAACATATGATCCCAAAGGATCAAAATGATGTTTAATCTAATATTTGACTATGCTAATATGAATAGATGGATCATTAATTTTATAATCAAAGTTACAATTATAATTGGCATATCTATTCGAGGAAAGAAGATATCAATCACTATCAATTTTTTGAATATGATGATAATGATCGTTGGGTTTAATTTTCTCAAAGATAATTAATTAAGATTTTGAAAATTCAATTTTTGAAAATTAGATCTGGGTTTTTAAATCTCCTACAAGCGCAAGCCCTCGTAGTTAACTACATCGTAGAAAACTAGAAATTTCCTACGAATAATTTTGATTAAAATAGCGATATGAATTTCATTTAATAATTCAAAGTTTGATGTCGAAGGAGATAGGGAATGGAATTTCAAATGAGATTGGTTCAAAATTGAACACTTATTCTGGAGTCAAGGAGGAATGGTAGGAGGTGTTTTGAGATTCTGAATTACTTCAGAAATACCCCAGCCTATCCCAAGTGTTGGGCTTCAATTTGATTGGAAGAGATTTAGGTTTGAGTGGTCAATTTTATTAGAAGGTTGGGATTTATATTCCCGATCACTAGATCAGGAGAATGCTCAGGAGGTGAGGGTGGAGACTAACATACCAAGTAGGTATGACATCTCGATCAAGATCCCGTAGTTTTCCATCATCCCAGGTTCGTTGGTGTCCTTAGCCTACTTAGTCGAGTGCCAACCAGAGGATCCTTATTAGCAACCATGGGTTTCCTCATTCAAGGGGACCTTTTAGGCCATGGAGCTGGGGACCTAATCCTAGGCTGATAAATAGGAGGTGCACATGTCTATGGGTAGTGAACCTACGTCTATGTTATCTAACCTAGGATGTCACTCTCATTTTGTGAGCATATCAACATATCTCAAAAATAGAAAGAAACACCGGCCTAACCTAAAGCTAGAGTTCGTGTCCTAACAAGTCAATCTATGTGTGTATTGCAAGCTATGTAGTTTAGATATGTCCTGTATCAGGTAATTGGTTAAAGTTGTTTAATGTTATGGTTGGTTGAAAGGCTTAAGGGAAGATTTTGGTTAAAGTTTAAGTCTTAATGATTTGAAATTGATTTTAAGATTGATTCTTAATTATTTATTGGATATTACCTTAGTTGCTCACCGAGGCTGTAAACTTTATTTCACCTTCCTTGGGGCTAATTTAATAGCCTCATAGGCCTGGGTTACCCAATGGTACTCGGTATGATTAAATGAATTAGATTTGATTTAAGGTTTGAAATTTGATGAATCTTAATTAAGGTTGATTGATTGCTTGTTTTAAAGTTAGATTGAAATTTTTGGATTTTTAAATCAAATAATTAATTTTTTTGAAGTTATTTGATTCATTTAATGTATTTAATTAAAGGGGTTAAAATTTAAATTTTAAAATAAGAATGATTTCTAGAAAATTAGTATTTTATTAAAATAATAGACCATAAGATGATCAGTTAGACTGTAAGTATGTTGAATTTGAATTTTTTTTGTATTTAGTTACGAAGGTTTAAAGTTTTGACTTAATTATGACTTAAGTTTGACCAGATTGTTGACTTGTTAACTTTAACTGACTTTTAAAGGTTTGATATTTTTGATAAATACTAAATTTTTATTTGAGTTGAATGCCTTTGAGTTTGATCAATTTGAAATTTTCTTGAATTAGTTATAATTTTTCAAAGTTTGGGGTTTATTCTATTATTTAATTATTCAATTAAGGGTGTTTTAATGATTTGAGTCCAAAAAAATTCCAAACTTCTTAAAATCACCTTCAAAGATCAAAAATAATCTAAGGAGGGATTATCAAGGGTTTAAGAATTTTTTAAATTTTTTTATTATTTTCATATAATTAAATTAATTAAATATTTAATTTTATTTAAAATTAAATTAAGTTTAAATTTAATGTAAAATCAAGGAGGTTTTAATTTTCCTGTATTAAAGGTTCAATTCTGATTAATTTCAGATATTATGTATATTTTTGTGATTTAAATTTGATTTATTAAATTTTCTGGAAGTTTTAAAAGTTTAATTAAGGCTTAATCTTAAGGGGTTTGAATTTTATCTATTAATGATTATGTATATTGATTAAGGTTTATATATGAAAGTTAAATATTTTCATGCATTTTATTAGGATCATTATTGGATATAGGAGTTTCCAATTCTTTTAAGAGGGTTTAATGATTAATCGATTGGTTTAAGTTTGATTGAGGTTAAGTTGATAGTGTACACTAATCTTAAGGTAAGGTGTCAATAAATTTTCTATGTTTGATGTTTCATCCCTAAAGGATATATGTGTGAATCCTAGAGTTTACCTAAGTTCTCTAAGACTCGTCCTTAATTATTATCCTTAAATGACACTAGTGTTGTAATGGGTTTTCATTCAATGTCTCTAACCCTTACGGATACATATAAATATAAACAAGCAACATTGATGGGTTTTGGATTTGTAAAAAGAAGAAAATAAATATAAATTAAATGCAGGGGGTTGCTACATGGACCTAAGGTCAGAGGAGCATACAATCATTGGCTTTTGGGATCTAGGGCCTTCTAAGTTTTAAGAAAACTTACCTGATCACTAGAGCTAGTCAACGGTGATTCCGACCGTGGCACCCCCATTTGGAAGAAGCGGGGGTGACTAAAGCTCCTTAGCTTTATCTTCCAATCAGCTCCATCAGTACCTCACAGAAAGGCGAAGAGAGAAAGAGGTGTCAGAATATCATGTATGTGAATATAGAAGCTGATATGAATTAACATGTAAATGAATATGTGAAAAAGTATAACTCAAATCAAATCATTAAAGCAATTTCAAAATGTATATTACTTTACAAGAATCAATTTCAACATGTATGCTTCTAGATGGAAAGAAATCTCAACACATTCCTTTTCCAAAACACATCATAAGGCTCCTCTTATACGAAAATGGAACATAGGTATGCATGTATCACTTTCCAAGATAGCCAAAACACCTTATGAAAAGCTTTAAAAAAAATACTCAAAATTGAAGCACAAGATATATGTGTGCTCTCTAACATTCGTACACCTCAATTTGAAACCAACTTGCAAAAGATAAGTTTCCAACCCATAAATTTATTTCAACTCAACATTTATGTCAAAATGTGATCATGAGAGAGAATATCTGATGGCATTTCATTCTTTCCAAAGACTCATGCATCTTTCTAACATGAAGCATACAACCTTGCCTTTGAACCCCGCATCTCTAAAATTGAAACCTGAATTGTATATAGAATCTCCAACAAACTCACAAATTTCACTTAATGTCAAACATATACAACCACCACTTGCTAAAAATTCAAAGCTGACACACTACTATGGAAAAGAAGAATAACAGGCATGCCAACCGAGACAGTCAAATTTCTCATTAAACCATTCTCTAAGAGATTTTTCAACTCCATCTCAAAGTAATTTACATACAAATTCATCTATGAATTTATCTAAACTAGCCACAAGTCATATCAGCATATGACTAGTTTTGATTTAATGCCATTCATGAGCTGTAATGCTTCTTCTCAATGATAAACTATAAAACTATCTTTAAGAAGGTTTTAGCCAAGTACAAAATATAGATGAATGTGTCAGCTATCTATGTTTTGTCACAAACAATGATAGGAGAACAAACACCACCTATCATCACCATAGATATACCCATTTCTTTCTATCATACTTCTCAAGAAAGAGAGCAAGACAAAGAAAAGTGCCTGTACAAAGCTGAGAGTATAGACTGCTATAACAACAAATGACTAAGCCACAATTAATAAGAATAAAACACCATTTCCAACATTTCTCATATATTGCAAATGTATATAGATGCATGAACTTGAAGGGAAAAACATGTATTTATGCATATTTAACCAAAGCATGAATTCTCATAGTAAAGGCAAGACATTGCATCATATGTGTCCATAGATGCTTTTCAACAAAATTTAGATATCCTTGATATCAAATATCGCATAATCCCCTTGTAAAAAAATGTGATAAAAATGTTCAAACCTGGCTATACAAATCTAATAAATATTGAAGCATGAGTATATAAAGTTCTCTATATTTCAATCTAATTCGTTTAAAGTAAAAAAAAAATTAAGAACCAAACCAACACCATGCTTCATAATCTGTCTAGTGGAAGATTGTAAATTCTACAAAGGATATTGGAGTAGAGAGGTTTTAAAATAAGAGGAAACTACTCATAATCCTGCAATTAATATCTAAAATAAATAAAACAAAGCAACATCATTTTAATCCTTCATCTCCATAAAAATCTTATAAAAAATTAATGATTGAAATGAAATAGTCCATTAGATTTATTAGCAGATTCATTATAGCACATCAACCAAATGGCTTCCATTACGTTTATACGAATTGATTCACCAAACCTTGATCATTAACCTGCAGGCAAGTGATAGGAGGACTAATACAAACAGTCAACAAATCCCAAAAGCTGCTCTATAGCAGCAACTGATTTTATTAGTTTAGTGTCCACCATTTATTTCCAACAAATCATTGCTTTTAAACCATCTAATTTAAACATTCTTCCGTCAAGCAAACCGAAAGTTATAAGCCACACAAATTAAATATACTGGATTTGACCAATTAGTAGTAGAGCTAAGTATTGAAAGAGTTATTACAGCCTTATGCCACGTTACAGCTACTAGAACGGATAGTAACAGCAAAGTGCAAGCCCTATTCACAACTCTTATAATAAAGGACTTGAAATATGCACATTAACAGAGATTAAAAATGGATAAAGAACATAGATAGCTGGATTCAAAGAACTTATATACAAGCTTATTGAATTCCTGAAGTTATTCACATACATTCAATTTACAAGGATAGAAAAGTATTGCAGCTATCTGATTTGTGATCAAGAAAAGGTGCAGCCATTTGGTTTAGGAGAAAGAAATAATCCATACCGTCATTATTCTTATACGGGGAAGGAAGGAGATTGATTATTCTTGCTTGATATCTGAGAATCGATTATTGTTCCTATGAGATTGAAAAAGAAAACCAGAGACAAAAGAAGAAGAACAGTTGCTCTCCCAAATGAACGAATCGCCTCATCTGGATCGCATAAATCACTACTCCTGGGTAGATTAGTTCAGCCTGCCATTTCTAAGAACTCTAGTCTTGGATGACCCTAGCAATAGCTCCACTTGGCCAGACCTTTGAGTCTTCTTCTTCCTTTTGCTTCGTCGGATGGAGAAGAGGAAGGAGGGGCAGGAGGCGTTAGGGAGAGATCATGAAATGAGAGCAGCCTCCTTATTTTAGTCGGCCCTAGTAACAAATATATCAAAAGGGCAGCTTCCTATGGGAATGAGATGGATGATCTCCTCAAGTGATCGCTAAACCTAATACTATTAGAATGAATAAAAAAAATTTAGCCTTTAAAACTTAATCTGATAGTTGATATTAAATGCTAAAATAAAAAAATTTAGAGAGCTAAATTGGAGAAGAAATGTGGAATTATACAAACCAAATTCATCATGTAGCATTTCAATATAAATTGATATAGAAAATTTGCCTTCATCGAAATTAATTTGACTCGAATTGAATCGATTGAAATCAATAAAGTTAATTTGCACTTGAGTCGAGTCGGGACACATTGAATTAAATCGATCGAAGCCGTCGATGTTAAAAAACCTCTAGAATTGATTCAAACTAACTTAATGATGCTCGATTGAACTTGATTTAAAGTTTGATATTGATTGAAAACTTAATGTTTAAAGTTTTAAATGAGAGTAGACTGAAGTGTGATTGAAGATTTGATTGAAGTGTAGATTACGGACTGGATGTAATGTGATCAAAATTTTATTGAAAATTGATTGAAGGTTGATTGGAAGCTTGATTGATTGAAGGATGCATATTTGATTGAGGTTTGACTTAAAATTATGGATTAAGGTCTTGATTGAGGTTTAGATTGATTTAAATATGGATTGATCTAAGATCTGAATCGATCATAGGGTCTGGATTGTCTAGAGCCTGGGTAGATCCTAGGGTCTGAAGTCTAGGAAGATCCTAAGGTCTAGAATGGTCTGGAGGCTAGACTATTTAAGGGTTAGGATTTATCTAGAGTTTGTAGGGGTTCTAGTGACCTCATACAAAAATGAGTTCAACATCTTATTGTAAGGAGCAAGGGATAGATCATAACATTTTAACTCCTAGGACCCCTCAACAGAACGGGATAGCTAAAAGAAAAAATAAGACCCTGGTAGAAGTTGATAGAGCCATATTAGCTGAATACTCACTTCGTAAATACTTTTGGGTAGAAGTGTGAATACAGCCTATTATGTTCTGAATAGAGTTAATGTTAGATCCAAGCTGAACAAGACACCCTATGAAATCCTTAAGGGTAGGACACCCAACCTTTCTCACCTTCATGTCTTTGGATGTGAAGTGTTCATTCTAAATAATGGGAAGTCTCAACTAGGAAAGTTTGACCCAAAATCAGATAAAGGAGTGTTCCTAGGTTACTTAAATATTGGAAAATCCTATAGTGTCTTCAATAAAAGGATACTGGTAGTAGAGGAGACCACTCATATTATTTTTGATGAATCTGATAATTTTGGAGGGTCTATGGTGGAAGGAAAAGAAGTAGTAGAAGTCTCCTAAGGAGTAGAATCTATAATTTTGAAGGAAAGGTATAATGGTGAGAAATAAGGCAAGATTAGTGGCTAAGGGGTATAACTAGATAGAAGGAATTGACTTTGAAGAGACCTTTTCCCCTGTAGCTAGATTAGAAGCTATTAGGGTGCTACTAACCTTTTCCTATTTTAAGGGATTCAAACTGTACCAAATGGATGTCAAAAGTGCCTTTTTGAAGGGGGTAATAAAAGAAGATGTGCACGTTGAACAATCCCCATGCTTTGAAAACTCACAATTTTCTAATCATCCATTCAAATTAAAAAAGGCATTATATGGACTAAAACAAGCACCCAGTGGATGATATGAAAGGTTAAGCACATTTCTCTTAGAAAGAACCTTTGTTAATTGGAGCGTAGACACCACCGTAATTTTGAAAAAGGTAGAAGATGAACTAATGATTATCCAAATTTATGTTGATGATATTCTATTTGGATTTTTTGATAAAAATTTGTGTGATAAATTTTAAAAAATGATGAGTAATTAGTTTGAAATGAGCATAATGGGAGAATAGACCTACTTTCTTGGATTTAGTATAAGGCAGAAGGATGATGGAACTTTCCTTAATCAATCAAAATACATTAAGGATATCCTTAAGAAATATGAAATGGATAAGGCCAAGCTAATCAACACACCCATGAGTTCCACTGTTCAGTTAGATAAGAATTCAAACGGAAAATATATTGATAAAAAAAATACAGAGGAATAATTGGATCACTTTTTTACTTGATTGCTAGCAAACTTGATATTATATTTAGTGTTTATCTCTGTGCTAGAATTCAAGCTGATCCAAAAGAGTCTCACCTGACTATTGTTAAGAGAATCCTTAGATATCTATTAGGAACCCAAGACTTAGGAATCTGGTATCCTAGGAATAGCACCTCCTTTAAAATTATAGGATATTCTGATTCAGATTTTACAAGATGTCGAGTTGATAGAAAAAGTACTTCTAGAACATATCAATTCATAGAACAGTCCTTAGTCTCCTGATCTAGTAGAAAATAGAACTCAGTTGCACTGTCCACTATTGAAGCTAAATATATAGCCTTAGAAAGTTGTGTGGCCCAAGTCCTTTGGTTGAAATAACCAATTCTGAATTTAGGATTACTTGTAGGCACAATTTCAAACCTATGTGATAACACTAGTGCCATCTACATTTTAAAGAATCTAATCCAACACTCTAGGATCAAACACATTGACATAAGGCACCATTTCATTAGGGACTATATTACCAGAGGAGACATCAAGTTACATCATATAGCCACTGAAAACCAACTTGTTGTTATCTTTACAAAACCACTAGTCTTTAAATTTTTTAGCTTCTTAACAACCAGATTAGGTGTAATAGATATTCATACTTGAAATTGATGCTTTCGGTTTTTATTTTTTTTATTTGCTTTGTGTTATTTGTTTGTATGTATTTATACTTTATGTTTTAAATTTTCTATTATTTTTCTTTTAGTGTTTTATTTTATTTGTATGTTTATTTCTTTGTATGTGTTTTTAATTTTCTATTATTTTTTTCTTCAGTAATTTTAAAAGGAATCTGATCAATGCTCACTTCTAATTTTAAATTCTCAATTGACATTCTTGCCTTGCGTTTGGTTTTAGAAATTAGTAAGCGGCATTTGAGTCCTCTAAAAAAAGTTAAAGGAAGAAAATTTGATGATTGTCACTCTTCCTCTAACTCCTTTAGTGGTGTATTTTCTTTTTGAAATAAAAATATATTTCAAATTAAAAGTTAGACTTTAAAATAGAGATCTATTTTATCTTCCTATAGTAATCTATCTAATATGAATAATGTTCCAAGTCAATGAATCATTCTCAAGTTTTCTTCATCAGGTTGTTGGATTTATCATATGGATATGATTATGTTTTGTGGTTTACTTTTCATTATGTTAGAGAGTGTGTTTTTCTTCTCTTATATCTAGAAGATAATCTCACAACTATGAGTCTTTAAAGGTTTTGAAAGGAATGAAGCTCGCAAAAATGATAAGAGGCACAAAATGAGCCCAAAACTGAAAAGATACGTAATGATCACCAAATAATTGCAAGATATATAAAGTGTATCAAAAATTAAAAGATGCGCAAAGTGTGCCAAATAACTAAAAAAGAAGCACAAAATGAGCCTACAAACAAATAAGCTTCCTTCTCTTACAAATCTTTAAATCTTAAAAGAATTCATGTGCCACTTGATATCTTCAAACACTTGAATTTGAAAATCATGATTTTTGGTTGATTACTTTGTAATATTATTCTACCAGATATTTTTTTGAAACAAAGTTTAAAAACATCACTTTTCCTATATAATTTCTTTTCTAGTTTAGATTTTAGTTAAAAAAAGATTTTGACCTGTAAGGAGTCTAAGATAGGGTTAACAATATCAATTTTTTACCATTTTTAGATTTTAACGTTGTCAATTCATTTCTTACGGATTTTTAAATCTAATAATAAGGTAAATTTATCATTTACTAGAGTTGATTGATTCAAATAAAAAAAATTCTTTGATTTTGATTAATGACTGGTTTTTTATTTGGTTTTTGTGTTGTTTAATGTTTTTCATGTTTTTATTTTTTATTTTCAAATCCTCCTGATCATCATATTCCATCTCCTAGATTTTTCTAATTTTTCTCACATCATCCAGGATAATCCACATCGTCTGTATGATCTGAACAAAAATATACCTCTCTAATCATAGTACATCTAACGGTTTATATAAATCAATTTTTGGTGATCGTCCAGTACAACTCATACATCGTACTGGAGGATCCACATGGCAGGAGTCGTTGGACGGTTTGAATGCGGTTGGGTCAATCTATTATGAGTTATTGTCCAAGATGATACACATATTCATCCTGTATGATCCATTTAATCAATGATCATACATGACGACTCCTCGGGACGATCGTCCTGAGTCTAATCATCTCGTATGATGTTTGATCGTACTGGATGATTAAACCAACCTTTTTGGCTAATTATTTAGATGAATTGATTGTACCCTATCGGGCAGAATGATCTCATGATCATACTGTATGATCTGGCTATTTCTTTATAAATAGTTGATTTTCTTCCTTTCCTTCACACCATTCCAATCCTTTCTACTACCCTCTTAAGCTTTTCCTTCTTTGTAATGGCTGGTGGAAAGCATTTTTGAGCCCTCGTAGGTAGTTCCTTTAGGAGAACCATCGATCCTAGATTCATTAAAGAAGCTGAGGAAGTAGTTCATCTTTGCTACAAACATGCTGGAATTAACCCATCTAAAATAGTCAAGCAAAAGTTGTTAAACTTTCAGGTGCTTGAACTTTTTTCCATACTACTCTTGCATTCATCCTTACTTTGGCCTTTCCCTTCAATTCTGAATTACTTTTTGAATTTTTTTTGTGCTAAAGAATCAATAGAGAGGGTACTGCCCTCCAATCCTTTGTCAATAAGAGGCCAATAGAGATAACCTACTAAGACCTACATGAATTTCTCCATCTTTTAACTACTGGTGAAAAAATTCACATTAAAGCTGCAAATCTTGATTTTGATTGGACCCAAGTCAACACAATTCTACAAGAATCTAATGTTAACTATCATGTTTATACTGTTAACACCTTAGTACAAAATGCTAGGATCAACCAGCATATTCCTCGCAACTCCATAATTTGAAAAGCTGGTGATCAGATAAATATTACTCCTATGTTGTCTCTTACAACTTATTTCATAATGGCTGAAATTAACTTTAATGCAGCCAACCTTTTTATTCGCTACCTTGAACATCTGATAGTCATTCGAGATCCCCATAATAAGAGATTGCCCAATCTAGCTTTATGGCATATCATTTTATTTGTCCTAGAGTCTAAATATAACCTTTAGTATCCTACACCACCTGATCACTTTTCAATTTTCTATTCCAATAGCTCCTTCTATATCCTTTGTAGTGCCTCTCACTTCCAGGCTCACTACTGAGAGGCAAATGAATATGAGGAAGGTCTAGCACCTACTCCTACACCAGCCCCCATCCACCAGTAGTCCTAGATAGATCAGCTGGTAGAGAGGTTTGACTAGTGGGAGGCTAGACTTAACTCATATGTAGCCACGCAGGAGTAGCAGCATGCCCAAAACTTAGCTCACTTTGATGCCTATGTAGCCTAGCAGCAGTAGCACGATAAGGATATGGCCTGGTTTGGGAAGCTGTTTGCTTCCATTCATAATTTCTTTCAGCCACCACCACTACCTCCTTCACCAGATCAGGATCATTCCTTTCTCTAACTTGCTTCTTCTTTTTTATTTATTTTGGTTGTTCCTATGAATGTGTTATTCTTTTCTTCTATGATATCTTTTTTGTATGTTTCAACTTTTCCAGTTGTTTTCTCCTTTTTGTGATGTCAAAAGAGGAAGTAGTAGTTTATTATTGATTACCTGCATATTCTATTTTAATGAATTTTATTTCTTATTTAGTGTTTAGTTTATTTTCCACTTAGTGTTTAATGTTTTTGCATTTAAAATAAAATATTTTTTACTCCCCTTACTTTCAAAATTTCATCCTCTAAGGGGGAGTTTCAGAGAATATCCAAGGGCTTTAAAACTTTTAACAACAATATTTGCCATCATCAAAAAGGGAGATATTGTTGCAATTTTGGGCCCAACTACTATAATTTTGATGATAACAAATATTATAATTTCTTTTCTACCGCTATTATTGCATATCTATTTTGTTTGACATGCTAACTAACCTTTCAGGTCCACAAATTCACTTGTAAAGCAAATTAGCTTAAGATAGGATAGACTAGGGTTGAATATGTCTATAATTTCTATTTTAATGTACTTTTTATCTTTAATGAGTCAAGTCATGTATCTGGTAGACCCCAAGCTAAGTAACCTTTCACACGCACACTCAAGAGAGTGGGTTAATGAGTTAGAGAAATTTTTTGGTTTTTGACCTAATTGCATAGGACAATTTATATCGTAATGGACAATTAGTTAAAAAAGAAAACCCAAATTAGGACATCCCTGTTAATTAAGAGATTGAACTAATTGTACTATACGATACAGATCATATTAGATGATTAGTTCATATTGTAAAAAATAGCCGCCAATCACAATTTTGGTAATATTTAATTTTTTAAATTATGTACATATTGCACATGACGATCCTTATTATCCTAGATGATATATGATAATCATGCCTAAATTAACCCAATAATTAGGAGAATAATTTTGGTAAAATTTGATTCGATCCAATCATACAAGATAATCGGTGACGATCATCTTGGATGACAGAGAATAGGCATGGGATGATAAGGAATCACCACATATCATCCCAGATGAATACCATAGTTTTTCAACTAATAGTCCAAGATGATTGACCTCTTTCATACCAGATGACAAAGAAGTGTATGGGACGATAAGGCATCGCCAAGAATCATTCTAGACAAAGTTCAATATTTTTATACTAATCATCCGGGATGATATTATAATAATCCAGGTTGATCAGTCTATTTCTATTGAATAAATCATACAAAGCTATGCAATTTATATTGGCTAAATTAGTATTTTTGAACTAATCATACAGGATGATCAGTGCCGCCATATTAAAAATTAGGGCTTTTTTGAAGGCTCTTTATTTAAGCTCTCTTATTATTTTTGAGATAATCTTTTGATGTTTAATCTTCTTGAGAGAGAGCTAGAGAAGGAAGAGAGAGCTTTGGAGAGAGAGAAATCCTTATGAGCTGGAGTTGTGAGGGATTCACAAAGGTTACTCTAAGTAAGATTTCCACCATCTTTGTCAAGCTTCTTGTCTGGTTCCTTGCTGGCTCTGGGGAAGATTTTCATCAGCAGCATGTCTAGGTTCCCTACCTACTATAGGAGGTAGTAAAAGGATTCCAAGGCTCTCTGCCTACTACAAGAGGGAGTAAAAGGATTTCCAGGTTCTCTACCTACTCCAGGAGGAAGTAAAAAGTTTCAAGGTACTCTGCCTTACGAGGTCGGTGGAAAGATTTTGTAAGAGCTTCTCCGCCTTATTGTGGGGGCAAAAGGAGAGACACTACTTTTAGTGCAATACCTGGAAAGGAGGTTTTCGGGGAGTGGACGTAGGTCAAGTTGACCGAACCACTATGAATCTTGTGTGTTCTTTCTATTTATTTTATAGCATTTAATTTTTGTATTTTTTTGTGAATTGTTCTATATTGGAAATCTAAGAAATTTTAATTACTGTGAAACTAATATGCTTCCAAATCAAGGGGGGTTTTAATTTCTCATTTTGTTAAAGAATTTTTAAAATAACCAATTCACCAGCCCCCCCCCCCCCCTTGGTTAGCCTCAAAACTGAAAGAGAGAATAGGTTATTAGTCCTATTAATTACGTCCCTAGGCTAACTAAGAGGGGGGGTGAATTGGTACTTTTAAAAATCTTTTGGAATTTTGGAAAAAAAATTTATCACAATACAAAGCAGATCATACTGTAAGATCACAATTCGTACTATACGAACAGAGTTAATTTTTTATGCTTTTCAACCACAGAAAAATAAAACACAGTGCAGTAAGAAAATGCAGTAAGTAAAAAAATAGAATAGAGAACACCAGATTTTATAGTGGTTCGGTCAAACATGACTTACATCCACTCCCTAGAGACTCCTTCTCTAGATATTGCACTATATCAAGGTGACTCTCCTTTAGCCCCCACAGTAAGGCGGAGAAGACTTTACAAACTCTCTTCAAGCAAATCCCAATGCGGTAGAGAACCGACATCCTTTTTCACACTCCTGGTAAAGGCAGAGAACCAAGTCGTCCTTTCACACCCGCCTGGTGTCGGAAGAGAACCGATCATCCTTTTTCACCCTCCAAGTGACGACAGAGAACCCACATCCTTTTTCACCTTCCAAGTGACAACAGAGAACTGAAAACCTCTCAAATAAATCTCTTGCAAGAGCCTCCAAAGAGATTAGGAAGATGTTTGAAGTATAAACACTGAGATCCTCACTATTAGATAACCTTGTGAATCCCCTCACAATTTTCTTTTTAAAGATCTCACTACACTCACTCCCAGACACTCTCCCAATCACTCTCCCTTTCACTCTTAAGAGCAATTTTTGTAGAAGGTTCTGTCTTTTAGTCAGTTTAAAGACTCTTAAATACTTAGGACAAGAAAAACTGTCTAAAAACTGGATTTTTCAAGTTTTACGCGTGCCGATCGTCCCGTACGATCCCACATCGTATCATATGAATAGTTCAAAAAATTGAATGATTTGTCTCGTACGATCCAGTATGAGCCTAATTCAGAGCCGTTTGTACCTCAAAATCTCCTGTATGAACACAATTTCGTACAATATAAATAGTTCAGAAAATGAATGATTCATCCCGTACGAACCAGTATGAACCTAATTCAGAGCCGTTCGTACCTCAAAATCTCCTATACGAACCCAATTTCGTACTGTATGAATAGTTCAAAAAATGAATGATTCATCCGGTATGATCCAGTACAAACTAATTCAGAGCCATTCGTACCTTAAAATCTTTTATACGAATATGATTTTGTACTGTACGAATAGTTCAAGAAATTGAATGATTCATCCTTTACGAACCAGTATGAACCTAATTCAGACTCGTTCGTCCCTGGAATCCTTATGTACGTAGTCCATTTCATACTGTACTAATTGGACTTTGAAAAATTTTCAGACAGGCAGGTTTATTGTGGAGGATAGACAAATACAGATCATCCCGTACAATCAGAGTTGGTATTTTATGATCATTTTTGAAAATTAATTTTTCACTCCCCCATTGTGTGTGTGCATAATTATCCAACTTACAATCTCACTCTCTCAGACTCAAGAAAAATAAAAATACAGACTTCACTCACAATAAATATTAACAAATGAACTTGAAGTCTTCAGTAGTCTGGAGTTTGAAATTCCTAAAAAACATGTTAGTGCACACAAAAAAAACTCCAATATTTGTTAGGAGAAGAATAAAATAAATAATAGGCTTTTTTAATCATCAAAAACAACTTATATCAGAATTCACTTGAACGAACAGATTTGAAAAAATCATAACAATCTCCCCCTTTTTGATGATGGCAAAACATTTATTGTTTGATTTAACAATTAAATTTGCTTCTCTCCTAAGCTTCCATTAAATGTACACTCCCCCTAGATAAATGATCTCCTAAGCTCCCCCTAAAGAAATGATCTATCCTAAACAAAAGATAAGAGGAGATAAGATGATCTAATACGGAATAAGCAAAGGCGGGAGAAAGAGAAAAGGAGGACAGGAACAAACAAGACACGCATATACACATAACATGAATAATATGAATACAAATACATATACATACACATGTAAAATAAAATAAAATAAAATAAAAAAATATCACATATACAATATGACATCATAACATGCAACTAGACTAACATGCAATAATACAAAACAAGCAACAAGCAAGTCAAATAATACAAAACTCCCACTTTTGACAACAACAAAAAGGGAAGACACTCAAAGGAGTTGAGGATTTAAATAATGTTAAATGAAGATTAACTACAATAGTAAAATTAAATGTAAAAGTAATGACTCAAAATGGTTTAGATCGCAGAGTATAATAAAGAGAAGAAAAGTTGATCTATAGCAATTATGAAATAGACAATTTAGTAACCACAACTATTACACAAATAATGAAATAAAATTACCAAATCTCTAAGTCAAACGTGGCAATCATTGATTAGTGAACTTAGAGAAAATATTAAAGGAAAGAACAATTGGCGACATTGTGCATCTTTTCAAATGAAGGGGCACATTTTGTGCACTTAGTCAATGGTTGCGCTAATTTTGTGCCTCTTTTTAATTTTGGCGACATTGCGCATCTTTTCTTGTATGGCACACTTTGTGCATCTTTTCAAGCTTTGCTCTTTATGTTTTTATTAAATTGAATTCTTTCCAACAACACCATCCCTTTGTCACAATTTCAATAATGAACACTTTGATGTAGAAATCAAGAGCAGTATTAAGACATCAAATATATAAGAATTTAGGCTAAATAATACATATCTAAAATATTATATATAAGATCTTTTAATCTACATCAAATTATAATGAAATCTAAATATTTTGAGAAGTTAAATTATGCATTGAAATTTTTATTATAATATAAACTCAATTAATATTTTAGAAACTCAATCAACTACAGTTGAGTGTTTAAGATTAGTTTACTTCCAGTCATAATCACTATCACAGAATAATATGCACAAAAACTAAACTTCTTCATTCATGATGATTCAACCATATAAAATAGCAAGCTTTTACATTCAAGCACAATCTCATAAGAACAAGCGTGCCAAACATCCGTACAAAGATCAAAGAAAAATAACAAGAACCATAATCACAACAATCAATGAGTCATAGAATAGCAAAGCAATAACTAAGCCGAACAACAAGAAAAACATCTCTAAAAGTTTGGGGGACCCTGATCTGGAGGAGGTGGAGGAGCCGCAAACATAGCAAAGTAGCTATTGATGGTTGTAATGTGTGTGTTTACCTACTCGAACTGGTCCCTTATCCACCCCCGGTCCTCATTGTATCTATCATCCTGCAATTTTAGATGGGCTTCCATTTGATCAAACCTGTGATCGAGTCAATCAAAATGCTGGACCATATCCTGATAGAAGTATTGATCAGGTCCAGGAGCAGGTGCAGGAGCAGGTACAAGTGCAGGTTCATCCTCAAAACTATTCCCATCTCCATCTCTCCTAAATAGTGCCCGAAAAGAAGCATCAGTGAAATAAAGTGGCAGTTCAAATTGTCCATCAGGGTGATGCATATTGTGCTTCTTTTCAAGGATAAAATAAATTACATGACCAAGGGCAATATTCTTCTTTCTCTTTACAATAGGATGGCCAATATCTTTGAGGTAATATAAATAGTCCAAAATTAATTGGGCTTCATCAATATGCTCGCTAGTCATAATCAAGTAAGTGACAGAAGAGAGAAGAGGGGTCATGCTTACTCTATCTCCGGCCTTGGGAATGATTGAGGTCCTAAGAACATGTTGAATTATTCGGGCATTTTGGTTCAAGGTGTCAACTCGAGGAATGTAAGTAGGTTGGCTTACACCTCTAATGACTTGATTGACTTCAGACCAATCATAGTTAGATCGAGCAGTTAGAGTATGTGCCCGTATTCCTAGAGTTCTTAGATGAAAATATTCTCCAAGGTCCTCCTTGGTTATTTCAACCCTTTATTTTAGGATGTAGGAAGAAATTCTAGTATGGTCCTGATTGAAAGTCATATTGGCCAAGAAAATATGAAAAAGATCTTTATTGTAGGTAAGGATCAGAGTGAGAAGGAAAGAGAACTGGGTAGAATAAAATAGAGGCATTACTATAAAATGAAGATTTTCTTATAGTAGAATGCCTGAAGGAGTGATTTCAGATGCGGCATACCTATAGTATGCCTCTTCATTTTGTGTACTTAGAAAGTTATCATCCCAGTCCCCCCTAGACGATGACCCTCGGGATTGATGCACTCTCTTGCCACTTCCTGGCATCACTTTTTAATGCTCTGAAGGGTTTGAAAATGAAGGTGAAATGAAAGAAAATGACCCTCCTTTATATAGAAAAGCAATCAATCATACTGTACAAAATAATTTCGTACGGGATGAAATGACTTTCGTCCGGGACAAATCAAATTTCATACGGGACAAATAGAAACGGTCGAAAATGAAATAGTTTTTCATAAACTGCTCGTCCCGAGGTGTCCTTCTATACAGGCTTTTTGACTTCCTGATCGTTTAGATGATGACGAGTTCATCCGGGATGATCAGGATATTAAAGGATCCTTCAAGCAACGGTTAAGTTTGTCCTTATCCAAATTGAGACATGGATCGTACAGACGAAGACGTGTTTATCTTGGATGATCAATAATAATAACTGACGCTAACCGTGAACCCACCCCATTCATACAGATGAATCTTCTACAATCGTACAGTACGATGATGTCATTGAATAGTACAAATAGTTAAAAGAACATACAGTATCATCACTTCAACTCTACAGGTTTTCAACACTAAAGTAAAGGCCAACACACGACAAAATTTTTGATTTTTTAAAGAAAACACACAAGATAACTACAAAACACAATAAACTAGAAACAAACAAACTAACAAACACATACAAAACAAATTTGCTGAATTTTCAATCAAGCATTAAAATCAATCACACCTATCCTTTTCCTTAACATGCTAAAAGTGTCAAAGGCTAAGGGTTTTGTGAAAATATCTACAAGTTGATCTTTAGAAGCGACATAATGTTGTTCAATTTCCCTTTTTGCTACATGATCTCTTATGAAATGATGCCTTATATCAATATGCTTTGTTCTATAATGTTGAATAGGATTCTTTGAAATGCAAATGGCACTAGTGTTATCACAAAAAATTAGAATTGTCCCAATAGAAAATCATAAGTCAACCATTTGTTGTTTCAACCAAAGCACTTGTGCAACACAACTCCCTAATACAATATATTCTGCTTCAACTGTAGAAAGTGCTACTAAATTTTGTTTCCTACTGGACCAAGATTCTAAAGAATTTCTAATGAATTGATAAGTCCCAGAAGTACTCTTTCGATCAAACCTACAGCCTACAAAATTAGAATCTGAGTATCCAATGATTTAAAAAAGAACTATTCTTAGGATACCAAATCCTTAAATTTTGAGTTCTCAGAAGATATCTTAAAATTCTTTTCACTGCTGTCAAATGTGATTCCTTTGGATCAGCTTGTAATCTAGCACATATGTAAACACTAAACATAATGTCAGGTGTGCTAGCAGTCAAGTAAAGTAATGATCCAATTATTCCTCTAAACTTCTTTTTATCAACAAATTTTCCCTTAGGATTCTTATCTAATAATACTGAGGAACTCATGGGTATAATTACTAGTTTAGCATTATCAATTTCATACTTTTTGAGGATATTCTTAACATATTTATATTGACATAAAAAAGTTCCTTCCTCATTTTGCTTTATGTTAAAACCAAGAAAATAACTCAAGTCACACATTAACCTCATCTCAAATTCACTACTCATTACTTTTAAAAATTCATCATATAGATTTTTATTAGTTGATCTAAAAATGATATCATCCACATATATTTGTACAATGAGTATTTCATTCCCAATTTTTTTCAAAAATAGAGTGGTGTCCACACTTCCTTTAACAAATGATCCTTTTAGAAGAAAAGTGCTTAATCTCTCATACCAAGCTCTAGGTGCCTATTTTAGTCCATATAATATCTTTTTCAATTTGAAAATATGATCTGGGGATTTAGAATTTTTAAAACCTGGAGATTGCTCAACATAAACATCGTCTTCTATCACCCCATTCAAAAAGGCACTTTTAACATCCATTTGATACAATTTGAAGTCTTTAAAATAGGCAAAGGCTAACAACACTCTAATTGCTTCAAGTCTTGCTACAGGGGAAAATGTTTCCTCAAAGTCAATCCCTTCTATCTGATTATACCCCTTAGCTACTAATCTAGCCATATTCCTAATCACAACTCCTGAATCATTCATTTTTTTTTTGAACACTCACTTAGTTCTGACTACACTTTGATTCTTTGGCCTTTCAATTAATTCTCAAATATTATTTCTTTTAAATTGATTCAATTCTTCTTGCATGGCAAAAATCCAAAATTCATCCAAAAGTGCTTGATCAATATTAATGGGTTTAATCATTGAAATAAAAGCTGAATGATTTACTTCTTTTCTAAAACCATACCTAGTCCTAACTCCTTCACTTGGGTCACTTAAAATCAACTCTTTAGGATGACTTCTAACAAATTTCCATTCTTTAGGCAATTGGTTTCCTTCTTCCTTCTCAACCCCTTCTTCAACCTTTTGATTTTCAAGTTTATGGGTTACCTCCTCAACCTCATCTTCATCCAATTTAGATCCTTCACTATTATAAGATTTATCAAAAATAACATGAGTGGTCTCCTCAACTACCAATATTCTTTTATTAAAAACTCTATAGGATTTTCCAACACTTAAATAACCAAGAAAGATTCCTTCGTCAGATTTGGGATCAAATTTTCCTAAGAGAGTTTTGTCATTATTATGAATGAATAATTTACATCCCAAAACATGTAGATGTGAGAGGTTAGGACTTCTACCTTTAAGAAGTTCATAGGGTGTCTTATTTAATTTAAATCTAATATACACCCTATTCAACACATAGCACACTGTGCTAACTGCTTCAGCCCAAAAATATTTTGTAAGTAAATATTCTGCCAACATGGCTCTAGTAGTTTTAATTAATGCCATGTTCTTTCTTTCTACAACTTCATTTTGTTGAGGTGTCCTAGAAGCTGAGAAGTTGTGTTCAATCCCATAAGATTTGCAAAAATCATCAAACAATTCATTTTTAAATTCTCCCCCATGATCACTTTGGATAGTTATAATTTCTAAACCTAGTTTTCTCTGAATCCAAGTGGCAAAATCTCTAAACTCTTCAAATGATTCACTCTTATGATTCAAAAATTGAATGCAGTGAACCTAGAATAATCATCCATAATTACATACCCAAATCTTTTTCCTCCTAAACTTAAAGTACTAACAGGTCCAAATAGATCCATGTGAAGAATTTCTAAGGGCTTGCTAGTCCTAATTTCCTTGATTGAACTGAAGGAGGATCTGACTTGTTTACCCAGTTGACATGCATCACATACGTGATCTTTTATAAAGTCTAATTTAGGTACACCTCAAACTAGTTCCTTTTGGGTGATTTTCCTAAGATTTATCGTACTAGCATGACAAAGCCTTCTATGCCATAACCATGATTCATCAGATACAGTTTTCAAACACAAAGCAGTAGAAGGTTTTACAGAATTCAAATCTAGCATGTAAAAATTTTCACTCTATCACCATTTAACATAATAATTCCATTTTAACTAATAACATAACTAGTATGCAAGAATTTTATGTGATAGTCTTTATCACACAACTGACTTATGCTCAACAGATTGTATTTTAAGCCTTCAACCAACAGAATATTTTCAATCACAAAATTTCTAGAATTTCCAATAATACATGTACCTACCACTCTCTTTGTAGTATTGTCTCCAAGTGTAACCTTGTCTCCATTCCTAGCTTCCAGCGATATAAATTGATTTGCATCTCCAGTCATATGCTTAGAACAACTGATATCCAGGTACCAAACGCTCTCACGAGGTTTTATATGAGAGTGACCCTATAAAAATAATAAATGTTAGATTTGGGAACCCAAATAAGTTTAGGTTCTCCTCTTGGCAATTTTAAAACAGATGTATGTGTGATATATTATAATTTATGCATCTTAGGTCTCCACACTAGTTGAGTTCTACGATGAATAGTACAGGTGTGTGAAATATGTCCTATCATACCACAAGAAAAATACTTTACTCCAGGAAAAGGATTCACCAATCTATTTATCTTGAAAGATTTTTTCTTAGACTTTGAACCAGTGGTCTTGTAGTAAGATTTGTGAAAATCTTCAAGTTTTGGTGGTTTCCTATTTTCTTTAAGTGCTTTTAACTGAACCTCAAGATATGCATTAGCACTTTCTAGAATCAAATTATAATTTCTCAACTTATGCTCTCTAGTATCTGATTTATCCAAATAAGTTTCAAAATCATTTTCAAGTTTTATATGTGATGATTTTAAAAGTTCATGATGTTTGTTTAAATCATCATATTCATCCAATGGAGTCATGTGGTTGCTATCAATTAAAGCATGATCTTTCCTAAGGATTTCATACTCTTTTTGCAGCTCTAGATAATCTAAATTTAACTTAGCATGCAACTTTTTTAGTTTTTTATATACATAATGAATGCGTTCAGAAACATCAAATAGTTCATCATAACTTAAGTCACATACCTCTTTTTGATCTGAATGATCAAGATTGTCAGCCATCAAGCACAAATTTGTGACTTCCTCTTCAGGTGCTGTTTCTGATGAATCTGAAGCTGAGTCCACCCAAAAAGCTCATTGAAGTCTCTTTTACCCCTTCTTTCCTTTGGTTTCTCCTCAGCCTTCTCCTTGCTAGGATTTCCCTTGAGATTAGGGCATTCTATCTTTATGTGTCCTAACTTTCTGCATTCATAGCAAATAACTTCATTAGAAGCCTTAGTATTCTTCTGAAACTTATCTTTGTTCCACTGTTGGCTTCTTCTCTGCTTCCTTTTAGGAAACTTCTAAACTACCTTGTCATCAAGGAAATATCCTCTTCATCCTCAGGTAGTGACTGATCACTTTCTAAATCATCCACCTTCAAAGTTATGTTCTTCTCCTTTCGCTTGTCACCTGCATCAATCTGTCTTTGAGTCACAGATTGCTCGTAAGCAATTAGTAATCCAAGAAGATTGTCAATAGAATAGACATTTAAATCTTTAGATTCTATTATTACAGTTATCTTTGCATCATATGCAATAGGTAAACAATGAAGTATCTTATTTACTTTTTCTACATTAGTTAACTTTCTACCTAAGGCATGCAATGAAGTGACTATATATGTACCTTCGTAAGTAGATTCATTTGGTTTCATGCGAGTATACATGTCTGAGATAGATTCATTTGGTTTCATGTGAAAAAGTTTATAATCATGCAAGAGAATGTTTAACCTAGTTTGTTTCACTTCATTTGTACCTTTGTAAGTAATGTAAAGCATATCCCAAATTTCTTTTCCAGACTTACAAGTCGAAATACTCATGTAGTCTTCTGATTTCAAAGCACAAAAGAAGCTATTCAAACACTTTGCATTTAATTAAGCTAACTCACATTCTTCTATAGTCCATTCGGCAAAAGGTGTTTGAACTCTAATTCCTTTTATAATTCTAGTAGGTTCAGTATAACCTTCTTAAACTAACATCCACATGAGATAGTCAAGATATTATAGAAATATAGACATGCAAGTTTTCCAAAAATTAAATGGGATATTATCAAATAAAGGTGGTCTAGTGATCGAGTAACCTTCTATAGTGTTTCAATTTCCAAAATTAACCATGATCGAGTTTCAAAAAGTAATTTAAACAGTGATATTTGAAATAGGCTCTAATACCACTTGAAAGAGAGAAAAGGTTGTTAGTCCTATTAATTACGTCCCTAGGGTAACCAAGAGGTGGGTGAATTGGTACTTTTAAAAATCTCTTAGAATTTTGGAAAAAATTTTATCACAATACAAAGCAGATCATACTGTACGATCATAATTCATACTGTATGAACAAAGTTAATTTTGTATGCTTTTCAATCACAGAAAAGTAAAATGCAGTGCAGTAAGAAAATGTAGTAAGTAAAAAAAATAAAATAGAGAACACCAGATTTTATAGTGGTTCGGTCAAACACGGCCAACATCGACTCCCTAGAGACTCCTTCTCTAGGTATTGCACTATATCAAAGTGACTTTCTTTTAGCCCCCACAGTAAGGAAGAGAAGCCTTTACAAACTCTCTTCCAACAAATCTCGGTGCGGCAGAGAATCGATGTCCTTTTTCACCCTCCTGGTGAAGGCAGAGAACCAACTCATCCTTTCACACCCTCCTGGTGTCGGCAGAGAATCAATCATCCTTTTTCACCCTCTAAGTGACGGTAGAGAACCCACATCCTTTTTCACCCTCCAAGTGACAGCAGAGAACTGAAAACCTCTCGAACAATTCTCTTGCAAGAGCCTCCAAGGAGATTAGGAAGATTCTTGAAGTACAAATACTGAGATCCTCACTATTGGATAACCTTGTAAATTCCCTCACAATTTTTTATTCAAAGATCTCACTACACTCACTCCCAAACACTCTCCTAATCACTCTCCCTTTCACTCTCAAGATCAATTTTCATAGAAGGTTATGTCTTCAAGTCAGTTTAAAGACTCTTAAATACTTAGGACAAGAAAAATTGTCCAAAAACTAAATTTTTCGAGTTTCACACGTGCCAATCATCCCATACGATCGCACATCGTACCATACGAATAGTTTAAAAAATTGAATGATTCGTCTCGTACGATCTAGTACGAACCTAATTCAGAGCCATTCGTAATAGTTCAGAAAATAAACGATTCATCCCGTACGAACCAGTACGATCCTAATTCATAGCCATTCGTACCTCAAAATCTCCTGTACGAACCCAATTTTGTATTGTACAAATAGTTCAAAAAATGAATGATTCATCCCGTACGATCTAGTATGAACCTAATTAAGAGCCATTCATACCTTAAAATCTTCTGTATAAATACGATTTCATACTGTATCAATAGTTCAAGAAATTAAATGATTCATCCTTTACGAACCAGTATGAACCTAATTCAGACCTGTTCGTCCCTGGAATCCTTATGTACGAAGTCCATTTTATACTGTACGAACTGGACTTAGAAAAATTTTCAGACAGGCAGGATCGTTGTAGAGGATAGACAAATACAGATCGTCCCGTACGATCATAGTTTATACTATACGATCAGTTTTGAAAATTAATTTTTCACTCCCCCATTATGTGTGTACACAGTTATCCAACTTACAATCTCACTCTCTCAGACTTAAGAAAAATAAAAATACAGACTTCACTCAGAATAAACATTAACAAATGAACTTGAAGTCTTCAGTAGTCTGGAGTTTGAAATTCTTGAAAAATATGTTAGTGCACACAAAAAGAAAACTCCAATATTTGTTAGATGAAGAATAAAATAAATAATAGGATTTTGTGATCATCAAAAACAACTTGTATCAGAATTCACTTGAACAAATAGATCTGCACAAATCATAACAAAAACCAGTTCCTTAGGGTTTAACAACCCTCACAAACTTTCACTCCTACCTTTTCTCCCTTGACCTCCAAAAATAAATGCTCACTTTTTATTCATTCCTAATTGAATTTCCAATCCTTGCTTCCTTTAATATCAAACCTTGAAATCATAAATAAAATTTCTATTGCTATTTTAATCGAGAGTATTCATAAAAAATTCCAATTTCTTATGATGTAATTAACTACGAGGGCTTGTACTCATAGGAGATTTAGAAATGAAAATCAATTTTTTTAAAAAAAAAATCAATCTTTTTAAAACTTAACTAATTCTCTTTGAAAAAATTCAAGTCAAAATCAATGATCATTATCGTCAGTTTCAAATGATCAATAATGATTGATATATTTTTTCCCTAGATAGATATATCAATTATTATCATAACTTTGATTATGAAATTAATGATATTTTATCTAATTTATCATAGTTAAATGCCTGATTAAATAATCATTTTAACCCTTTAGGGTCATATATAATTCTTTCCCAAATTTGACTATGAAAATCGAGATGAACTTTCAATCCTATAAATTGAACCCATTAGGGAATGATATTTTTATCTCTCGGGGTAATATATATTATTCATAATGACGTGTTTGATTTTAAGATTAAAATTTAAGAAATTTAATTCTCCTAAAAAACATTATTTTTTTTCAAAACTCTAACTCAAACACTTTTCAAACAAAATTAACCTTTTCAAACTATAACTTATTTTTAATCAAACACTCATGTACGACCTCATCGACAGATCTACCCTCAACTAACTCAGGGTCGATGTGTAGGTACCCACTATAATCCATCATGTCATTAAATTCATATTCTCCTAGCTTAGAGAAAATATCTTTTAGCTTGAGGTCTTCTACAGAATCAAGAGACTCTTCCACTATCAAATTGATCATTTCATCATCTATGCTGGGTACTATCCCTAATCTTTCAACTTTCTCGGGGTTAGTATTCACAAGGGTGGCTATTTGATTAAAAAGTATTTTATTTTTGAAAAGATTAATTATCTTTGGGTGATTTAATTTCTTAAATTTTAATCTTGAAACTGAACACGTCATTATGAACAATATATTACCCCAAAAGGTAAAACTATCATTCCCTAATGGGTTCAATTTATGTAATTGAAAGTTCATCCTGATTATCATAGCCAAATTTGGGAACTATATATGACCCCAAAGGGTCAAAATTATCTTTCAATCAGGTATTTAATAATGATAATTTGGATGAAATATCATTAAGTTCACAATCAAAGTTACGATAATAATTGATATATCTTTCTAAGAAAAGAAGATATCAATCATTATTGATCCTTTAAAAATGATGATAATAATCATTGATTTTGACTTAAATTTTCCCAAATGTAATTAATTAAGGTTCTAAAATTTTGATTTTGAAAATTTAATCTGGGTTTCTAAATCTCCTATGAGCGCAAGCCCTTGTAGTTAATTATATCGTAAGAAATTAAAATTTTTTACAAATACTCTCGATTAAAATAGCAGTAGAAATTTTATTTTAAGATTTTAAAGTTTGATGTCAAAGGAAGCAAGGATTAGAAATTTAATATGGAATGGATCAAAAGTGAGCATTTATTTCTGGAGGTCAAAGGAAGATTGGTAGGATATGCTTTGGGATTTTGAAATATTTCAAAAGAAGCTCAGTCTATCCTAACTGTTGGGCTTAAATTTGATTAAAATATATTTTAAATTGAATTATCAATTTTATTAGAAAGTTGGGATTAGATTTCTAGAAGATTGAGATCTTATATCCTTAGCCTGCCTTAGAATCTAAATCTAAATTGGGTACTAAAAATCAGTAACACGAACCTAGCTAATGTAATACAAAATTTAGATTTACCCTGGCCTAGATTTGGGAGCCAGATAAACCACCTAAGTGCTTCAAAACCATGAGTTCGATCTTTTATGTAAGAGTGGCAGTGACATTACTTAAGATAAGTTTATGAGAATAGGGCTAACATCTAGAGAAGTCTTTAAATAGCCCTCTAACCTATGTTTGGTAGATGAAGCTTAAAGTAAATGTAATAAATTTTTTGACTCATTATAGTTTTTTTCTAATGCAGTGCATGCTAGTTGACTCAATGAATGCTTAAATCAAATATGAAATAATTTTAAAAAGGCTTTAAAAAATAGGGTTTACTTCTTAAAATAGGGATAACTTAGTTGACTACTTTGACTAGTCAACTATGCATTTGACTGATGTGGTGGCAGTCAAATATCCATACCAATTGGTTGGAGTGGTTTTGAGGAGACTCAAGGCTATGGAGTGAGAGTTTGAGCACACATATATGTATGAAAAGAAGTTTGACCAAATATGTTGAGTTGAATTGGTCAACTTCACTTGAGTTTGATTGACTAATGGCTAGGGTAAGTCTAGATTGTGGGTTGGATTTTGTTTAAGGCATGCAATGAAATAGATTTGAGGATTTAAGTGGGTTTGAATTGGTTAAATGGGTTAGATTAACTCTTTAACCCTTAAGGGGAAATTGGGTCAACCAGGTTAACCCAGGACCTGGATTTGGGCTCAACAAATTTGAAATGATATCTTGACTCTATTGGAGGTGATTCCAAGGTTTGGAGAGTTCGATTCATTCAAAATAACTATTTGGGCCCTTATAAGGCATTTGGGTTAACCCTGGTTGACTTAGTCAACCAGGTTGACCCAAAGGCTGGGATTGCATCCAACAGATTTGGTTTGATATTTGGAGTTGAATGGAAGTGGTTCCATCCAAAAATAAGAATATTTGATTCAAAATGACTATTCACACCTCAAAGGGGTATTTTGGTTATTTTGGGTTGACTTGGTCAACCAAGCTTGACCAGGGAATGGGTTTTAGTCAGATGAATTCCTAATGATGATTATGATGTATTAGAAGAAGTTTTAAGTCTTGATTTGAAAAGGTCATGTTGAAGTCTATAGAAAACTCCAAAATTGCCCTTAAGGGATATTTTGGTCATTTTGACCCCTGGTCAACTGGGGGTCAAAGTGGATCCATAAAAATGTACTTTAATATTCAACATATGATAATTAAGAGTTTGGATATGATCAAAGGATTTGGAGAAGGCTCCAAGGTCAAAATCTACTAGGTAGCAGGTCTAGTGGCATAAGCCATAAATATTTGAAGGTTTTACAGCCTTTGGGTTTAAATTCAGTTTTTAGGGTGATAGACCTCAGAATGAGCTCCAATTTGGAGGGTAGAGCCTAGAGACATGCCTAATCAATATCCAATTAATATATCATAAATCAGGGGTCATTTGACTTGGGTTTGAGTTATTTGAAAAATCACTATAAAAGGCTTTCAGGATAGGGCCTTTGAACCTTGGATTTTGGTTTAGAAATCTGGATTTGGTATGGATTTATCTAAGATATGGGTAGATTCTAGGGTTTGGATTGATCTAGGGTCTAGGTAAATCCTAATTTTTGGATTGGTCCTAGTGACCTCATACAAAAATGAGGTCACCTGTGGCATCCACAATAGGCTGAGGGGCATCCTCGTTAGGAGGTGATAAAGGAGCTTGAGGAATATAAACTCCTACATCAAGTGGGGTGGAGCCCTCACATCCTTGAATAAGGAGCCTAGAGATATCAATAATTATTTGAAGGTCTTCAATCTTGCTGAGCTTCTTAGGAGTATTATACTTCATGGGAGACTTGGGCCTCTTGCCCTTCACTTCTGTCAGCTTCTTATCATTTTCCTCATTCTGAGGCTTGACCATGATTGAGGATAGCTTTGAAGATTTTACAGGGGGGATCGGTGGCCTACATCTATGATGGTGTACCTTTTCAAATCCAACCAAAATAATCTCCTCCATCCTGGTAAATGAGAGGTGAGGCACCCAATGGTAGCTATCTACTAGAATAGATGTGGCTGGCTGTCTCAAATATTTCTTATGCTTTCTTATAGGATGAGGTGTCAAAATTCTTTCTTTAGTATTACCTTCTTTCATAATCTCCTTTTCAAATCTATGTGAAATTACCACCTTCAAGTGTTTCATCTATTATTCTTTGGTTTCACTTGCATGGGAAGCAAATGTGTGGATAATATTTCTTAAAATTCTAGTCCTTTAGATTTATTTCTCTTTAGGAGTCCTCTTAACAGTGAAATCCACTGGGCACGGTGAAGAGCTAGCTATCCTAGTAAACCTCTCCTCCCCTGTAGTGGCAATGAGAGGGTAGATGCAACTCCATTTAAGGAGGGGAGAAGAGGCAAAAATAGGTAGCTCATCAAAAGCCTTAGGCTCTACCTAGCCTAAAGCTTTTAACTCAGCAATTTTCTTAGACTTTATAATTTTCTTTCTAACTCTTTATAGGTAGTTTTTTCTTTGATTCTTATTAGTGAAGGGGATCTAGAACTTCCCCCAACTTCAAACATAGAAGTTGTTTTTGTATTTACTAGAGGTTTCTATTTTTTCTCCTCCCTAGCAGAGGATGTAGTGGGTACGGGGTGACAACGACCTTCATTTTGGCAGCAGGGGAGTCAATCCCTGACCCAATAGTAATATCAACTAGGGGGATATCCTTTTCACCCTTAGCAGCTAAGTCTACAACTAGTCCTCCATTAACAGTCAGCTTAAGGGTCTGAAACCCCATTCCAAATTAAATTGAATTGTTACAGATCAGTTCTTCGACATACAAGTCTTAGTCTGGGGAAAAGATTAGTTTATCAGCCATTGCATTATGATTAGTTATCTAAAATTAAGAAAAGAGGAATTGAATTAGAGATTTGAAGTGGAATTTAAAAAATCGTAAATGATTTTTGTGTCTTATCATATTTGCTGAGTTATAGGAGATATAACCCAACATATATCGATAAGATGCAAAGATCATTTATGACTTAGAGAAATTCATATTCTCAATGCACATGTTAAGCAACTAGGAGATATTATGGCATAACATATGATAATGATATCTGATATTGATTTTAATTATTTTTAAAGGAAAATTTTTTTGAATTTTAAATTGATAGATCTTCTTCAAATTTAGAAACTAGGCATGTTGAGTTTTACTCAATCATGCATGATTATAAAATTGACATGAAAATTCCAAGAATTGGGCTTGACTGTTTCATTCCACAAATTAACTTGGGGTGAAATGTCACAACCTATATATATATATATATATATATATATATATATATATATATATATATATATATATATATATATATATATATATTTCGTACCTCACTCAACACTCTTGTTAATTTTTCTTTTTGATGTTGACCATACTCACCCAAGGAAGAAATGGGTAGAGAGACCAATGGAAGGAAGGTAGTCAGAACTATCGATACAATAAAATTTGTTCCGATAAAGAAAAAGAGCGGTCAAATTTAAGGGTTATGCAACATTGTTCCAATAAAGAAAAAGGGCAGTCAAATTTATGTCTACATTGACTTCAGAGATCTAAATAAAACCTGCCCTGAGGATTAGTTTCTACTTCCTATATCAAAACTCATGATAGATATTGGTTCATTACATGTAAATTTCTCTTTTATGGACTGTTCATCCGGGTATAATCTAATAATAATGGCTTCTAAAGATGAGAAGTTTATAGTTTTTAGAATACCAATAGGAGTTTATTATTATGAAAGAAAGACTTTTGGACTAAAGAATATTGGTGCAACATATCAACGGGTAATGATGACAATTTTTAATGAACCAATCCACCAATAAGTGGAGTGCTATGTTGAGATTTAGTCATTAAAAGTCTCAAAAAAGTTGATCATTTATACGATCTGAGAATTATTATCCAAAGATTATAATAATATAATTTGAAAATGAACCCTCTGAAGTGTGCCTTCGACATTACTTCAAGGAAGTTTGTTGGTTTTGTGGTTTGACACTGCAAAATAGAAGTTTTTTTAAAACAAAAGTGATTTTTATAAAATAAAAAGGAAGAAAGAGCACAATCTGGTGTATGAAAACAAGCCTACTCCTCCCAAAATAAAAATAAAAAGGGGAGAAGATAACATCAATCAAAGCATTCCATAAACTGCTACAGAGAGGGGAACACCAAAAACAAAGAAAAAGAATGACCCCCTCAAGTGAGAAGGAGAGTCCCAACATGGGTTTGCAGTGTGTACTGGAAAAATAGCACCCAAGTCAAACCAATGGAGGAGGGCAGCTCATTGACCACTTGAGGGGACCAAGTCCCCGCCTATAAAATCTATAAAAGTCTTCTTCCTCTTCCTTGGAGCCGTGATAACAGGTCCAAGACAAAGAAGTTCCTTGGAGAAATGGGGATTAGATATCTTGGGCTGCTGCTTCCTAAGATTAAGTATCCGATTAGAAGTTTCTTCAAGTTATTGAACCTTAGAGGCTATGATTTAATAGGCGTTTGGGTTTCTTTAGGCATGGCTGTTTGTTCATTCTTGGCCTTCGCCTTGCCCTTAGCTCTTCTAGTCACCACATTCCAAGAGCCAAGAGCATGTTCCTCCTCAAGAGTGTCACAGTGCTGCTCCATGCTGGTACTATACACCGGTAGGGAGGGCTCACTATCAAAGGGACGGTGAGGGGCAGAAGGGCCTTCGACTGACTTGGGAGGCACGGGAGAAGCTAGAGAGTTGGTGGGCGACGGGACCTTCTGGGTGGCTGACTTGGTGGAGCAATTGCTACTAGTGTGGCCAATGAATCCACAAGAGAAGCAAAAGTTTGATAGACCCTTATATTCCACTTTTTGGAAGAACCGACCATGCAAGCCATTAATCCATACCCCAAAAATTAGTTTTTTTGAGAGGTTGATCCTCACACATATTCTGGCATAAGAAGATCTTTCCCAACAACTTATATGTGAATCCATCCAAAGTGGGTCACCTAATATATTGGCAAGGCAAGTAATATTTTGAACATCCCAATACAAGAGAGGGAGTTGGGGTAGTCTAATCCAAAATGGTGAATGCAGCCCATGAAGGGAGTTAGAAGATGAATTGGATGTCCATTTGTCCATACCAATGATGTTTCCAGCGATAATCCAAGGTCCACTCATAAGCACAGCATCGCTTGCCTCGATACTTTGAAAAATGCAAATGAAGGAGTTTGGAGCTATCGTGATAATTTGGAACTCTCCGAATTGATACCATCTACGCTTAAGCTCACTAAGGAGGTAGGAGAAAGAGACTCTTTTACTGATGATCTTTGCCACCAGAGCATTCTCAAGCCTAGCAATGTTCTCTTAGACGGCTTCCACTACCGGTTCCATAGAGACCCCATCCTTAGCAAGAAAGATCTCTTCACTCAATTTGCCCAACAGAGCCAATTGGACCTTGTTCCACGTAAAGGGAGCAGAGGGTGTGCCCCTAGCAGCCAAGGGCGAAGCACGGGAGGGCTGTTGATGAAGCCAAAAAGCTTTTTGGGTCGTTGAGGCATTTCCACAAGCATGTGGCGGGCATGATCCTGTAGCAAGAATCGGGGGTGGGAGGTGAACATTGCGAAGGCTCACACCTACAGCTACGAGAAACATTCTCGACCACGGCTTCACTCGAGCCACAATGAAAACCATCAGCCTCCCTCACAAAGGTAGTTGAATCCCTACACTGGATGAATAAAATCTTTCTGCGAACCTGGGAGGGGTCAGGCTGTTCGGGACATGGTAGCTCGGACTGAGTGCCGCACCTTTTGGGAGGCTGGCCTTCATGCTCGACAGGTCTCATAGAAGCATCCAAGAACTCATCAAAAGTGTTGCAGTCCGAATCCTGCATTGCGTCGGGATGGTTAACCAATTCATGCGGCCCCTGATGCTGGGCTGACCTTGGTGGCTCAGGCAACGCCAGGTTGTCCTCCATGTCTGTATGGGAGTCAGAGTGGCCATTAGATTCGTCCATCTCATCCTCCGAATTCTCCGTCTCATTATCTAAACTGTACTCACTATCGGATGTTGAAGATTACAATTCTTTGAGCTGGGCAGTTCTGATGGGCTGCTCAAGACCAGTACAAATGGTTGTGGGAGTTGATGCCTTTCCGATCGAGGTCGTTAACCCGCACGTAACTTTTCCTTCGGAGGCGATGAAGTTTGTGGTCTACATGCCCTCATTCCGTCCCAAAGAGCTGGATGAAGCAAGCTGGGAAAGCTTATTATCTGCTCTGCTGTCTTCCTCCCTACCTCGTCGGAGGATAGCTTGGGCATGAGTAGCAACTTGATCCCCAGGATTGCAAGCAGTAGAAATCCACGCAATCCTAGGCGAGCTGGAAGAGTTTGCTGTCCTGGCAACCAATGAAAGCTGAGCACCACCAGCCGGCTCATTGGGAGGCAAAGTGGCCGTCCTCCTTGGCTCCGTTCCTCCCCGAGGAGTAACCACAGATCTGGCGGAGGCCAAAGCCCTAGTAACCCGAGGTTGTTGAGCTGCAGCCTCTTCATCGTCCATCGTGAGAACCTTCCAGTAGTTCCCTTGTTGTGCTACCTTCTTACCACCACCATCACCAATCGGAGGAGGTGACCTAGGGCCAACCTCTCTAACCATCCCAAAGCCTCTCACTCTAAAGCGACTGCAGAATAGAAGTTGATTCCCCTAAAATTAAAGTAATATTGGGGATGCCACCGCTCAAAAGTCTCACTTAATTGAGATCCCTTCAAGCTCGAATAACATATCTGAGAAGCTTTATTTCAAATTTATTATGCATATCTTAACCGTTTGTTGCTCTATGTAAGAAAGACATTTTCTCTAGTAGGACGATGGTTGTTAGAAAGCTTTTGATAGTATTAAAGAATAGTTGATGAAGCCACATGAAAATGTTGCTCATATCCTGGGGAAGCCATTAATCTTATATACAACAGCTTTAAGTGAATCTCTTAGCAGTTTGTTAACTCAAGTTAATGAGTAAGGTACACAAAATGCACCTTTTTACTTGAGTAGAAGGTTTTTTACCAACTGAAATGAACTATCCTATGATTGAGAAGCATTGTTTAGTTTTAATTTTCATGACTTACAATTTGAGGCACTATATATGCTTTCTCATCAAGTGTACTTAATATTATAGTGTAAATCTACTATAGTATTTGATACTCGACTGATATTTTCAGGAAGATTAGCTTGATCGTCAATGATTCTATTGTAGTTCAATATATCGTTTAATCCTCTACATGCTATGAAAGGATAGGCATTGATAGATTTTCTATCATCACATCCAATTCAAACTACTATCCCAGTTATAATTGGTGTATTTATTCAGTTATGATGTATATATATAAGCAAAATTTTCTTTCACTGTATTATGAAAAATATTGCAAAATTTTTATTAAAATAATAGATGAAATTACCACTCGTTTTAAATATTTTTCAGTATTTTCTTTTTGTCAGTTCTTCATTTTATATTTTTCGTTCTCTGCTGGAAGCCTGGAACTTTCTTTCATCGTCATCAAGAGCTATGCCATCTACCAAATCATAAAAACCCTAAAACCTCCTCCGAACATCGACAGCGTCACCCACACTTCTTCCTCCTTCCATCTTCAACCATCTCCCTGATTCAAAGCCCTTTCTCGTCTTGAAGAGATGCCTAGAAAGCTTTTATCAACTCCGTCTCTATTTCTCATCTTCTTATCCATCATCATCTCTTCACTCCCTACGTTCTCATCCACCCCAAGCCTCGGCCTCGACGCCTTCCTTTCCGACCAGTACCGCCGAGACCCTCTTGGCGGGAACGATTCCTTTCCTTTCCTCCCAACATCCCTCAAGAAATCCCTGTCTCTATCCACCCCTTCTTCTAATCATAAATCCCTAATCTCCCAGCTCCTCTCCTTCCAGATATCCATCCCTGTCTACGTCAAGCTTGTCGGACCCTTCTCGGCCGCCGCTCCTTCCCTGCTCCAATACTTCGCCTCCGCTGCTCTCTCCTCCGCTCAATTCCAGGTCATCGGCTCCAATCCCCACCACCTAGTAGTCTCTCACTCCCTGCACCTAGAAGCTGCGTACTCCCCTCTGGGCTCTGAGATCTCTGCCACCATCCGTTCGCACGTCGATTCGTCGACGGTTCCGTTCCACCGCTCCGTCCTCCTCCCTGTACCGCACTCTGTTGTGGACCGCATTATCCGCGATGATTTCGAGAAGGAGTCGTCCAACTCGGCCCCGGGTTTCTACATATATCTGTTGAATCTCGATCAGCAATCAAAGCGATACGCCTACTCCTACGACTCCAAGGATTCTTCTCTGGCGTTCTCCAAGTGCCTTGGGACGATCTGGACAGGGAAGGAACGGTACATGTGGATAGACCTTGCAGCCGGACCAGTGGACTATGGCCCAGCGCTCTCAGGCGAAGGCTTACTCCCACGAGGTGAGTTTCATCCTCTGGCCTCCCTTCATAAGAGTCCAAGACCGGAAAAAGCCTTGCTCGCAGACCTGGCCTCGCTGGTGCTTAGTGCTTACCAGACTCTTTTGGTTCCCTCTTTAAGAATCCCCCTCTTCTTGGAGTCCATGCTTCTAATCCAATTCATTCGAATCCATGGATCTGATGATCATGATCTAGCCGGTCTTGACTGGGCTTTCATTGAGCAAACGCTTCGGGAGAGTGATTTATCATTCAAGGAACAAACTTTGCTGTTCAAGTCATATAGTGTCAACTACTCAGAATGCCATATCTGTTCGTTTTCAATTGCCAAATCAATGAACTCGTACACATCAAGATTCCTCTTTGAGAATTATACCTTGATTGTGAGTGAGTATTTAGATTCAAAACACCTGAGTAAGCTGCTTAGAGGATCATTGGCTGAGATTCATAGAGCGGCAGGGATAACCGATGATGTATATGGGAAGGTTCTCCCTGTGTTTGTCTTTGATTTGGATTATGACAAGATCATCCTTCTTGACCGATTCCACCAAGCTGTTGCTTTTAGGGATATGATCATTGCTGTGAGGAGTAGGAATACTCAGACGGTGAGTGACTACAGCTGTAATGGAAGGCATGTGATCACTAATACGCGTAATTTGAATCGTGCTATTGTGGGTTCAGTTCTTCAGAGTATGTGGGGAGTTGCACCAACTCATCTTACATGGAGCCAAGAGCATAATAGTACAATGGTAGACTACACTTGGAGTGTTGGACAGACTCCATTTGGGCCATTCTCAGAGTTATCCTCACTTTCATTTGTTCAAAAGGATGCAGCTAAAAGAAATGTTCTCCTTATTAGTTTGAATTATTCAATTACGAGTGCGATTGATTTGTTGGAATCAATGGCAGCACATGGAGGTTATAGGAAACTTCTCAAGAATAGCAGGTATGTGGAATTTGTCCAGAGGTGGAATTTGCTCAAATATAAGCTGGAAAAGATTATTTCTGCAATGTCACAGCTGGACTATGACAAGGCCATTTATTTCCTGAGGTCTTCTGATCTTGACCTTTATGCCTTGTATACTGTAATTTACCAGGCAACTCAGGAGCTCGAGGCCTCACTGGTTTGTTTCAAAGATCCATCATTCCCATGGGTTTCTGCTTTTGTTGCTGCCGGAATTTTGTTTGGATTATTCTATCTTTATGCAAAGAGAGACAAGCTTTTTAGGAGCAAGAGAAAACAATTCTAGTCTTTGATGTTTGTCTTAATTCAGGAGCATCTAATTGGTAGTATGACTTCCTGAAATAGATGTCATTTGAAGAGTCATCCTTTAGGATGCGAAGGAAAAAAAAAAGTTCAAATTCTTGCGTTGGATCCTTGTCTGCTGGCTCGGTCTTCAGATTTTAATTTCATGCTAGGAACGTATAGTACTTGAGAAATAATAGATTATGTTATATTTTTATAGGGGTGTAAACGAAACGAGTTGAGCTCAGTCAAATTGAGTTTTTGTCTAAGTTAAAGCTCATCTAATTTTTTTTTGAGGCTACGTTTGATTGGGCGATTTTCCTGCTTCTTCGTTTTTAAAACGGCAGAACAGAATTTAATAACTTGTTTGGTTAAACCTCTTTTCCTTCAAACGTTCGCAGAACCGTCGTTTTAGACGGAAACGCGAAAGCTATAACCGAGCGCCTTTTTCAGAGCCGTCCCGCGATCTCCTCTCCGATTTTTCTGTTCTACCCTTTACGCGACGCGTCTTCCTCTTCGCCGGTCCGCCTCACAAACCAACAAATAGAACGAATGCAGGCCCTCGCTAGCTGGATTCGACGGGCAGAAGCTGGATTAATGTATAGGAAAAGCAGAAGAAGATCTCTCGTTCTGGTCCGAAATCCCCAATCGAAGTTCTCTAGTCTTTTCCCCATTCTTCCTCTCCAAGCATTCGGGCACTCCAGGACTTCCGACGGTCCCCCGTCTCTGGCATTCGCACACCCAGGCGATACTCACCCCCCTCTCCCTCTCTCGGTTTCTCATGTGCGAGCTCAGGAAAAGGCCGAAGCCTCCGTCTCTCCTTCTCTCTCTCGCTCTCTCGCGTACCCGACCCAGACGCGACCGTCTCCAGACCCGACGCCACTCTAGCCGACACCGTCGCCGGACTCGTCCGCCTTCCTTGCCTCAACGGAATCCTCTTCTTCCTGTCTAGGACAGGTAACCTCTTCCCGTCTTCTTCCCCTCCTTTTTTCTTAATCTTTTTCTTCTTCCTCTTCCTTTTTTACTTTCATCTCTCCCTTCCACCTCTTCCTTTTCCCCCATCTTTCTCTTCTTGCTCACTACCTTCTCCCTCTCACCTCTCTTCCTTAGGAAACAATTGCAATTAAGAGGAATAATGACAAATTAGATACTCTTCTTTCCCTCTTGATTGTATAGCTTCATGAAATATGGATAAGATCCATATGTTGGTTTATATTACTTGAGATGTGTGTAGTTTATGCCATGTGATGCAATGTTCTATGCATATTTTGTGAAAGATCATGAAAATTATGACATTTATTTGTTTTAAAAAAAGGGAGATGCACTCAAGATGTTTGTATTAGTGTTTGTTAAGGATTTGTGTAGATTCCAATCAAACGAGGAACCATTGGAGGTTATATTCACACCTTGTTTCATCTACACTTGCAAATGAGAAGTGGAACAGAGTAGGATCTTTTCTTTATACACTTATATATCTCATGAAGCACAAAATGGTACTTTGACTTTTCATGAAAGAATAAAATTGACCTTTAATATATTTGGGATTATTTTGATCCTTCATAAAGAATCAAGAAACTGTTTTGATCATTTTCTCTTTTGTTATACTTCTCCATTGTATGTCATTTTCTCCCAAATTTTTGTTAACTCAAGTGCTAACAAAAATGGTGCTCATCAATGAGTTTTGATGTTCTCAACAAGAAATTCCTTAGAATGCAGAGCTTTTGAAGCATTTTTCTTAAATAGATTTGCTCTTCCCCAATTGCAGAAAATAAAGGGAACTAATAAGATAATGAAATTTTAATATGTTAGCGCAGTAATTTGTATGCTAATGAATGAAATGATTGTACTCTCTAAAAATGCCCATTTTAAGTCAGCCATTTATTTTGTTTTAAATGATAGAAATCTATCTCATTTATTTTAAAAAGGGGCATAAGGCGGGTCACAAAATTTTTACAACTGTCATCATCAAAGGGGGAGAATTCTTGGTAGAAGAGCCAAATGAAAATACATATGATATTTTTTCAAGAAATGAGCATGGCTAGAGGAATATAGATAGCAAGCTCATGAGCTCTTTATTGAAATAAAATAATGAAAAAATAACATTGGATTATCCAATTTATAAGACTGCACTAGTACCAATTAACTTTATATTATTTATGTGTATTATAATTGGAATTTTATGGTTAACACAGTTGACTAACTTACTAATAAATAGGTCACATAACAAATAAATGGGAAAGCAGAAAGAAGGAGGTACCCCAGCAACATGGGAGATGGAAACTACTTTAATCTACTGTGACATCTGTATTAAGGAGATAGAATTGGGAAACAGGCCAACTACTCACTTTAGTAAGGAAGGATGGCGAAACTTAAGCAAAAATTTTAATGAACGTACTGGTCGAACCTATGATCGTACTCAACTAAAAAATAAGTGGGATCAATTGAAGAAGGAGTGGAAGCTTTGGAAAGATTTAATGCGCGGTGAAACTGGAATACGATGGAACCCTTTGAAGAAAACAATTGATGCTTCAAATGAGTGGTGGATCGAGAAATTACAGGTACAATACCATGCATATTTATGTTAAGTTATATTATTCAAAAAAATAGAATGCACTTACCAATCAACTTGTCCTCCTACATTATAGGCTTTTCCTTCAGCGAAGAAGTTTCGATATAATGGAATAATGCCTGAACTTGAGGAAAAATTAGATATTATGTTTGGTCGTGTTGTTGCTACTGGTGCGGATGTATGGGTCCCAAACTCAGGTGTATTGCCTCCTGAACTCAGAGATGAACAAGAAGTTGTATCTTCTGAAGAAGAACAACAACATGATGAGACAAATACAGTAAATACGGACAGCCATGATGATCCTATTATAGGTGATTCACAAAGATCACATAATACTCGACCAATTACACATAAAAAATAAAGAGTTAGAGCAACCAAACCAGATGGAAGACAAATGTTCATTGATCATATTGGGGAGCTCGTAAGCGCTGCTAAATCTATTAGTTCTGCACTATCATCATCATCTGCTTCAAGGAAATGTCTGACAATTGCAGATGCATTGGAAGAAATATCAAAAATGCCTGAGATATTTGATGATCCAGATTTTTATGACTTTGCCGTGCAGTATATACAAGATCGGAATCAAAGGGAGGCTTTCATGGGACTTCCAAATGATAGAAAAGTTTGGTTTTTAAAAAGACGATACGACAGGAGTTTCACATCTTTATTGTAGATCACTGTTTGTTGTTAAATTTGAAATTTGCTACTACTGTATTTCATCAAGAGATGCATTCCACTATTTGATTTCATTTTTTCATTAAATTTCAAATCAATTGATTACCTTGACCCAATGTCCCAAGGTGTATCTCTCTGTTTTAATATTAAACTCATTGCGTATGTACGTTCTTGCAATTTATTTTAACTTATGCACTCATGATTGTAACTTGCTTTTATTTGCTCAAAATACTGAAAAAAAAAAAAATTCAATCACCTCCTGGAGTAAACATCAGAGAGCTTCTTCTTGCATCTAGATAAGACGCGCCATTTGCAGATCCTATGGCGAGTAGTAGGGAATGCCTTGGCAACAGCAGCCCCCAAGGCCTTGCCTTGATCAGTGGTTAAGGAGATTGGATGGCGTCCTGACATTGCAGTTAACCAAGTCTCAAACAACCAAGCATAAGAGGATTCAGTCTTGTCTATTATTAAAGCACATCCAAAATTAACAGGATGTAGATGATGATTGACACCACTGAATGCAGCAAATAGCATCATATTCTCATTCTTTTTGTATGTTGTATCAAATACAACTGCATCACCGAAGTACTTATAAGCAATTCGAGCTCTTGCATCAGCCCAAAATATGTTAGCCAGACAATTCCTATCATCTACATTCATTGAATAGAAAAAACCAGAATTCTCAGCTTGAACTTTCTTGAAATTATGTTTATATTCTTCGAAAGCACAAGATATATGTTTTTAGACGAGCAAATGTACATTCTAAGCTTTGTATTTATTTTGTCAGTTTATTTTTCGTAGTTTCTGATTTATTTTTTAACTTGTTAAATTAATCTGCCTACAATGATGATCCGTCTAGAGAATGGGTTATATTCTATAATGTATGTGCTGCTTTGGTTGGGTCCACTAATTGGTTTGTTGTTTTTTTTGGCTTGTTGGTTCGCTGTAAGATTTCAAATTTAGCAATTAGTGTAGTTTTGGTTCTCTGTTTAACTTCCTCTAGTTGTTTGTTCTTGGTTTTATTTCCTTAAATCACCGATTCAATGTTCCTTCACCTCTTCACTGTTCGGTTTCTTCTTGATGGAACTTGCACGTTGTTGTTTTGGTATCTGCAAATTATAGTGTTGCCCCTGGTTACTTTTTGTACTTGAGGATTTAATTTTCTTTTACTTCTAGGACATTTCTTATCATACTTTTAGGAAATTTTGTAAGTGCCAATGGATCAAAGTCAAATTCATGAGACCACAACATCATTACACATCTGTATCTGATTGATTATTTTTTAAATTAAATATTTTTAAATTGATTTTAAATTTCGTAAGTGATTTCGTTATTTATTTATAATTTTTTTGCAGATACACTATGTCGGAGGATGATGCCAGTTGGTCCAGTGATGAGTCTAACGATGAAAAAGTGCTAATTATTAAAAAAAATGGCAATTTCACAATTTAGTAATATAATGGTTGGCTCAAGTTTTTTGCAAAATGATTATTTCTCACTTTACTTGAACAAAAGGCCTTGCATGATATCAGGTCAAAGTGGAGATAGTTGGGTACAGGATTTACTTAATGGACATCCCGTTAGGTCTCATAATATATTTAGGATGTCACAAATTATATTTAATGACTTACTTTGCAAGCTAGAATCACTTTATGGTTTTCGTGGTTCCCATAGAACAAGTAGTAGAGAAGTTCTTGGACTAACTTTGTTCATTCTGAGTCACAATGAATCCATAAGAGCAACCTCAGAAAGATTTCAACATTCTACAGAAACAATAAGTAGATATTTCTCTTTAGGGGTTCGAGCATTGGTTATGTTAGCTATGGATAATATTGTACCAGAAGATAAAGAATTTCGTGATATCCCTGTACAAATTCGAAATGATACAAGGTACATGCCATATTTTAAGGATTGTATTGGTGCTATTGACGGAACTCATGTAGACGCTCGTATTCCTGTTGAAGATCAAATTCCGTATATCGGGCGGCATCGTTCACCTACACAAAATGTGATGGCAGCTTGTGATTTTAATATGTGCTTTATATTTGTGGCAGCAGGATGGGAGGGATCAGCTCACAATGCTCGTATATTCCAACATGTTTTGAGGAGTCCGATATACAATTTTCCTGCACCACCATCAGGTAATTTTGAATTATTAAGTAAGACTAATTTTAGTAAGGATATTTTATATTAAAGTTGATGACAAAATTAACATATCTGGTAGCAGGTAAATTTTATTTAGTTGACGCTGGATATCCACTTCAACGAGGTTTTCTTAAGCCATATCCAGAGACGCGATATCATCTACCAGATTTCCGAAGAGGAAGTCGTCCAACTACAGGGCATCGAGAAGTATTTAATAAGAGGCATTCGTCATTAAGAAGTGTAATAGAACGGTCATTTGGTGTATGGAAAAAGAAATGGAGAATTCTACGAGATATGCCAAATTATTCTTTTAAAAAACAGCGGCTTATTGTAGTGGCTACAATGGCACTACATAATTATATACGAAGACATCACTCAAGGAGTGATCCAGAATTTGATGAATGTGATGCCGATGAAAATTTTTGTAATCCGGAGGCACAGGATTTCCGAGTTGAAGAAGAAGTCGAACCCTTAGGAAGTACAAATTTTTCTATAGAGTTGCTTGATGGCGAAGGTGCGAACGACATGGCTGCAGTTAGAGAGACTATTGCAATGCAATTATATAGTTGTAATAGGTAGTACATTTACCTTAAAGTTTTTTATCTTTAAATATACTATAAATAATTATTTGTAAAGCAAGTATAAAATAATAGTAAATGATTGATGATATACTTATAATAAATTCTGTTTTTATTTCAGGTTTCCTGATGAAAATTGAGTTTCGTCAAATATGAGTTACTCCGAAGTAAAGAATGAGACGACAATAGTTTAGTTTCGTTGTTTGTTATAATTTGTTCTGTTGACTTTGACTTATTTGTTTGACTTTACTTGTAATGAATTGAGTGTTTAAATTATGTAAGTTGTTGTTTTGTTACTGTTAAATCTCAAAGCCTGATTAATTGGCTATGCATTTGTTGTTATAACTTTATTTTATGTAATTGTTGCTATGTGGGATCAATGCCATGCATCAGAAAACTAAGAAGATCGTGCAGCTTTTGCGGCTGAAACAGGTTTATATGCAAAAAACATGAAAGTAGTTTCACTTCCAAGACACATTAATCCAACGTGATTTATCTATTACATTCCATATTCCTCATCTTTTTAATGAAGTTTTCTTGAAAGTGAACAAACCTACTATTAATATGCTCCGCAGGGTGGAGCCTTATGTCACGTATGGGTATCTTTTTATTTGTCTCATTGATCAATTTCATTTGTTTATGTTGAAAGGTCTTATTATTTATTGGTCTAGTAGATAGGTGATCATTTTTTATCTAATTATTCGGTTATCCAAACCTTAAAAGCGTAAGGGAATTGATATAGAAGAGGAGAAATGGTAAACTGAACAAGCAAAGGATTCCATTAACAATGACATCATGGAGCAGGTAACGATTTATAAATTTTGTATAAAGGCTCTATAAAATAACATTTCTAACTTGTTTATATATTTTTAACAACTCTTTTTTCTGTTTTTTTTTTCAGGGGCTAGGAGGGGCTAGGAAAGCACGAGGACAAGAGGAATCATTATGTTGAAGGTGGAAGATGGTGGAAATCGTGAAGATTACATCAACGAGGAAATCAGGCGCATGAACTAGATTTAGGCGGCCTTTTAGCATCATCTATTTCAGTTTTTTTTTTTTGACAGATACTAGAGTTTTGCTAAGTTTTTGTTTTCCATGTTTCGAGCGGACCAGCATCAGTCAGAATTGTCTCCTGTTATAGTTGTTTAAATATTATCATTATTGGTGTTTCCTGTTTTATGATGATTTTAAGCCAGTATGATGATTATATTTCCTTTGCATATCTCTTTCCTTTTAATGCTGTTAAATATTTGCTTATTACTATTAGTGTCAGGATTGAAATCAACAAATTGTAGCATTGCAAGGTGCGCGTGTAACTGTATAACAAAATTATTATTATTTGAGCAGAAAGTTGATATCGACAATTTTATTTGTATGTGTTCTGAATTTAGTGAACTTCGTATGTATTGTAAATTTAGTGAACTTAACAAAATAATAGGAGTATAAAAATTGTTCAAATGAGAAAAGTTGGATTCATATTGTTTTGTTTAGTAAGCAACGTTGGTTCTTTGACAAAAATTTTTTTGGACAGTAACACAGTTAAATCCACAAGAGATATGCTTCAGCAAATTCTTTGACATTAGCTCTCTGGTCAGCTAAATTCAAAGCAGCTTTTGAACTTGAGGATATGCGTATGTCTATAATTGAATTTGTTAATGCTCGAAGCCCACATTCATCAACATTATCGGTATCCCCTCGCCTGCAACCAACTTTACCATTTACTGAAATTATTTGTAGTGAGAAGAGTTGATCGGACAACCTACTGGCTGCAGGAATTAAGAGGCCAAAAATTGCATCTGCAGTAATTGCCCAAGTTGACTCTCACAATTGTAGTTCAACAGATTGTTTAAGTTTTTTTTGATGAGATATTCTCGTCAATTATGTAATAGGTTGCTTTTCTCTTCTCGGAAACTTTAGTCGAATATGGTTCATCTGTTAAAAGAATATAAATTTAATTTATATTAATCAAGAAGTTGTTTATTTTAATGTAATCAAATTTATTGTTTAATATCAAAATTTATGATAATAATAAAAATTTATATTTGAATTCTATGTATATTTTCATTTATGTAAGTAGTAAAAATATTAAGTATATTTGAATTTAATATATGGATAGTTTCGTCATTTATGATGAAAAAGCTGAAATTGTCAATCATACCAAACATGAATTATCTATTTTAAAGTTTGAATAAGCACATAAGAAGTAATTTAGCCAAACAATATTATGTAATAACTCCATTATATAGAACGTTATTTCTGAAACTCCATTCTTTATACAAGAGCTTTAAAACAAATTTTTTATAGAACATTCACCAACCAAACAAGGCCTGAGTTTGAACTCGAGCTTATTTAATTCACTCGAATTTGCCCGTCCAACATTTATTAAGCTTAACCTTGGCTTGATTGCTCTAACTTGTTTGAGAAGTGTGATGCGCTTGATTGGAGAAATAATTAAAAATGTTCTGTATATATTTTACTATATGCTAAAATTAATTTTGGAATATTAAGTAATTTAGATAAACGGCTTGATAAATTTATGCGTGAGTCAGTCTGGGTTGGAGTTCAAATTTATAATTCTAAGATCATTATGTGAGCTTATTAATTAAGATTTTGTTCGGGATATTTTTTTATTATATTTAAAAAAAAATTTAATATAAAAATTTTAATTAAAAAAATCTTTTTACTAAAAAATGAAAGACATCCTAAATAAAGCCTAAGTTGAATTTGAGACAGTGAGAAGCGAACAACTTTTTATAGCTCCGGATTAAAGCCATAGTTAAAAAGTAGTGGTCAATTGAGAAAAAAAGATTGGCATATTAGCGTTGCGTCCATATAAATAATAAAATTGGTATAATGAGATTCTTATTTTTATCGAATTTGTGTTTTTTTAACTGCAATAAATATGCTGAGAGAAATTTTTTGCATATCTTTTAAATTTTCACTATTAAAAAAAATTCCATCTTAGGCTTTTTATTTGTATTTTACTTTTTTTATTTATTTATTTTTATCTATTTGAGAGAAGGATATAACACAAAAGACAAAATTCAATACAAATGTCTCGAATAAAGTGCTGGATTAAGATTTTATTTAGATGGCTTTTTTTGTGCTTCTTAAAATAATTTTTATTACGAAAATTTAAATTTTGATACTAAAAAATTATTTTAAGAAACAATAAAAAGATACCCCAAAGAAAGCCTAAGATAATTATTACTGAATTGTTGGGCGGTGAAGTTCTAATAATAATGATGAGGCAATGCTAAGCCATATATTTTCTTGCAAAAAATGAAAAAAAAAAACATATTAGCAATGTTTGTGGGCTATTGCAGGTTATAGCAATGTTTTTTAATAATTTTTCTTTAAATTTAAATAGGGGCTTGTGGATCTTGCTGACGGAGTTTGGAGATTTTCATTTAATTTAAGAGTTTTTAATGAAATTGTTTTAAATCTAAATTATGATTTATCATTTACAAATTTTTCTGCTTAATTTAAATTGTGAGCCTACATATATAAGTTGATGATATAATTGATAAAAAATGGCTTGAGTAAAATATATTTATTTATTTTTTAATTTGGCTTGAATGCAAGGTGGTCATCTGATTATTTCAAGTTTATTGTCTTAAATCAGCTTCATGTACTGTCATAAATTTTGAATTTTCGTATTTTGATAAACGAACGTTTTATAATTTTCATCTGCATCGTAATCTTTGGCTTGCTTAGTGTTCTTGTTGTTTAAGGTTTAGTAACATCAAAAGCTTTGAATTGTAGAATGTTATTCAATTTGCAATTTACTTTTTTTATTTTCAATGGCTATGAGGCAATTATTCAATGCTAGATTAAAGGGATATGTGAGATACAATTATGAATTTACAATTAATGAAATTTCTTTATAAAGTTTACACAATCTTGCGTGAAGGTTAACCAACAACATCATAACCTTTTGATTTTTAATTTTATTATTAGGCTATATTAAGGACCTTACATTAGCCATCACGGACTTCATTCATGGCTTTATGAGCTTCATTTTTATCAAGACGATGAAGTCCTTTTTGGTCAATTAATAATGATATTGTTATAATCTGGGAGCCCACAGTATATTTTGATGATTACAAGTATTATTAGATGCTTCATTTACTTATTCCTACATCATATATTGGATATTTATTTTTTGAGTGCTACTAACCTCTCAGGTGTAGTATACACTGCGCAAAGATTGAAGAACTAACTCAAGATAGTATACTGTCAATGAAAAAGTTAGTATGTATGTTACAGAGTCTGTATTTTTCATTTTTGTTGAGTTTATTTTTGTATTAGGTGTATTTTACCTTAGCAACCATGCACACACACATACAAGTGGTGTAAAACTGAATGTTTAATTTTTTTGTTAATCATGCAGGATGATCAACATCATACTATATGATCGGCTAAAACATAAATTAATTAAAATTGGCATATAACTAATCATACTATACAATATACATATCATACTAGATGTTTAGGTATATTAAGAAACCCCACCGTCAAATCCTGATTACCTAAAATAGAAAAATTATAAATTTGAAAATTAAAATGATTGCATTCTATGAAATGTTTCATACTACAAGATATTTAATTATACTTGCCTAATTTAAGTCTGATAATTAAGGAATCAAATTAGATTTGAATTAATTATAGTTCGTACTGTACGGTACAAATATCATACATTCTAATTAACCCGACAGCTCTCTACATAATTTTTGGTTTATTCTATATGATCTGGTACTTGATTTGAACTAATTATACTGGGCGAATTCTAATTCTAATCATACATAATGATTTTTAAGGACATTGAACTAATCATATTGTATGATCTAATAATCGTACTTTATGATTAGAGGCAATTTAAGTAAAACTTAGTTTTTTTATAGCCCACTTTATACATTTGTTTGTGGCTTTAGAGAATAGGTTTTTTGGCATCCAAAGAAGTCTTTCTTCTATGAGAGAGCTTTGAGAGAGACCACAAAGTAAAAGGTGAGTGAGGCGGTGAGGTTGAGGGAGGAAAAAAATCCTTGAGGGTGTGAAGAGAGTGTGAGGGGGTTGATAAGTGTAAATAATATTATATTTTGAGTGTTAATTTGTGAGTGAAAATGTATTATTTTAATTATATTTATGCCAAAAAATATAAGAAATGGGAAAAATTTTTAGCATAATACAGTACCGTGGCGTTGGACACAATACTATCGCATTGCTATCATTGACACCGCCGGAGCGCTCGAATATGGACACGGTAACTCTCATTCTCTTTTTGACAGCACTGCAGCGTCGGAGGAGTCAGCACCGTAAAGCCCAACCAACTATCCTAGTGTCGTTGCATCGGAAGAGTCAATGCTGCAAATCCTAGTTTCTATCTGCATAGCGTCACAGCACTAAATTCTAGTGCCGCCTAGTTATGGGAGTGCCATGTGGACATCATAGCGCTCAACCGTTAGAAGTGCCGTAACGCTATAGTTGTAACTATTTAGACCACGATCTACTAGTGTAGTAACGCGTTGATTCATTAAATAGTGGGTCCATATCAGTAAGCTCTACAGCTGAGGAAATCTTCAGTACTGTGGTGTTGGTTCATTTCATGGGCATCGCGGTGTAAGTGTATCGAGCATCACAGTGCTAGAATCTAGTTTCTATATTTTTTTATAAATAGTCTATCTATAATGTCAGTAGAGTAGTTTAGTCACTTACTTAATATCAATCTTTATAGCACTTCTTTGATTTTTTTATTATGGGTGACAACTAAAGAAATTGAGAGAAGTACTAGATACATTCCATTAGAGTGTTTGGCTTGCAATTTTGGAAGAAACTTTGTAAGTTTTAGGAGGAATGTAGAGGAGATCATTGAACCACCCAGTGATTTCTTTTCTTTTATACTTTTTTTTGGTGCCATTAATGAAAATAAATATACATCATTTATTCTTTATATCTGGCTAAATTCTCTAGTTTTTTATTGATGGTGTAAATCAAATATGGAGTACTAATAAGTTCTCTTCAACAATAATTTCATGATATTTTCAACACACAGGATCTTCATTTAATGCATATTGGCCATATGTATTGTTAATATCAGGTATAATGTGAAGCCTACAAATAGGAAAGAAGGCACAACCCAATATGTTGGATTGATATGATGCAAGCATTGGTATAGAGCTTTTTATGTATTAAATTTATAGAGATGAATTAACATGAGGGGGTTTTAATAGTACACGCTTTACTTACTCTTCTAAGATTTTTTATAGGGTGCAGATTTTGAGAGTTTACAGCGGTATTAAGGTTGGAAAAGTTTTATCTATCATTTTTCTCTTCACGCTTGACTGAGCGGTTGCTGATGCAAATGCTTTGAATAACATCAATATAAAAGAGGATCATTAAGAAAGATATTGTATTTATATTTCATCAATCCAAAATAATTTATCTCAATAGTGTTTCATTTAATTATTTTTTTATTTTAAATTAAGTGATTGAATCTCCACCAAAATTTATTTTTATTGAGTAGGATAATTAATGTAGTTAAAGTAGAAAGTACTAGTATTTGGAAGTAAATATTATTCGTCGTAGGATCGTTACTCTACTCTATCACTATATTACTTGATTTGGCATGTATACTTACGTATATTAAATGAGATTTTTATAATTTTTATGTCAAAGAAAATCTAAGCATTATTTATGGATTGATGGAGTCCTAAATTATTTTCATAATTCTTTAAGGAACTCCATCGCCCCCATCAAGTTTTTTGGTGTCGTTGCTAGGGAAGAATTTATTTTATTTAAAAAATTTATTATATTATTGAATCAATTACATAATTAGTCCTATTATATTCTTGTATTCTTTTAATTTAATTTACCGATTGCATATCTATAGTTGCTTGCTTACAATACATAGAGGAGAGGCACGTTTAAATTTTGATTTTGAAATTGAGAGAACCCTTTCTAAAATTAGAACCACCAAAAAGATTTTTAAAATGGCCAACCCTATTCAAAACTTAGAGATCATTTTAGACCTTTTAAGGATTTTGTAAACCCTTTAGTAATAGACTTTACCAAAGCATAGATAGACCAACCATCCATGCAAATAATTTTAAATTAAAACCTATAATCATTCAGATCATACAAAATTCTCAATTTGGAGGAACTCATATTTAAGATCATAACCTATATTTAGTAATATTTAAATATAATGGTGTTAGTGATGATGCTATTAGACTTAGATTATTCCCATTTTTTCTAAGAGATGAAGCAAAAATGTGGTTAAATTTATTACCCCTAGGCTCTATTACCATATAGAATGAGTTGGCCCATAGATTTCTAGGAAAGTATTTCCCATATTCCAAGACTTTTAAGTATAGAAATAATATTAATTTTTTTACTCAATTAGAAGGTGAATCTATTTATGAAAGTTGAGAGAGATTCAAGGAGATGTTTAAAAAATACCCCCATCAAACCTTACCTGATTGGTTGATAATACAAACTTTTTATAATGGATTGGTAGGATCCCTTAGAGTCATAATTGATACTACAGTTGGAGGTTCTTTGATGTCAAAGCCTTTTGAAGATGCTTATGAATTAGTTGAAGAAATGACAAAAAATAATTTTTAGTGGCTTGCTAATAGGGTGAATCCTAAGAGAGTGGCTGGAGTTTATAAAAATAATTTTTATTGAGTTTGACTACATAAGTTGCAGCAATATCAAAGAAATTGAGCACTTTATGTTTAAATTCTTATTCATCTTTACATTTGGAAGATAATAGATTAACAGAAGAAAATGATATCCAAGGAATTGAAATTATAAATTTGATTGGAAGAAAAAATAATCCCTATTCAAATACATATAGTACAAGTTAGTGGAATCATCCAAATTTTAATTGGTTAAATAATAATGGTAGAAGTCAATGAAATTCTAATCAAAATAACTAAGGTACAAATTGGAATAATTAAAATCAAACTAATAACAATCCATGACTAGCATGTCCTCCTAAATTTAATCAAAGCAATCGGTATGGAACTAGAAAGTCACCATTGCAAGATGTGCTTATACAATTGGGAACTCAATTCCAAAGCCAAGCTGCTTCAATTAAAAATTTAAAAACTCAATTAAATTAGCTTACAAATTATATGAGTAGTTGACCCATTGGAACTCTTCCTAGTAATATTGAAGTTAAACCTAAAGAGAAGTAAAAAGATACCAATGGGACTCAATTGAAGAATAGAAATCATCCACCTTAGCCAAATGGAAAATATGGGCCTTGCTGAAGACTATAAACTTAGCGCTACTTAGGAGGCAACCCAATCTTAAGTCCAGTTAGTTATCTAGTCTGGCTGAAGACTATAAACTTAGTGCTTTTAGGGAGGCAACATCATCTTCTAGATTAGGATTTATTTAATATGCTTCACAAAAAAAAACTTTGAACTCAACAGTGCCCCAAAGGGCCTTAATGATTGAAATTTGAAAATTTTTAAATGAAAGCTTATTAGGGATGTTAAACCCTTATGAACTAGCCTGAGGCTAACCAAGAGGGGGGGTGAATTGGTAGTTTTAAAAATTCTTAAGTAAAATTAATTCTGAAAACATTTTTGAATGTTTTAAAATAAATGCAATAGCATGTTGATGTGGAGATGATTAATCAACCCAAATAATAACTTTAATCACACAATCATCCATAAGAAAGTAAAGTGCATAAATTAAAAAGTAGATCAGTATAAGAAAAAACACACTAAATTTTATAGTGGTTCAGTCAACTTGACCTACATCCAATCTTCGGAGCCTCCCCTCTAGGTTTTGCATGAAAACTCAGTAACTCTCCTTCTACTCCCACAGCAACGTGGCGAAGCCTTTAAAAAAACTCCTTTTCACCAACCCCGGTGAGGCAGAGAACCCAAACTTCTTTTACTTTCTCCTGAAGCAGGCAAAGAACCCAAACTCCTTTTGTTTCCTCCTAAAGCAGGCATAAAACCTTACCTCCTTTCGCTTTCTCCTGAAGTAGGCAAAGAACCTCGATCTTCTTGCTAACGATCCTTTCCATAGAGCCACCAAGCAACAAGGGATGATGACTAGAGAAGATGACTCGAATCCTTGCTTGGAGAAATCTTTGTGAACACCTCACAAACTCCCCCTCACAAGATTCTCTCTCTCTCTCTCTCTCTCTCTCCCCCAAGCTCTCCCTCTCCCTCTCAAGACTCTCTTAGGTGAGGACAACAGCAAGAAGTCTTTACATTAACAAATAGAAAAGCTTAAATATAAGGGCTCAAAAATTTCCCTAAATTTTAACTTATTATTAAAGATCATCCAGGATGATCCTACGATCGTTCTGTACGATCAGTGCAAATCAACCCCTTTTGGCCTAGACAATATGGTTCTTCTAGACGATTAGAAGACATGATTTTTTCTGATCATCTGGGATGATCCTGTGATCATCTTGGTCGATTAGTTCTAAATCAAGAATATCATCTAGCACATACTTCGGGACATCCAGGAGAAAATTCAGGATGATCTGTAGAAAATGACTTAATCATCCAGGATGATATGTCTATCATCCTGTTCGATTAGTTCAAAAATGACCAATATCATCCAGTACATCGGTCTGGACATCCAAGATAACTAGGCTGGATTATTTTAATATAACTAATCGTCCAGGATGATAAGTCTATCGTCTTGTAACAATAGTATAAATACGGCCATATCGTCCATCATATTAGTCAGGTCGTCCAAGAAAGTTATATTGGATGATGAGGATTTATAACTGATCGTTCAAGATGATCTTACGATTATCTAGAATGATATGATCTATCAATCAGTCCTAAATTACTTTTCTTAATCACTTGACTAATTTAGGCATGATTATAATGAATCATCCAGGATGATATGTATATCGTCCTGTACAATTAGACAGAAATCCTAAAATAATAACCTACCTAAATAAGTCTGGCAGCTGAGAGGTTTTGATTTGAGCATATCATCCTGGATGGTAGGGGATCATCCAAGATGATCTGCTTAATTAGACCAACTTAATATGGCTACCCTAATTAGGGTTCCTTCCTTCAATGAATCATCTAGGATGATATTACTATCCGCTAGGATGATATGATCAAAATAGAACAGGAACTCTAACTCACTAAAATTCTGCCCCTGAGTGTATGTGTGCAAGGTTACTTTGCTTGGAGATCCATTACATTATATTTGACTCAAGAAAGGGAAAAAAATTACATTTGAACACAGACACACCCGATCTTGAGCTGGCTTGAATTGCACTTGATCTTGTGGACCTGAAAGGTTAGGCAATCAAACTGAAATAGAAATATTTGTTATTATCAAAATTATAATCCTTGAGTCCAAATTTATAATAATATTCCCATTTTTTATGATGACAAATATTTGTTGGGCAGTTTTAAATTAAGCAGATTAAACAGATTAACACATATGCCAAAGAAAAATAATTAAATATAAGAAATTCACATTTCACTAAAATATGCACAGAACATTACAACACTGACACTACTCCTCCTTTTGACATCTCAAAAAGGAGGAAACAAAAAAATAACCAAAAATCACATAGAATAATATAAAGAAGAACGACAGAACAAAAACATCACAGAAAAACAAATAGAAAAATTAACCAAGCTAAAAGTTGGAGGGAAAGAAAAACCAAAAGAAATAAAATGGGAAAACAACCACAAAAATAATTTTTTTATCAATTAATCTGCTCTAGTAAATCAGAATTTTTCCTTAATTTTCAATTCAAAAGCTAATAAGAAGAAATCGATGGGTTAAAATTCAAAAAAGTTGGGAAATCAATTTTTGTAACTTCTACCTCGGACACCTTACAGGTTTAAATTCCTTTGAAATAAAAATCTAATTCAAAAGAGAAGAAGTTAGATAAGAAACATGATCTTTTCATACTTCATTCCAGAAAAATATCTGATAAAATAGTATTGCAAATTAGAGAATAAAAAATCATGATTTTTACTCTCAAGTGTTTGAATATAATAAGTGATACATGAGTTCTTCTAAGATTTTTTAAAGATTTGAAGGAGGAGAAAGCTGATTTCTTTGTGGGCTCATTTTGTGCCCTTTTTTTCAATTATTTGGTGCACTTTACACATATTTTGATTTTGATATACTTTATGTATCTTTTTAATTTTATTGACAAATATTACGCATCTTTTTAGTGTTGGGCTCATATTGTGCCTCTTTTTTTTAGTTAATTGGCGCACTTTGGGCATCTTTTGCAAGCTTCCTTTCTATCAGAATTTCTAAAAGACTTTCAGTTGTGAGATTATCTTTCAGATATTAGAGAAGAAAAGAAGACTCACTTTTTTAGATAAGGAACAATAATCTATAAAATAGAATCATTCTCATTTGATAAATGCAATCACTTAATTAAGAAAATATGAAAGTGATTCAATGATTTGGAACACTACTCATATGAGATATATTACAATAGGAAGATAAAAAGATCTCTATGTCAAAGTCCAGCTTTTTAATTTTGAAAAAGATTTCTATTCAAAAAGAAAAATACACCATTAAAGAAGTTAGAGGAAGAGAAAATAATCATCAATATTTCTTTTTTTTAACTATTTTAGAGAAGTCAATCACTGCTTACAAGCTTCTAAATAAAAGCAAGGCAAAACTCTCATTTAAAAATCTAGTTTATTAGCAGTAGTTAGCAGTGATCTGATTCTGAAAAAAATAAATAGTAAATCAAAAATAAGAGGAAAGAACATAAAAAGAAATAATCAAATCAGGTAAATAATAATATTAAAAGAAAATCAACAGAGAATAAAAACCAAAAAAGAAACAGATAATCAAATCAAACAAAAACGAAAGAAAAATAAAAAGTAGAAAATTCAGAAATCAGTAATCATCATATTCATGCCAATCACACCCAATCTGATTCTTAAGATGCTGAATCTGCCAAAGGCCAGTGGTTTAGTAAAGATGTCAGCTAGTTGATTTTCAGTTACTATATGGTGTAACTCAATATCTCATTTGGTAACATAGTCCCTAATGAAGTGATGCCTTATGTTAATGTGTTTAGTCCTTGAGTGTTGGATAGGATTTTTAGAGATGCAGATGGAACTAGTGTTATGGCATAGAACTAAAATTGTGCCAACAGGTAATCCTAAATCTAAGATTTATTGCTTCAACCAAAGAACTTGGGCTACACAACTTCCTAAGGCAATATACTTAGCTTCAACAGTGAAAAGTGCAACAGAGTTTTATTTTTTACTGGACCAGGAGACTAAGGATTGTCCTATGAATTGACAAGTTCTAGAAGTGCTCTTTCTATCCACCCTACACCCTGCAAAATTAGAATCAGAATATCCAATAATTTCAAAAGAAGTGTTGTGTCTATGATACCATATTCCTAAGTTTAGGGTCCCTAAGAGATATCTAAAGATTCTCTTAACTACAGTCAGGTGGGATTTTTTAGGATCAGCTTGAAATCTAGTATAGAGACAAACACTAAACATTATATCAGGTTGGCTAGCAGTCAAGTAAAGTAATAATCCAATTATTTCTCTGTACTTCTTTCAATCAATAGATTTTCTATTTGAATCCTTATCTAACTGGACACTGGAGCTTATGAGAGTGTTTATTGTCTTGGCTTTATTCATTTCATATTTCTTTAAGATGTCCTTAGTGTACTTTGATTGATTAAGAAAAGTTCCATCATCCATTTATCTTATGTTAAACCCCAAAAAGTAGGATAATTCTCACATCATACTCATCTCAAACTCTTTACTCATTATTTTAAAAAAATCATCACATAAATTTTGATCATAAGATCCAAAAAGTATATCATCAACATAGATCTAGATAATGAGTAAATCATCCCCTACTTTCCTTAGAAAAAGGGTGGTGTCTATGCTCCCCTTAACAAACTTCCTTTCCAGTAGGAATGTACTAAGCCTCTCATATTAAGCTTTAGGTGCCTATTTTAATGCATACAAAGCCCTTTTTAATTTTTAAACATGATTTGAAAATTGGGAACTCTCAAAACCTGGGGGTTGCTCTACAAACACATCTTCCTTTATTATCCCATTTAAAAAGACACTCTTGACATCCATTTAAAAAAGCTTAAATCTCTTATAACATGCAAAGGCTAGTAGCACTCTAATGGCTTCCAATCTAGCTACAGGGGCAAAGGTTTCCTCAAAATCAATCCATTCTATTTGATTATACCCCTTAGCCACCAATCTTGCCTTATTCCTAACCACCAGACCAGAATCATTCATTTTATTTTTAAAGACCCATTTGGTTCCCACTATACTTTGATTCTTAGGTCTTTCTACTAACTCCCAGACATCATTCCTCATAGATTGGTTAAGTTCTTCTTGCATAGCTAAGATCCAAAATTTATCAAAAAGGGCTTGATTGATGTTGGTGGGTTTAGTCATTGAGATAAAGGCAAAGTGGTTCACTTCATTTCTAAGTCCATGCCTAGTTCTAACACCTTCAGAAGGGTCTCTTAAGATCAGCTCTTTAGGATGACTTGAAGAATATCTCCATTCTCTAGGCAAAGTATTTTTAGGTCTACCCTTTTCTCCAGATTTGCAGTTTCTACTTCTTGGGTAATCTCTCCTATTTCATCTTCTTCCTCAGCTCTAGACTCCTTAGGATCAGATTCATCAAACACTACATGAGTAGTCTCCTCCACCACCAATGTCCTCTTATTAAACACTCTAAAGGATTTCCCTACACTTGAATATCCTAAGAACACTCCTTCATCAGATTTTGGGTCAAATTTTCCTAAGTATGATTTCCCATTGTTAAGAACAAAGACCTTACAGCTAAAGACATTTTTGAAATTTTTGGATTTAATATGAATTAATTATAATTTTTTAAAATTTGGTTAATTAATGAATTTTTTAAATTACTAAATTATGAAGGTTTTAATTATTTTGATCCAAAATTATTCTAAACTACATGGAATCACTCCCAAAGGTCCGAGATGACTCATGTAGGTGCTTAGAATTTATTTTATATTTTTAATATTTTTTACTATTTTATATAATTAATTATTTATTTTCATTTAAACTTAAATTAAAGTTAAATTATAAGTCCAATGACGGGGCTTTTCTTTTTCCTCTATAAAGGATTAAATTTTAGTTAGTTTGAGATATTATTTATAATTTTTGGATTTAATTTTGATTTATTATATTTTTCAAATTTTTTGGGTCCTAAAAAAGACTGAATTTTGACTTGGTTAATTTTCTGACCTAATGACCTTCAAATCTAGTGAAATTTTGACGTAAGGTATAAGATGTCACTAAGTTCAATGTTTTGAAGTTTCATCCCTATTGGATGTGTATATAATTTTCTAAAAATTTTTTAAGTTAGTTAGACCTTTTCCTTAACTATTTTTCCTGGGTATCTCTAGTATTCAAATGGGTTTGAAATTTTGTTCATCTGACCCTAACACTATGTTACACATACCACAGAAAAATATAAGGTAAATTGTAAGTGGTGTGTGAGTTATAAATTTTCAAATTTTTTGGTTAAAATCTGACCAAAGACTTTGAAAATTTAATTCACCAAAATTCATCCATCAACCATAGCTAAATTTTTTATGGCATGTGGGTATCACATCATATTTCATCTTATCTAAATTTGAACTCAATCAGATCACTGGATTGAGAATTATCAAAGCATTTCAATTTTCATTCAAAGCAAAAAACTCTCTATATAGTGGTCCAAATCAGTTAAAATAAATTTTAAAATAAACTTGAGCTTGGGATGATTCCAACGAGCCCAAAAATATCAAATTTAGATAAGGAATAAATTTTTGATAAATTTTTGAAGTTTAGAGCATCTAAATTAATTTTTAAAATCAATTTTGATTCAAAAAATGGGATCAATGACCAGGATTTGGCCACATCGCCATTCCAACATTCTAAAGAACCATGGTTCGAACCCCAGGGAAGGCGCAAGCTCAGAGATGTCTAATCAGCCCAGTTCAAACAAATATACGGTCTAGATTGACCCAGATTTTTTAGTTTATTTTTGAACTGAAATTTTAAATGCTCATAACTTTCAATCTAACAGTCCAAATTCAATTAAATTTGAAACATAGGATCTTGGTATCCTAATCTTTCAACCTATGGAGTTTTAAGATTCCATGCATTCAAAATTGGGATAAATCAAGATTTGATCATTAACTTAATTAATTATCTTTGGAAAAATTTAAGTCAAAATCAACGATCATTATCGTCATTTTTAAATAATCAACAATAATTGATATCTTCTTCCCTCAGAAAGATATATCAATTATTTTTGTAGCTTTAATTATAAAATTAATGATAATTTATCTAAATTATTATAGTTAAATACCTGAGTGAATAATTATTTTGACCCTCCGGGGTCATATATAGTTCTTGCTCGAATTTGAATACAATAATCATGATAAAATTTTAATCCTATAAATTGAACCCATTATGGAATGATATGCTCATCTCCTAAGATCATATATCATTCATAATGATGCGTTCAATTTCAAAATTAAAATTCAAGAAATTAAATTGCCCAAAGATAATTAACCTTTTTCAAAACAACACTTTTTAATTCAAACCAAAAAATTGGCAACTCCACTGGTAATAAATCTCTCTCTCCATCTTTAATAGCGATATAAATTTTATTGCATCGGTAGTTTTGACTACCCTTCCTTCTATTGGTCTCTCTACCCATTTCTTTCTTGGGTGAGTATGGCCAACATCAATTAAGACATGTTAAAAGAGAGGTGAGCGAGGAAACCTCCTGTCAAAAGTCAGGCTTTGACATTTTGCCTCCATGTTTACAGGTAGAGCAAAAGGTTAAAACAACCTTTTAAAGCCTTCTTGTAGCATTATAAACTTGCATGCTAAAGAAAATCTTAAGCCTGCTAAGTTTCATAATTTATAGAAAAACCTTCAAATCCCAAAATCAAAGTTTTAATTCTCTAAGCATAACTCGATCTCTCTTAAATCTTAATCAATCTCTATATTCTACTAGTGTATATGAAATTGTGGTTCTTATAATTCAATATGCCCGATATAATATAAACATCTTTGCTAAATTCAATTTAAAATCTTTCCCTAAAATTTGTAAACCAACCTTTATATTGAATACAAATTTAATATATCGAGTTTCAAAATTAAGGGGAGATGCTGCTGAATTTTTAAATTTTTAAATATTCTCCCAAAATTATTAAATTTCAATCGTCATTGTCTTATGTTTTCCTACAACACTTTTTTGTAGTTTAACATAGACAATGCAAACTCAATCTTTTCCAAAATCAACTTCATATTTCAATTTTCTCAAATTAATACTCTGACATTTTTACCCCTAAGTTAATCTACAAGGTAAAAGAGTCGAGCTGAAACCCCTTGATTTCCCCTAAATTTGTAAACCTTCATGTTGAGTCTACATTCAATGTGTTGAGTTTTGAAATTTTGGGGAGATCTAGTTCTAAATCTTCAAAGCAAAATCTTTCAACTTTCAAAATTTAAACTTTTTTTCAAAAATATTCAAATCAACATCAAATTGCTATTGCTATATATTTTTTGTGACACGCTCTTATAGTAAAACATATATAATAAAAATTCAATTTTTCTTGAAATTAAAGTTAACTTCTATATTTTATCATTGCATATCGAATTTTAATTCCTATAATTCAATTTACATAATAAAATATAAACTTCTTTTCAAATTTCAAATCAAAGATTCTAATTCAAATCTTCTCTTTTTAAATCTCAGATAAATCAACTCTCTAAAATGGCCGAAAAGTTGCTTTTTTCTATTGATTGAGACCTCTATATTTAAGAACTGATTCACACTAGTACATTTCAATTTGTAATGGATTTAACTCCCTAAAGTTGTCTGTCAATGGAAACACAATTGTTGACCTCGTTGCTGAAAGTGAAAAGGATGCTCTTATGGTCGAACTAGCAGTAGGGTAGGGGATTGATGTTCCCCACATTATTGAAACTGAGGTAGTTGTCTCCCCCATACCTACTGTACCCTCTACTTAGGAGGACAAGGAACAGAAACCCGTTGTTGATACTAAAGTCAAATCTGTGTTTGAGAAGGGATCCTCTAGTACTGGAGCACTCTTTGGTAGCAAGAATGCTAGGAGGAATGTTTTAAGAAGGGTGAGGAAGAAGATCACCAAGTCAAGGAAGATGACTGAGTAGAAGGCCTTAACTAAAGTTTAATATGAGGCTTCCGAGGAGCTGCCTATCCCTACCTCTTCTCCATTCCTGAAAGGAAGTCGTTTCTTACCCTTCACAGCTGTTGCAGGGGAGGAGAGAGCCACTAGGATAGTTAGAACTCTGCCATGATCGGTAGATTACAGTGTCAAGAGGACTCTTAAGGAGAAGTAAATTTTGAAAGCTAGAATATTAAGAAACATCATCCATACTTGTACTGCCCAAGTTGGCCAAACTAAAGAACAATACATGAGACACCTGAAAGGGGTGATCTTGCATAAACTTGAGAAGGAAGTTTTAAAGGAAGAAAAGACTGAAGCAAAGAACTTAACTCCTCTTCCAGTGCGGAGGAACAAAAAATTTGTTAAGCAGCCTGTCAGTTCTATTTTAGTGGATGGATATCATCGGGTGCCTCGCCTCCCGTCTATAAAGATGGAGGAAATAGTTTTAACAAGACCTGGTAAGGGTTGCCCTCATAACGGTAGACCGTCAGTTCCTCCTTCAAGATTTTCTAAGTTAGCTCCTGTTATAGCCAAATCTAAAGAGGTTATTAAATATTTGAAACCCATAAATGTGAAGGGCAAGAGGCCCATGTCACCTGAAAAGCACTTTGTACCAAAGAAGTTAAGTAAATCTGTAGGGATATAGATTCAAGATAGTTTTGATCTACTACTAGTTGATGTCCCCTAGCTCCTTGTTTAGGGAAGCGAGGACTCTACCCTTATTAATATTGGAAATTTAACTCTCCAAACTCCTTTGTCATCAATTATGCTGGATGTCCCTCTACCTATCAAGGATGCCACCCTTGTGACTACCGACTTCGGGACAGTCCGAGGGGAGGGGATAGTTTCAGATGTTGATGAAGAGATGCTAAACCAGCTAGTATTAGAAATAGTTATAAAAGTGGATATTAAAGTTGAACATATCCTCTCTAAATTGGAAGGAGAAGAACTTAATCAAGTACTTGTATTTAAAGGATATTTATCGATCAACTCAGAAGCAATTAATGGAAGATCAGTCAATGAGATAGCCCAAGATATCCATAAAATTCTCAAAAAGAAGGTGATCGAAGCCTTTGATCCAGAAATAGGTGTTATTTTTAGAAGAAGAGTCAGTAGGAAACATTTGTATGGTTGATACTTGAGTGTCATCCAAGGACACTGAGTCTTCGAAACCCCTTCCTAATAAGGAAGAGAGTTCAATAACTCTTGGGTCAGATGAACTTGTAAAGGTCAGAAATGATGGACAACATATAAAAAAAATCTATAAACACAGATTACTGAGATGTCCCTGCAGCTTAAGGAAATGCAAGATTAGTTAATGAAGACTCAACAATCTTAGTCTGACCCACCACAATATATAGTTCAATCAATGGCTGATCAAATAGACAGTCACAATTTAGTTTACAAGTTTTGGAGTTCGTATCGATTCCCCCTGTCCAACCAGTAATTCAGCATGTTCAGCCTATAGTTCTCCCATTTCTCCCAGCTCAACCTCAGATAGATATTAAATAGATGGTTAAGACACAGGTAAGGGAGGCCTTAGCTCATTCTGAAGGAACTATGTCGATTCCAAAGGGTAGGTCCTACCCTGAAGAATATGACCAAGTTCATTGCCCAAAGAGCTTTGTGCCACCTTCTTTTAAGGTTTTAAGTGGCATAGAAAATCCAAGACAGCATTTGGCCCACTTCCGTATAAGCTGCTGCAATGCAGGCGGGTTAGATGCTCTACTATTTCACCAATTTATCAGTGGTCTTTCTGGTATTACTTTTGATTGGTATGTAGATCAACCAAACAGTTCAGTAAAAATATTCACAGAGCTTGAGAGTCTATTCTTAAAGAGATTCTCAGGAGCTCAGCAAAGAGTAACTGTTGGTGATCTCGTAGTTGAGAAACAAATACTAGGAGAGTCTTTGGTTGACTACATCTTGAGATGGTGAAATCTCTGGATGAAATGTGAGCCTCAATTATAAGAGTAACATGTAGTGGAAATTCTTATAAAGAATATCCAAGGGCCATTTACTTTTCTATTGAAGGGATTCGTTATTAAAACTTTTTAAAAACATCTCAACAAAGCTAATAATCTATAGAAAGAGGCTTCCAAAATGCCATTCCTAAAAGAGGCTTCAGAGGAGAAGAAGACCAATAAGCTAGTGAAATCTTTTGAAAAGAGAGCTGTTGTGGTGTCTGCAGTGGACGAAGGGAAGAAACCTGCTATTCCTTAGTCCAGTGGTCCTCCGCCCCCACAAATCCAAAAACCTCAACCCTTTTAGGTAACCCCTCAGTCTAATAGAGAGCCTTACCCGATTCCTTTGAAAGAGAGATTGACTCATCCTTATCCATTTAAAAAGAAATTTAAGAAAAATTTTTAAGAGACTTCTTAAGATACTAGATTTTTGATTGCCAGAGGTTAAGAAGTCAGAAGTGACAAATAAAAAAGATGATCCTAATTTTTTCCCCTATCACCGCATATTGGGCCATGCAATCGAAGACTGCTTTGTCTTTAAAGACTAGCTTGAAAAGATTTTTCGATATGGTAATATCATTATTATAAAGGAGTACCTAATCAAGCCAGATTAAGGATTTATTAAGTCTATCTCAGGTAAAAACTCTAATCTTTCTCTTTTAATTGAAGATAGTTTGGATATAGCATTATCTCGGGCATTTAAAAAGTTAGTTAACAAATATTTTCATCTTTTTGAATGGTTACTGCCAAGAGTACAGGGCCAGATCTGGGAGGCTGACCTAAAGGGTTTGCAGGAGGATGTTGGGACAATTTCCTCTCTAGTAGTTGTAGGAATTGCTGTAAATAAAAAAATAAAAAAATGGCACTTCTATAGAGTAGAAATCTTATGATGAGAGATGTTTATGAATGGCGAATGGTGGCTTAAAACCACTATCCCCTTTGATGTTATCTAGCTTTTACTTTGCCCCATCAAAGGCAAAGGGTCAAAAATTAATTAAAAAAAATGATCCTTCTACAATTATTTTGATGATTAATATTTAGAATGTGATTCAAAATAATACTTCTATTGATAATAATTAAAGCTTAGTTTAGATCAATCAAGACACTCAAAAACTTAATTCCCCAGATTTGACGTCTCAAGGGGGAAATAAATCTGAAGTCTTATCATATGGTGACGCCCTTGAAATTAACTTTCAAGGGAGTTCCATCACGATAGATATTTTAGATTTGGATTCCCATTCAGAAAATAGAAATCAATGGCCTAAAGAGTGAAAGTTCGAAAGGGATGTTAAGCCCTACTGAACTAGTCCCGAGGCTAACCAAGAGGGGGGGTGAATTGGTTATTTAAAAATTTCACGATAACAACAAAAATCTTTTCGATACTTAGCAGCGGAAACAAGTAAACAATAATAAAAAGATCAACCAACGATATTCACCCAAGCAGTTTATATTGAAAAGTAAAGTGCAAAAACTGAATCAGAAAAGCAAACCAGATTTTATAGTGGTTCGGTTAACTTGACCTACGTCCACTCCCCGGAGCCTCCCCTCCGGGTATTGCACTAAATAAAAGTGACTCTCCTTTTGCTCCCACAGCAAGGCGAAGAAGCTTGTACAAAACACCTCCTTTTCACCACACGGTAAGGCAGAGAACCTGACCTCCTTTCGCTTCCTCCTGAAGCAGGCAGAGAACCTTCGAACTCCTTTTGCTTCCACCTGAAGCGGGCAGAGAACCCCAGATCTTCTTGCGAACGATCCTCCCACGAAGAACACCGACTAGACGACAGACGACGAGCGGAGAAGACGACTCTGATCCGTGCTTGGAGCAACCTTAGTGAATCCCTCACTAACTCCCCCTCACAAGATATCTTCTCTCTCTCCCAACCCTCTCTTCTCTCTAGGGTTTCTCAGGGAAGGAAGGTAGCAAAAGATTTTTCCAAAAATTGGAAAAAGTTCTTTTAAAGGAGGGCTTAAAATTTGCCCTAAATCTCAACTGGTCGGCCAAGATCGTCCAGGACGATCGGAAGATCGTCCTGTACGATCAGTTCAAATTCAGCTGATTCAGTCTGGACGATTAGGCTCTTCTGGACGATCAATAGAAAAAGTTGTTCATATCGTCCCGTACGATACAGCGATCGTCCGGGACGATTAGTGCAAATTGAGGAAAATCGTCCAGAAGACAGTTCGGGTCGTCTAGAGAAATCTGTGCCGGACGACCAAAAAATGACTTGATCGTCCAGAACGATTGGGACATCGTCCTGTACGATTAGTTCAAAAAGGCCCAAAATCGTCCTGAACACAGTTCGGGTCGTACAGCTGAAATGCACAAGACGATCACGATCGTCCGGGACGATCCTGCGATCGTCCAGGATGATGTGATCGTATCAATTAAACATTAATTGCTTTCCTTAATTACCAGACTAATTTAGGCATGATTGTAGTGAATCATCCAGGATGATACACGTATCGTCTGGGACGATCAGACCAAAATACTTAAAATAAAACTTGCCTAACTTAATCTAGTGGCTGGGAATTTCTGATTTGAGCATATCGTCCCGTACGATCCAAAGATCGTCCAGGACGATCTGCTTAATCAGACCCTCTTAACTTAGTCGCCCTAATTAGGGTTTCTATTTTAACTGGATCGTCCAGGACGATGCGACTATCGTCCAGGACGATCTGAACAAAATTTTAACAGAAACTCTAATTCACTCAATCTCTCTCCCTGAGTGTGTGTGTGCAAGGTTACTTAGCTAGGGAATCAGTTACATTACAATTGACTCAATAAAAGGAAAAATCATATATTTGACACACTTGGACCCGATCTTGAGTTGGCTTGAGTGGCTCGCGGTCTTTTGTGCCTGAAACAGATTAGCCAAGCAAAACACACTGGAAACATGTTTGTCATCATCAAAACCAGATTTGCAACAAAGAGAGCGTAGACCCTACTAAACTTTGTCTTTTAGAGGACATCATAAAATTATAACTACGAGGTGGTAAGATCTTACCCCCTAAGCTTCTTCTATAGAAAATAGGAAAGCAAGTTATTTCCAATGATCCAATTCAAATCCCTACTCAACAGTTAAATCCTCCCTCAAATATACCAGATCATAGTCTTGATGTTCCAAAATTTGATTATAATGTCTTAGCTCATCTTAGGAAGTTGCCTACTAAGTTGAGCATCTATAATACCCTTATCCTCTCTAAGGAGATGAGGGAATCCTTAATTAAAGCACTTCTCAACCCAAAGATCTACTTAGCTCAGTTAGCTTTAACTTCTAAAGAAGAAGCTTTGTATTTCAAGGAAATCCTAGGAGTAACCTTTTTCGACAAGGATCTACTCCTAGGAACTACCGATCATAATTACCCACTTTACATCACCGTAAATGTGGGAAAGTTTAAGTTATCTAGAGTTCTCATTAATCTGGGAGCATCGATCAATGTGATGAACATAATGACTCTAGCATATCTTAGAGTTGATACTAGTAAGCTCTCAACCAATAAGTTAATACTTCGTAGGTTTAACAAAAGGGGCGAGAAGGCTTTAGGTTCAATTACCCTTCTTCTAGAGAAAGGAGAGTTAAAAATAGAGATAAAATTTCATATAATTGATTCAGGTAAGTCTTTTAATGGGCTCTTAGGTAGGCCCTAGATCCATGAGTACAGGATGGTTCCATCTACCCTATACTAATGTATCAAGTACCAATAAAATGGCATTGTGTTACGACTCGGGCTCACGAGTTCCTGTTTTGATGATAACAAATATTATGGCTCACATCTTCTAATATTTGGAATGTATATTTATTTGTGTGTACTAACATTTCAGGAATAGCATGCATCAATACAAGAAAGATTCAAGACTCAAGAATGAGTAGAAAAGGCTTTATTGTATTTCTCATTGATGTACTTTTTGATTCCTTGAGTCAAGTCCTGTAATAGTATATCAATATTTATGACCATGTGTAGACATACTCAGGGGGAGTGAGATCCTGTCAAAATCAGAAGTTCAACTTTTGAACAAATCGTACTGGATGATTTCGGATCGTCCAGGATGATCTGTTCATTGAACTAATCATCTTGGATGATATTTATATCGTCCTGGACGATCCAATATGATCTCAAAACCCTAGTCGCCATGATAATTTAGGCAAGGATTTAAGAGTAAAAATTTGTTCTAATCGTCCTGGACGATCTATATATCGTACTGGACGATTTGCGCAAAATTTATACTGATCATCCTGGACTATCCCAGGATCGTACGGGACTATCAGGTCAAATTCTGCACATCATCCTAGACGGTCCTGCGATCGTCCTGGAAGATTTCTGGCGATAAAATTGAGTTTTTAGGGTTTTCTGAAGCCGCCTTTTGGAGCACATCGTCCTGGACGATCCCGCGATCATCCTGGACGATCTTTGCCGCCAGAACAGATTTGGAAGGGTTTTTGGAGCTCTCTTTTTAAGCTTTCTCAAGGCACTTGATAGGTGTCTTTGGCAGCCATTGAGGCTTCGTTCTTTTGAAGAAAACTTGAAGAGAGAGCTTGAAAGGGAGAGAGGAAAGGGTGGAGTTTGAGAGGGAGAAGAGCCTAGTAAGGGGGATTCTCGAGGGAGTGTGAGGGGGTTCACACGGTTGCTCTGGCAAGCTTGCACCTAAGTACCATCGGATTCAAGGGTCATCTCGAGGGAGGTTTTGGGAAGAATAAGATCTCTTTGGTGTCAAAGGACCCGGCTACTCCGCCGCACCGGGGAAGGTGGAAGTGATTTTTTAAGGGCTTCTCCGCCTAGCTGTGGGGGCTGAAAGAGAGACACTATTTAGTTTAGTACAATACTTGGAGGGTGCCTCCGAGGAGTGGACGTAGGTCAGGTTGGACCGAACCACTATAAATCCAGTGTGTTCTTTCTTATTATTTTTCTGCATTTTGTTTTTCTGTGATTATCTGCTTGGTTGATATCTGTGATTGATCTTTTTATCATTATTTTAATTTGTTTCTGCTGCATGTTATAAAAAGATTTATATTTTGTTTCAAATATCCAATTCACCCCCCTTCTTGGTTAGCCTCAGGACTAGTTCACTAGGGCTTAACATCCCTATCAAACTTTCAAGTGGTATCAGAGCGGGATTCAAAATTTAAGTTTAAAAACTTTTGAATTCGATCCATGGCTAATTTTTGTAATCGTAATATTGCGGAAGGATATTCAATCACATGACCACCATTATTTGAAAATATTAAATTTGATTTTTGGAAAATCCGTATGTCTACTTTCTTGAAATCTATTTATTATCGCATGTGGCATATGATTCAAATTAGTTATTCTGCACCATCACGTATTGTAAATGAAATTAAAATTGATATTCCCCTTTATGAATGGAGTAGAACAGATTAGATCAATGCTCAATTAAATGCTAAATATTTAAATTATTTTTTCTGTGCTTTGAATTCTGATGATTGTATGTTAATATCTGCATGCACTTCTGGCAAAGAAATCCGGGATAAATTATACACTAGATATGAAGGTACTTGTGAAATCAAGCAATCTAGGCTAAATATGTTAATGCATGATTATGAACTTTTGAGCATGAAATCTTATGAAACGATCTTGGACATGTTTACTAGGTTTTCTCAAATTGTGACATCATTACATGCTTTAGGAAAAGAACTTTCAAATTTTGAAAAAGTTAATAAAATCCTACGTTCTCTACTTGCTAAATTTGATGTCAAAGTCATTGCAATTTCTGAATCAAAAAATTTGAATGAATATTCTATTGATAATTTGATTGGCTCACTCATTACCTACGAGCAAGATTTGGGTCAAAAGCTTTTAGATGCAGATAAAACGATAGTGCTGAAAACTGAAGACATTGGAAAAAATAACTCAAAAAATGATGAAAGTGAAGAGTTAGCATCAGCAACAAATAAATTGAAAAATCTACTAAGGCACAAACATCAACATCAAAAGTGGAACAAAGGTAAAAATGGTAAGAATGTAAAGTTTTCTTCTGATGTTATTTATTTTAGATGTAGGAAGCCTGGACATATGAAAAATTAGTGCCCGAACTTAAGAACTCTTCCTGAAAAGAAAAAGGGTAAAGCTAAGCAAATTATAATAAGGGCTGATAATGCAAAACGAAAAATGTCCTGGGCAGATCTAGCTTCTGAATCATCAGATCAGGAGCAAGCTGATGTAAATTAATGTTCTTTTATGTGGTTATGTTTTTTTGTTTTTCTGTTACTATTGTTTATTCGTTGTGTTTTCTGTGTTTTATTATTTTTATTTTTCCTTTTAAAATTCTTTATGTTACTTTTTGTTGTTTCTCTGATCAAGCACACACATAACACCTCTTGTTTTAAAAATCATTTTTTAAAGATCTTATTTTCTAAAAATGGAAAATTTACCTCCTGTATTTTCTAAATACTATGTTAGTTGTGGTTGATTTCTCTAAAATTAAGTAAAGGAAGGAAAATCATGATTTTGTCTCTCTATCTCATTTCTTTGAATAAGGCTATCTTACTTTTGATTCAAAATCTGTTTCAGATTATAAATTTGTTTTTGAAATTAAAACTTTTTTCATCTCCCAACATTTTTTCTATCTCGTAGGAATATTTTGCAAATTATTGAACCAACTTCAAGATTATCTTATTCAGGTTGTTCGTCTTTATCATAAGAATAAGGTTTGCCGATTTTAAAGATTTAGAAAGGAGGCAATTTATAAAAATAAAAAGATACGCATTGCGCCAAACAAATTGAAAAGAGGCATAAAATGAGCCCAAAGCTGAAAAGATACAAAATTGCTAAATTGAATACACAAAGTGTATCAAATCAAAAGATGCTCAAAGTGCCAAATAAATTAAAAAAGAGGCACAAAATTAGCCCATAAAAGCTGCTTCCATTCTTGTAAATCTCTAAAGTTTAGAAAACTCTTATGACTTTTTGATAGATTCGTTACTTGAGTTTGAAAATCAAGATTTTTTGATTCATTACTTTGCATTAATCTTCTATTATATGTATTTCATGAAAGGAGTTTTGAAAGATTTTTATTTCCTTATCTAATTTATTCCTTGATTTAGATATTGGCTTAAAAAGTTTTTTCGCCTTTTTAAAACCTGAGTTTAGATTTACATTTTGTGATTCTCTAACCTTTCTGGGTTCAAAGAAGTCAATTCATGTCTTACTAAGTTTTGGAGAACCTCAAGAGGAGACTTTTCAAATTTTTTCTCCTCCTCTTTTTGATAATGTCAAATGGGGAGAACGTATTATTGTATTTGTGATATTTTTTACGTACTATAGTATTTGTGATATTTGTTTTTGTGTTGTTTTATTTTACATCATATTGTTGTTGTAGTTATTTTAAAAATTAAAAAAAGAAGAAGAAAGTATTTCTCCCTATTTTTAAAAGACTTTTTGTTAATTATGGGGAGATTAGGAGAAAATATCTTTTTGCAAATTCAACCAGTAATATTTCCCATCATCAAAAAGGGGGAGATTGTACGACTCGGGCTCACGAGTTCCTGTTTTGATGATAACAAATATTATGACTCACATCTTCTAATATTTGGAATGTATATTTATTTGTGTGTATACTAACATTTCAGGAATAGCATGCATCAATACAAGAAAGATTCAAGACTCAAGAATGAGTAGAAAATGCTTTATTGTATTTCTCATTGATGTACTTTTTGATTCCTTGAGTCAAGTCATGTAATAGTATATGCATATTTATGACCATGTGTACACATACTCAGGGGGAGTGAGATCCTGTCAAAATCAGAAGTTCAACTTTTGAACAAATCGTACTGGATGATTTCGGATCGTCCACGACGATCTGTTCATTGAACTAATCATCCTGGACGATATTTATATCGTCCTGGACGATCCAATATGATCTCAAAACCCTAGCTGCCATGATAATTTAGGCAAGGATTTAAGAGTAAAAATTTGTTCTAATCGTCCTGGACGATCTATATATCGTACTGGATGATTTGTGCAAAATTTATACTGATCGTCCTGGACTATCCCAGGATCGTACGGGACTATCAGGTCAAATTCTGCAGATCATCCTGGACGATCCTGCGATCATCCTAGACAATTTCTGGCGGCAGAATTGAGTTTTTAGGGTTTTCTGAAGCCGCCTTTTGGATCACATCGTCCTGGACGATCCCGTGATCGTCCTGGACGATCTTTGTCGCCAGAACTGATTTGGAAGGGTTTTTGGAGCTCTCTTTTTAAGCTTTCTCAAGGCACTTGATAGGTGTCTTTGGCAGCCATTGAGGCTTCGTTCTTTTGAAGAAAACTTGAAGAGAGAGCTTGAAAGGGAGAGAGGAAAGGGTGGAGTTTGAGAGGGAGAAGAGCCTGGGAAGGGGGATTCTCGAGGGAGTGTGAGGGGGTTCACACAGTTGCTCCGGCAAGCTTGCACCTAAGTACCATCGGATTCAAGGGTCTTCTCTAGGGAGGTTTTGGGAAGAAGAAGATCTCTTTGGTGTCAAAGGACCCGGCTACTCCGTCGTACCGAGGAAGGTGGAAGTGATTTTGTAAGGGCTTCTATGCCTAGCTGTGTGGGCTGAAGGAGAGACACTATTTGGTTTAGTGCAATACTTGGAGGGTGCCTCCGAGGAGTGGACGTAGGTCAGGTTAGACCGAACCACTATAAATCCAGTGTGTTCTTTCTTATTATTTTTTCGCATTTTGTTTTTCTGTGATTATCTTCTTGGGTGATATCTATGATTGATCTTTTTATCGTTGTTTTAATTTTTCGCTGCATGTTATAAAAAGATTTTTTTTGTTTCAAATATCCAATTCACCCTCTCTTGGTTAGCCTCGGGACTAGTTCACTAGGGCTTAACATCCCTATCAAACTTTCACATTGAGTATCAAAATTATGGATGATATGAAGCCATTCTCTATTCATGAGGTCAGGATCTATGAAGATGCTGCATATTATGCACCTAAAGGGTCCACCGCTTATTCTAAGGCAAATATCAACATTAAAGAGGAAAAAGTAGAGATTTTAAAGTCAAAAGCAATTCAAAAAGCAAAAAAAGTTAAAATAAAAAAAAATAAGAATCAAGTAGCGAAGACGACATCGAGGTCATGGTTTTTAGGCCTCTAAATAGTCTACCTCAGAGAGTTGGATGAATGGCCCAAAGAGCACGTGGTCGAAGCCATACTTCAGTTGAAAAAAGAAATCCCCTAATATATATCGAATTAGAATCAAGTTTTGATGAAGAATCAAGAAAAAGGGGTGTTAGAATTACTTTTGATTATTGAAAAATAAAGCCTCCTTCAAAATTTGATCTCACCTTAGTTCCATATTGTGACTATGAGGGTGACAATTCAAAAGATCAAAATGTCAAGCTTAAATTAACTCTTTATGAAAAGCTCAATAGGGTAGTTGAATCGTTAACCTTAGCCCCACTGTCTATCGACAACATCTCAGGGTTAGTGATTAAGGATGCCACTAATCTAGATGGAGAAATAAGAAAAGTTCAAAAGTTTTTCCCTAGATCCTCCTCTTGAAGGAATGAATATGAGGTAACCCTTGGTGAGGCAGACTTTAATGAATTAATGGAATTACCTTTTGGCTACTTTCCTGTTGGTGTTAAAGCTCTTATCTCTAAAGATTTCACTCCGAGTCAATAGATTAAGGGTCAAGCTAGATACCACAAAAATATATGGAATTCAAAAATCAATAAAAATTGGATAAGTGATATTGGCTTTCGTACAATTAGTTTATTTGACGATGATGAATATTGTTTAATGATAACTATTCATCCTGAATCTAAAAATATCCCTACTGAAGTTGTTAATTCACTCAAAAAACTTTGTTTGGAGACTTTAGATGATTCTGATGATCCTCAAAACTGGGTTGCACCCCCTGAATTTGAGGAGAAAATTAAATCGACAATCAAATAAACTTAAGGAAATCAACCTCGGAATAGAAGATGACCCCCACCCTACCTTTATAAGTTCTTTATTGAGTAAGGATGAGTCTGAAGATCTAATTTAACTTCTCTCTGAGTTTAAAGATTAGTTCACCTAGACATACAATGAAATGCCAGATTTTCTTGCTGACTTGGTAGTCCATAAACTTGGAATTATGCATGATGCCATTCCTATCAAGCAAGCTCCATGAAGTATGCATCTGGAAATTAAATAATAAGTCATTTCTCAAGTCAAGAAATTGATCGAGGCTAAATTTATCTTAGAGGAACAATATCCCTCTTGGGTAGCCAGTGTCGTACTAGATCGAAAGAAAAATGGTCAAATTTGAGTTTGTGTTGACTATAGAGACTGGAATAAGGTGTGTCCCAATGATGAATTTCCTTTACCAATACTAAAACTTATGGTGGATATTGCCTCCTCGCATGTTGTTTTCTCCTTTATGGATGGCTCATCTAGATATAACCAAATCAAGATGGCCCTAGAAGATGAAAGAAACACTCTATTCAGAAGTCCTATAAGAATTTTTTTGTTATAAAGTGATGCCATTTGGCCTTAAAAATGCCTGTGCAACCTACCAGTGGGCCATGACTCATATCTTTGATGACTTAATCCATAATCAAGTCGAATGCTACATCGATGATTTAGTTGTAAAAAGCAGAGTGAAAGAGGCTCATCTTTATGACTTAAGAATGGTCTTCGAATGGTTACGCCGCTATGACCTTAAGATGAATCCCTTGAAATGAGCTTTTGGCATTACTTCAGGAAAATTCTTAGGTTTTGTAGTGAGGCACCACAAAATTGAAATTGATCCAGTAAAATCGAAGCCATCTTAAATATGCCACCTCCCAAGAGCCTTACTCAACTGCAATCTCTCCAAGGCAAATTGGCGTATATAAGAAGGTTCATTTCAAATTTATCCAGAAGATGTTAACCATTCTATGTCCTTACTAAGAAGGATGCCAAATTTATTTAGGATGAGAAATGTCAATCTGCATTTAAAAATATGAAACAATACCTAACAAATTTGTTAGTTTTGGCAACCCTTGTTCTGGGAAAACACTTAATCCTTTATCTTGCGACCCTTGACGAGTCTATCGGGCCCTTTTAGCTCAAGTTAATGAAGAGGGGAAAGAAAATGCTCTCTACTACCTAAGTCATTGACTTCTTCAACAGAAATCTGATACCCTACAATTGAGAAATATTATACCGCCTTAGTTTTTACAGTATAAAAATTAAGGCATTATATGCTTTCTCATCAAGTCAATTTGATTTCTAGTATCAATCCCCTGCAATACCTTATGACCTGGCCTATGTTGTCAAGACATTTAGCTTGTTAGTCTATGATATTTTTTCAATTCAAAATCACTTTAATTCCCCTGTGTGCTGTGAATAAGAAGACGGGATAGAGTAATTTTAGCTTGAACAAAATAATTGTAGGCTTGTTTGTTATCTCTTAAAAGAAAGTTATCAACTCGTTCAATATGAGATGAACTTCCATTGGAGAGATGTACCCATTTACTGCTGCATTCCATTTAAAGAGGATTGAACACAAGAGAATCTGAATATGTAAGAGATTGTGAACAAATTCAAAGAACAGCTTCCAATTTATAAAAATTGGATAATTTTGTACAGTATAAAATTGGGTTCGTATGTATGACTTTGAACTTTGTACAGTACAAATAAAATTTTGTATAAATGAATATAAACCATCAAGAATAGTTATTGCAGTAAAATGACTTTTCATAAAATTACCTTACTGATGAGTCGTTTCATACGGCCATTGATCTTACATAAGAATTGGTGTTCATCTGGGATAATTTATCAATAATGATCGTGCCTACCAATTAAATTCATCCGCATACAAATTGACAAGTGGATTATATAGACGAACAGGTATTCATTCAGGATGATTACCGAATAGTAATCACCCTAAACCCAAAATAAATTCATTCAGAAGTGTATTGCCATGTGTTCATATATATGAATGATTGATGATTCATACAGATGATGTGGTGTTCTTATTGTATCATTACCATGAAAAGTTATAAAAATTTTGTCTATCCAACTTAGTGATGAGAACTTAAAAATTTTGAAGAATTCATGTAGTACAAAAGTGATTTGTATAGTACGAATGGAATGGAATTTTGGATTTGCACATGTTGATCAAGATATTTTTTTAAAATAAACCAAATAAGACCCAGTAAATAAGACTCATTAAATATAAAAATGAAAATAATAAAAGGATAAATTAATGACAAAATAAAAAGTACAAAACAAGATAAACTAAAAATAAAAAATAAAATACAGTCATAAACATAAGAGAAAAAAATATACACAATCGCATTTTATAAACTTATAATTTTTTAAGCATAAATATCAATAACACCCAATCTGGTTCTTAAGGTGCTGAAAGTTTCAAAAACAAGTCGCTTTGTGAAAATATCTGCAAGTTGATTTCAGTAGCTACATGATGTTGCTCAATTTCTCCTTTGGTGACATAGTCCCTAATGAAGTGATGACTTATGTCTATATGCTTAGTCTTAGAGTGTTTGATTAGATTTTTTGAAATATAAATAGTACTTATTTTATTACAGAAGATTAGAATAGTGCCAATTAAAAAACCTAAATTTATAAGTTTTTGTTTTAATCAAAGAACCTGTGACACACAACTTCCTAAGGCTATATATTCTACTTCAGTAGTAGAAAGGGCAACTGAGTGACCAGGAAACTAAAGAGTTTCCTATAAATTGACAAGTTTTAGAAGTAATTTTTCTATCAACCCTACATCCTAAAAAATATAAATCAGAATATCCAATAATTTCAAAAGAAGTGTTGTGCCTAGGATACCAAATCTCAAAGTTTTGAGTTCCTAAAATATATCTAAGAATTCTTTTAACCACAGTCAAATGGGATTCTTTTGGATCAACTTGAAATCTAGCATAAAGATAAACACTAAACATGATATCATGTCTGGTAATAGTTAAATAAAGTAATGATCCAATTATCCCTCAAAATTTCTTTTGAACAATAAATTTGCCTTTAGAGTCCTTATCTAACTGAATTGAGAAACTCATGGGAGTACTTATTGGTTTAGCTTTATCCATTTCATACTTCTTAAGGATGTCCTTAATGTATTTTGACTGACTAAGAAAGGTGCCATCCTCTTTTTACTTTATGCTAAAACCAAGAAAGTAACTCAAGTATCCCATCAAACTCATTTCAAATTCCTTACTCATTATTTTTGAAATGTCATCACAAATATTTTTTTTAGAGGATTCAAACAAGATATCATCAACATAAATTTGAATAATGAAAATGTCATCTCCTACTCTTTTTATGAAGAGAGTAGTGTCCACACTCCCTTTAACAAAAGATTTTTCTAGTAGGAATGTGCTTAGCCTTTCATACCATGCCCTAAGTGCATGTTTTAGTCTATACAATATCTTCTTCAATTTAAACACATGATTAGGAAATTATGAATTTTTAAAACCTGGAGGTTGCTCAACATAAACATTCTCTTTTATTAACCCATTAAGAAAATCACTTTTAACATCCATTTGAAATAATTTAAATCCTTTAAAATAGGCAAAGGCTAGAAGTACCCTTATTGCTTTAAGTCTAGCTACAGGGAAAAAGACTCCTCAAAATAAATTCTTTTTATTTGATTGTACCCCTTGGCCACCAATCTAGCCTTATTTCTAACTACTACACCTGAATCATTCATCTTATTTTTAATAACACACATAGTTCCAACAACACTTTGATTTTTAGGTCTTTCTGCCAACTCCCAAACATCATTTCTAACAAATTAATTTAACTCTTCTTGCATAGTTAGAATTCAAAATTCATCAAAAATTACTTGATTTTTATTAGTGGGTACAATCATTGAAATAAATGCTAAGTGGTTCACTTCTTTGCTAAGTCCATGCCTAGTTCTAACACCTTTACTCGGGTCTCCTAAAATCAGTTCTTTAGGATGACTTTTAGAAGATTTCCATTCTGTAGGCAATGTATTTTCTATTCCAACCCTTTCTTCCAAATTTGCATTTTCAATTCCTTGGGTAATTTCTTCAACATCTTCTTCTTCCAACTTAAACCCTCTAGAAGTATCAGATTCATCAAAAACTACATGAGTGGTCTCCTCTACTACCAATATCCTTTTATTAAAAACTCTATAGGATTTGCCAATACTTGAATATCCAAGAAAAATTTCCTCATCAAATTTAGGATCAAATTTTCCTAAAAGGATTTTACCATTATTTTGAATGAACACTTTATATCCAAAGACATATATATGTGAGAGGTTGGGTGTCCTATCCTTAAGAAGTTTATAGGGTGTCTTATTCAACTTAGATCTAATGTTCGCCCTATTCAGAACATAACATATTGTATTAACTACTTCAGCCCAAAAATATTTAGGAAGGGAATATTCAGCCAACATGGCTCTAGCAGCTTCTACCAAAGTTATATTCTTTTTTTCAACAATCCCATTCTATTGAGGAGTCCTAGGTTCTGAAAAGTTATGATCAATTTCTTATTCTTTACAAAAATCTTTAAATTTTTCATTTTTAAACTCTCCTCCATGATCACTTTGAATTGATAAAATTTCACACCCTAGTTTTCTTTGAATCCAAGTATAAAAATTTCTAAATTCATCAAATGATTCACTTTTATGAGATAAGAATTTGACCAATGTGAATCTTAAAAAATCATCAACGATTACGTACCCAAAAACTTTACCTCCTAGACTTATAGTGCTAACTGGTCCAAAATGGTCCATGTGTATGACTTCTAGTGGTCTGCTAGTTCTAAGATTTTTGATTGAATGAAAAGAGGACATCACATATTTTTCTAATTAACATGCATCACACAGGTGATCCTTAGTGAAGTCTAGTTTAGGTATCCCTCTAACCAACTCTTTTTTGATAATCTTCCTAAAATTTTTTATGCTTGTATGACAAAGTCTTCTATTCCATAACCATAATTCATCGGTGATTATTTTGTGACAAAAGGTATTATAAGATTTAATAAGGTTTAAATCAAGCATGTATATGTTATTTGCCCTATTTTCATGCAACACATCAATCCTATTTTGTCTTATAATACAGCTTGTAGGAAACAAATCAACACTATAACCCTTATCATAAAGCTGACTAATACTCAACAAGTTATGTTTTAAGCCTTCAACCAATAATACATTCTTAATAGAAAAATTATTCTTGTTGCCAATCATACCTATACCTACTACTTTCCTAGTAGTATTATCTCCCAGTGTTACTTTGTCTCCATTTATAACTTCCAACGATATGAATTGAGTTGTATCTCCAGTCAAGTGCTTCGAATATCCCCTGTCCAGGTACCAAATGCTCTCACGAGGACTTGAATAAGAGCGTCTCCATAAAAATATCAAATGTTAGACTTGGGAACCTAAATAAATTTGGGTTCACTCCTTGGCAATGATAAATCTGATGCATGCTTGACATGCTATGTTTGATGCATCTTAGGTCTCCACACTAAATGTGTTCTACTATGAATAGTATAAGTGTGGGATATGTTTCCTGACATTTAACATGAAAAATATTTCACACTAGGAAAAATATTTTTTAATCTATATGATTTATAATATCTCTTCCTAGATTTTGAACTTGTATGCTTTAGCTTAGGCTCATAGAATTATTTAAGTGTGGGTGTTGGTCTATTTTCCATAATACCCTTCATTTTTATTTTTAAATATGAGTTTCTATTTTTTAGAATTAAATATTCAATTTTCATATCAATTTCCCTATGTTTAGTTTCACCCAAAAAAAATTTAAAATTATTTTCAAGTTTAGTGTATGATGATTTCAATAGTTCATGCTTTTTGTTCAAATCATCAAATTCTTCCAACAAGGCCATGTGGTTGCTATCTATGTTTGCGTGATCACTCCTAAGAATTTCATGCTCTTTTTGTAGATTTAAATACTATATATTAAGTTTAGCATGCAATTTTTTAAGTTTCCTATATGGGTTATGTATTTTCTCAGAAACTTCAAATAATTCATCATAAGATAAGTCATATACCTCTTTTTGATCTGAAAGATCAAGATTGTCCACCATTAAGCACAAGTTTATGGCTTCTTCTTTTGCTTCTATTTTTGAGGAGTCAGAAGCTGAGTTAGCCCAGAAAGCTCTCTGTAGTCTTTTCTTACCATTTTTAATAGTGGTTTTCTCTTCTACTTTCTCCTTGCTAGGATTGGCTTTGATATTTGGGCAGTCGGTCTTAATATATCTAGGCTTCCTATATTCATAACAAATGACATCATTTGAAACTTTTACAATCATATTAAATTTACCTTTATTCTAAGGCTAACATCTTCGTTGCTTCCTTCTAAGGAAATCTTTGTATTGCCTGGTCATGAGTGCAATATCTTCTTCATCCTAAGGCAGTGATTGATCACTTTCTTAATCATCCGCTTTCAATGCAATATTTTTTTCTTTTCCCCTGTCACATGAATCAATTTGTCTTTGAGTCACTCCTTGCTTATAAGCAATAAGTGATCCAAATAGATTATCAATATAATATATGTTCAAATCTTTAGACTCGATTATGGAAATCATCTTTGCATCATAAGTAATAGATAGACAATGTAGGATTTTGTTAACTTTTTTGAATTCATTAGTTCCCTACCTAAAGTATATAATGAGGTAATTATTTGTGTAAAACATGTGTACATGTCGGAGATTGACTCATTTGGTTTCATGCGAAAAAGTTTGTAGTCGTGTAATAGATTTTTTAATCTAGATTATTTCACCTCACTAGTTTCTTTGTACGTAATGCAAAGTCTATCCCAAATTTCTTTTCCAGTTTTATAAGTTCAAACACGCATATAGTCATCAGATTTAAGAGTATAGAAAAAGCTATTTAAATATTTTTCATTTAATTGAGCTACGTCTTTTTCCTCTAATGTCCAATCAGAAAATGGTGTTTCAATTCTAATGCCATCAACAAGTCTAATAGGAGCAGTATAGCCATCCTATACTAACATCCACATGCAATAGTCAAGTGATTGCAGAAAAGTAGACATATGAGTTTTCCAAAAATTAAACGGGCTGTTATCAAATAAGGGCAGTCTAGTGAACGAATATCCTTTAGGAGTATTATGATTTCCAAAGTTAGCCATAATCATGTTTAAAAAATTAATCTAAACTTTAATTTTTGAAATAGGCTCTGATACTACTTGAAAGTTTGTGTAGGTTATTATACTTGATAGAAATATCATAATGCTAACCAAGAGGGGGTGAATTGATAATTTTAAAATTATCTCTTGGATTATCAAAAATTGTTATAAGAAAATTTAATCATCGGTTCTCATAATATATTGTATATTAGATTTTCACAAAATATTTTTTAACCACAGAAATTTAAAATGCAGAAAAAATAAAATGTAATAAAAAGTAAAGAAACAGAAGATGCCAAATTTTATAGTGGTTCGGTCCAACTAGACCTACATCCACTCCCTAAAGACTCCTTTTCAAGATATTGCACTAAACACTAGTGACTCTCCTTTTGCCCCCATAGTAAGGTGGAGAAGCCCTTACAAAAACCTCTCTTCCACCAACTCGATGCAGCAGAGTACTGACATCTTTTCTCACCCTCTTGGTGATGGCAGAGTACCAACATCCTTTCTCACCATGTTAGTGATGGCAGAGTATCAACATCCTTTCTCACCCTCCTAGTGATGGCAGAGTACCATGATCTTCTTTGAAATTCTTCTCTTAAGAACCTTCAAGAAAGTAGGGAGAATCTTGAAAAATAATCAAGAGATCCTTTCTTTTGGGCAACCTTGTGAATCCACTCATAATTTTATCTCAAATGATCTCTCACTTTTCGCACATAAAACTCTCTCCCAAACACTCTCCTTACCCACTCTCAAAAGAAATTCACAGTAAGATCATTGAGTGTTAGTTTTTAGGACACTTATATATGAAAGATCAAAAAATAGTCCAAAAAACTAAAAATTTCAACTTGAATGTAGTCAGATCGTATAGTACGATCGCACTTTGTCTGTACGATCAGTTCAAAAATCCATGTATGATCCTGTTCAAACCTAATTTCATACTTTATCAGTCATCTGTACGAACTGATATTGTACAGTACGAATAGTTCAAAACTGAACCAATTCATCCGGTAATATTCTGTATGAACACATTTCGTACTCTGTGAATCATCTATATGAACCATATATCGTACAATATAAACTATTTAAATAAATTATATTTTTTTTAGTATGAACATGGTTGACCTTATTTCATACTCTATGAGTCGTCTGTACGAACCCAAAATCGTACAGTACGAACATCACAAAAATTTTTGGGGCATGATTTAATTAACTTGGTTTTGGAGGAACTACCATTACAAATCGTACAGTATGATTTAAAAATCGTATAGTATGATTAGTTTTAAAATCTAAAGTTTTGACTCACTCCCCTAGTGCGTGTGTGCACGATTACCCAATTAAAATCACACTCTCTCAGACTCAAGAAAAATAGAAAAATTATAGACTTCATTACAAGAAATCCTAAGCTAATTTGTCTTGAAGTCTTTGTCAGTCTGGAGTATGATTTCCCTGAAATGTTAGTACACATAACCAACACAGAAAAATATATCCAATGAATTTTAGGAGAAATAGTAATTATGACAATAATATTTTGGTATCAAAAAATTATATGATATAAAACTTAATCTTGAAATCTAAGTTGCAACAGACTCTAGTTCCCTTGACTGCCAAAGACACCTAAAAATGGATTAAGAGTTGTTTAAATACAAGGCTCCAAGAAAAACCATAATTTTTAATTTAGTCATCATTGTTCATTAAGTACGACCTATTGATCATATAGTATGATTAGTGCAATTCTCTTACTGTAGTATTATACGATGAATAATCTACAAGAAGATCAATTAAAATTTTTTAATTGATTGCGATATATGAATGAGCAATAGTATAATATGATTAGTTCAACTCAAGATCGGATCATATAGGACAAACATCTAAAGAGCTCTCAAGTTATTTGGACAGTATGATTCTTAGATCATACTAGACAAACCTAACTTTGTCTAGAGACTCTTAGGGTGATTCATGTAATACGATATATATATCATGCAGTATGATCTATAATCAATTAGATATAATTTGATTACTTAATTAACCTAATTAGGCACTTATTTAAAAGATCATACAGTACAAAATGATTTGTACAGTAAGAGCAGTTGAAATTTAAAAACTCAAATTTGCCTATTTTAGGTAAGTTAGATCCAACAGTGGGGTTTTTTATTATAGTTGATCATCCAGTACGATGTGGTGTCCATGCTATATGATTAGTTATATTTCAAAATAATATTTTTTTAATTTAAATAAAATATTTTAATTAATTTCTATTTTAATAGATTGTATAGTACGATTAAGATCGTATAGTATGCTTTATAGAAAAATTAAATTATTTTCAAATTTATTCTCCCCTGTATGTGTAAGCACGATTGTTAAGCCATCATACACCTTTAATAATATATTAACTCTATAAAAGATAAAAATATAGACACTTGCAAAAATCAATCCTACACTATCCAGTCTTGATCTATGATCCTTTGGTGGTGCTTAGTGTATGATGTACCTAAAATGTTAGTACACAATATATATATATATATATAAGCAATAATAACAAGTTGGAGAAGGTAAGTAAACTCTAATAATATTTATAATAATTAAAATGTAGGCTCAGGCTCCTAGATTATAACACTAAGGACCTATAGGTGAGGATGACAGAGAGGAAGACGATGATAGAGATAAAGAATAAGATAATGGAAGATGGATGTGAATAGCATGTTTATTATCTCAAACAGAAGTACAAGAATAAGAGGCGTAATGGTTCAGTTATGCAAAGTTCAAGCTAGGAAAGAAAAAATTAACACAATATATCTCTATGAATTTCTCTCTATTTTGGGTATTTCCCCCTTTTCTGCTCTATCTCTATGTCATTCTCATGTTCTCCTGTGTCTTTCTTCTATCTCCCTCCCCATATTTATAGGAATTGAAGAGTTACAGTGGAATATGTACGAAGAATAGGAGTTGTACTTTCATTTATTAATATAGCTCAACCAGATGTGCCGAGTGGTGTGGAAATCTTATGAGAGATGAAGCAGGTAAGATGTAACCATTAGCATTTGGAGGTTGAGTCGGTGTTGGGTAGGAAGCTGATTTGATGTCTCCCTGCTAAAGCAAGAGAGCTTAATGATGACATTATCACGAATGATGTCTTGTAGATAAGATGTGTACCTTTATCTTAGTTTTATATAAGTCTAGCATATAATACTTTACTTTGGTTGAGATGAGCAAAGACTTCTCTGACTGAGAGAGTAACTTCTATGTTCCCTCCAATCAGGATAGATGACTTCTTGAAGGAAGTGGTTGGAGGTAGTCCATTGTGCTCTAATGATAAGCTCATTAGCACCTCCTAAATGAGTCCCTCAAATGGATTGTCCAGAGAGAGTTCTCCTTTTGCATGACTAGAACATAACCTACAAGATACATGTAAGAGGATACTTGTAAAAGGAGTCATGGGTGTACTTTCAATTCTCAAATTTATTTGACTCTTTCATCATTGAATGTCAAAAAGATCAGATAAATAAATCATAAACCAGAGAAGAGAGTATGAGTAAATTCAAATTTATTGTCCTAAATCATTTATGAGATTTATGCATCTTCATAGACTGAATGGTCCCTTCATATTATTTCTCTATAGATATTAGCCTTGAGTCAAGCAGGTACTTATTTTTTTACTTCTAACTTTTGAGCTTTATGTGAATTAACGAGATGGATCAATCTTCTCTTCTTAGAATTTGTTCTTCCAAGAAGGTTATTTTCAAAAGAGCATGAGTTACTTTTGGAATGAATGTCTAGAATGTGAAAAAAGCTACATTGAGTAAGGCCATTTCTAGAGAGAAGGTGCGAGATCTATAGACTCGATGGATCTTACTACTAATCCTCTATTGTTAAAGAGAGTACATGTTGATACTAGGGATTTGGTTGTCATTGAGGATGATAAGTCATCTGACACTGTTGTAGGGATGAAGGAGATGATCACTCCCATAGTTCCTGTTAAGGTAGTGATGGCTGATGAGTATGAAGGATCTTTTGATGAAGGGAGGAATCCTTCATTTCTTCTCGAGAGTGTGTAAGAGTGTGTGGGTGAAATCACTATGAAGGAGACGAGTGCCCCAGTGTGAAATATAGCTATTGATGATACTATTGCCATAGCTAAAAATGATATTAAGGAGGTTACCAAGGAGCAAACTAGGGTAAGATCCTAGAGCAGTTGGTGACTTCCTTCCTGTATGCCTTGTATACTGATCTCTCCCTTCCCTTGGAGTAAATTTCAATGGAAGAAATTTTTTGGCGTTTGGTATTTTTTGAATCAATGGTGAAAATGAAGGATGAGAGCAAGCCCATTATTGGTAGAGAGAAAGCTACTACCATGGGTAATGGAGATTTGAGAGGAGATGTGGCTTTGTTAAATGATCAGATGGAAATTATATAGAACTACATAAACTCGATGGTAGTTGAGTGGTGCTTGATTCTTAGTTAAATTAAGTAAGAGGGATTTCACTAGGGAACTCAATATGTTGTGGAGTATCTTGATAGGATGGGAGAATTAGTAACGCGTATGGAGAAGGATTATTTGTTGGATCATGCCTAGTGTAGTTATTATTTAGTTTGATTTTATTTTACTTTCGAGTTATATTTGTTTGCAAGCTCGAGCATGATTTCCCTTTCATGAAAATCTTTGGCTTCTTGAAAGGACCAGTAAAAATATTTTTTTTATTTTAATTTTTATTGAATATAAAGAGGTGATACGTGTGCCACCGATTCTAAGAATTATCTCTATGACATGGTTCTTCAGATCTTCTAATGATGGGAGGGAATGATGTCATCTTCTACATGGAGTTTGTTTTGGGATATTCTAATGTCTTTGTGCTAGGTTCGAACTATAAAAGAAGAGATATGCCCTTGAGGATGGGATCTTTACTTTGTTATTTCTGTTTCCTTTATTCTTAACTACCTTTATTAACATGTATGGCTTGTGTAAATGTATGAGTAGGTATCTTTACAAGAAATGCCTACCTAGGACTCACCTTATGGAATATTGTATAATGAGTAAGTCATTCAAGCTTTTCATTTTTATCATGTTGATTATATAGTGAGGTTGACAAAGAAAGATGAGCATATTTTTTATGTGATTGATAAGAAATTGGTCATTCCCCTTGATCACATAGCATTCGGGTTGTGATTTCCTCTTTGAACAGAGATAGTGGATGCTCTAAACTTGTATGGATTCGTTCCTACTCAAATCTTACTAAATTATATGGAAATAATTATATTATTTACTTCTTTCTAAGATAACACGGTTTACCATGGTCATTGAATTTATTTAGGTAAATTTTCATGGTGAAGGCATCCTAAGAGAGCTTTGTCTAGTTCTTGCATGCATTCGATAAGGCTATAGGTCTATCAAATAAGGTGTGAGACTTGAAGGTTATAATAACTCATATTTTAACCCAATCAAATAATATTTTAGAAGTCAGTATAAGTCCAATTTACACACCATCTTTTCCATAATAGTAATATTATTATGTTTTAATTATAGTAATTTTCTCCCAATTTTATGAATAGTATATAAATTTGATACATGCAGGTTGTTGTGGGTTTCTAGGGACTATTAGATATCCATTCTAAAAACAAATTACACCATAAATTTTTAGATATGTTGGGCTATTTTATGAATATTTTCTTGTAATTTTTATAGCTTCAAATTTGATTAAAAAAATTATATGAATTTTATGCCTAAAACTAAATAATTAGCATAATTACCAATACATACATAAGATATTTTATTATAAAATATCTATAACCACTGAAAGCCTATTAAAACTCCATTTACTATTTCTCTTTCATTTTTCTTAAAGCTAGAGAAGAGAAAATGAAAATAAAAGAAAAAGAGAGGATATATGAGAGGAAAACCTAGGTTTGGGGGTTATAGAGCCAATTTTGTCTGTCATTTTAGTAAAGAAATTTATTCATCTCAAGGTAGGCTAACATTACCCTACTTATAATTTCATTAGTTTTAAATATTTTGTGTTTTAAGAATTTTAGTTTGATCAAAACTTGCAAAAGTTGTGATATCTCAATTTTTAGCAGACTTCCATTGTATAACTTTTTTGTATATGATAGATATAATCATCTCAAGTATTTTGACTGTAATATTATTAAATTTCCTAAGTAAAATAGAAGCTATGATTTTCTGAAGTAAATGTATAAAATGTAACTTTTTTAGATTTCCCTACATTTGATGAAATATTGTATTTCATATATATGGTATTGACTTACATTGTATAAAAATTTTTAATATTTGCATGTAAGCAAGGAAGGCTGGCTATTAACATCACAATTAATTTGGGTAAGCTCTTAAAACATAATACCTTGTGTAGAAGGGAAGCCAATGGGCTAATAAAAGATTGGTGGTGTAATCCTAGTTATAGCTTATAACTAATTGATTGAATTACACTGATGGGTAGAGGGTGATGACTCTTAAATGATTATTAAAAGTCACCTATAAAGATAAATATTTTATATAAAATAAATGAATGATAAGATGAGATTGACTGATGGATATATATGATAGATAACATATAGAATAATGAAAACACCACATTAAAGTGAGATGTCCTACCTTGCACTTCATAATTATACTTATGATTTGTTTTACATGATAATGCATTGAACTGGTTGGTGGATAAAACTAAAGTTGTATTGATGAAACCTACATTGATACTGATACAACATTGTATAGAATACTGATATGGCTTATTATCCTTCTTATCAATATTCTTATAGCTTGATAAATCTCTTTTGACTTCATTGAAAATATAAATTAATCATTGATACTGATTAGAACAAGAACAAGCTTATTAAATATTTTGCCTTGTGTTGAAGGTAGTGTAAGTTTTGGTTACTTTCTAGGCTTTGCATGCTCATTATGTGGTTTTTATATAATTTTAGGTAAACGTAAGGAGCATATAATATAAGGCTAGACAAAGATGATAGTTTAGTTTTATTTTATTTTTTTTATTTAATATAAGTTCTTTTATATCATGTGGTCGCTATTATATATATGTTTTTAAATTTTAGACCTTATAGTAGAATATAAATATTTATAGTAGTAATTTAATTATATTTTTCCTTCAACTTATTATTTTTGTTAAAGTAATTAATTAGCTTTGCATGTTAAATGTATCTCGTTATAAATGAATCAGTATTGATTATTAATGAAAATAAAATGAGAATAGAAATGAAACTCTTTCACTTTAGATCCTGAGACATGACAAAGTGGTATCAGAGAAGTGGTTAGCGAAAGAATTTGCATTAATTATTGGTTAAATATATTTATAGATTTGTTTTGTTTTGAAAGATTTATTTTGTATTTGAGAATTATTTATTAATCAAGTAAATGGATCCAAAAGGGAAAAAGTTTGAACCCAATATTGAAGTATTTTCAGTGACATCTGAGAATATGAAAAGATTTACTGGCATTATTGCTTAGATGTTGATCAATAAATTAGTAAAATATTTTGTATAGAGTTTTAAGAAAATAGGTGAAAGTATCATGAAAAAGAATGGTAACATTACACCTACCACTCTGAAATGCATCTAGTATGGGAGAAGATATGTGGGACCTTCTATAGGATGAAAAGATAATATATTAGGTGTGGTAATTATGGGCACCAAATGTTAGAAAGCCGATTGCCTTAACCTAGGTAAGGATATGTTCATAATTAAACTAGATGGTTAGAACCGGCGAAAGAGGGTTCTGAAGTGCTTGAGAATATGACTGGCATAATTTTGTTGAAATTTTATTTTAACTTGAGTTTTTTTAATAATTTTAGAATTAATTTTATTATTATTTATGTCCAACATAGATTCTTAATTTCTGAACCAATTTGATATGGTGTATTAAAGATTTAGTTTTATTTTAATTATATTCTCTCAAACTAATATAAAAATATCGATGATGACATTTTTTGAAAATGGGGAAATTGAAATAACTCATATTTTGACCAAATCAAAAAATATCTTAGGAATCATTATAAGTCCAATATACAAACCATCTTCACCATAATATAGATATTTTGGTGCTTCAATTATAATATTTTTTCTTATTTTAAGGGTAGTGTAAAAAAATTGTGATATATCATTATAAGTGGGCTTTTTAAAACTGTTAGGTGTCTATTTTGCAAACTAATTTCACCAGAATTTTCTAAACATTTTGAGCTACTTTAGAAATGTTTTTTTTATTAATTTTAGATCCTTAGATTTGAAGATATAAAAGATTTATATTAATCTTACACTAGAAATTGAATAATTGGCATAATTTTACTAAGGCATCCTAAATATATTTTATTACAAATATCGATAAACACTAGAAAACCTATCAAAAATCCATTTACCATTTCTCTTTCATTTTTTCTAAAGTTGGCGAAGAGAAAATGAAAAATAAAAGAATAGGAGATGAGAGAGGAGAGAAAAACTTAGGTTTAGGAGTCATAGAGCTGATTTTATTGGTTCGTCTAGTTAAGAAATTTTTTATCTCAAGGTAGACTACCATTACCCTACCTCTAATTTCAATATAATTATATATTTTGTATTTTATGAATTTTAATTTGGTCAAAACTTGTAAAAGCTATGATTTCTTATTTTTTAGCAAACTTTCACCATGTAACTTTTTGTATATGATAGATGTGACCCTCTCAAGCATTTTAACAGTAATATTAGAATTTTACTAAGTAAATTAAAAGCTATATTATTTTAAAGTAATTATATAGTATAAAATTTTTATAGATTTCCTTGCATTTTATGAATTATTTATTTCTTACACATAATATTGACTTAATTACATAGAGGAATGTAGCTTTTGCATGTAAGCAAAGAAGGCTGGTTATTAATATTTTAATTAATATGGGTTTGCTCTTAAAACATATTATCCTACGTAGGAGGGTAAGTCGATGTGTTTTTCTTTAAATAAAAGATTGGTGGTGTAATCCTAGTTATAGCTTGTAATCGATTGACCGAATTACGTTAATAGGTAGAGGGTGGTGACTCTTAAATAATTATTAAAAGTATTTGTAAAAATAAATGATTAATAGAAATAAAAGAAAGATAAGATGAGATTGATTGATGAATAGATATGGCAAATAATAGATAGAATGCTGAAAATATCACATTAAAGCTAAATGTCCTTCCTTGAACTTAATATTTATAATTAGGATTTCATTTACATAATAATGCATTGAACTAACTGATGGATAGAACTGATGTTCCATTGATAAAACTTGCATTGATATTAATACAATATAATATAACATACTGACATAGCCTATTGATTGATCATTCTTCTATCAATTTTCTTATAGTTTGATAGACCTCTTTTAACTTCATTCATAATTTAAATTAATGATTGATATTGATTAGAACTAGAGCAAGCATATTGAATTTTTTCCTTGCATTGAAGGCGTTGGTAAGTTTTTGTTAGTTGCTAGGCTTTATAAGCTCATTATGTGATTTTTTATATGATTTCAGGTAAATATAAGGAGCCTGTAGTATGAAGCTAGATAGAGATGCCAGTTTATTTCTATTTATTAATTTTCATTTTGGTTTATATAAGTTCTTCTATAGCTTGTGGTGGTTATTATATATATATATATATATATATATATATATATATATATATATATATATATATATATATATATATATATATATATATATATATATATATATATATTCTTTAAGTTTTGGAGCTTATAGAATATTGTAAATATTGATAGTAATAATATAGTTATATTTTTCCTACTATTTATTCATTTTCTCTAATACATTTAATTAGCTCTAGATGTCAAATTGATTTGGTTGTAAATGAATGAGTATTGATTGTTAATGAAAAGAAAAAGAGAATGAAAATAGAAATGAAATTCTTTCACTTTAGATCCCGGAGCATGATAAAGGTGATCTTTCATGTGGTTTTATGTGCTAGGATGGAAGGTGTCGACTATTTTGATAGTGTTGAAGAAGAAGTTGGCCTTTTGGAATTATCTTTTAAAGAGGATGTGGTACTAGTGCTAGTTAAGAATAAATCATTGATTGTTCAACACCATATCACCTACTAGAATGTTCATACAACTTTCTGCTATAAGTGACTTGCTCGTTCTGATGAGATGAAGTATTTGCCTTATTCTAATTTTATGTATGCCTTTATAGGGGAGGTCACAGCTTTCACTTTTCCCATGTACCTTACATCTTTAAGGATTATTGAGATAGCGATGATGCGGTCAAAGGACAAGCCTTCCTCTATCAGTCCTAAAGTTCTTCAAGAGATCTGCTCTAAGAAGTAGCAGGATGCTGATGTCGGGGCAAGTTTTAGGGTGCAAGTGGAAAAGAGACTGCAGGTGTCTGAGGGGATGGGCTTATGTCCCCTATCTATGAGAGAAAATAAGGCTACCAAATCCGTCAGCAAGGAGGAAGTGTTAGCCTAGTTGGTGGTCAGGATGAGTTGATACATTTGAATGCTGGTTGCAAGAGGCGAGCTCCATCCTAGATTTGAGGATCCTTGATATTGCTTCAGATAATTTCCTGATAGTGATTATGAGAAAGATGGTGAAGTTGTGAGCGTAACAAATAAATGAGTCATGTAATCCCTAATTTTATAATTTTAATGAAATATGTGTATATATATAAAGCGATTCTTTTATTTCTCAATTATCTTTTATACTTTCTCACACCTAAGAGGTAGTGCTAGTTAGTTTTTGAGCATAAACCTTGAGCCATTTGAGGTTTTTATGAAAAATTGAGAATTTAAACTTTTTTTAACGATATAAGTTGACCCTCTCAACTTGTTAATGAGCGGATTTATTGCTCGTAATAGCTCACTCCTTACCCTAGAATCTTGGCTTTATGTGTTGCAACTCAAGAATCAAGATTGAGATTATGATTTTTAATGATAACAAAATATTATTATTCTATATATATTGGATATTTCTATTTATTTTTATATGTACTAACATTTCAGGGAAATCATATACTACTCCATATGGCTGAAGACTTCAAGATAGGGTAGAATAAGATTTCATGTAATAGAGTTTGTATATCTCTATTTTAATTTCTTGAGTCTGAGCAAGTTTGAATGTAATTGGGTAAACGTGCATACACACAAGGGGAGAGAGATCAAATTTAAATTGATTTTTTTGACTAATCGTACTATATGATGTCTAATAGTACTGTATGATTTGGATTTGATATAGTTTTTCTACAGAATGCAGTTAATCAAATCATGGATTGAATTTTTTTTAACTATTCGTACTGTATAATGTCAAGTTATACAAACGATTAACAAAGTATGAAATTAGGTTCATTCCAGATCATGCTAAATGAACACATTTATTTTTTGAGTTATTCATATAGTATGATATGAATTCCTATAGAAGGCTGACAAAGTACAAAATTAGGTTCATTCTAGATTATACTAATTGAACACATTTATTTTTAAACTATTCGTATAGTATGATCTGCATTCATACAGACGACTTCAGTGTATGAAACTGAGGTCATCCAAGTTTGTACCAAATAAAGCTCTAATTTTTTGAACTATTCATACCAAACGATCCACAATTGTACAGTACGAATATAGGATGGTTCTCTTAAAAATTTTAGTTTGTTGATGATTTTTCATGTGTTCTATATAAAGAGTCCTAAAAACTGTCTCAATAATCCTTTACTGTGAATTTCTCCTGAAAGTGACCATTTAGAGTATGTTTGAGAGAAATTTTGAGAGTGAAGAGTGAGAGATCTAGTGAAGGGGAGTTGTGAGAGATTCTCAAGGTTTCTCAAAGTAAGGATCTCTTATCTTCTTCAAGTTTCTTCCCAACTTCTTCGGAAGCTCTTGGGAGAAGATGTTCAATATTAGATCTAGGTACTCTACCTTCACCAGGATGGTGAAAAAGGACATGACAGTATGCTGCCATCACTTGGAGAGTGTAAATGGTGATGGTTCTCTACCTCATTGGGTTGGTAGAAGAGAGTCTATAAGGGCTTCTCTGCCTTGCTGTGAGAGCAAAAGGAGAGTCACTATTGTTTAGTGCAATACCTAGCGAAGGAGTCTCTATAGAGTGGATGTAGGTCAAGTTGGACCGAACCACTATAAAATTTGGCATTCATCTATTATTTTTAATCTTTCTTGCATTTATATTTTCTACATTTAAAATTTTTGTGGTTGAAAATCCGCTGTGATAATCATTTCTATAAATAATTGCATATTTCATTATTAGTGATTTAATTTTCTAAAAGATCTAAAAAAAGGTTTTCAAAAATCCAAATTTTTTTTTATATAACCAATTCACCCCCTCCCCCCCCCCCCCCTCTTAGTTAACCATGAACTTTGAAGTGGTATTAGAGCCAATTTCAAAAATTAAGGTTTAGACTACTTTTTGAAAAATGATCATGGCTAATTTTGAAAATTAAAATACTGCTGAAGGATATTCAATCACTATACCACCTTTTTTCAATAATATTCCTTTTAATTTTTGGAAAACTCGCATGTCTACTTTTCTACAATTACTTGGCTATCGTATGTGGATATTAGTACAAAAAGGTTATACTAGACCTACTAGAATTATTGATGGCATTAGAATTGAAATACTATTTACTAAATGGACTTTAGAAGAAAGAGAATTAGCACATTTAATTATAAAATATTTAAATAATTTTTTCTATGCTTTAAAATCTGAGGATTATATGTGTATTTCTACTTGTAAAACTAGAAAAGAAATCTGAGATAGACTTTGCATAACTTATGAAGAAACAAATGAGGTAAAATAATCTAGGTGAAATATTTTATTACATGACTATGAACTATTTCTCTTGAAACCAAATGAGTCAATTTTTGATATGTATACAAGATTTACTCAGATTGTTACCTCATTTCATGTTTTAGATAGAGAACTTACAAATTTAGAAAATGTTGATAAAATTTTATGTTATTTACCTACTACTTATTATACAAAGATAACTACCATAACTGAGTCTAAAGATCTGAATGTATATTCTATTGACAATCTTCTTGGATTAGTTATTACTTATAAGCAAGGAGTAAATCAAAGATAGATTGATATAGGTGACAAATAGAAAGAGAGAAATATAGCTTTAAAAGTTATTGATTAAGAGGGTGATCAATCAGTGCTAGAGGATGACGAAGATATTACACTTATGACTAAGCAATTCAAAAGTTTTCTTAAGAGAAACCAATGACGACGTCAGCATTAGAACAAAGGTAAGTTCAATAAGAACCTAAAAGTTTATAATAAAGTCATTTGTTATGAATATAGAATGCTGGACATATAAAGACTGAATCTCTAAATCTCAAAGCCAATCCTAACAAGGAGAAAGTCAAGGAGAAAACTAATGTTAGGAAGGGCAAGAAAAGAATACAAAGAGATTTCTAAACTGACTCAGCTTCAGACTCTTCAAAAATAGAAGCAAAAGAGGAGGTTACAAATTTGTGATTAATGGTAGATAAACCTGATCATTCAGATTAAGAGAAGGTATGTGACCTATTCTATAATGAATTATTTGAAGTTTCTAAAAAATTCATAATGTATATATGAAACTTAAAAATTTGCATGCTAATCTTAGTTCAAGCATTTGAATTTACAAAAAGAGTAAGAAAATCTTAGGAATGATCATGCAAACATAGATAACAATCACATGGCTTTGCTAGATGAATTTGATAATTTGAATAAGAAGCATGAACTATTAAAAATATCTTATATTGAGCTTAAAAATAATTTTAAAGAATTTATGGATGAATTAGATCTAAGGGAACATGATTTGAAGATTAAAAATTCAATTTTAGAAAGTGCAAACTCATATCTTCAAATAAAATTGAAATTTTTAAGGAAAATAAGTCAGCTCCCATACTTGAACAATTTCATAATCCTAACCAAAGCGTACAAGTTCAAAACCCAGGAAAAGAAATTATAACTCATATAGATTAGTAAATCATTTTCCTGATGTTAAATGTTTTTCATGTGACATATTGAGGCATATTTCTCACACTTGCACTATTCATAGTAAAATATATTTAGTGTGTAGACCTAAGATGTATCAATTATAGCATATCAAACATACATCTGGATTATCATTATCAAGAGGTGAACACAAATTTATTTGGTTTCCCAAGTCTAACGTTTGATATTTTGATGCTGAACCTGTTAGTATAACTTATTATGTTCTAAATAGGGTGAATATTTGATCTAAGTTGAACAAGACACCCTATGAACTTCATAAGGGGAGAACACCTAACCTATCACATTTACATGTCTTTAGATGTAGGGTGTTCATTCACAATAATGATAAAACTCCTTTAGAAAAATTTAATCCCAAATCTGATGAAGAAATTTTCTAGGATATTCTAGGATTAGTAAATCCTATAGAGTTTTTAACTGAAGAACTTTGGTAGTTGAGGAGGCCACACATATAGTTTTTGATGAATATAGTATTTCTGAAGAGTCAAGGTTGGAAGAAGAACCTATTAAAGAGATCTCTCAAGGAATTAAAAAAATAAATCTTGAAGAAAATGTTGCAACAGAAATGCATTGCCTAGAGAATGGAGATATACTAAAAGGCATCCTAAAAATTTGATTTTAGGAGAACCGAGTGAAGGTGTTAGAACTAGGTATGAACTTAGCAAATAAGTGAACCACTCAGCTTTTATTTCAATGATTGAACCCACTAATATAAATTAAGCACTTTCTGATGAATTTTGGGCTTTGGCCCACAGGAAGAATTGAATCAATTTGTTTGAAACGATGTTTGAGAATTGATTGAAAGACCTAAAGATCAAAGTGTTGTTGGAACTAAGTGAGTGTTCAAAAATAAAATGAATGATTTAGGTGTAGTGGTTATAAATAAGACAAGATTGGTGGCCAAGAGATATAATCAAATGAAAGGAATTGATTTTAAAGAAACATTTGCTCATGTAGCCAGACTTGAAGCGATAAGGGTGTTACTAGCCTTTGCCTATTTTAAAGGTTTTAAATTATTTCAAATGGATGTTAAGAGTGTATTTCTTAATGGGGTGATATAAGAGGATATTTATATTAAGCAACATCCAGGTTTTAAAAATTTAAAATTTCTTAATCATGTGTTTAAATTGAAAAAGGCATTTTATAGATTCAAATAGGCACCTAGGGCTTGGTATGAGAGGCAAAGCACTTTCTTACTAGAAAGATCATTTGTTAAAGGAAATGTGGACACCACTCTCTTCTTAAAAAGGGTAGGAGATGAAATACTCATTGTTTAAATATATATTGATAATATCTTGTTTGGATCCATAAAATAAAAATCTTTGTGATGTTTTTTCAAAAATAATGAGTAGTGAATTTGAAATGAGTTTAATGGGAGACTTAAGCTACTTTCTTGGTTTTAGCATAAAACAGAGTGAGGAAGAATATTTTTTAGCCAGTTAAAGTATATTAAGGACATCCTCAAGAAATATGAAATTGATAATGCTAAACCAGTGAGTACACCAATGAGTTCCTAAGTGCACTTAGAGAAGGACTCTAAGGGAAAATTTATTGATCAAAAGAAATTTAGAGGAATAATTGGATTATTACTTTACTTAACTGCTAGTAGACCAGATATCATATTTAGTGTTTATTTGTGTGCTAGATTTTAAGCTGATCCAAATGAATCACATCTGACTGATGTTAAAAGAATTTTGAGATATCTTTTAGAAACACAAAATTTATGGATTTGGTATCCTAAGCACAAATCTTCATTTAAAATTATTAAATATTCTGATTCAGATTTTGCAGGATGTATGGTTGATTAAAAACATACTTCTGAAACTTGTCAATTCATAGAAAACCCTTTATTTTCTTAGTCTAGCAGAAATAGAATTCAGTAGCCCTTTCTATTACTGAAGCAGAATATATTGCCTTAGGTAGTTGTGTGGCACAAGTTCTTTGGTTAAAATAATAACTTATTGATTTAGGATTTTGTATTGGAACTATTCCATTTTTTTGGTGATAATACAAGTACCATATGCATTTTAAAGAATCCTATTCAACATTCTAGAACCAAGCATATAGATATAAAGCATCACTCCATTAGAGATCATGTGGTAAAAGGAGAAATTGAATTACACCATATTGCTATTGAGAATCAACTTACAAATATTTTCACAAAATTATTGGCTTTAGAAAGATTCAATACTTTAAGAACCAGATTAGGTGTGATTAATATTAAAGCTTAAAATTGTAATTCTATAAATTGGATTCATAATTATTTCATGTATGTTGATGTGTTTGGTCTGTTTCTTTATTTGTTTGTTAGTGATTGTTTGTTTCTCCAGAGTGTATTTATTTTTCTTTCGTTAGTATTATTTTTGCTTTTATTTACATTATTGCATGTCATGAATCCAAGGAGATTTATTTTTGAATCGAGTTTTTGTTGATCATGTCTCGGTTTTCATTTTCATTCGTACTATGCGAACCATTTTTATATTATACGAATTCTATAGATTGTACATAATATTTTTGTTGAATAGACAAAAATGAGATTTTTTTAAGTCTATCGTATGGTACAATTCAACTTTTTACTGTACGATATATTATTTTTTTGTCTATATAATTGGGGATAGTTTTTTGAATGTCAGTTATTTTTCACAGATTGTACATACAAAATTCCATTTTGTTTGTACGATTATATTGTCAATTTTTCATATGGATGAACCTAATCGTCATAAATGATCATTATTATTCTGATCATCCTAGACAAACACGCGTTCGTCTATACAATCTTATGGTCAAAAATCCAGTACAAAATGGCTCCTTAGGAATGACAGTTTACAAAAAATTGTTTCATTTTTGGCAATTTTCATTCGTATGTATGAAATTATTTTCATCCCGTACGATTTTAAAATCATACGTATGACCAAATGTTTGTATTATACGATAGGTTATTTTTCTTTAAATTGAAAGGTATTCGATGGTTTTTTCTTCACAATCTTCTCAACCCCAAGCCATCTCATGTCCTAACTCTAGAAATGGTTAGCAGCAGCAAGCATCCATGAACTTCTAAGGCCTCTTCCTCTCATTTTGGTAGACTCGATGATAACTTTCTCTCGAAAGAAAATGAGGAAGCCTATGGTCATTTCTTTGAAGCTAAGATTACCCCATCTCATCTCCTAATCCAAAGAGACATTAACTTTCCTGTTATGCCTCTTTTTGCTTCAACTCAATTCTCTTTCATCCTCACTCTCATTTATGGCTATCATAATGACACATTCCATTTTTTCCTTCCAAACATGAGAGTGAATGAAGATCACACTAGGATGACTTCATATGTCTTTAAGCAGTGAGTAGAAAGAGCCAAGGAAGATTTAGGCACCTTCCAACATCTTAGGACTAAAGGCGTTAGGGAGCACACAATGACCTCTATATCTGATTTCGACTTGTCTGAAATTAATCAAACTCTTTGAGGTGTTTCTCAAGTCAATCATCTTTCTCCTGTGTGGCTGAACCAAAATGCTAGGATCATCTAGCATGTATTGAGGACTTCTATCATACCTAGAGTTGATGATCGTATCAATATAACTCATTAATTATTTATAGTCACATATCTTATCATGACCAACACTCCTATAGATGAAGCCCAACTGATTATAGACTATATCTATAAGCTTTTCGATATTGGACTTCCTCATAATAGGAGAAAAAAAATGTGGCTTCAGGATATCTGGTAGCCTACATTCTAGAAAAGAAGTACAACTTGATTCATCCTGATCCACCTACTTAGCTTCCTGCCTACTTTATCGAAACTTTTTTTCGTTCACTTTTTCATCGTGACCAAGGAACTGAGGGAGAAGAATATGATGAAGAAGGAGCACCTGCTCCAGCACCTGTACCTACTCCTGGACCCGATCAATATTTTTATTAAGAAATGGTCCAGCGTTTTGATAGATTGGAATCTCATTTTGATCAATATTTTGATCAAATTGAGACTCGCCTAAACCAGCAAGATGTGAGGCACAATAAAGATATGGTGTGGATTAGAGGATAGTTCGAGTCTGCCAATACTCAAATAGCTATGATTAAAAGCTACTTTACGATGTTCACCCCTCAACCACTTCCAAACCAGGGTCCCTTAGGATTTTAGTTGTGATTTTTCTGTTATACTTGTTGTTGTGTTGTTTCTTTTGATCTCATGTAATGGCTTCGTTATGTTGTATTTTTCCTTTCTGGTATGCTGTATTAGTTGTATGTGTTACATGTGCTTAATGGAATGATATTTTATTTTATGTTGAAATTATTCTTCTTGAATTATTTTTAAGTTTTTTTTAAACTAATTAAATGTAGTTGATTTCTAGAATGAAATTTTGAAAGACTTCGCTCTACAGATTAATTTCCTTGCAAAATTTAATTTCTCAAACTTTTAAATTAATTATGGTTGAGTGTACAGTAAAAGATCACTTCATGTTCTTATAGACAAATATCATTTAACTAAAATTGTTGCAAAATAGATATTTTATTTTTATTTTATTTCTTTTTTAATATGTATATTTTTGTTAATTATTGGAATTTGTTTTAAGATTTATTGATATTGGAAAGACCAAAAATATAAAAAGATGCACAAAATGTATCACATGTTTAAAAAGATGCACAATGTTCATCAAGGTGAAAAGAGGCTCAAAATTAGCCCAAACTGAAAAGATGAACAAAGTGTGCCAAATATTAAAAAGATATGCAATATCGCCAATTGAAAGTTTCATTCAGTTCTTTCCTTTATCTTTCTATCTCTTATTCAAATCCATTTAATCAACAATAATCTGCACTATTAAATTAAAAACTAATTAATCTTTATTTCATTAATTTTGTAATAATTATTTTTATTTGATATGTCTAGAATGAATTGTGAACTTGGTTGACTTTTCTTATCTTAATTGTTCTTTGATTTAAAATTTGAGACTTTCCTTTTCGCATTAGAAAGTTAATGTTGTCTTTGCAAATAGTTTAAAATCTTATTCTTCATCATCTATTTAATTTATCAATAGAAACTTATCTTTTCAAGAGGTACTTCTCTTTTTATTGTTGTCAAAGGGGGGAGTCATTAGTTATTGTTTGATGTGCTCCATTAATTATTATTTGATGTGTGTATGATTATTTTTGTGCGATTTACATGATGTGTGTATTGTATGTGTTTTTGTGTATGTAATTTTTTTTAATTTGTTGTTGTTTTGATTTTCATTGGAATCCCTTGTTTTTAAATTGATCATTCATTGAGGGGGAGCTTAGGAGAAAAATTACTTTTAGTGTTAATTCAAACAATAATTATTTTTCCATCATAAAAAAAGGGGAGATTATTGTAACTTAGATTTCAAGATTAAGTTTTATATCATGTGATTTTTTGATGATACCAAAATATTATTGTTATGATTACTATTTCTCCTAACATACAATGGATATATTTTTCTTTGTGTTATTTGTGTGTACTAACATTTCAGGAAAATCATACTCCAGACTGTCAAAAACTTCAAGATAGACTAGTTTAGGGTTTCTTGTAATGAAGTCTGTAATTTTTCTATTTTTCTTGAGTATGAGAGAGTGTGATTGTAATTGGGTAACTGTGCACACACACACTGGGGGAGTGAGTCAAAACTTTAGATTTTAAAACTAATCGTACTGTATAATTTTCAAAACGTACTGGACGGTTTGTCATGGTAGTTCCTCCAAAACTAAGTTAATCAAATCATGCCCCAAAAATTTTTGTGATGTTCGTATTGTACGATTCTGGGTTCGTATAGTTAACTCACAGAGTATGAAATAGGGTCATCCATGTTCGTACTAAATGAAACATGATTTGTTTAAATATGTCGTACTATACTATGTATGGTTCGTACAGATGATTCACACAGTACAAAATGTATTCGTACAGGATCGTACTGGAAAAATTGGTTCAATTTTGAACTATTCGTATTGTACGATGTTAGTTCGTACAAACAACTGATAGAGCACGAAATCAAGTTCGTACAGGATCGTACATGAATTTTTAAACTGATTATACAGATGAAGTGCGATCGTACTGTATGATCTGACTACGTTCAAGTTTAAATTTTCAGTTTTCTGGATGATTTTTCTTTTCTTTCATATATAAGTGTCCTAAAAACTAACACTCTAGAAATTTTGCTGCGAATTTCTTTTGAGAGTAGATAAGGAGAATGTTTGGGAGAGTTTTATGAGTGAAGAGTGAGAGATCTTTTGAGATAAAATTGTGAGGGGATTCACAAAGTTGCCAAAAGGAAAGGATCTCTTGTTTATTCTTCGAGATTCTCCCTACTTTCTTGAAGGCTCTTAAGAGAAGAATTTAAAAAAAATCACGGTACTCTGCCAACACTAGGAGGGTGAGAAAGGACATTGATACTCTGCCGTCACCAGGAGGGTGAGAAAGGATGTTGGTACTCTGCCATCACCAGGAGGGTGAGAAAGGACGTCGGTACTCTGCCGCACCGGGTTGGTGGAAGGGAGGTTTTTGTAAGGGTTTCTCCTCCTTACTATGGGGAAAAACGAGAGTCACTAGTATTTAGTGCAATACTTGTAGAAGGAGTCTCCAGGGAGTGGACGTAGTTCTAGTTGGACCGAACCACTATAAAATTTGGTGTCTTCTATTCCTTTACTTTTTACTGCATTTTATTTTTTCTTCATTTTAAATTTCTGTGGTTGAAAAATATTTTGTGAAAATCTAATCTACAACATATTGTGAGAATCATTGATTAAATTTTCTTATAACAATTTTCGATAATCCAAGAGATAATTTTAAAATTACCAATTCACCCCCCCTTTTGGTTAGTATTGGGACAGTTCTATTAGGTTTAACAACCTACACGAACTTTTCGAGTCTTCTGTGTGAGAGAGTTTGAAAGGTGAGCTTTGGGCTTAGAAGTGTTGAGTGAGTGAGTGAGTGAGTGAGAGAGAGAGAGAGAGAGAGAGAGAGAGATAGAGAATAGCTTTGTGGAATCAATGGAGTGTGGGAGAGGGAGTCTTCACACGGTTGCTCTGGTCATTATCCACCTTCCTCTATGAGCCAAAACTTTACTTAGGAAAACTCTTAAAGTAAAAGGGCCACCGATAACTCTGACGCACCATTGGTGAAAGAGATTTAGGTTTTTTACTTCACTTGAAGGGTGAAAAAAATTTCGATTCTCTGCCTCACCAAAGGATGAAAAGGATTTTGGTACTCTACCGCACCAGGTTGGTGGAAGGAATTTTATAAGGGCTTCTCCGCCTTGTTGTGGGAGCAAAAAGAGAGTCACTAAAAATTTAGTGCAATACTCGGAGTGGAAAAAACACCAAATTAACAGATGTAGTGGCCTAATTAGCCCTGGCTTCTTCAAAAGAAGTCGTTGGCCCACGTATAAAGCCGTCATGATAAATATCTTCTGATTTTTTTTGGTGGGGGCCAATATTTTTTAAAGGGTATTTTATTTCTTTTATTTGTCCGTTTGTAATCTTTAATTGGTGCTCACCCCAGGTCCCCAACTTTCACGTGTCGGGTCGTCACATCCGTCGTCTTTTGTTAAAAGCTTAATCATAACTTGTGGTGTAAACGACTTGAGTTGAGCTCAAAGTTTAAGCTAACTTAAGTTCAGTTACACAACTGAGAGACAAGCTCGAACTCGAGCTCGCGTCGAGCTCATATGGTGAGCTCGAGCTTGGCTCACCGGAGTTACGGCGAGCTCGAGTTGGACTCGTGAGGTTGCATTACTGGAGAATTATAGATGCCTGGTCTTTGGAGTTATAGGGTGCTTGAGCTCCAATTATGAGGCTCGTTGGAGAAGGAGATTATGATGCCAACATGTGAGCTTTCCTCGCAAGAGAAGATGTTGAAGAAGCATTTTTTTAGGAGAAGAGAGGAGCGGGGTTTAAAATAAACTAATAATATATTTTTTAAAACCTAAACAAAAACTGTTGTTTTCTTTTATGCATTAAATGCAATTAATACTTTGTATGCTTTTTAGCTGCCTTTCAAAAAATAGATCATTTTTTTTAAATAATATAAATTTTTATTATCATTTTTAAATATTAGTCTAATCGAGTCAGCTTTCGAGCCGATGAGCTGAGCCCTATTTAGCATGAACTGGAGATTGCTTAATATGCTGGCCCGAGTTTGAGCCCAAGCTCCAGCTCCAAACCATAATCTCAAGTTGCGAGCTCGTCGAGCCACCTACTTACACCGCTAAATCATGACTCTAGTCTCGATCCACCTCCATGTCTTTGATCTACGACGGATGCATGGAAGCTGCGGTTAGGGCTCCGGCCATGTTTATTTCCCTCTTCTCTCCCACGAAATCCTTCAATTCCCTCCCATCTCTCTCCTTTCTCCCGCAATTGTCTTCGAGGAGCATCATCTCATCATCGAAAGTACTCTCTCACCGCTCAATCTCCCTCCAGAGCCATTCACGGGCCATGGCCGTCGGTTCCCAGACGAACATGATCGTTGATACGTCTGCAAAGGTAATTTACTGATCAAATCGATCCCATGCCGAGTTGCATCAAAAGATTTAGTCTTGATGTATGTGTTGGTTGTAGGGCGCGGAATCATTGTTTAGGTTGGCGGTTCGAAGTATGGAGAAGGTGTATTTGGACAGAAACCCTACTGCCAAAGCTGTTCTGGATCTTGTCCTCTCGGTGGATGGAAATCAAATTTGCTATGATCATTTTGCTTTTAGGACATTTGGGGTAAGCTACTGACTGTGATTGTAAAAAAAGAAAGAGGGATCTTGCATATAGCGCATTGTAATTTGTTCTTTAGTTTAAAATGGACAATTTTTTCAATTTTTGCTACCAATACAATAGTTTGCTCTATTTTGTAAATATGATCATGAAACTTTGGTTGTGCGACAAGGATTTCTCTTAGATGCCTAGAATTATTTCTTGGTATGGTTGTAACATCTATAATGATATCATGTCAAGGCTAACAATAATATTAGAGATTTATAGAACTCTAAAGGTAATTCCTAAGATGCACCGACACGGACACGACGACACGACACGACACGGACACGGGACACGACATTTTTTAAAAATATAGGACACGGGTGCGGCGTGGACACGACATAATAAATTTTTTAATATAATATATAGAAATAAAGGTGACACCATATTGGAAATGGTAAGCAATAATAAATCAATGTCATGAGAACTTGTTTAGCTTATAACATAAAAATGTTTAGTATAAAATGTCTAGTACAATTACAAAAATATAAGCAAAAAATCATTTAGTACAACATGAATGTTCAACTACTCAATAGAGGGAATGATAGAATTAGATTCAGAGGTTGGTATTTAGCCTTCAATATCATCATCATTGAATATCATTGCTTTCAATTCTGGTTCATCTAGAGAAAGATTTGCAACCTCCAATAATCCCATATCATCAAGGCACTCGAACCCATCTCCAGCAACATCCCACATCTTGTTATCACCTGTCATATAAAGTGGGGTCTTCCTTGATAAAAGACGAAGATTTGTACACCTAATCCACTCCCACCAGTTTCTACAGATGGCTCTTTTGAACCTTCACCTAATCCACTCCCACCAACAGGAGAGCTCATTTTGCTTTCAAACATACTAGTGAAATGGAAAAAATAAAGGCTTAATAAATTAGTGCAATATATCAAACCCCTAAACATAATGCTTCACTTATTCTAAAGATGATGAATACAACAATATGCCGGGCAGCCAGGGGTCCAAGGGGGTGCTGCCCCTGGCGGGGTTCGACCCCTCAGTAGTAAGCCTCAAAACGATAAAAATACACAGTGAAAGCGCAGCAAAAGCGCAACTAAAGCGCAGTGAAAGCGCAGCAAAAGCGCAGTAAAAGCGCAGCTAAAGCGCAGCTAAAGTGCAGTGAAAACGCAGTGAAGGGAAATTTTTTTATTGTTGTGGGCTCCGAAAATTCGGCCCCAGCCTCCGCCCGACTCGCTTTCTTTCTTCGGGGGGAGTTTTAACGGATTAAGTTCCGGGATAAATTTTGGAAGGCAGATGGGTTTGTAGATAAGACACTACCCAGAGATTTCGCCCTCATTTTGCGAGGACTTTATGATCTGAGTTCTGGTTTCCTATAGGCGCAAGCCCCTATAGTTAATTACCCCTCCCGATAATGAGAGAGAACTTTCGATTAAGGCTAGTCATCGATCAGATACGTAGAGAATACTTGAACTTGGCATATAGTAGCAGCATGGGTATGGAAAATTGGGGAGTTTGAAGATTTGATATTAAAATTGAAATTTCACCATCTTGTACTTAAAGCGGATGGTGGGGGAATGGATGATGGACCCGATCAAGATCCCATGGTTCCGTCATCCCGGGCCATCGTGGTCCCTGGTCTACTTAGTCAGAGGAGGTAGTCGACCCAACCTGACAGAAGGATCCTTGTCGGCAGTCATGGGTTGCTTCGTCCAAGGGTACCTTATAGACCTGGGGAGAGTGTTTGTCTAAGGGGACAAACTTGAATCCACCTTAGCTAACAGAGGGCTTTGTGCCCTATCGATCATTTCCTATTGATTCATATCTCAAGGATTTGATGCAATTGGGGAGCATACGGGCTCTGGCCATAACCATAATATAATGGTGCCATTTGGCGGCGACCACCTGGTTCAGAGGGCCCCGAGTCATAACCGTTTATCCTGCAGTGCCATTTGGCGACGAAACTGCCGGTTAGAGGACTCGTACCACGTCCTTACTGGCAGGAGATTGTTTGAGAATGGATCCTAGTGATATTCTCGACCAGGCATTAGGTTCATGTGAGCTGAAGTAAATTTTAATTTGTCCACCTCGACAAACTATTGCGGAGGGTGGATGGTTTTTTGCTTTAAGTGATTGATGATTGATTTCAATTTTAAATATTGAGATTTGGATGATTTTGGAAATTTCTATGGAGTTTTGGATTTTGTGGGAGTTTGAGGATTGCTTGCCTCATCGTAGGCGGCGCGCTAGCTTCCCTTCCTACTACGCTATGTGAGCGCGTAGGGGGTTTGCCAGTTCATCGCAAGCGTCGAGAACAGGAATCTATGTTTAGGAATTATACCATTGTAAGTGCGGTGACAGAGTTGGCACGCAAATCGAGGCAAGGGAGGGAGGAGCATTCCTCTTTTTTCTTTTTTTTGATTAATTATAACTAAAAAGATTAAAGTATAATAAATTATAATTAATAATAATTAGTTACCATTAAAAATAATTAATTATAATTTAATTAATTATAATTAATATATGACTAATTAACAATTAATTACAATTAAAAATAATTAATCATAATTAAATTTAATTAATTATGATTAATTTATGATTAATAGTAATTAAGTAATTAGAAATAATTAATTATAATTAATTTAGGTAATTATAATTAATTCATAATCAATAATAGCTAATTATAATTAAAAATAATTAAATCTAATTAATTATGATCAATTCAAACAGGATTTTAACAGAATTTATGCAAAGTGTCGTCGGGATAAAGGATTTATACATGATTCGAGCCGGGTTCAAGATAAATCATGTTAATCCACCATTAAACCTCACCGCAAATTAAATCCTCCGTTTACCTCTTTGGTTTACGGTATCCAGCCGAAGAAGCGCGTGTAAGGGAGAAAGTTACCTTCAAAGCGAGCGAGCTCCCAGTCGCAGCTTCCAATCAAAGTGTCGTAGGTTCCGATCCGACAGGGAAAGGGACGTCGGGCTACTGGGGTGGAGTCGGCTAGAGTTCGGATGGGATTCGGCCAGGTATAGGGAAGTCGACGGGCAAAGCTCCCGTCTCAAAGGATTTCGGCAAGGTGTAAAGGTTGACGATGGGGATTTTGGCATGGGGTGTAGATCTTCGGTTAGGATCGAATGGCTAGGACAGAGATGAAGAAAGGAGGCGACGGGATGGGGAGACTGGGTTCGGCTCCTAGCTGCAGGCAAGGGTCGGCGTCGGCTTGCTTGCGGTATGGAGGTCGGAGGTCGTGTGGGAAAGCCGAGGGTTGAAGAAGAAGCAGTTCGGATGGAGATGAAGGCGTCTGGTTGTTGTCAATTCGACAGCTCTAGGCGTATGAGGAGGTTTGGGGTTTCAGTATTTGTGTGTGGGAAGTAGCGGAGAAGAAGGGGTTTGTGGGTCTCGGCCAAGTGTGGAGTCGAGAAAATGAGCGAGAGCTTTGCTCTCGTTTTAACGACGCGGAAGAATGCTCGATCGAGGCGGGCCACGCACGCGGGAGAAGCGACAGTGAGCGGCGCCGTTTGCACAGGCAATGGGCATTACTGTGGCAGACTGCGGTTGATTCGACTGTAGCAGGATATGCGGGATGGGCATCCGATAGGTATGTGAATTTTTTTTTCTTTATTTTTCCCATTTTGGCTTACATGGAAAGGTCAACAATTGTAAGGTTTTTTTTAATTGTAAAAGCTCATGGATTATTTACTCTTTTTGTTGCGCTTTAGTTGCTCTTTTGCTGTGCTTTTGTTGAGCTTTTGCAAAAGAGCAGCTAAAGCATAGCAAAAAGGCAGCTAAATGAACAGAAATGACGAATGAAGAAAAAATGGCGAAATGAACTTACAGGTTTGAAAAAGTTTATGCAGTTTGGTGTCGGCTTCCCTCGGTTGCGCACAGAAACTAAGGAGGAAGGCTTGTTGCTTATGGCTGGAAGGGAAGACTAAGGGTGCGATCTCCAGGCGACCGCTGCTCGTGGGAAAGATCTCCAGTTGACCGCTGCTCGCCTCAATCGCTCGGGAAAACCACGAATACGAATAGGAATACGGGATTAGGGCGAAGATGAAGACTCGGGTATGAATCAGCTAATATGAAATAGCGGGATTAGAGTTTTTTTTTTAATTTAATTATCAAATAGCCGGACACGATTTATTTCTTTTTCTTTTTAATGGGACACACTAATAACGTGTCCGACACGTGTTCCCGTCGTGTCGGACGCGTGTCCATGTCCGACACTGTATACCCTCTTAAAACGGAGTGTCAGTGCATCATAGGGTACTTCTAGTGTTAGAAAAAATCATAAAGCCATGATTGATTGTCCTTGTTATAGAATAGCGGGATATTTGATTGGCTGAAAAAAGAATGTAATGTGAAAAAAAAATGTAGTGTAAAAGGGATAATAAAAGGGATAATATGGTGTTGTTTGGATGAGTGTAAAATAAATGCAGGTGAATATATTTTTTTTGTTTGATTTAAAGTAAAATGAATGTAGTATAAAGTCCTAAATGATGGCAGCAATGGGCAATAGTGGTGATGTTTGGTGGAGGTGGTGAGTGATGGTGGCCGTTGGTTGAAGGCAGTGGTGGTCAACAACAATGATGATGGGTGGCACGGTGGTGGCCTACGGTTGGTGGTGGATGTGTCTAGTGGTTGCGGTGGCCGGTGGTAGTGGCGGTGGTGGCCGGCGATAGTGGCCAACGGCGGGTGGCGGGAGTCGATGGGTGGTGGCTGCAAGTGGTCGCCAATGTGGACAGGTGGCGGCTAACGACGGTAAGAGAACTTGCTTGCTCTGAAAATGATTTTTGTTTAAAACTGGATAAGTTTACTTTACCCCAAAAAATAAATTAAAACACTTTATACTGCATCTATTTTACTTTACTTTGCATTACTTTTTCATCCAACAAAACACCAATATTTTCAAAACATATGTAAAAGGATTACTTTACACCCATTTTACTTCAAAACAAACAACCCCTAAATGAAATTGTTTTTCTTGTTTATTCTTCATAAAATAAGTTTTGAAATTATTATCATTTTAAGGAGTTTTATTCAAATAACCCTAAGATAGTCTTCTATTTTAATTCTTGAAAGCATTTGTTACATTTGTGCTTTAATATTTTGGTTTGCTTGACTTTTGATTTGTGGAAGTAAAGGTTGATGGTTATGGGATAGATTCCGTCGCTAAATTTTTCCTGGATTTTGGTTATACCATGATGGAAGAGTTGAGGTTTCCTGCTAAGAAGTTGAAAGCATTATGGTTCGCGCCTCCCAATTATGACAATGGAAGCTACTTTGGGGGTCCTTTGCCGAGAATATTTGTATCAGAGCTTCTTGTGGATGAGATGAGTCCTCAAAGTCAGGTAAGAATAACATGTATGATTTCACATGCTAAATTTAGAATACGTAGTTGTATTTTGCTGTATTTAATTATCAAATGATTGAAAAGTTATGGAAGAAATTTTATGAATATAAAATAAAAAGGAAAGTTTTTTTTATTGGTACTTTGAATTTCCATCAATAGTTAGCAACAGCTCATGTTGATATTTATCATTATCAAAATTTTGAGTATTATCAGCTGCATTTGGGGTGGGTGGGGTGTCGTGGCGTGGGAGGATATTATACTGTATAATATAATGATTATCCATGAAGCCTTATAAAGGGCATATTAATGCATGAGGCTTGAACAAATGTGTTGGTTAAGAGAAGAGGTTATGTATGCAGCCTTACTTCTACATTATTAATAAGTTATTTCTGAAAATGTAGTCTCTAGGACTCAATGAAGGCAAATTAGCATATACTTTCCCTCCTAAAATGCCCAATCGGCTGGAATTTTACATGGAAAACCATTTGTAATTATAGTATCTTCTAAAGGATCTTCATCATGATCAATATTCTCTATCTTAATTATCATCTATTTGGCATCAGTTCAAAGTACTGATTAGTTTCTCTTAAGAAAATAATGCAAAGACTTGTATGATTGTCTTGTGCCTTTCTGAGAGTTGAATTTACTGTATTTCACAAAATATATATTGAAATTGTTTTCAGCATGTAATCTTATCGGTCCATTGGTCGGCTGTTTAGTCCTATGTGATCTGAACATTAATTTTTTGCTTATTCATCTTCTTTTTGAGTTATCTTTTTTGTTTCATTATGTGGATTTAAAATTTGTAGGGTAGACCTAAATCAATGGTTATGTTATTTTCATTATGATTTGGGGGGTTACAGTTCCAATCTTAGGAATAACCTCTTTACATTGCAAATGTATGTTTGTGTACCCTTCCCCAGAATCCCACAGCAGTGATATTCTCATGTATTGATTATGGTCCTTTGAGGTTATTCAATTCATTCTCTTTTGTTTATTTTATTCCCATCAGTTCTTATATTGAAGATATGATTAGAAAGAGTCGCTTTAGATGATTTGGTCACATAAAACGGCAGCCTTCCGATGACCCGGTTAGTAAAGTAGATGTATTGGATTTGGCTTATGTTAAGAAAAATAGAGGTAGACCTAAAAAGACTTACTTAGGAAATATAAGAAATGACCTTTCTTTATTTGATTTAAGTGAGAATTTGACTCTTTACAGGACACAATAGAGAAAAATTATTCATGTAGCCGACCCCACGTAGTAGGATAAAGGCTTGATGTTGTTGTTGTTGTTGTAGTTCTTATCAACTAAACTCTCTTTAATGAATCTAGTTTTCTTCATTCTTCTTATATTGATAAAATGATTGTGAATTGCTCATGCATGCAGGCAGTGATCAAGAAGTATGTAAAAAATTTTAGAAATGCAAATAGATATGCAGCACTTGCAAGTACATTGGGATGTTTAACTTGGGAAATACCCTCATATTCTGACTATCAACAGCTAGCAAGGTCTTATTTTCATGCTTATCTAATGTTTCGGCTATTTATAATTCAGTTTGTCTCATTTTTCATACATATGAGATAGATTTTCTTTCTCTCCACTGTCATTGCCCTTCCAGCACCTCCTAGATCCCACTTCTCATGGCCTGGCCCCTTGAAAATCTACAGACCGCCTTAATGACAATCTAAATTTACTGAAATAAGTTGTTGCTAACAATTTTCAGTTTACTTTTATCCAATTGATTATCTCAGGGAAAGTGAGTATGCTGCATGGACCCTCGTTAATGGTTTCACAGTGAATCATGTAACCATTTCTGTTCATCGTCTGAAGTCACAAATCGGAAACATCAAAAGCCTAAACCAATTTATCGATGATCAAGGGTTTAAACTGAACTCTGAAGGGGGGATATTAAAAGGTTAGTTATTGCATATCTTGCTTAATGACTGATAAAATCATTTTTAGTTGATTTTTGTAAACTTTACTTATGCTTACATTGACATAATTGCATACATTTAAAATGAATGGCTGAGAAGTGTGCACCTCAAATAGTTGGGATAAGGCCGTGGCTCTTTTTGATATTGATGATCTAAATTTTACTTGAAGAGTCTCTAACCACCTCTACTACCACAGCTGCTCGCCTAAAACATTGAAATTAAAATGAATACACAGATAACACTATTAAAAACGAAAACAGTTTCATCTCTTTGCTCTTTTGGGAAAAGAAACATTCACGAGATATCAATGATGATGCTAATGTAAAAGAAAAGAAAAAAATACAGCAAACGGTTACAATACTTTACGTTGGTTTGATTGCAAAATGCTATGCAACCAATGATACGGACAAGCTGATTTTGTCAGCGAGATGGCTTGGAAGTTTGCTTATAACTTTAGTGAGTGAAAACTACATTCTGCTAATCTTTCTTGGAACTTCTATTTGATAAACATGTCAATTTAATGGGTCTTTTTTATGTATTCCAAATATCAGATGTTTATTCTATTTGATAACCATGTCAATTTAGTGGGTCTTTTTTATGTATTCCAAATATCAGATGTTAATTATGCTTGAAACTTTTTGTTTGTTATATTTTACTCTTTCATTTAACACGGTAGTATGATCTGCATTTGGTATTGTGTTCCAAATGGAATGAAACGATGAACCTTACAATAAAGCTTCGAAATTGTCTTGTCCATTTAAATTAACTGTTACTTTATGAAATTAATAACGGATTTCTCTAGATCTTGTTATGTGTGGATTCCATAGTTAATCGCACTGCAGACTTCATTTTTTTTGGTTATTGCTGAAATCATTTCAAAAAATTATTTCCTTTATTTCCGTTGATCTAGTATTCTCAACCTTGAGTTCTTTTATTGTTCTGATTAGTGAGTCCTGATGGCCTTCTGCTCCAGAGCTCAACTGTGGCTGATTCTACAATTTTCAACTTCAGTGATGGTGTTAGCGAGTCTGTCCCTTGTTCGTACATTGAATTTGCGGAACGACTTGTACTCCCTCAATATACAAAATTAACCAATGAAGAGGTCTGGCTTCTATCCAACATTTTACTGTTAAAGCTTAAATACCTGTTCTGTTAAAGGCTTTCACTGTAGTCTTTTACTTCCTAAAGGTTTACATTCTGACTTCCTGTCATCTACAGATGCGTTATATATTCTTAGGATTCCCCTTATACTATAGGATTGTGTTTTAATCTTGCAAGATTTTGTTTGTTTCTCCTCCCTTTAGATTCCCATTTAGCCGGACTGGTTTCGCTGACATCTAGGGTTATTATGTAATCTACAAATGCGGGAAATAAAGCAGTTATGCTTTTCTAGTTTCTGTGAAAGGTAGACCAAATAGAAGTTTTTTCCCAGGTAGTTTTATGTCATTGAAAACTGCTGCCAATATATATATTTTTTGTCACCACAAAACATTACTATTGCCAGGTCCCAAGTTCTGGATGAGAAAAGTGGAGAGTTGCGTTAGGTAGTTTATAGCCAGTTTAAAATTTATCAAATAATCATGACATGAATCATGATAAAGTTCTAAGAGAAGTGCTATGGAGAGTTCTAGAAAAGAAAGGGGTTAATAATGCTTATATTCAAGTCATTAAAGATATGTATGCAGGAGTTGTTACTTGTGTTCAAATACAAGGTGGTTTGACCAAGTATTTTCCTATTTTAGTTGGATTACATCAAGGATCAGCCTTAAGCCCATATCATTTTTCTTTAGTCATGGATGTTCTCACTAGACATTTGCAAGAGGTTGTACCTGGTGTATGCTTTTTGTTGATGATATTCCTCTTATTGATAATACTAGAGAGGGAGGTGAAGGTAAATTTGATTTATGGAGGTCAACCTTAGAATCTTAGGGCTTTCTCATCTAAAAGTGAATATATGGAGTGTAATTTTAGTAATAATAGATATAGAAGGGGGATTGTGACTTTGGACAATTAAATCATTAATAAGAGTACATGCTTTAGATATCTTGGGTCTATTATTCAAAGTGATGCTGAAATTGATGGGGATATTATTAGTAGAATTCAAGTTGGATGGTTGAAGTGGAGGAATGCATCGGGCTTGTTCTGTGATAAAAAAGTCTCCTTCAAACTTAAGGGAAAATTCTATAAGATGGTGGTGAGACCTGCAATGCTTTATGATGTAGAATGTTGGCCATTAAAAGAGAAGCATAATATTAAGTTGAGTGTTGCAGAGATGAGGATGATCAGGTGGATGAGTGGCTTTACTTTTAGAGGCAAGATACAAAATGAGCATATATGTGAAAATGTTTGAGTAGCTTCAGTGAAAGATAAGATTAGAGAGTTGCTTTAGATGGTTTGGGCACATAAAATGGCAACCTTTTGATAACCCGGTTAGAAAAGTAGATGTGTTAGATTTGACTTATGTTAAGAGAGGTAGAGATAGATTGATAAGAAATAATAATGTAAAATAGAGAAATTTTTTGCTGAAAATAGAAATTCGGCAACTCAACAAGCAGATTTTGAGAAGATAGTAGAGGAATAACAAAGAAACACTCTTAATTGGATAGTAGATGAAAGAAAGCAAGCAAGGTACAATGGATCTTCAATTCGAGAGAAAGATCCGGCTCTCCCAATCCCTAGTCGACGGCTAGAGCTCAACCAAACTTAAGAGAGCTCAAATTTTAGCCAAATTCAAGATGCCATAACCCTAGGAAAAAATACTACTTAATGCATACAATCAAATAGGGAATCTCTAAACAGCCCCTACTTTGAATTTTTCCTCCTAAATCCCTCCGAAATTCTTCCTAATGGGTGCTATAGGGCTCCACGGTTTGGGTGGTAACAGTAGTTCCGCCTCATGTAGACACAGGCTGGTCCATTGTGGACCGACTGGACCGGTTTAACAATACCTCCCTCCCAAAGACCCACCTTGTCCTCAAGATGGATGGATGAAAATTGATGCTTTACCCTCTCGTACGGTTCCCAAGTGGCATCATAGTAGGGTAGGTTCTTCCATTTGATCAGTACTTCCTTGATCCCTCTTTCTCACTGTTACACCCCTTTCAACTCCAGTGGTTCTAACACCGCCTCTAAATCCTCCGTTAGGGTCACCGGTAACTCTGAACTACCTGCATGCTCCCCAATAGCTCTCCTCAACTTGGAGAAGTGGAACACCAAGTGTATAGTAGCAGACGGGGGTAATCTCAATCGGTAAGCCACAACTCCGATCCTCTCCACTATCTCGTAATGGACAAAGTATCTTGGTGCTAGCTTTTCATTCCTTATGTTCGCTACTGTCTTCTGTCTGTAAGGACGGAGCTTCAAGAATACTCTATCCCCAACTGCAAACTCTATGTCATTTTTGTGTCCATCTTTCTGCTTCTTCATAATTTGTCGAACCCTTGGCAGGTGCCTTTTTAATTCATTCAGCACTCTATCCCTTTCCTCCAAATACTGTTCTACTGAACAGGCTGGTGTGTTACATTGCCCAAAATGCACAAAATGTGAGGGGTCTTGTCCGTACAACACTTTGAAAGGAGTCATCTGGGAGGCCGAGTGGTACGACGTATTGTAACAGTACTCCACCCATGCTAGCCACATGGCCCACAACCAAGGTGTCTCTGAAACAAAACATCGTCGGTAAGTCTCCAAGCTTCTATTTACCACTTATGTCTGCCTGTCTGTTTGAGGGTGGTAAGTGGTGCTTCTCTTCGGCACTGTTCCTTACAGCCTGAACAATTCTCTCCAAAAATAACTAAGGAACACTTTATCTTGGTCTGAGACTATCGACTCCGGTATCCCATGTAGCCTGACCACTTCTTTGATGAATGTTGTTTCCACTGTAACTGTCGTATAAGTGTACCGTAAGGGAATGAAATAAGCATACTTGCTCAATCTATCAACACTACTAAAATCACCATAAACCCCTCAGATCAGGGTAGCTCATCTATGAAGTCAATGGTGACCTCCTCCCATACTTGGTATGGAAGAGCAAGGGGTTGATGTACTCCCCCTGGTGCCATAGCCATGTACTTGTTTCTCTGGCATATATCACACCTAGCCACAATCTCCTCCTCATCCTTGTGCATCCCTTTCCAATGCAATTATACTGTCAACCTCATGTATGTCTTCTGCATACCATAATGGCCTCCAACAATGCTCCCATGGAATTTCTGTAGCAGGTGGGAAATATTAAACTAGGTCCATGGCATCACAAACCTCCCTTGGTATAGAAGTCTCTCTCCCTCTAGGAATAGCTTGAGTGTATGCTCTCATCTTTCAGTAGATCCATCCTTATCTTCCTCAGATCTGTGTCCTGCATACTTTCTTCTTTGATAACTCCCCAATCTACCATCAATGGTACCAAAATGGCTATCTCCTAGAGCTTCCCTATATATCTTGATAAAGCATCAGCCACCTTATTCTTCAATCCAGGCATGTACTGGATCTCAAAGTAATAGTCCAACAGCTTGGACAACCACCTTTGATGCTCCTCACTCACCATCCTCTGCTCTTACAAGTATTTCAAGCTTCTTTGATCTGTTCTAACGATAAAGTGTCGGCCCAATAAGTAAGGTTGCCACTTCTGGATTGCTAAAATGATGGCCATCAGCTCTCTCTCGTAGACTGACTTCATCCTCACTTTGGTTGTCAATACTTGGCTGAGGTAGGCTATGGGTCTATGATCCTACATAAGGACTACCCTTAATCCATACCCTGAGGCATCAGTCTCTACTATAAAAACATGCCTGAAATGTGGTAGGGCCAACACTGGCACTATGGTCATGGCCTGCATCAATCTCTCAAAGGCTCGGGTAGCTGCCTCTCCCTACAAGGAACTATCCTTCTTCAACTGGTCCTTCAATGGCTAAACTTTGGAACTGTATCTTCTCACAAATCTTCTATAATATCCCATCAACCTTAAGAAATCTCTTAGCTCCCTCAGGTTCTTAGGTATGGGCCATTTCAACATTATCTCGATCTTGGCCTGATCAGCGGCTACTCCCTCCTGAGATATCACATGCCCCAAGTATTCTACACTGGCCTGTGCAAAACAACACTTCTTCAGGTTGGGCCTTAGCTATTGTTTTTGTAACACTCCTAAGACCACCCTCAAATGCTCCAAATGCTCCTCTTCTATTCTACTGTACACCAGGATGTCGTCAAAGAATACCAGTACAATTTTTTGGAGGTATGGTCTGAATACCCTGTTCATAAGAGACTGGAAAGTGGCAGGGGCGTTGGTGAGGACAAATGACGTCACTAAGAACTCGTAGTGTCTCTCGTGTGTCCTGAATGCAGTCTTCGAGACACCCTCCTCTCTCATCCTGATCTGATGATAACTCGACTTCAAATTCTTCTTGGTGAATACTCCTGCACCACAGAGCTCATCCAATAGCTCATCGATCACTGGAATGGGGAACTTATCCGACACAAGTCCCAATCCCTAGCCGACGGCCAGAGCCCAAGCAAATTAAGAGAGATCTCAAATTTCATCCAAATTCAAGATGCTCTAACCCTAGGAAAACATACTACTTAATGCATACAATCTAAAAAGAAATCTCTAAACAGCCCCAACTTTGAATTTTCCCTCATAAATCCTCAGAAATTCTTCCTACTGGGCGCTACTGGGCCCCACGGTTTGGGCGGCATTTAGGGGGGGTGGAACTTTGTTTCGCCTCGTGTAGACACATGCCAGTCCACTGTGGACCGGCTGGATCAGTCTAACAATACCTCCATCCCAAAGACCCACCTTATCCTCAAGGTGGAATGATGAAAATTGATGCTTCACCCTCTCGTACAGTTCCCAAGTGGCGTCATAGTTGGGTAGGTTCTTTTATTTGATCGCACTTCCTTGATCCCTCCTCCTTGCCGCAGCCTTATGACCTATCTTTATTTGATTTAAATGAGAATTTGACTCTTAACATAACACAATGGAGAGAAGGATTCATGTAACCGACCCCATATAGTGGGATAAAGGCTTGATGTTGTTGTATGTGTATGGCTTCTTATATTGACTTGATTGAGAATTTTTCCAAATTTAAGTTTGGTCGAATAATATGTTTGGATTAATTATGATCAAGCCTCTGTGTTTTTTATTAATTACTAACGTCTCAATGAGAAGATTATTTTGTAACACAGACTTTTCTCTACATTGGCAACTTAAAGGAACCTTATTATGGCTTCGTTTGGTATGGCTTGTTTTATTGCTTTTATTGTGAGAAATTTTTTGAAGTTGCTTTATAAGCACAATTTTTATTATGCTTTCTCAAAAGCATCTTCCCTAAGACATTCTGATAAAGGTTGGGAAAAAATTCCCAATTTTTTAGTGGATATAATGTTGAATATAATCATTCAATATTGGTGGAAGATGAGTTGATATCTTGGTTGGACATGTATATGCATCTTGAGTCAACTATATATAAAAATAGCAATATAAATGAGGAGATAACTTTTTATGTTCGAGTTGAATAGTAAAATTGATATCAATAATTGTATGATGAGATGATGTGAATATTTTATGAAGTGGCCTAGCATTACTGTATAAATTAAAATATTGGGTTGTAAAAATGTTAATATTTATGTTAACTATAGCAAAAAATGAGAATGTTAAGATGGTTGTGTGGTAAATTTAGAAGGATAAATTAAGGGTTTATTATATTGGAGGAAAAGAAGTGACATTGATTGAGATCAGAAGATTGAAAATAGACTTGGATGATTTGGAAATGCAGAGTGAATGATATAAAATGCACATGTTCGATTAGATGAGAAAATTAGCATCTAAGTCTTTGGAAGGAAATGGGATAGATCTAAGGTTATATGGCTTAAGTTCTTCAAAATAATTGTGTAGGAATAGGTTTAATATCTCAAACAATACTAAATATTAATGAATGAAAAATGAGGATTAATAATGCTAATGCCAAATAGTTAGGGTAAGGATAATGATTATCCAAAAAACACTTATTTTTATACTTCTATATATTTTCTTACAAAAGCAAGTATAAAAAAGTAAAGGGGGATTTACTTACATTTCTTAGAATTATTTTGTATTTATATATTTTACACTTAAATCTTTATATTTACTAATATAACACTCAAATTTCTAAACCACATAAAAAATATCACTCATTTTAATTTATTTAATGTAATACATCTTTTCATGTATATGTTTTTGATGTGATTTGGACTATAAATGAATATATTAGTAAATATAAAGATTTAGATTTTAGAAATATAAATTCATAAAAATATTGGGTTATGTAACCCCCAAATGTAAAAAGGCCCAAATTTTCCGTAATGCGTACATTTTATCTTAAAACCTGCTCCGTTTGATTCCATTAGTTGTAATTCAAAAGGTTTCTATCTCTAACCAATGGTTCCAATCTAGCCATGATAGCTCGATTACATATTTTAACATAATTTTGTCTGATTTCGCCATTTGAGTCAGATCTTATAAGCATGATTGCCTTGTCTGCAGATCAAGGAATTCCACAGAAGAGATGGCTTTGAGGTTGGGAATGCTGATAAGATCTTTGAAAGCACATCGATGGATCAAATAACAAGGAAAGTCGCATGAGCGATGAAAGGCCGTCGACCTTAAGCCTTTGAATACCAGGTGCTTTTGTTCCGGCAGAGGGAAAGCTACTCTCCATCACAAACTGTTAAGCATAAGAGCATCAGCACTTATGCTGCTTCAAAGGCTATAAACAAACAAACGTTCAAATTTGATATATTCAATAAAACCAATGGATCCCAAAGAACATAAGTGATGACAATGGTAATATTTCTTAAATGCTATGATTTTTGTGCTTTTGCATTCTTTCCTATAGCAGAGGCAGACTCTAGACAGTAACCACATTGTGTGATTGTACTTATGAATGGAGCGAAACTGAAGAAAAAGCTTAATAGCTGTGCTGGCGCCATCAATAATGATGCTTTGTATTGCTTGAAATTTTGTTTTAGTTAGTGAAGACCTTTTTAAGGCTATTGTTAATTTTTTGTGAGTGCATTATCAAATATTTTGTGGGTTTATTCTCCGAAAATGTTCTTAGAGCATAATTATAAGAAAGGTGCATAACTGAAAAAAAAATTTGGTTGAACTTGTCGGATTGATATGCTATAAGAAAATAAATTTTATGTTGGATTTAAATTTGGTTGTGGTTGGCATCTGACTTCACTAATGAGCCGATCTAGTGAGTTAGGACTTGTGAGAATGGAGTATAGAGATCAAAGAAAAATATATAAACCGTTCAAGGAGTTATGAGTCTCAAAACTACTCAAGTATTCACTATGTTAGATTAAAGTCTCTAAATTGTTCATCACCTCTTATTTATATGGTTATATGGTTATGGAAATCATAGGAAAGACAGCATGGAGAAAAAATAAAAATATAATTGTTATGTGCTAAAAATTTTGAATCAATAGAGATTGAATTACACGCTTAACAATGCATAAAAATTCACCATGAGTTAGAAAATTTGAGTCAATAGAGATTGAATTTCACGTCTTAAAAATGCATAAAATTTAGCACGAACAGGTAAAAACGATAAGATTAGAGAATTTTTTACATAGAAAATCTGGAAAAGGAAAAATTGTGGGGCCTGACATAGTTGTAGAATTCACTATATAACAAGTGATACCAAAATACTTCTTTCTTCACTATTGAAAAAGAGGAAAATACAAAAATCAATAACAATTGGATTCAATCTCGATAATATTCTAGAAATATTGATTTATGATGTCGGTCGTCGATGATGATGGCGGTTGCTGATGGTAGTGACTGGTGTTTGTCGCCAACGACGATTACTTGAAAATGTAGGAGAGATTTTTCATTCTTCTCCTCTTTTCCTCCTTTCTACTCACTCTTTTAGTGAAGAATGAGGGGTCTATTTATAATTTTTTGGGAGTGGCATGATCTGTAAATAAAGAGAAGATCAATGACATGTTGGGAGTGTTTTAATGGACAGTCGATATAAACTCTCTCAACTATAGACTATTTATCGAGCATTTGAGTGTCTTAATGTTGTCAGAATTCAACGATCTTGGGCTTGTTGGATTTGTCTCATCGAGCCGCTCGATTTGACTATAAGCACGTCACATTTGGATATCATTTGATCATCCAATTAATATTCTGAAGCTTTCAAATAGGCTTTTGTCATTTGATTTGGACCCATTTGGGCTCGGACTGGATCGATTTAGTGTCGTTGGGTTCATCTCCTTAAGATACTCAATTTGACAATAAGCTTGCCGAAATCGGAGTTCAAATGGTTCTAATTTTAATTTTTGAAGCCTCCAACTCTTATTTGCATTGAGATTTATGTCTGATGAAAATTTTTTGAAGATATATCAATAATACTGCACATATCACTCATACAATATTACAACTATCGTAGACATGTGTCATCTCTTGATTGATTGGGGAGAGCTTGTTATTATCCAACTCGATAAGTACCACAAACTGGACAAAATCTATCATGTTGATTTGTAATAGGCAAACTCTAGGATCTATGTTTATAAATTTTCCTGAATTTTTTTTCCATATTGAAAATAAATTTATCCACAAAATTCTTTTTTCATTTTTTATCAAAATATATATACAATAATTTCACTGTAGTGTATAGCTTTTGACATTAATACAGAATAGAGCAGAAGAACACTAGCAGTGACTGTACAAAAGTAAAAAAAAAAAAAAAAAAAAAAAAAACTTATACAGACTCATATTAGATTATGACGCTACTACTCAACTGGCCCATTCTTTCTCTTGGACCTTGAAAAAAATAGAAGGCGAAACAATTGTGGGCTAACACAGCTTAGTGGGCCAAAATTACCAATCTAAATTTTTAAATAATTCATGTATCAAATGTGTTGTTAAGTTTAAAATAATTTATATTAAATCACTATATTGAACTGAATTGTACTTGTAGTTATTAGAAAACTTATATAACATTGTAGGAAAATAAATAAATAAACATTACATATATCAAAATAAAAACTAACAAATTTGGCCTACTAACACAGCTTAGTAGGCCAAATTTACTGATCTAAATTTTTAAATAATTCATTTATTAAATGTGTTGTTGAGTTTAAAATAATTTATATTAAATCACTATATTGAAGTGAATTGCACTTGTAGTTATCAAAAAACTTATATAACATTGTAGAAAAATAAATAAATAAATATTTCATACATGAAAATAAAAAATAACAAATTCTCCTTAGGCTCTTATGCCTCCCAATGCCAACAATAGAATAGAATGTGCATATAGCATCATAACATGCTCGTAAGCACTAAAGCATGCCCGTAGACAATAGAACATAACTTTTTTCACCCACACCAAATTTTTGCAGAATCACACATGTCAGACAATTAAGCACATAATTTATTATATTATAGTAATTAAAATATAAATAAACTCATTCCAGAATTATGGTAGACCACTAAACGTACTACTATACAAAAATTTACTATTTCAGAATATAACCAAATTATTAGAGATTAAGTAGAATACTGTTTTTAGACTTTTAATTGTACTACAATATTTTTTTCTTGGTTCAAAATTATTTTGTAGATAATTACAGAAGTGCACTTTTTAAATTATCTATTATAAACTTTTTTTTAAAAAATACCTAAATGTCCGAAATTGCTTTCTCTATAATATAAAAAAGTTATGCGGTGAAAGTTTTGCGGGTGTAAGGTTATCCTTGTTTTTTCAATACAAAAAAATAAATTAAATTAGAAAGTTTTTCAAATTTATCATATTTTTAAAAAATTGAGATAGACATCATGTAATTTACCTCAATTCGAGCAACTTTCAGAACTGAATCGAGAGCTAAAAATTGACCAAAGTTGCCTAAAATAGACTTTCTCTTACTAAACATAACTATCTCTCTCACTAGCTGATGGATTCTTAGGAGAAATGAATTAGGTGAAATTTAAATATTTTTATTATTAAAATTCAGTCTAGCACCGCGATGCACACCACAACGCTCTATCAGGGAGTTGACAACACCGCAACCCCACGCCTAGCACCACTTCGCTAAATTATTTTTTAAAATTCTAGATAGCTTAGCGTTGGGGTAACACCATCCCAGCGTCACGACGACCTAGGGGAAAATTTTAGCTTTTTTAAAAAATTCAGACAGACCCTCGGAACCCATAATAAAACACATATTGATTCTCACATGCACACAGAACATTTCTAGACACAAGCAAAAGGGTTCAAATGTAAAAATTTAATAGATTTCCCTGAATCTGGTTGGGGTAGAATGGTTTGAATGATACACTGACTTTATAGGTATTACAACCCTCTCCTCAGAAAAATATTATCCTCGATATTATAAAACTTAGATCAGTAAATATCTATCTCATCTCAATTTCCTTTTCCTAAGTAGCTTATCTTTTAGTTATGTTCTTCCACTAAATTTTAACCATTATAATTTTTTTGTTTCTTAGTTTCCTAACATAATAAGCTAGAATTCTTTCTAATTCCTCTCCATAACTTAAATTCAAACATATCTCAACTTTCTTTAGGAATTAGGAACCTACATCATCAGAAGTGACACATGAAATATGTTGTGAATGTTAGTCATATAATCTGATAACTATAAGTTGTAGGCATATTTTCCAATCATGTTAATAACTTCAAAGGGTCCAACATACCTTGGGCTCAACTTTCCCTCTTTTTCAAGCCTGTTACTGCCTTTCATCGGCCTAATTTTCACATATATAAAGTCTCCTAATTGAAACTCTAGTACTCGATGTTTGGCAATATAATACTATTTCTACATATCCTTTATAGCTTTTAATCTATCTCTGATCAAACAATTGTTTTTAGCAACGTCATTAACTAAGGCTAGCATAATTAGATTTACTTCACCCACCTTTGTCCAAGACAAATGGGTCCTACATCTCCTACAATATAGAATCTCATAAGGGGTCATGACTATATTTGATAGAAACTTATTATTGTAAGCCAACTTAATCAAATGAATATGATCTTGCCAACTATTGCCAAAGTCTATAACACATAATCTCAGAAGATCTTCTAGTATCTAAATAATTCTTTTAGAATGTCTATTAGTCTACACATGAAAAGTCATACTAAAATATAACTTAGTGCCCGGACTCTACTGAATACCCCTCCATAAGCGAGAGGTGAACTTATTATCTCTGTTAGAAATAGTCACCTTTGGTATCTCATGTAATCTGATAATCTCACGCATGTATATTTGTGTCAATTTGTCCATTGAATTAGACTGTCAGATTGGTATGCAATGAGCACACTTCATTAGACGATCCACTACAATCCAAATAATATCATGTCTCTATCTTGACTTGGGAAAAACCTATAGCAAAATCCATTATTACATTTTCCCACCTCTAATCTAGAATAAACAATGGCTACAGAAAATCTCCTAGTCGCTGATGTTTTTCTTTCACTTACTGACATTTCAAATTTGAAAATGAAATTTGTCACATCCTTCTTTAATCCAGGCCACTAGAACTTACCTTTAATATCATTGCTTATTTTATCGCTTTTTGGATAAATAATATAACCTGAATAATATGCCTCATGTAGAATAATTGATCTTAAATCTCCAGAACTCAGAACCCACAATCTGTTCTTATAGGAGATAATACCATAATTAGATACGTATAATTCAAATTTCTTACCAGATTTGATTTCGTCAATCAACTTCAAATATTATGCTTCTAGTTATTGACCCCATTTTTGAATGAGGTTAATTTCCTTCTTCCCAAAGAGTAATTTCAATATATAAATCATTAAAGTACATTTCAAATCTAAATCAAGTTCATCATTATGTTTTGGACATAATGATTTTATCATTAACCATAAAATCATTACTTGACAATCACCCTTGACTGTCACTTGATCAATTGATTTATCACTTAGCAGCTACCTCTGATTGTCAGTGATATAATCATTGGAGATCTAATTCCCTCATTCATTGGTCTTCATTGATTAATTTAACGTTTAAACAAAATCAATCTTAAATCCATTAGTTGACAGCCCCAAAAGATAGTCAGCTGATCTCTTATTCTATTATTGATGATCATCCATGATTGTCAATAATATGAGCATTTTCAAATCTTAAATCCTTTCAAGTGAATGTCTAAATCAAATCTAAATCCAATATAGTAACTAAAACAAGTGATTAATTTAGAACTTCAAAATTTAGTGTTAGGACTAAACCCAAAACCTCTTGGTTTATAACACATTTTTGGAGAAATTTTCATTTCCTTGAAACCTGACCAAATGACCTTGGATTCCTAATCTATCACTTGTATATTGATTAGGCATGTCCCTATGATCAACCACATCAGTTTGAACTTATTTCAAGATCCCTAAACCCTCAAACTCAAAATAATTTTGTAGGATGTAAAACCTTCAAATATTTATAACCTATGCCACTAAACATTGCATATTATGATTTTTGACCTTAGAGGCCTCTCCAAGCTCATTAATCATGATCATCATCACTAGCATGATGCATTAAATCGACATTGAACCTTGATTGACCATAAAACTTTAAAACTTTATACCTTGGAAATTGATTTTTTCTTAAACTTCAATATAATTTAATCAAATTAGGCTATGCAGCTTTCTACAAAGTGTTCAAAACTTCATTTGATATGTAGCAAACCAAAACCCAAGTTCTAATCAGCTATGTCTACCTAAGTTGATCAAGCCTACCTAATTGACCAAGTCTACCTAGGTTGACCATATAAAACCATTAAACCCCAAAGCTACATCTCATGCATTTGAAATTTGTCATTTCTTGGAACCTACTCTAATGTGTTCAGCACATCATTTGGAATGGGTTGAACCTAATCTTAACCAATAGATTGACCTAGTTAACGAAGTCAACTTAGGTTTATCAAATGTATCATTAAGGTTTTTAACGTGCATTTTATATGAAAGGACTTTGCTAATCCTTGCAACCAATTCCATTGTACTCAAAATTTGATTTAGAATATGATGAACCCAACCCTAACCCTTGAGTCAACTTAGTTGACCAAGTCAACTAAGGTTGACCAAGTATTCATATATGAAAGTCCATTGCAAATCAATTGAACAAGGTATGACCAGATTCATTTGAGCATATAGGACTATCCTTGGGGTCCCTAGGAACTAATATTTGATAACCTAAGTCTTGGGCTTACTTGGGTTAGCCACTTAGCCTGACCTAAGTAGTCAAAATAGCCATGCATTGAGTCAAATCCAAACATAGACTAAACCATTCCAAACAAGCATCGTCATTGCATTCCATATAGTTCAGTGCATCTATCTTGGTCAGCCTAGCCATTAGGCTGATCTGAGTCAACTTATTGAGCTAACCTAAATGCCACTTGAAATATCCAAACTAAATTAACTTTTATGCCTGACTTGCCCAAGCCTAGGTGGTACTCCAATTAAATTCAGGAATATTTCAGGAGGTTTGCCACCTCAGTTGCTAGCCTAGACTGGTCAGGTGCAACTAAAATCTTGATAACCGTCGGTATATGACCCACGAGTTGAGCCCATTATTGCAATCGAGCTAAACTTGAGCCCCCAATACTTTAGAGATCCTTCACTGAACCCTTTGAAGCTGTTGCAAATCTAGTTTTGATGATGACAAACATGTTTCCAGTGTGTTTTGCTTGGCTAACCCATTTCAGGTACAAAAGATCACAAGCAAATCAAGCTAACTCAAGATCGGGTCCAAGTGTGTCAAATGTATGATTTTTCATTTTATTGAGTCAATTGTAATGTAACTGATCCCCTAGCTAAGTAACCTAGCACACACACACTCAGGGGGAGAGCTTGAGTAAATTAGAGTTTCTGTTCAGATCGTCCTGGATGATATTCACATCGTCCTGGACGATCAGGTATAAATAGAAACCCTAATTAGGGCGACTAAGTTAAAAGGGTCTGATTAAGTAGATCATCCTGGACGATCTTTGGATCGTACGGGACGATATGCTCAAATCAGAAATTCTCAACCGCCAAATCAAGTTAGGCAAGTTTTTATTTTTAGTTATTTGGTCTGATCGTCCTGGACGATACGTGTATCGTCCTGGACGATTCAGTATAATCATGCCTAATTTAATCTGGTAATTAAGGAAAGCAATTTATTTTTGATTGATACGATCATATCATCCTGGACGATCGCAGGATCGTCCCGAACGATCATGATCGTCTAGTGCATTTCAGCTGTACGACCCGAACTGTGTTCAGGACGATTTGGGCACTTTTTGAACTAAGCGTACCGGACGATATCCGTATCGTCCGGGACGATCAAGTCATTTTTTGGTCGTCCAGCACAAGTTTCTCTGGACGACCCGAACTGTGTTCTGGACGATATTCCTCGATTTGCACTAATCGTCCTGGACGATCGCAGGATCGTACGGGACGATAGGAACAATTTTTTCTACTGAACGTCCAGAAGAGCCAGATCGTCCAGGCTGAAACAGCTGACTTTGAACTAATCGTACAGGACGATCTATCGATCATCTTGGACGATCTTGGCCGACCAGTTGAGATTTAGGGCAAATTTTAAGCCCTCCTATAAAAGAACTTTTTCTTGAAATAAGAAAAATCTTTTGCTACCTTCCTTCCCTGAGAAACCCTAGAGAGAGAGAGAGTTGGGAGAGAGAGAAGATCTTGTGAGGGGGAGTTAATGACGGATTCACTAAGGTTGCTCCAAGCACGGATCAGAGTCGTCTTCTCCGCTTGTCGTCTTTCGTCTAGTCGGTGTTTGTCGTGGGAGGATCGTTCGCAAGAAGATCCGGGGTTCTCTGCCCGCTTCAGGTGGAAGCAAAAGGAGTTCGAGGGTTCTCTGCCCGCTTCAGGTGGAAGTAAAAGGAGTTCGAAGGTTCTCTGCCTGCTTTAGGAGGAAGCAAAAGGAGGTCGAGTTCTCTGCCTCACCGTGTGGTGAAAAGGAGGTGTTTGTACAGGCTTCTCCGCCTTGCTGTGGGAGCAAAAGGAGAGACACTTTCTGTTTAGTGCAATACCCGGAGGGGAGGCTCCGTGGAGTGGACGTAGGTCAAGTTGACCGAACCACTATAAAATCTGGTTTGCTTTTCTGATTCAGTTCTGCACTTTACTTTTTGATATTAACTGCGTGGGTGAATATCTGAGATTGATCTTTTCGTTCTTGTTTAATCGTTTCCGTTGCTAAGTATCGAAAAGATTTTTCATTGTTGTCGTGAAATTTTTAAATAACCAATTCACCCCCCCTCTTGGTTAGCCTCGGGACTAGTTCACTAGCGCTTAACATCCCTTTCGAACTTTCAAGTGGTATCAGGGCGGGATTCAAAATTTCTGTTTAAAAACTTTTGAATTTGATCCATGGCTAACTGTAATAATCGTAATACTGCTGAAGGTTATTCTATTACAAGACCACCGTTGTTTGATAATATTCCTTTTGATTTTTGGAAAACACGCATGTCTACTTTTCTGCAATCTATTGATAATCGCATGTGGATGTTAGTTAAGGACGGATACGAACCACCTTTTAGATTGATTAACAATATGAAAACTGAATTGCCTTTTGCTGATTGGACGTTTGATGATCGTGATTTAGCACAGTTAAATGCAAAATGCTTGAACTATTTCTTTTGTGCTTTAAAATCTGAAGACTATATGCATGTTTCTACTTGTACAATGGGAAAGAAAATCTGGGATATATTATGTATAACATACGAAGGTACAACTGAAGTCAAACAGTCTAGGTTAAACATCTTGTTACATGATTATGAACTTTTTCGCATGAAACCTAATGAGTCGATTTCAGAAATGTACACAAAGTTCACTCAGATTGTTACCTCTTTGCATGCTTTAGGTAGAGAACTTACTAACTACGAAAGAGTGAACAAAATTCTTAGATGTTTGCCTTCTTCATACAATGCTAAGATTACTGCTATCACTGAATCTAAAGATTTAAATACTTATTCTATTGACAGCTTACTTGGATCACTCATTGCTTACGAGCAAGGGGTGAACCAATGGCAACTTGATACAGGTGAAAGAAAGAAGGAGAAAACAGTGGCACTGAAGGCCAACGAGAGTGATTCTAGTTCTTCCGGGTCTGATAGCTATGATGTTGCCTTGATCACAAGGCAATTCAAAAGCATTCTAAGGAAGAAACATAAGAACTATCACAAGTGGAACAAAGGTAAGTCCAGTAAAAATTTCAAGGGTTCATCTGATACTGTTTCTTTTGAATGCAGGAAGCCTGGACACATTAAGACTGATTGTCCTACGCTTAAAGCTCATCCAAGCAAGGAGAAGGGTGAGGAAAAACCAAAGTTCATAAAGGACAAGAAGCGGATTCAGAAGGCGTTCTGGGCAGACTCTACATCCGACTCTTCTGAGACTGAAGCTGAAGAGGAGGAAACAAACTTATATCTGATGGCTGATGATCACCCTGGTCAGTCAGACCAGGAAGAGGTATGTGAGCTTACTTACGATCAGTTATTTGAAGTTTCTGAAAAGATTCATACATCGTATTGGAAGCTTAGGAAAACCCATGCTAGTTTGAAATTGGATTACTTGACTTTACAAAAAGAGCATGATGTGTTGATTACGGATCATTCCACTATTGATAGCAATCACATGTCTTTACTAGATGAGTTTGATAAATTGAACAAAAAGTATTCTGATTTAACTGTTGAGCATGAATTGTTAAAAATATCGCATGTTGAATTAGAAGTTGCTTTTAAGAAATTGAATGATATGGCATGTGAGTTAGAAAGTAATGAAAGTGCAAGAACTTTTGAAATTGCAAGTTTAAATAAACACATTGAGTTTTTGAAAGTGAAAATCAGTGCTTTTGAAAAGAACAAAACACCGCCTACTTTTGAACAGTTTTATGCACCGCCATCTTTTGAAAAAACTGTTGCAAGTTCATCAAAGCATGTTTCATATACATCTAGGAAGAGGCACTATCACTCACGTAGATTAGTTAACCCTTTTCCTAGTGTTAGATATTTTTCATGTGGCATGTTAGGATACATCTCACACACTTGTATTGTTCACCATAGTACACATTGAGTGTGGAGACCCAAACTGCCTGTTTCACAGCACAGCACACATGCATTGCATTCTTCTTTTCATAAGAAGGAACCCAAACCTGTTTGGGTTCCTAAGACTGGCATTTGATAATTTTGTAGGTGTGCTCTCACACAAGACCTCGTGAGAGCATGTGGTACCTGGACAGCGGATGTTCTAGACATATGACTGGAGATGCAAATCAGTTCATTTCGCTGGAGGCCAGAGTTGGAGGCAAGGTTACACTTGGAGATAACACCACCAGGAAGGTGGTAGGCTCAGGTATAATTCGTGATTCAAAGAATTTTATGATTGATAATATTTTGCTTGTAGATGGACTGAAACACAACTTGCTGAGCATCAATCAACTCTGTGATAAAGGATACAACATTAAATTCCTGCCCACTGACTGCATTTTGAGCTTAAATGATAAAGTTGTCTTGCAGGGGCAAAGGATCAACAACATCTACAAGCTGGATATAAGTAGCATTAAATCTGAAAATTCAATTTGCTTAAAAATTGCTGCTGATGAGTCTTGGTTATGGCATAGGAGATTGTGTCATGCCAGTATGAAAACCCTTAGGAGAGTTACCCAAAAGGACTTAGTTAGAGGTGTGCCCAAGCTTAAGTTCACTAAGGATCACCTGTGTGATGCCTGTCAGTTGGGGAAGCAAGTCCAGTCCTCTTTTCACTCTGTTAAGGACATTAGCACCTCCAGACCTTTAGAAGTTCTTCACATGGACCTCTTTGGACCCATTAGCACTGCCAGCTTAGGGGGGAGAGTCTATGGGTTTGTGATTGTAGATGATTATTCGAGGTTCACTTGGGTTAAGTTTCTGTCACATAAATCTGAGTCATTTGATGAGTTTAGATCTTTCTCTACTTGGATTCAGAAGAAGTTAGGATGTGAGATTATTACCATCCATAGTAATCACGGAGGGGAGTTTGAAAATGAAAGATTTGGAAGATTTTGTGAGGAGCAAGGGATTAGTCACAATTTTTCAGCTCCTAGGACCCCTCAACAGAACAGGGTAGCTGAAAGGAAGAACAGGACCTTAGTGGAAGCCGCTAGAGCCATGCTTGCCGAGTATTCACTTTCTAAATACTTTTGGGCTGAAGCGGTGAACACTGTCTGTTATGTGCTGAATAGGGTGAATGTAAGATCAAAACTGAACAAGACACCTTATGAGATCATTAAGGGTAGAACTCCAAATCTGTCTCATCTCCATGTCTTTGGCTGTAAGGTTTTCATTCTGAACAACGGAAAGTCACCCTTAGGAAAGTTTGACCCCAAATCTGATGAAGGAGTGTTCTTAGGATATTCTAGTGTGGGGAAATCTTTTAGGGTGTTCAATAAGAGGACTTTGGTGGTGGAGGAAACAACCCATGTAGTGTTTGATGAATCTGATCCTAAGGAGTCTAGATCTGAAGTAGAAGATGAAGAGATTGTTGAGGTTACCCAAGGAGTTGGAAATACAAATTTAGAGGAAAGGGTAGAACCTCAAACCACGTTGCCTAGAGATTGGAGATATTCTTCAAGTCATCCTAAAGAACTGATCTTAGGAGACCCTTCTGAAGGTGTTAGGACTAGGCATGGACTTAGGAAGGAAGTAAACCATTCTGCCTTTATCTCAATGACTGAACCCACCAACATCAATCAAGCCCTTTCGAATGAGTTTTGGATCTCAGTGATGCAAGAAGAATTGAATCAGTTTGTAAGGAATGATGTTTGGGAGTTAGTAGAAAGACCTAAAAATCAAAGTATTGTGGGAACCAAGTGGGTCTTTAAGAATAAGATGAATGACTCTGGTGTGGTGGTGAGAAATAAGGCAAGATTGGTTGCTAAGGGGTATAATCAGATAGAAGGGATTGATTTTGAGGAGGCTTTTGCCCCTGTAGCTAGATTGGAAGTCATTAGAGTGCTACTAGCCTTTGCTTGTTATAAGGGATTTAAGCTGTTTCAAATGGATGTCAAGAGTGCCTTTTTAAATGGGGTAATTAAAGAAGATGTTTTTGTAAAACAACCCTCAGGTTTTGAGAGTTCCCAATATCCAAATCATGTCTATAAATTAAAAAAGGCCTTATATGGATTGAAATAGGCACCCAGATCTTGGTATGAGAGGCTTAGCACATTCCTGTTAGAAAGAGAGTTTGTTAAGGGGAGCGTAGACACCACCCTTTTTCTGAGGAGATTAGGGAATGACTTACTCACTGTCCAGATCTATATTGATGATATAATTTTTGGATCTTCTGATAAATTTTTATGTGATGAGTTTTCTAAAATAATGAGTAAGGAGTTTGAGATGAGTATGATGGGAGAATTGTCCTACTTTTTGGGGTTTAGCATAAGGCAAACGGATGATGGAACCTTTCTCAATCAATCAAAATATACTAAGGATATTTTGAAGAAATATGAAATGGACAAAGCCAAGCCAATCAATACTCCCATGCCGTCCTCAGTTCAGTTAGATAAGGATTCAAGTGAAAAATCTGTTGATCAGAAGAAGTATAGAGGAATAATAGGATCACTGCTTTACCTGACTGCTAGCCGACCTGATATCATGTTTAGTGTATATCTTTGTGCTAGGTTTCAGGCTGATCCTAAAGAGTCCCACCTGACTGCTGTTAAGAGAATTCTTAGATATCTTTTAGGGACCCCAAACCTAGGAATCTGGTACCCTAGGCACAGCACCTCTTTTGAGATCATTAGATATTCTGATTCTGACTTTGCGGGGTGTAGGGTGGATAAAAAGAGCACTTCTGGGACTTGTCAATTCATAGGACAGTCGTTAGTCTCCTAGTCCAGTAGAAAATAGAACTCAGTTACACTTTCCACTGCTGAAGCTGAGTACATTATCTTAGGGAGTTGTGTGGCCCAAGTTCTTTGGTTGAAGCAACATGTCTTGGATTTAGGGGTACCAGTTGGCACAATTTCTATTCTGTGTGATAATACTAGTGCCATCAGTATCTCTAAGAATCCAATCCAGCATTCTAGGACCAAACATACTGATATAAGGCATCACTTCATTAGGGATCATGTTACAAAAGGGGACATTGAGCTACATCATGTTGCAACTGAAAATCAGCTGGCTGACATATTCACTAAACCACTGGCCTTTGACTCATTCAGCATTTTGAGAACCAGATTAGGAGTGATTGATAAAAATGCTTAATTCTGATGACTGCTAATTTCTGATTGTTCTGATTGGTATTCTGTCCAACTTTTTAGTGGAGGTGGTGGTCGCTGAAAGTATCAGGAAAGAGAGGTAAACTGTTCTCCATAAAACAACAACAAAACAAAAAAAAAATGATAAAAAACAACCGTTAAAACAAAATTACGATTTTTTTTATAAATCGATCAGCTCTAGTGAATGACAATTTTACCTCAGTTTTAAATTTAAAAACTCAAAAGAAATAAATCAACAATGCTAAAATCCAGGAAGGTTAGAAAATTGATTTTATAAACCCTACCTCTGACACTTCACAGGTTAAAGTTCCTTTTAAATAAAAATCTAATTAAAAAAAAGAACTTAGATAACAAAATTGATATTTTCAAACTTCTTTCTAGAAAAATATCTGATAAAATAGTATTGCAAAGTAAAGAATCAGGAATAATGATATTCAATCTCAAGTGTTTGAAAATATTAAGTGGCACATGAATTCTTCTAAGATTTTTAAATATTTGAAAGAGAAGAAAGCTTATTTCTTTATGGGCTCATTTTGTGCCTCTTTTTTAGTTATTTGGCGCACTTTATGCATCTTTGAATTTTTGATACACTTTATGTATGTTTCAATTAATTGGCAAATATTGCACATCTTTTCAATGTTTGGCTCATTTTGTGCCTCTTTTCATTTCTTTTGCAAGCTTGCTTCCTTTCATAACCTCTAAATACTTTTAGTTGTGAGATTATCTTCCAGATATAGGAGAAAAAAACTCACTCTCTACTATCAAGAAGTGTAAACCACAAAATAAAATCATACTCATATGATAAATGCGACCACCTAATTAAGAAAACATAAAAGTGATTCAATGATTTGGAATACTATTCATATGAGATAGATTACTGTAGGACGATAAAATAGATCTCTATTTCAAAGTCCAACTTTTTTAATTTTGAAATAGATTTTGATTCAAAAAGAAAAATATATCATTAAAGGAGTTAGATGAAGAGAAACAATCATCAATGTTTCTTTTTTTAACTATTTTAGAGAAGTCAATCACTGCTTACAAGCTCCTAAACAATAATAAGGCAAAAATCTTATTGGAAAAATAAGTTTATCAGCAGAAGTGAGCAGTGATCTGATTCTTAAAATACTGTAGGAAAAATAATAGGAAATCAAAAACATAAAATAAAAATACATAAAATAATAAATAAATCAAATAAAACACTAAGAGCATAAACATAAATAGAAAGCTTCATTTTCAAGCATGAATATCTAGCACACCTTATCTACTTCTTATGGTGCTAAAGGTTTTAAGGCCAGTGATTTTGTAAAGATATCTGCAAGTTGATTTTCAGCGGCTACATGATGCAGCTCTATGTCTCTTTTGGTAACATGGTCCCTAATGAAGTGGTGCCTGATGTCGATGTGTTTGGTCCTAGAGTGTTAGATTGGATTCTTTGAAATGTAGATGGCACTAGTGTTATTATATAGGACTAGAATTGTGCCTCTAGGAAGTCCTAGATCCAAAATATATTACTTTAACCAAAGAACTTGGGCCACACAACTTCCTAAGGCAATGTATTTAGCTTTAGTAGTGGACAGTGCAACTAAGTTTTATTTTCTACTAGACCAGGAGACTAATGATTGTCTTATGAATTAACATGTCCTAGAAGTGTTTTTTCTATCAACTCGACATCCTACAAAATCTAAATCAGAATATCCTATGATTTCAAAAGAGGTGTTATTCCTAGGATACCAAATTCCTAAGTCTTGGGTCCCTAAGAGATATCTAAGGATTCTCTTAATAGCAATCAGGTGGGTTTCCTTTAGATCAGCCTAAAATCTAATAAAGAGACAAACATTAAATATAATATTAGGTCTGCTAGCAATCAAGTAAAGAAGTGATCCAATGATTTCTCTGTATTTTTTTTGATCAATAGATTTTTCATTTGAATCCTTATCTAACTGAAGACTGGAACTCATGGGAGTGTTGATTGGCTTTGCTTTATCCATCTCATATTTCTTAAGGATGTCCTTAATACATTTTGACTATCTAAGAAAAGTTTCATCATCCTTCTACCTAATACTAAATCCAAGAAAGTAAGTCAGTTCTCCCATCATACTCATTTCAAACTCCTTACTCATTATTTTTAAAATTTATCACATAGTTTTTTATCAAAAGATCCAAACAGAATATCATTAATATAAATTTGGTTAACCAGTAATACATCTCGTATCTTTTTCAGAAATAGGGTGCTGTCTACGCTCCCCTTAACAAAGGTTCTTTCTAGTAGGAATGTGCTAAGTCTTTTATACCATACCCTGGGTGCTTAGTTTAGTCCATATAAAGCCTTTTTTAATTTGAACACAAGATTAGGAAATTGTGAATTTTTCACCCCATTCAGAAAGGCACTCTTATCATCCATTTGAAACAGTTTGAATCCCTTAAAACGGGCAAAGGCTAGTAGCACCCTAATGACTTCTAATCTAGCTAAAGGGGCAAAGGTCTCTTTAAAGTCAATCCCTTCTATCCGATTATACCCCTTAGCCACTAATCTTGCTTTATTTCTCACCACTACACTAGAATCATTCATTTTATTTTTTAAAACCCATTTAGTTCCAATAACACTCTGGTCCTTATGTCATCCAACTAGCTCCCAAATATCATTCCTTAGAAATTGATTATACTCTTCTTGTATAGCTAGGATCTAGAATTCATCATATAAGGCTTAATTTAGGTTGGTGGGTTCAATCATTGAAATGAAGGTAGAGTGGTTTACTTCTTTTTTAAGTCCATGTCTAGTTCTAATACCTTTAGATGGGTCTCCTAAGATCAGTTCTTTAGGATGACTTGAAGAATATCTCCATTCTCTAGGCAGTGAAATTTCAGGTTCTACCATTTTCTTCAGATTTGTAGATTCTACTCCTTGGGTGGCTTCTATAACCTCTTCTTCTTCTTCTTCTTCCCTAGACCCTCAAGAATTATCAGATTCATCAAATACAACATGAGTGGTTTCCTCAATTATCAGTGTTCTTTTATTGAAGACTCTATAGGATTTCTCAACACTTGAATAACCTAGGAACACTCCTTCATCAGATTTTGGGTCAAACTTTTCTAGTTTAGACTTCTCATTATTTAGAATAAACACTTTACATCCAAAGATATGAAGGTGAGAGAGGTTGGGTGTCCTACCCTTAAGAATTTTATAAGGTATCTTATTCAGCTTAGATCTAAGATTTACCCTATTCAGAATATAACAGGCTGTATTCACCGCTTCTACCCAGAAGTATTTTGGAAGTGAGTATTTAGCTAACATGGCTCTAGTGGCTTCAATCAAGATTTTGTTCTTTCTTTTAGCTACCCCGTTCTACTGAGGGGTCCTAGGAGCTGAGAAGTTGTGATCTATCCCTTGCTCTTTACAGAAAGAGTCAAAATTTTCATTATCAAATTCTCCACCATAGTCACTATGAATGGTTAAGATTTCACAACCTAGTTTTCTCTGAATCCAAGTGGAAAAAGATCTATACTCCTCAAATGATTCACTTTTATGAGATAGAAATCTAACCCAAATAAACCTCGAATAATCATCAACTATCACATACCCAAAAACTTTCCCTCTTAGGCTTGAAGTGCTAATAGGTCCAAAGAGATCCATATGAAGGACTTCTAAGGGTTTGCTAGTGTTAATGTCTTTGATTGAGTGGAAGGAGGATTTGACTTGCTTTCCTAACTAACAGGCATCACACAGGTGATCCTTAGTGAACTCTAGTTTGGGTATTCCTCTCACTAAGTCTTTTTGGATGATCTTCCTAAGTCTTTTCATCCTTGCATGACACAATCTCTTATGTCATAACCATGATTCATCAGGAATTATTTTTAACCAAAGAGCAGTATCAATTTTATGGCAATTTAGATCCAGCATGTATACATTGTTGATCCTTTTTTCCTACAAAATAATTTTATCATTTAAGCTTATAATATAGCTAGTTGGCATAAATTTTATGTTGAAGCATTTATCACAGAGCTGACAGATGTTGAATAGATTGTGTTTAAGTCCATCTATAAGTAAAACATTTTTAATGATGAAATTATTTGAATTAGCAATTATACCTGAGCCCACCACTCTCTTGGTAGTGTTTTCTCCAAGTGTTATCTTATCTCCTGCCCTGGCCTCAAATGAAATGAATTAATTTGCATCTCCCGTCATATACATTAAACATCCACTGTCCAGGTACCACATGCTCTCACGAGGCCTTTTATGAGAGCACATATATAAAAATCATCAGATGCTAGATTTAGGAACCCAAACAGATTTGGGTCCCATGTTATGAAAAGAAGAATGAAATATATGCATGCTATACTATAAATTTTATAATTTTGGTCTCCACACCAAATGTGTTCTACGGTGAATGGTACAAGTGTGGGAGATATGTCCTAGCATGCCACAAGAAAAACATCTAACACTAGGAAAAGGGTTAACTAATCTATGTGGGTGATGGTACCTCTTCTTAGGTTTGAATAATGCATGCTTTGATGTTATTTTTGAAATTCTTCAAGTAAAGGTGGTGTTTTAGTCTGCTTTATTGCAATAATTTTTTCTCTTAAAAACTCATTAGCCTTTTCATAGCTTGCCACTTCCAGTTTTAATGAATGCTCACTACTATTTAAATTGCATGCAATGGTTTCTAATTCTTTGAAAGCTTTTTCTAAATCAACATGCGATATTTTTAATGAATCATGCTCAGTAGTTAGATCATCATGCTTTTTATTTAATTCATCATATTCATCTAATAAAGCCATGTAATTGCTATCTAGAGTGGAGTGATCTTTCCTTAAGCATTCATGTTCTTTATGTAGAATTAAGAAATTAGATTTAAGGCTTGTATATAATATTTTTAGCTTCTTATATGAAGAATGAATTCTTTTAGAAACTTGAAATAATTGGTCATATATAAGCTCACATACCTCTCCTTGATCTGAGTGATCAAGATGATCACCATCCATTAAATATAGCTATGTTATCTCCTATTCTGCTTCAATTTTAGAGGATTCTGATGCTGGGTCTGCCCAGAAAGCCTTTTGGATCCTTTTCTTATCCTTCTTAAACTTTGATTTTTCCTCACCCTTCTCCTTGCTTGGGTGAGCTTTTAGAGTTGGGCAATCAACTTTAGATGCCCTGGCTTCCTGCATTCAAAATAAATAACATCAGATGAAGCTTTTGAGTTTTTATTATGCTTACCTTTATTCCACTCTGATGATGCTTTTGTTTTTTTTCTTAAGAAGCTTTTAAATTATTTTGTTATTAAATTAAGGTCATCATCATCAGAACAAGAGGAGTCAGAGTCAAAATTATTAGCCTTTAAGGCTATAGTTTTCTCCATTTTTTTCTCACCTGCATCAAGTTGCCTTTGGTTCACTCCTTGCTCGTAAGGAATTAGTGATCCAACTAAGTTATCAATTGAATAAATATATAAATCCTTAGATTCAGTAATTGCAGTAATTTTTGCATCAAGGAAGAAGATAAACATCTCAGAATCTTGTTCACTTTTTCATAGTTTATGAGTTCTCTTATGAAGGCATGTAGGGATGTAACAATTTGTGTAAACCTAGTGTACATCTTAGAAATTGATTCACCAGGTTTCATGTGAAAGAGTTCGTAGTTATGAAGTAAAATGTTCAGCTTAGATTGTTTAACTTCAGTTGTTCCTTCATAAGTTACGTATAATCTATCCCAAATTTTATTTCCAGTAGAACAAGTAGAGACACACATGTAATCTATAAATTTTAAGGCACAAAAAAATAGTTCAAATACTTAGCATTCAGTTGTGCTAGATCTCTATCATCAGTTGTCCATTTAGCAAAAAGAATTTTAGTTTTAACACCATTTATAAGTCTATAAGGTACATAATAACCTTTCCTAAGAAGCATCTATATGCAATAATTAATTTCAATTTTAACACCATTTATAAGTCTATAAGGTACATAATAACCTTTCCAAGTATTACACTAATCAATTAGTGTCTCTCCTTTTGGCCCCACAACAAGGTAGAGAAGCTCTTACAAAATCTTTCCATCGACCCGGTGAGGCAGAGAACCTTGAATCCTTTTTCACCCTTCTACTGAAGGCAGAGAACCCAGAATCCTTTCACTCTCACCTAGAGTTAGAAGAGAATTATTGGAATCCTTTTACTCCCTCCTGGAGTAGGCAGAGAACCTGACAATCCTTTTACTCCCTCCTAGAGTAGACAGAGAACCTAGATTTAATGCGGATGATCGTCTCCCCAGAGCCACCAAGGAACCAAGGATGAAGAAGGAATTAGATGATCGAATCCTTGCTTGGAGCAACCTTTGTGAATTCCCTCACAAGATTCTATCTCTCTCTCCCAATCTCTCCTTCTCCTTCTCTAAGCTCTCTCAAGTTAGAACAATAGCAAAAGATTTGCTAAAAAGCAATGAATAAAACTTAAATAAGAGACCTTTGAAAAAACCCTAATTTTTAATTTTGCATCAAAGATCATCCAGGATGATTCTACGATTGTCCTGTACGATTAGTACAAAGTAGCCCTTTCATCCAGGACAATCACCTTTTCTCTGTACGATCAGTAGAAGTATTTTGTATAGATCATCCCATACAATTATTCGATCATCCAGGATGATTAGTTTAATATGGGTGGCAATCGACATATCATCCAATAACAGTCTCAGGACATCTAGGATGATATCCTGGACGATTTGTTCATGATGGGTGGAAATTGACAAATCGTCCCGTAAACCTCTCAGAATGTCTAGGACGATCCCCTAGACGATTAGAAGAAAATTATGGTTTTCATCATGGACAATAGGAGATCGTCCAACGAAATAAAAAGGATCATCCGAGATGATCCAAATAGATCATCCTGTATGATATAATTAATCAATCTAACCATAATTAGTCTCCTAATCAAGGGATTATTTTAGGCATGATTGTCATGAATCATCTAGCATGATATGGATCATCTGGTACAATTAGAATAAAATTTGAAAAATAAATATTGCCTAAAATGTGATTGGCGGCTATTTTTCTCAATCTGTTAGTTAAGCAAACTTAATTATCAGGGTTGCCCTAATTTGGGTTTTTATTTTTAAATGATCATTTAGGATGATTTATGATTATCCTTTATGATATGATCAAAAAATAAAAAACTCTCAAACTCACCAAATTCCTCCCCCTGAGTGTGTATGTGCAAGGTTACATAGCTTCAGGATCCATCACAGTATATTTGACTTAAGAAAAGGAAAAAGATGCATTAGAATAGAAATTACAGACTGACACAATCCTAGTCTACTTGATCTTAAGCTGTGACAATCCAAGTGAACTTGTGGTCCTGAAAGGTTAGTGAGTAGGGCAAATAAAATAGATAAGTAAGAATAGCAGTAGTAAAGAACCAGTAATGTCTGTTATAATCAAAATCACTATACTTGGGCCTAGATTTGCAACATAATAAACTGAATACCTAAGATATAGTTTTTGGCATCAGCTAACCAGCAATATCATGAATCTTCTAGGGATCCACAAAAATACTTGCATGACTCACTATATTAAAAAAAGAATAATCTTCAACCAAAATTTATAGTTAGAAATTTAGTATATAACTAATACTCCATTAGAGTCTCCGGAATAATCCTTAGATGTATAGTATGATCCTCCTCAAAAGAAAAATAAACTAAAACATCATCTATAAAGACAATCACAAGTAGATACTCTAAGAATATCCTATTCATCATATCCATGAAAATTGATGTTGCATTAGTCACCCCAAATAGCATGACTAATAACTCATAGTGTTCATACATAGTACTCAAGGCAGTCTTCATCATATCTACTTGTTGTACTTTTATCTGATAGTATCCAGATCATAGTTAATCTTAGAAAATATAGAGGATCGAGAAAGCTGATCAAATAAATCATCAATCCTTAGTAGAGGATACTTATTCTTGATAGTGACTTTGTTTAGTTATATATAATTAATGCACATATGCATCATACCATTCTTCTTATTTAAAAAAATAATAGGTGCTCCCCACAGATATATATTAGGATGAATAAATCCTCAGTTAACTAACTCTTGAACCTTTACTTTAGTTTCTAAAGCCCCTTAGGTGCCATACTATATGGAGCCTTAAATTTTAGAGTTGTACCTAAAAATATATCAATACAGAACTCTATATCTATATTTGGAGGCAATTTGACTAACTACTCAAGAAAGACATCTAGAAACTATCGCACTATTGTGACATCAGGAAAAGATCTAGAACCTATACTGTTGTCCAAAATTGATGCCAATAATACAATACACTATTTCTTCCATAATTTATTAACTTTCATAGTGGAGATTAGACATGATAAAACACCCTAACTCCTTAAAAAAGACAGCTCTCATTGCCTAGAGATAAGGTGCTCACTTCATCAAATAATCAATTCAAGCCTTATATTGACTAAACCAGTTCATATCCAAAATAACATCACACTTACAAATTGGTAACAAAATCAGACTGGACATCCACTTTCTATCATATATCTATATGTTATAAAAGCATAACCCTACTAGCTACCACTGTCTCCAATTGATAAAGCAACAAATAGAGTAAAGGCAAAAATATTGAAGTGTAGTAAATCAAAGTAGTCTCCAGAAATAAATGAATGATTTGTTCCAGAATAAAAAGAAATGTGACAAGGCTGATTAGAAATATAAGTCATACTTAAAATAATATATGGGGCATCTTTAGCATCATGTTGTGTGATGTGCAGGCTATGTAATAAACTTTTTAAATTGTGTAATAATTTAAGGCTCTATCACACCTAAATAATGCTTAGGTTTTCTTTGCTGTAAAAATAACAAATTCCACTTAATGTCTACAAGTATACATGCCAAATTAAGTAATAAAGTGATAGAGTAGAGTGTCAAACCCACAACGAAGTATGCTTACTTGTAATGAACTATTACCATTTGCTCTGATTGCACTAATTATTCTACTGAAATAAATATGATAATTATAGATATTCTATCACTTAATAAAATAGTAAAAATATTAGATATAATATTTAATAAAAGTGTTTTGGGTTAATGAATATAAATTTTATGTCATTCCTAATTTAAAGTTATGATTAATAGCATATTATAGTTGTGATTCATAGCATATGCATCCCCATATCTCTATCAAGCTTGCAAGGGTAAAAAGAATATCTATAGACCTCCTACAGTTATAGTATTTCCTTAATAAATTAGAATATTTTGCATCCTATATCTAGGCATGTAAACATCCTATCTCATTATTCTTGGTTCTTCTTGTATTCCACCGTCGAGGCTATATATAACACTATATTTAGCTACACATACGATCATTATGTGAAATGGGATAATATTGAAGACAACATTTAATTTTATAAAAAGAGATTATTCATTAGTACTTAAGATACACTTTACATCACTAATCCAAAATGAGAGTATCACTCATAGTTTACGTCATATTGATGATGTAATTGAACCCGCTGTTAAAACCTTCATTGCAAATGTATTTGTGAAGGACCAAATTCATCACAAATGTTTTGCAGCAAATTTGTTGCGTAATATGAATTATACATTATGATAAAAAATCCATCGTAACTCCACCACCATTTGTGATAGATATTTCCTTCGCAATTAATGATACTAAATCGTCGTATCAAGGTTTGCGATAAAAATTGCAATGCAATTCAGCCGAAAACCTAAATAAGAAATAAAAAAATATCTCATGCTATCTATTATTGAGCTTTCCCATAGTACGAATCCAAATAGTTAAAAAAAATAATTAAATGTAATAATATCCAAACAGTAACATTCCAATAGCTCAAATAAACAACCACATTTCAAAAAAAATTATATTTATTATAACATTATTAAAGTTTCAATAGTTCATATAGTACATGAAAAGAAATAAAATGCATCAAAATATTTTATAGACACACTAGGAGAAATCTAAAAGTTCGTGAGGGGTGTTAAACCCTAAAGAACTAGCCTGAGGCTAACCAAGATAGGGGGGGGGGGGTGAATTAGTAATTTTAAAAATTTGCGAGCGAAAATAATTTTGAAAATCTTTTTGAATATTTTAAAATGATTTTAGTTTTGTGATGATGTGCAGATGCTTAACAAAATAAACCAATAACCACAATCACACGATCATCAACAGAAAAATCAAGTGCAAAAAATAATAAGAAAGAACACACCCGATTTTATAGTGGTTCGGTCAACTTGACCTACATCCCCTCCCTGGAGCCTCCCCTCCAGGTATTGCACTAAAATAAAGTGACACTCCTTCTGCTCCCACAACAAGGCAGAGAAGCCTTTACAAAACTCCTTTTCACCAACCCGGTGAGGCAGAGAACCTGGACTCCTTTTGCTTCCTCCTAAAGCAGGCAGAGAACCTTACCTCCTTTCGCTTCCTCCTAAAGTATGTAGAGAAACTTGATCTTCTTGCAAATGATCCTTTCACAGAGACCCCAAAAAGGATAAGGAATGACGACCGAAGAAGACGACTCAGATCCTTGCTTGGAGAAACCTTTGTGAACACCTCACAAACTCCCCTTCATAAGATCCTCTCTCTCTCTCCCAAACTCTCCCTCTCTCTCTCTCAAGGCTCTCTCAGGAAAGGAAAGTGGCAAAAGATCTAAACGATAGAAGACAAGAGATCTTAAATACAAAGGCTTAAAAATTGTCCTAAATTTCAACTTGCTGTCAAAGATCATCCAGGATGAACGGTAGATCATCCTGTATGATCATTACAAAAACACACATATCAGTCTGGACGATCTGATTCCTCTAGACGATTAGAAGACAACATTTGTTCAGATCATCCAGGATAATTCAGTGATCGTCCGGGATGATTAGTGTAAATCAGGAATATCGTCTAGATGACTGTTCCGGTTGTCCAGGGCAACTTATGTTGGACGGTCTCAAAATGACTTGATTATCCAGGATGATATATCATCCTGTATGATTAGTTCAAAAATGCCAATATCATCTTACACACTGTTCGGGTCGTCCAGGGCAACATCTGCTAGACGGTCTCAAAATGACTTGATCGTCCGGGATAATATTTATATGGTCTAGTACAATTAGTTCAAAAATGGGAATATCATCCAGCACACTATTCGGGTTGTCTAGGTGATAAGCACTGGATGGTCAGGATTTCTAATTGATCATCCAGGATGATCTTGCGATCATCCCGGATGATATGATCGAATCAATCAAACCTTAATTACTTTCCTTAATCACCTGACTAATTTAGGCATGATTGTAATAAATCATCTAGGATGATACACGTATCTTCCAAGACGATTAGATCAAAAAGCTAAAAATAAAAACTTACCTAACTTAGTCTGGCGACTGGAGTTTCTGATTTGAGCATATCATCCTGTACGATGGCTATATCATCCAAGATGATCTGCTTAATCAGACGGACATAACATGGTCGTCCTAATTAGAGTTTCTATTTTCATTGGGTCATCCAGGATGATAATACTATCATTTAGGACAATATGAATAAAACCAGAATAGAAGCTCTAACTCACAAAAAATCTCCCCTCGAGTGTGTGTGTGCAAGGTTACTTAGCTGGGGGATCCTTTACATTATATTTGACTCAAGAAAGGGAAAATTACATTTGAACACACACAGACCCGATCTTGAGCTAACTTGATTTGCACTTGATCTTGCGGACCTGAAAGGTTAGATAATCAAACAGAAACAAAAATGTTTGTTATCATCAAAATCAAAAATCGTTGAATCCAGATTCACAACAAAATATGTGTCCTCGCTCTCATGATCCACCGATGTAGGTGCAGGTTGATTTCCACCAATCTGCTCTCTTAATCTACAAAGCTCATATAGTATTTGAATATTCATGTTAGCATATATTTTTCATACATTTTCTAACTCTGTTGTTAAGTTGGCCACCTGTTGGCTATATAAACTCTCTTGGCTTCTTACAGAGTAATTGGTAGCAGCAGAGGACTGTCCCTCATATATGTAGGCTTATGAGCTTAATCCATAAACCTGTCCTTTCTGTGTTCCACCTAGCTCTTATAACCAAAGGCGATGTTAGAAACATCTATAGATCCCTTAGAGGAATACCCACCTACTATAGTGTGGCTCTATCGAAGCCTTGTATACTCATCCTATAAAATATAATATAAGATTAATCATTATAAAATCATCATTTATAATATATTTATAAGTATAATATCCTTATATACTTATATATGCCCTCCTAGCTCACTCATTTACCCACTGCTGGTCCTCCTAGTGCTTATGAGTATGATTGTGTAATAGAACTACAATGTTCTCTACCAAGCATATCCTTCTATAATATACTTAAATTAACATGCATAAATAAAGAAATTATTAAAATCTTTTAAAATTCTTTCCAATTGTTATCTATTCTTAGTGTGTGGAATTGTGCCCATCTAGTTTGGAGGGAGCTACCCATGCCCCTGATATTAGAAGCTCTATTCTATCTATTCTGCTCCCTCCTCATTATAAAATTTGGGCTGCCCCAAGCACTATTAAACTTGGTCGTACATCTTCTCCAATCCAAAGCAGTCACTCGCTTGTCCTCCTAATGCGGGTGAACCATATGAGTTGATCCATATTTCTCAAAATTTATTCTAATTCGAGTACCATGCTTAAGCAACCAAATAAAAATCTCACCGTATGCCACAAATCAGAAAAAAATATCCTTTATTATTATAATAAAATATTAGTATATGTTAATAATATTAAAATTTACTAACCTTAAAATCCCTAAACCATATGTCATGAAATTATTTTGGGATTTTCTTCCTAAAGACATATGGAGCATCAAACCTACTCCACATAATATCACATATCTTGTGCGGCTACTTTGATGGATAAAACCTGCACAATTTTTTTAGTTGAAGAATATTATTTCTCAAATATATGCATTATATAAAACATGCATATTTATGTATGTGTCACCCTTAGGCTGAATTAGCATGTTCCCATCTGTAGTCAGTATTGTGGTAGCTTGCATGGAAGGTCCAGCTACAGTCAGCATGGAAAATCTAGCTACATAGGGCTGAGGGAGTGGTTGATAGTAAAATGATGGAATATATGGTGGATAGGCATAAGTAATAGGGGACCTCTGAGAAGATAGTGGGGGATAGTATGGGTAAAAAGGAGACATCTATGTAGGGTCAAGTGGCAGAAAGCGGGGGTTTACAGAGTAAAATTGAGGACTCCCTGTATGAGGTGTAGGTAAAGGCAAGCTTGGTTGGGTATGAGTGACAAGTTGCGAAGAGGAGGTCCCCTCAGTACCTCTACCCCTATTGGATCTTCCACTAATATTCTTTCCATGCCTAAAAATATTTGTGATTGACCACCTATAGGGATCATCACCTCCAGAAGACATATGCAAAAAATGAAAGAAATAATTAGTTATAATTTATACATTTATAAAAAGCAAGAAATAAGTACATAAAATGTAGGAAATGGAACTACTATATGTATACTAACATATTAAAAAATATACTATATGTATATTAACATATTAAAATAGTAACTATTATATGTATACTAACATGTAAAAAAATTAATAGGTGATTTAGATTTACCTCTTAACTATTAATCACCAAGTGATTCACTTTCATCTAACTATACCACATCCTCACTACTAATATCTTCAATATTCTCCTCAATGTCTAAGTCAACCTCCAATAACTGTAACTCAGTTTCATTAGCTATAATTTGATCATCAACATCACTAGCAAGCTCTTTAAAGTTTGACATACACTCTTCTTGATGTGCTACTGGTATTGATGCAATATTCTCAATAATGTTCTAGGGTTTACTATTGATGACTATAAGCCAATCATGCTTACCCCACAGTTTACCTAGGTAGTTAGAAAAGAATACTTAGTTTGGTTAAGGGATTTAAGATTGAATCTGAAAGAGAATTGAAAGCAATAAGCAGCAAACATTCCATAAATATGTAATAGTCATGGCTTTTCAATCCAAACAATCTCCTCAATCTCATGTCAACATATCTACTGAGGTTGGAAGCATATCTATCAAGTAGCTATAGGCTCTGCACTCATTTACAAATCACTTGTCTCTACTCTGAAGTGAAGGTGGATGGTGTTTTGGATTTAGAAGTTTACCATTTCCACCTTCCTTCAACTCAAGCATTTTCCTCCTACAAATATCCTTCAAATCCATCCTAAATTTTACATTATCTTTAGATTTGCCCTTGATGTCCATCATTGTATTAAACACATTATCAAAAGTATTATTCTCTATATGCATCACATCCAATTTATGTCTAATCAAGTTTGTTATCGAATATGGCAATAGGCAGAAAATACTTTTCTTTATCCAATTGTAGGTAACTCCATACCAGGGCACTTTGTGAAAAACTATCAATGGAGAATTAATTATTGTTGGTATAAAATTTACACGTTCAAATATTTTCTCACTACTTAACCTTGGTGGAGGCTATGTTGACTCCACTCTATTTTTAGTGAAAACATCCTTATTTTGCCTGAAGGAATCGTTTGTAGGTAAGAACATGCAGTGACTATCAAACTAAGTATTTTTTTCTCCATGATTCAAAGTGAATGATTTAATATTTTTTATGCAATATGGGCAAGGTAGCTTGCCTGTAGTGCTCCAACTAAAAAGTATACTGTATGTTAGAAAGTTACTAATTGTCTAAAGTAACGCTGCCCTCGATGTAAAATTTTATTTGGTGGAGATATCATATGTGATAACTCAATTCCACAATAAATTCAGGTCATTGACTAAATGTTGCAAGAATATATCTATCTTTAACTTTGGATTATGTGGGCCTTGAATGATAAGTATAAAAAATATATAGGATGTAGTCATACAAAACTCTGGAGAAAGATTATAGGGGGTGAGTATCATAAGCCAATATAAGTAAGGTAAGAAAGATTGGCTAAATAATAGAGTAAAATCATCTGCACATAAACTTAATCTTGCATTCCTTGGTTCTGTGGTTAAGGTAGGATGTGTACAGTCAAAGTTTTGTCTAGGCTTCTACTTCTAATAGATGTGGTAGAATACCTACTTGTGAGCTATATTCCTTAAATATGTGCAACAGAGCTAATAAATGAATATAAACTTTACAATCTATGAATGATGGTTAAGTAGAATAAGTAACTTACTAGTATATCCTTTTGCTTTCTTTTTTTCTTAGAATTTTGTTTAAACCTTGGAGCGTTATAATATTGACATACATTCTCTGACAAATTATCCTCGTAATATAACATGCATCCATTAACTTAACAATCTATATTTATACCTCTCAAACCAAGTTTAAAATTTTTTTTCTTTGGTATAAATTTGTTCGATTTATATTATCTGCCGAGTTGGTCTCCTTAAGTAGGCCAATGAATTGATTAAAGCATTCTTCAGGTACATTATATTTTATCTTTATACTTAACATCTTCACAGATATAAATAACTTTGAGTGAGTAATGCACCCATTCCAAATTAGTTGTTGTGCAACATGTAACAAATCATAGAAGTTTTGTGCCTCCTTATTTGGAGATTCTTCTATATATTATTGAAATTGTTGTCTAATTGCATCATAAATCAAGTCCTCAAATATCCTAACTCTATTTTTGGTTTAGACTCCCTAAAGGGGTAAGCACCTTTAATTAATAACATCTCCTAAGATAATACTCTCGATTAAAGTGAAGACTAAATATTTTCAAAGATATATGAATCTAAAGAAATAATTGAGCTAACATGATTTAATATATAAGCATTAGATTAGAAATTCATTAATTGTCCTTTATGTTTAGATTTTAGGTTTTTAAAATTTTAAAGAATAGAATCTGAATGTGCATAGACTGAAGAGGGATTTATAATATGGTCTTATAATTTATTGGAATGAGTTGCTAGCTAACAATGCTAATGCACAATCAATCATCTTAGATGAAATGCATGATATGCTAAGCTCTAAAATTTATGACCTCTAAAATAGATTAAAGCATTCTTCAAGTACATTGTATTTTATCTTTATACTTAGATGAAATGCATGATATGCTAAGCTCTAAGAGATCAATAGATGAATTAGACTCTAAAATTTATGACTCAAGTTAAGAAATTTTAACTTTAAGTTCAAATGACACTAGTGATAAGACTCATTATGAATTCTAAATTTTATCTTATTTAATTTACCTAACTAAGTTACTTAACTCCCAAAATTTCTTAGAAATTTTGACAACATAATGGCCCCATACCAAAGGAAAAGTGATAGCATCCGCTAAGCCCATGGGAACCCCACTTCCTTGCCCTATTAGGCATAAATATTTTTGCTTAATGTATGTTGTAAAAATAATAATGGGGTTGGTATACATGTTACCCAGTACCATATCTAAAAGTTTGTGAAGGTTGTTAAACTTCTAAGAACAAGCCCGAGGCTAGCCAAGAGGGGGGGTGAATTGGTAATTTAAAAACTTCTTTAAGAAAAAGAAAATCCTTTCATTGAAACTTTATCACCCAATGCAAAATTGAATAATTTTAGTAACATTAATAAAAATCCTGGATTTCAACCATGCAATTATAAAAAAAAAATACAAAAAATAAAGTACAGAAAAATAAAATCAAGAACAAACACACCAGAATTTATAGTGTTTCGATTGAACTTGACCTATGCCCACTCCCCGAAAAACCTTTATTCTAGGTATTACACTAAACCTTTATGACTCTCCTTTAGCCCCCATAACTAGGTAGAGAAGCCCTAACAAAATCTCTTCCACCAACCCGATGCGGTAGAGGACCTGGAATCCTTCTTACCCCTCTTGGTGACGGCAGACAACCTGGAATCCTTTTTACCCTTCTGGTGAAGGCAGAAAACCTTCAATCACTTTCACCTTCCCGGTGCAACAGAGTTGTCAGGTCTTTTGACACCAAAGAGATCTTCTTCTTTCCAAACCTCCCTCAAGACAAGCCTTTATAATGATGGTACTTAGGTGCAAGTTTACCAGAGCAACCAAATGAAATCCCCTCTACACTCCTTTGAAATCCACAAGAATCTTCTCCCTCTCAAACTCCACCATTTCCTCTCTCCCTTTCAAGGATCTCTCTTCAAGTTTCTCCAGAAGAAAAATGACTCAATGAATACTAAATACTCTTACAAAATCTTATGAAAAAGCTTAAATAGAGGGATTTGAAAAACCCTAGAAACTCAATTCTGGTAGCAAAGACTATCCAGTATGATGTGCAAAATTTAACCTAATAGTATTGTATGATCATAATATATGTACAATATGATCAGTTCAAATCCGTATTGATCATCTAGTATGATATTGGGGATCGTTCAGGATGATTAGATGAATAATTATGGTATTTCATCTTGTGCGATATATGACGATTAATTTTCATCCCATGATAGATTCGGGTCATATAGTATGATTATCTATAATCGTCCTGTATGATCTGATTGAACAAATTAACCAAAATTACTCCCTTAATCACATGATCAATTTAAGCATGATTGTCATAGATCATACATTATGATGCAAATCATACGATATGATTAGAACAAATAATGGAATTTAAAATATTACCTAAATTATGATTAGCGGCTGAGTTTCTTGATTTCTATAGATCATCCTGTATGATGTGAATCGTATAATATGATTAGTTCAAAATACATGAATTATCAAAGTTAGCCATTTAGATGAGTTGATCGTATAGTATGATATAAATCGTATAGTATAATTAGTTCAAAATTTAAACTATTGATTTTGACTCAATCTCACTCCTCCTGAGTGTGTGTGTGTATGGTCACCAAGCTATTATAAATCTTTACAGGACTTAACTTAAGAAATCAAAAAATACATTAATGAATATTACAAAAATCTTTACAGTATAACCTATTCTACCCAATCTTGAGCCTTGAATCTTCGTTGGAAGGTGTATGGTGTTCCTGAAATATTAGTACAAACATAAATAAATATATATTACAAATATAAGTAGACATAAAGATGTGAGCCATAATATTTGTTATCATCAAAAAATATTAACTCGTGAGCTCTAGTTACAATAATCTCCCCCTTTTTAATGAAAAAAATAAAATGAAACACACATGACAAACTAAAGATCATACGGACCCTAATCAGTTGGAGGCGATGGCAATGATTAAGAAGAATCAATTAATTTCATCAAATTTTCTCAAAATGAGAAAGTTACCTCTTGATTTTATTTAAAAGCTTAGTGAGAAATGTATTAACAACACTTAAAGCCAGAAAGGTTAGAGATTCGAGTTTTATTCACCCTAACTTAAGCTCCTTATAGGTTAAAATCTTTTCAAACAAAAATTTAATTCAGAAAATAAATTAGAGAAAGAATTTTAATCTTTTTAATCTTCTTGCATGAAATATATCTAATAGAATATTAATGCAAAAATGATGAATCAGGAATCATGATTTCAAACTCAAGTGTTGAAGATATCAATTGGCACATGGATTTTTTTAGGATTTAAAGATTTGAAAGAAGGGAGAGCTAACTTATTGTGGGCTCATTTTGTGCCTCTTTAACAACTTTTAGCGCACTTTATGCATCTTTTAATTTTTGATACACTTTGGTATCTTACAATTATTTGGTGGACATTGCGCATCTTTTCATTTGGGGCTCATTTTATGCCGCTTTTTATATTTTGTCAACTTACTTCCTTACTAAATCTTTAAAGAAGGAGTTCTCTCAATTGTTAGATTATCTTCTAAATATAGGAGAAGAAGAACTCACTCTCTTATATAAAGAAGAGTAAACTAGAAAGCATAATCCAATCCATTGGATAGAAACAAACAACTTAATTAAGAAAATTTGAAGTAGATTCATTGACTTGCAAAAAATATTCATATGAGATAATGAAATGTAGGAAGATGGAGCAGATCTCTATTTCTAGGTCCAATTTTTACTTTGAAATAGATTTTGATTCAAAAAGAAGTTTCACCACTAAAGGAGTTAGAGGACAAGGGATAGTCATCAATTTCTCTTCCTTTAACTATTTAGGGAAGTTAATAATCACTTACCAAAAATTTAAGTAAAAAGGAGGTAAATTTTTCATTTTAAGAAAAAATATGATTATAGAGAAGTGATTGATTCTCTTATGCAAATATGATGTGAGTTGTGATTTATATGTGATGATAAGGGAGTATTATTAAAAGCATACATTGAAAATAAAATAAAAATTTACAAACATAAATATCTTACTCTAAAACAAAACACTAAAACAACATAAAAAAACATTCACGGCGAATAAAAATAAAACAAAGAACATACATGTATGCATTAACTATAATACAGATAAACACAAATAAAATTTTATACCTCATTATCTTGCTCCTGGTCTGATGATTCAGAAGCTAGGTCTGCCAAAGATATCTTTTGCTTTTTATCATTTGCCCTTATTACAATTGGCTTATTTTTACTCTTTTCCTTTGCATGAAGAGTTTTTATATTAGGGCACTAATTTTTCATATGTTCAAGTTTCCTACACCCAAAGCAAATAATGTTAGAATAATAATTCAAGTCTTTTAATTCACATATAGCAATGACTTTAGCATGAAATTTATTAGGTTGACTTTAGCATTAAATTTATTAGGTAGACAATGTAGAATTTTATTAACCTTTTCAAAGTTTGAAAGTTCTTTACCTAAAGCATGTAATGATGTCACAAATTGAGTAAACCTTGTATACATGTCTAAGATCGTCTCATAAGGTTTCATGCAAAAAAGTTCATAATAATGCATTATAATATTTAACTTAGATTAATTGACTTCAGTAGTACATTTGTATGTAGTGCATAATCTAGAGATTCTCATATAATCTTTAGAATTCAAAGCACAAAAAAATGGTTGAAACATTTAACATTCAATTGAGAATTAATTTATTCTATTATACTCCATTCAGTAAAATGAATATAAATTTTGACCCCATCTACAATATGTGACAGTATAGAATAACTAATTTGAATCATATGCCACGTTCGATAATCAATTGATTGCAAAAAAGTAGACATATAAATTTTCCAAAAATTAAAAAGAATATTATCAAATAAATGTGGTCATGTGATTGAATGTCCTTCTGTGGTATTACAATTTCCAAAGTCAGCCATTGATCATTTTTCAAAAGTTTTCTAAAAGTTCATGAAGGTTGTTAAACATCTAAGAACAAGCCCGAGGCTAACCAAGAGGGGGGGGGGGGGGGGGTGAATTGGTAATTTAAAAACTTCTTTAAGAAAAAGAAAATCCTTTTATTGAAAATTTATCACCTGATATGAAAATGAATAATTTTAGTAACAATAATAATAATCCCAGATTTCAACCATGCAGTTATCACAAAAATAAATATAGAAAATAAAGTGCAAAAAAATAAAACTAAGAACAAACACACCAAATTTATAGTGGTTCAGTCAAACTTTACTTACATCCACTCCCTAGAAACCTTTATTCTAGGTATTGCACTAAACCTTTAATGACTCTCCTTTAGCCCCCACAGCTAGGTGGAGAGGCCCTTACAAAATCTCTTCCACCAACCTAGTATGGTATAGGACTTGGAATCCTTTTTCACCCTCCTAGTGAAGGCAGAGAACCTGGAATACTTTTTTACCCTTATAGTGATGGTAGAGAATCTTGAATGTCATTCACATGCCTCGGTGTGGTGGAGTTACTGGGTTATTTGACACCAAAGAGATATTCTTCTTCCAAAAACCTCCCTCAATACAAACCTTGACTATGATGGTACTTAGGTGCAAGTTCGCCAGAACAACTATGTGAAATCCCCTCCACACTCCCTTGAAACCCATAAGGATCTTCTCCCTCTCAAACTCCACCCTTTCCTCTCTCCCTTTTAAGGCTCTCTCTTCAAGTTTTCTTTAAAAGAAAATTGACTTAATGAATGCCAAATACTCTTACAAAGTCTTATAAGAAAGCTTAAATATAGGGCTTTAAAGAACCCTAGAAATTCAATTCTAGCAGCAAAGATCATACAACATGATCAAAGGATCATCCAGTATGATGTGCAAAATTTGAAAAACCCTAGAAACTAAATTCTAGTGATAAAGATCTCTTGAGAATGGTGCAAATCTTTTTATTCAAGTGAGTTTTTTATGTGTATTTTTTATGATTACAAAAGCTTATTGTTTGTTTATTATTTCTCCTAACATATATTGGAAAAATCTGTGTTGTGTGTACTAACAGTTCATTTCAGGAAAATCATAATCCAGACAGTGGAAGACTTCAAATTACTTTGGTTAGAATTTATTAGTCTTGGAGTCTATATTTTTTTTTCTTCTTGAGACTGAGTGATGTGATTGTAATTGGGTAATCATGCACACACACACTAGGGGAGTGAGACAAAATGTATTTTCTAAAACTAATCGTAATGTACGATGTATGATCGTACGGGATAATTTATGAGATTTCTCCTCTAATACGAACCTTCCTGGTTTAAAATTTTTCTAATTATAAATCATACAGTATGAAATATTTTCATACTTCATTTTCCAGAGTATGAAATGGGAGCATGCATGGTTTATACTGAATCATACGGGACAAACTGTTTAATTTTTTGAACTATTCGTACAATATGAAATGGGAACTTGCGTGGTTTGTATTGGATCGTATGGGACAAACTGTTCAGTTTTTTGAACTGTTTGTACAGTACGAATGGGTTTGATATATCATTTTATAGAGCACGAAAACTGGGTTTTATTGGTTCGTACAGGATCATACGGGATGAACTGTTCATTTTTGAACTGTTCATACAGTATGATTTTTGTTTGTTTATCATTTTCTAGAGTACAAAAATTGGGGTTCATTGGTTTGTATTTTATTATACAGGATAAAGCATTCACTAATTTGAATTGTTCATACTTATGAATGTCGATCGTACGGTACAATTAGACTGCATCAAACTTGAGATTTTTAGTTTTTGGATGATTTTTCTTGTCCTTTGTATTTAAGGTTCCAAAAAATTGACTATCCACTGAGAATCTTCTACGAATTTCTTCTTGAGAGTGGAAGGGAGAGAAATTAGGGAGAGTGTTTGAGAGTGAGTGTGGTGAGATCTTTAAGGAGGAAATTATGAGGGGATTCATAAGGTTTCCCAAAGGTGAGGATCTCATTATTTGTACTTCAAGTCTCTTCCTATCTCTTTGAAGACTCTTGAATGAAGATCTTTGAAGAAGTTTCAGTTCTCTACCATTACTAGGAGGGTGAAAAAGGATGCTTGGTACTCTGCCGACACCTAGAGGGTGTGAAAAGACGAGTGGGTTCTCTGCCTTCACTCGGAGGGTGAAAAAGGATGACGGTTCTTTGTTGCACTGGGGTTTGGTGGAAGAGAGTTTTGTAATGGCTTCTCCGCCTTGCTGTGGGGGCAAAAGGAGAGTCACTTTGGTTTAGTGCAATACCTAAAGAAGGAGTCTCTAGGGAGTGGATGTAGGTCGTGTTTGACCGAACCACTATAAATCTAGTGTTCTCTATTCTATTTTTCTTTATTGCATTTTTATTTTTCTGCATTGCACTTTATTTTTTTATGGTTGAAAAAGAAAATTTTTATAATTATTCATACTGTACGAAGTTAATCGTACTATATGATATATAAAGGTTTTATTTATAAACAAGTTTTTAAAATATCTAAGAGAATTATTTAAATTACCAATTCACCCCTCCTCTTGGTTAGCCCAGGGACATATTCAATAGGTCTAACAACCTATTCGCACTTTCAAGATCATCCTGTACGATCTCAGGATCACCTAGTAAAATGTGCAAAATTTAACCTGATAGTACTATACGATCATAATATAGTATAGTATAATCAGTTTAAATTTATACTGATCATCCAATACGATATTGGGAATCATCCAGGATGATTATATAAATAATTTTGGTATTTCGTCTTGTATGATATGCGATGATTAATTATCATCCCATGACAGATTTGGGTCATGCAGTACGATTATCTACGATCATCCTGTACTATCTGATTAAACAAATTAACCATAATTACTCTCCTAATCACAGGATCAATTTAGGCATGATTGTCATAGGTTGTACAGTATGATGCTCATTGTATGGTATGATTAGAACAAAAAATGAAATTTAGAATATTGCCTAAATTGTGACTGACGATTGAGTTTCTTGATTTCTATAGATCATCCTGTACGATATGAATCGTATAGTATGGTTAGTTCCAAATACATGAATTATCAAAGTTAATCATTTAGATGAGCCGATCATATAGTGCAATATAAATTATATAGTATAATTAGTTCAAAATTTAAACTTCTAGATTTGACTCAGTCTCACTCCCCTTGAGTGTGTGTGTGTGCATGGTCACCAAGCTAGCATACACCCTTATAGGACTTGACTCAAGAAATCAAAAAATATATTAATGAATATTACAAAAATCTTTACAGCATAACCTATTCAACCCAATCTTGAGCCTTGAATCTTCGTTGGATGGTGCATGGTATTCCAGAAATGTTAGTACACACACAAATAAATATACTTTACAAATACAAGTAGACATAAATATGTGAGCCATAATATTTGTTATCATCAAAAAACATAAACTCATGAGCTTGAGTTGCAATAATATTATCCTAGAACTAGTGTACATGTTCATATAAAGTTCGAACAAATACACTAAAGTAACCTAAAATAATTTCTACCTACTAGTGAAAACTACCACCGATATGAATGCAATGTATGAAGCAATATAATTAACAAAAGATTGAATATAAAAAGTAATTTATTTATTCATTGATTTGATACTTTGTAACAAAATCAAACACTAAAAAAAATAAAGGTGGACAAGCTCCCCTATAACAATCTTAGATATCAAATCCTACCATATATATATATATATATATATATATTCAAATATACTTTCTTATTATCGTAAAGCTCAAGGTATTCTTTGTAATTCCAAAAGAGAGTATCCTCCAAAGGAAAGAATGCCACCTTTTGGTGCCCCATTTATATAAGTAACTCTATTTAAATCCTTTAAAACTCGAGACATTGTACAACTCAATATATATATATATATATATATTATTCTTACAATGACTTGTACATGTGTACATCATTCCTAAGAATATTCCACTTTAGCTCATATAGGAATTTAAAGATAATATAAAAGTATGTAAAAGTATATAAAGTGTAAAGCTGTTGTGTAACAACCTGATGCTTCTAATGCAATCCCTAAAGAACCTAAGTGCACCAACAAAAATTTAAAATGTGTGACATCAAGATTACCAAAAATAAACAAACATACATAAGTATCTCAAAGCAGTGCACCTAGCAAACAAATCGTACCATCGCTCTAGCCTAGGCTAGATTTGATTGTCCTAGCAAACCATCTAAGTGTGTAGAAAGGTTGTGTGGCTTGAATAGTTCCTAGGCTTTATTGGTTTAAAGTTATATATAAATAAGCTTATTTGTTCAAGGTTTTTAAACAATGGTTTATGTTTAATTTTAATGATTTAGATGTTTTAATTTTTTTAAAGATGTTTTAATTGTTGATGTTATTTGCCTTTGGGTTTTAAATAATATAGCATTCAATTACTCTTATGTGCCAAAAGTTTTTGATTAGTATTCCTAGACTCAAAAATCTAATGCTGCTAACCCTCTATGATTGGGTAGAATGATATCATAGAGTCATTCATTTTAAACTATCCTTAAAGCTTCTCAATCCAACACATATTTTCCCTCTTAAAAGGAATTAAACACAAGGGAATATAAGCTATAACGTCTAAACATTTTATTAATGATTTTAAATTAATGTTATTGCAATTTGGGATCTTGAGCTTAAGATTTTGATGATAAGAAATATTATTAATTGACATCATATTTCTCCTAACATTTATATTATTCATCTTCTTTTCTTATATGCTAACAAGTTTAGGTACGTCATACATCGCTCAAGAATTTTTAAGGCTTAAGATTGGGTAGAATAGGATATATTTTCAAAGAGCTTGTATTTTTTATTTCTTTAATTTTATATTTCTTGAGTCAATGCCATGTAAGGGTGTAGGCTAATTTGGCGATCATGCACACACACATTAGTGAGCGAGAAAATGAAATTTAAAATTTTTTGAACTAATCGTACCGTACGATTTCGATGATAGTGTATGATAAATTATTCATAAAATTATTAATAATGAATAATATTATAATTAATTCTTTTAACCTAATCATATATTATGATCTATATTGTACTGGTTGATCTTTGAAAAATAGAAACTCTAGCTGTCAATCAAATTTAAGTAATTTTTTTAACTTTTTATTTTTGTACTATTATAATTATGAACACCTTCATACAGTATGATATTTGAAAACTTAAATTAATCCCCATGATTAGTCAATCAATTTGAGATTTAATTAATAAGGTAAATAATTCTGTATGATGTTAATCGTACTGTATGATAGGCTGAGACAAAATCCAATCATCCTATAGAATATCCTAGATGAAACCTTGGTTTATGAATGAATCTTATTATATGATGTCAAGATCATCATGTATGATTGTAAGACAGTTAAACTAATTATACTATATAATCTATAGATTATACTGTACAATCTATAAATAGAACTTGAATAGTTCATTTTACCACTATTTCATCATACTGTACGAACACCTTTTCATATTATACAAACCTTTTAGTCAATGGTTACAATGATGACTCCTCAGGAAGAACATTTTAATGAAGATTGTCCAGTATGATACTAATCATACTATACGATCTGATCACTTATTCTAACAAATCATCTAGATGAATTGAATTCCTCTGATCATCTAGTATAACCCTTGATTGTGTTGTACAATTGACTAAAAATCTTATTTAAGAGAAGGAATTCAAAGGTTTTCTTCACACAACTTCTTTCTCATATTATAGCTTCTAAAATCCCTTTATTTAGATTCCTATGACCTATATAAATAACTAAAAAGGACCTAGCCTAATATGTGCACCTATCACTAAAGGGCCTAAACACCACTTACTCTCATCAAGGGGTGACTATGATTGGTCTACAGCTAACCTCTCTAATAGGGATAAACTTTTAAATCAACGCCAACCTTTAGTTCAATCCTTAAGCAAAAATGCCCAAGTCATCCATCACATCCTTAGAACATCAATCCTTCCTAAGGCTTGGGATGAGGTTAATATTACTCCACTCTTATCCTTGGTTACATATTTCATTATGTCAGACACACCTTTAATGAAGCTCTTATAATTATCTGTTATTTCTAGAATCTCCTCACTATTCATCAACCTTCCACCCTACGAAAGCAAAACATTACCTTAGGACATCTTGTAGCTTATATCCTTGATCAAAAATATCAACTTGTTTACCCAAGCACTGCCAACCACTTTCCCATGTTTTACACCTATAGCTCATTTAAAGTTTTTTTTTGTCGGCACTAGGGAGATAAGCTAGCATAGGAGCTAGATTTTAATGAGGAAGGGGGAGCAGCACCTCCACCATCACTACATCCTACTCCAGCACCAGCAATAGTTGCTTCACCTATATACGAGCCTTGTTACTACGACACATTAATTCAGTGATTTGATCTGTTGAAGGTACGTCTTGATACTCACATTTAGCAGCAGTAATAATAGAACCTTAATACGACTTGGTTGGTGAGAAGTTTATGTCTATTCTTAAATACATTTAGCCACCACCACCACTTCCACCTTATCAAGGCCCCTCCTACTTTTAGGCAATGTGTTCGTTTGGAGTTTGTGCTTATAATTGCTTTTTATTTGCATTCTACTTTTATGCTTGTCTTTTTATTGTGTTGTCTCTCCATTTTAGTGATGTCAAAAGAGGAACTATGTGTTATTGGTTGAATATGTTCATCTGTTAGTTCAAGTTTTTATTTTTCTTGTATTTGTGTTCCTGTGTGGCTTTATTACTATGTATATATAACAAAAAATAAAAAAAAACTTTGTGATTATTCCCCTGCTTTTAAACTATTTATCACTTAGTCTTAGGGAGCTTAGGAGAAGATACAAAAAACTTTGTAATTTAACCCAAAATGTTTATCATCATCATTTTTGTAATCTGGGATCCCAAGCTTTTGATTTTTATGATAACAAATATTATTGATTCACTTCATATTTCTCCTGGCATTTATATTATATATCTACTTGTGTGTACTAAAAATTTCAGGTACATCATGCGCCTCTTAAGAATTTTTAGGGGGAAAGACTGAGTTTAATAGGATCTATTTTGAAAGAGTCAGTATTTTTCATTTCTTTAATTTTATTTTTCATGAGTTAATGCCATGTAAGGGTATATGCTGATTGGGTGATTGTGCACACACACAGTGCTGAGTGAGAAAATAAATTTTAGAATTTTTTAAACAAATCATACCATATGATCCCAATCAAACTGTATGATTTTGATAATGGCTAATACTATAATTAATATTTTTAAGCTAATCATACAGTATGATCCATATCATACTAGATGATATGTTTAAACTAGGAACACTAGTCGTTAATAAAATTTAAGTTAGTATTTTAATTTTTGATTTTGTATTATTCATACTGTGTGAACACCTTCGTATAGTATAATATTTGAAAATCTTACTTAAAATAATCCATGTGATTGGTCAATCAAATTAAGGTTTAATTGATAAGGTAGATCATATTGTATGATGTTGATAGTATTGTATGATTAGACGAGATTAAATCCAATCATTTTGAAGATCATTCTAGTTGAAACCATTGTTTTTGAAGTAATCATACCATATGATGTCAATATCGTCCTATACGATTAAGACAATTGAACTAATCATACCATACAATCTCTATATCATATTATATGATCGGTATACAAAACTTGGAGAGTTTGTTCTATGACTGTTCCATCATACTAGATGAACTATTATTTCTAAAACTAATTATACTATATGATCATCGATCGTACTATACAGATAAAAGAAACAGAACTAAAATTTTAGATTTTTTGAAGCCTTGTGTAAAATCTATCATTTATGATTCTTAATAATCTTTTATTTGGGAGGGAGCTTTATGAGAGGTCTTAATGCATTGGATAATGAAAAGGTGAGGTTTTGTGAGAGAGAGGAGTGTGAGGGGATTCCACAGGATTATTCCAAGAAAGCATGCACCTTGATTCCTCCAATGGATTTGTTGAATTCTTTGGATTGCTATATACAGAAAGACTTCAAGGCTAAAGATTATTGGGTTCCCTTCCTTCACCAGGAGGCTGAAAAAGGATTGCAAGGTACTCTACCTTCACCAAGAGGTTGAAAAAGCTTATAGGTTCGCTACCTTCACCTGGAAGGTGAAAAGAGCTTCTGATTCTCCGCCGCATCAGGTTGGTGGAAGTGATAATTGTAAGGGATTCTATGGCTTGATATTGGGGATAAATGAGAGACACTAAAGGTTTAGTGCAATACCTAGAGAAGAGGACTCCAGGGAGTGGACATATGTCATTGTTTCACCGAACCACTATAAAATATGGTGTGTTCGTTCCTGTTTTTGTTACACATTTTAATTTTTGCACTTTATATTTCCTATAATTTATTTTCTTCCAAATGTCTTTTTTGAACATTGTGATTGGTTTTGACTTATTTCATAAGAGAAAAACAAAAAATTTATATTTATATCTTGTGGTTTTTTATTAAATTAAAAGATAAAAACTTTCTATATTGATTAGCCTTTATATTAATTGATATCTATTTTAATTTTGAAATCTAAATTTGGTAATTAAGTTTTCAAAAGTATTTTTGAAAAATGAATTTTTTTTAAAAAGCAACAATTCACCCCCCTCCCCCCTCTATGTGCATCTTCGATAGTTCTACGAGGTTTAACACCCTCCCTTTAACTTTCAATTGGTATCAGGGTAGGCCTCAAAAGTAGAGTTTAAGAAAACCTTGAGAAAATTAATCCATGGCATACTTTAGAAATAGAAACACCCCTGAGGGTTATTCAATAACTTGTCTACCACTTTTTGATAATATTCTATTTATTTTCTGGAAAATCCACATATCTACTTTTCTACAATCAATTAATATTCACATGTGGTATTTGATACAAACTAATTATTTTGTACATTAATGTATAGTTAATGGAGTAAAAACTGATATACCTTTATCTGAATGGAGTATTGAGGATAGTGGCTTAGTTCAACTAAATGCAAAATATTTAAACTATTTTTCTATGCATTGAAATCTAAAGAATATATGAGAGTCTCTACATGTACTACTGGGAAAGAAATTTGGGATAGGTTATACATCACCTATAATGGTATTAATTAAGTTAAGCAATCTAAATTAAACATTTCATTACATGAATATATACTTATTCACATGAAATATAATGAGAGTATATAAAAACTATACATTAGGTTTATGAAGATAGTGGCATCCCTGCATGCTTTAGGTTAAAAGCTATCAAATTCTGAAAAGGTCAACAAAATTCTGCATTTCCTTCCTAGTAGTTATAATGCTAAAGTAACTTTTATTTATAAATCTAAGGATTTTAGTGTCTATTTTATTAATAATTTACTTGGCTCACTCATTGCCTTCGAGTAAAGCATGAGTCAAAAGTTGCTTGATGCAAGTGACAAGAAGATGGGAAAAGTAGTGGCACTAAAAGCTATTGAATTTGAATGGGACAGTTCTATATCTGAGGAAGATGATGACATAACACTGATGACTTGGCAATTCAAAAGCTTTCTAAAGAGAAAGAAAAAGCATCTTCAATAGTAGACCAAAGGTAAACCAAATAGAAATTTTAAAGCATCATCTAATACTATTTGCTTTGAATACAGGAAACTGGGCACTTGAGAATAGATTGCCCAAATCTAAATACTCACCATACCAAGGAGAAGGGTGAGGAGAAGGCCAATTTAAAAAAGGGAAAGTATTATATACAGAATGATTTTTGGGATGACTCCTGTTGAAAATAATCAGAACAAGTAGCAGATGAGGTAACAAACTTGTATCTTATGGCTAACAATAATCTTGATCTTTTTGGATTAAAATAAGATTTGTCAACTATCCTATAATGAGCTATTTATTATTTCTGAAAAAATTCACGACTCATATAGGAAACCAAAGGAGTTGTATGCTAGTTTAAACTCATATTTTTCTAATTTGAAAAAAAAGCATGACAGTCTTAGGGTTCAATACATTGCTTTAGATATGGTGCACCTCGCTTTACTTGATGAATTTGATGCATTGAATAAGAAGCATATTGATTTAAATCAAGCTCATAATTCCTTAAACTTTTAAATTTGATTTAATTAATTAAAATTAATTAAGTTTATAATTTTAATATTTATATTCTATCAAATTAATTGGTGGCATTGTCACAATGGGTACAAGGACCAAGATCTTATAGGATACATCACCCTACAGTTTGAGGTAGTCCAGCATAAAAAACTTCATTAATAGGATTGTTACTTTTTTATTTAATGTTGATTATTGATTTAATTTCAATGGATTAATACAACAACAACAACATCAAGCCTTTATCCCGCTACGTGGGGTTGGCAACATGAATCCTTTTTCTCCATTGTGTCCAGTTAACAGTCATATTCTTATTTAGATCTAATAAAGAAAGGTCATTTCTAATATTTTCTAACCAAGTTTTTCTCACGTCTACCTCTACATTTCTTAACATAGGTTAAATCTGATATATCTACTCTCCTAACCAGGTCATCGAAAGGCCACCATTTTATGTGACAAAACCATCTAAGGCGACTCTCTCTAATCTTGTTTTTCATTGGAGCTACTCCAACCTTTTTAAGTATATGCTCATTTGGTATCTTATCTCTAAGAGTAAAGCCACTCATCCACCTAAGCATCCTCATCTCTATAACACTTATAGAATTTTCCCTTAAGTTTGAGTGGTACTTTTCTATTACAAAATAGGCCGGATGCATTCCTCCACTTCATCCATCTAACATGAATTATACAAAATAATATCCCCATCTATTTTACCATCACTCTGAATAATAGACCCAAGATGTCTAAAATGTGTACTCTTATTAATGACTTGATCGCTCAAAGTTACGAACCCCGCACTAGATCTATTACTACTAAAATAACACTCCATCTATTTGATTTTAGATATACTCAAATGAAAACCTTTAGACTCTATGGTTTACCTCCATAATTCAAGTTTACCTTCAACCCCCTCTTTATTCTTATCAACAAGAAGAATATCGTCAACAAAAAGCATACACCAGGGAACTTCCTGTTGCAAATCTATAGCAAGAACATCCATGACTAAAGAAAAAAGATATAGGCTTAAGGCTAATCTATGACATAATCCAACTGAAATTAGAAAATTCTTTTTTAAACTACCTTGTGTTTGAACACAAGTAATAGCTCTAGCATACATATCCCTAATTTCAATGGATGAGTGATTTATTAAAATTTTAATGATTTATTGATTTTTCATAATTAATGAATGTTTTATTACAATTAACATAGGGTCCATTTCTTAAATTTTTTATTTACATTGCTTTCTAGAATTTTTACATTTTTAATAAATACTAGAATCAGAGATGAGTCCAATTCGTCTGAGTTTATATGTTAAGCGCATTTTATGTATTAGGTTTGACCAAAATATTGTTTTTTTAATTTATAATGAATTCTAGTGTTTTATATTTTTTATAAATACAGCACCCATAGATGAGAACAATGCCCTCGAGTTTGCTCGATTTGGAGTTTTCTATCATTAGTTATGAATTATAGAAGTTTAATAATTTAATGGGTTTATTTCATTATTTAATTAGATATATTTTCCTATTTTTGTATCAAATCAGCTCCAAATCTCTTAAAAGTTTTCCCAAATGTCAGAAAAGACCTCTAGGGATTATTTCAACTATTTAAAATTATTTTGGTAATTTTATTTATTAAACATTAATTTCTAGATTTTAAAACTAATTTTTATTTTAATGAAATTTTAGGGGGTTTTAATTTTCCTTTGTTAATATTTTAATATATATTTTATGTAATTTTTGGAGTTAAATTGAATTTATTTTTTGATTTTTAAAGATCTTAGGCCAATTATGTACATGAATGTTGGTTTTATAGTTTTACTAAATGACAAACCAAATGACCCCGAAATATACTAAATTTCAAATATATGAGCTTCAAACCTAATAAATGTTTGGATCATGAAAGCCTCCCTAAGTTAAAAAATCAATCACCAAAGTTTAACACATCATGAAAGCCTCCCTAAGTTGAAACAATAATTTTTTAAATAATCAAACTCTATGATAGTTATGTCATACTAAACAACCAACTTGAAATCAACTAACCATACTGTATGATGATAGTAGTATGGGATGATTTATAGAGATGGTTTTCATTCATCCAAGCAATCATGATGTATGAATAGAGAGAAAGAAAACAGATCGTACTGTATGATATATTTGAAATGTTGAAAAGTTCATTTGAATAACTATTTACATTATATTGGACTGTTCTAATTTTTGAACTGATTATACTGTACGAATTCCAATCGTACTATACAAACAGTGATGACCAACTTGAATTTTTAGGGTTTCTTGAAGCCCAATACTTAAGCAATATTTTTAAAATCTCTTTAAAATAAGAGAGAATTGTGTGACTACTGAAGGAACTCTGAAAAAGAAGCTTTTGAGAGAGATTCAGGGTTTGAGAGGAAGAAGGTGAAGTTGGGCATGAGGGAGAAAGAGTGTGAGGGAATCACACAGTTCCTCCAGGCTAGCTACACCCTTGCTTCTCCTGTGGCCTTAGTGAGTCCAAGAAGGCTCTCTTGGGAGAGATGCTTCTAAGTCAAGTCCTTAAGGTACTTTGCCTTCTCTAGGAGGGAGAAAATGGATTCAAGGTTTTCTACCTGTGAAAGCATTCTAGTTCTCTACCATCTCCATGATGGAGAAAAAGGATTCTAGGTTCTCTACCTTCTCTAGAAGGGACAAAAATGATTCAAGGTTCATTGCCATGACCGAGGAAGGTGAAATAGCTTCTAGCACTCCGCCACATCAGGTTTGGTGAAAGTGAGTCTATAAAAACTTCTTCGCCTTATTGTGAGAGCGAAAGGAGAGTCACTTTGTATTAGTGCAATTCTTAGAGCGGAGGACTCCGGAGAGTGGACATAGGTCAAGGTTAATCGAACCACTATAAAATTCTGGTGTGCTCTTTCTAATTTTTACTTTTTGTATTTTAATTTCTATAATTTATTTTCTTGATAATTGCTTGGTTGAAAATCTGTGGTTGATGTTAGATTGTGTTGATTTAATTATTCTCACCATTGTTATAATTGTTGTTAAGTTTTTTTGCTTTTGCATTAGATGATCAAATTATTCACTTTAAGTTTTTTCAAAAAAAAAATCCAAAAAGAATTTTCTTGTGATAAAGAAACTTTTAAATGACCAATTCAGTGCCCCCCTCCCCCCACTCTTGGTGCGCCTCGGGCTAGTTCATTGAGGTCTCACAACCTTCTCAAACTTTTAAGTGGTATTTGATTTTTACTTTCTACTAGTACTTTATGTGTGCTGACTCTTTTTTTTTGTGATGTTAAATGTTGGAATATGTGTTATTGGTTCTATATATTCATTTGTTAGTTCAAGTTTTTTTTTATTTTCCTGCATTTATGTTCCTGTGTGGCTTTACTACTATGTATTTCAAATAAAAAAACTATGTGATTGTTCCCCCACTTTTAAAATATTTTTCACTTAGTCAGTAGGAGCTCAGGAGAAAATTCAAAAAACTTGGGTATTCAACAAAAATTGTTTTCCACCATCAAATTAAGGAAGATTGTAGCAATCTAGGATCCTGTGCTTTTGATTTTGATGATAATAAATATTATTGATTGACTTCATATTTCTCCTAGCATTTATATTATATATCTTTTTTGTAATAACAATTTTAGGTACATCATACACTGCTCAATAAAATTTTTAGGGCTTAAGATTAGGTGGAATAGGATATGTTTTCAAATTGTCTGTATTATTCATTTCTTTAATCTTATATTTCTTCAATCAATATCATGTAAGGGCGTATGATGATTTGGCGATCTTGCACACATATAGAGGGGGGGGGGGGGAGAAAATGAATTTTAAAATTTTTTGAACTGATTGTACCTGCAATCCCAATTATCATATTGGATGATATGTTTAAAACTAAAACCATAGCTGCCAACCATATTTATGTACTGTTCATACTGTACGAACACCTTCTTATAATATGGTATTACAAAACATACTAAAATTAATCCCTATTATTAGTCAATCTAATCAAGGATTAATTAATAATACATGTTATACTGTATGATGTGATTGTACCTTATAATAGGATGAGATGAAATCCAATTATCCCAAAGATCATCCTGGATAAAACCTTAGTTTTTGAACTAATCGTACTGTACGATGTCCAGATCATCCTGTACGATCATAAGATAATTAAATTGATCATACCGTATGATTTATAGGTCGTGCTATATGATTAGAATATAGAACTTGAACTTTTCATTCTATGATTATTCCATCATACTCTATGAATACCTATTCGTACTGTACAAACCTTTTAGTCAAAGGTCGTATCGATGACTCCTTGTGATGAACACTTTAATGAAGATTGTCTAGTATGATACTGATCGTACTGTATAATTTGACCACCTTTTTGATAGATCATACAAATGGTTTAAATTCCTCTTATAGTCTAAAATAAACCTTAATTGTAATGTTTGATCAGCTAAAAATTTTATATAAGGGAAGGAATTCTAAGTTTTTCTTCACACAACTTCTTTCTCATATTATAGCTTCTAAAATCCCTTTCTTTAGATTCCTATGGCTGATGGAAAGCGAGCCCATCAACTGCTCCAAGCTAGATCCTCTTATCATCTTGTTGACGACTGGTTCCAAATAGATGAAAATGAATCTCCCTACCATAGATTCATGGAATCTCACATTACACCCTCTCGCCATATAGACTAGTGTGCACTAAATTATCATGCCATGAATATCTTTACTTCCACCACCTATATTTTATTCTTACCCTATCTATTTCTTTCCATTCTAAACTCCCCTTTGAGTTCTTTATGAGTCTTAGGTTAAATGCAGAATACTCAATTATGTCCTCATATGTCTGTAGGAGACTTGTAAAAATAACTTAAGAAGACCTAGCCCTATTTATGTACCTATCTACTGAAGGGCCAAAACCCCACTTACTCTGATATAGGGATGACTATGATTGGTCTGCTGTTAACCACACCATTAGGGATCAACCTTTAAATCAACAACATCCCTTAGTTCTATCCTTAAACCAAAGTTCCCTAGTCATCCAGCACATCCTTAAAATGTCAATCCATCCTAAGGTTGGGGATAGAGTTAAAATTACTCCACTCCTATCCTTGGTTACATATTACATTATTTCAATCCGACCTTTTGATGAGGTTCATATGATTATCGGCTATTTCTAGAATCTCATTGCTATTTATCGATTTTCCATCCAACAAAAACCAAACATTGCCTTAGGACATCTAGTACACTATATCCTCAATCAAAATTACCAACTTGTCTACCCTGGCACTGCCAAGCACTTTCCCATCTTTTACACTGATAGCTCATTTCACATTCTTTTTTGTTGACATAGAGGGGATGGACCTATAAAGGAGCCAAACTTTGATGAGAAGGGGGAGCAGCGCCACCACCACCACCTCTAGCACCAGCACCAGTAATCATTATAACACTTACATACCAGCCTCATTACTATGACATATTAATTTAGAGATTTGATTAGAAGGGACATCTTAATACTCACATTCAGTAGAAGCATTAACATGGTGCTGATATGACTTGGTTTGGTGAGAAATTTACGTCTATTCACAATAACTTCCATCCACCACCACCTGATTAAGGTCCCTCCTAATTTTAGGCTGTGTGCTCATATATAGTTTGTGCTTGTGATTTCTCTTTATTTACTTTCTACTTTTTTTCTTGCACTTTCTATTATGTTGTCTCTCCTTTTTAGTGATTTCAAAAGGGGGAGTATATGTTGTTTGATTATATATGTTTATTTATTAGTTCAAACTTTTATTTTTCTTACATTTATGTTCCTATGTGACTTTAGTAGTGTGTATTCAAATTAAGAAAAAAAACTATGCGATTGTTTCCCTACTTTTAAAATAATTTTCACTTAGTCATGGGGAGTATAGAAGAAAATACAAAAAGCTTGGGTATTCAACAAAAAAATTTTATCATCATTATTATTTTAATTTGGGATCTCGTGGTTTTGATTTTTATTATAACAAATATTGTTGATTCACTTCATATTTCTCCTAGCATTTATATTATATATCTACTTTTGTGTGTACTAAAAATTTCAAGTACATCATGCGTCTCCCAAGAATTTTTAGGGCAAAAGACTGGGTTTAATAGGATTTATTTTGAAAGGGTTAGTATTTTCATTTCTTTCTTTTTTTTATATTTCTTGAGTTAATGCCATGTAAGGGTATATGATGATTGGGTGACTGTGCACACACATAGTGCTGAGTGAGAAGATAAATTTAAAAATTTTTTAAACAAATCATACCATACAATTCCAATCATACTGTATGATTCTGATCATACTGTACAATCAATTATTTATAAAATCATTAATAATGGTTAATACTATAATTAAGAATTTTTAACCTAATCATACATTATGATCCATATCATACTAGATGATCTGTTTAAAATAAAAACACTAGTCGTTAATAAAATTTAAGTAAGTTTTTTTAATTTTTGATTTTGTATTATTTATATTGTATGAACAACTTCGTATAGTACGATATTTGAAAAACTTAAAATAATCCCTGTGATTGGTCAATCAAATTAAGGTTTAATTAATAAGGTAGATCATACTGTATGATGTTGATCGTATTATATGATTCATCAAGATTAAATCCGATCATTTTAAAGATCATCCTAGATGAAACCATTATTTTTGAATTAATCATACCATATGATGTCAAGATTGTCCTATACGATAAAGACAATTGAACTAATTATACCATATGATCTATATTGCATATTATACGATTGGTATACAAAACTTGGGTAGTTTGTACTATGATTGTTCCATCCTACTGGATGAACTATTATTTCTTAAATGAATTGTACTATATGATCATCGGTCGTACTATACAAACCAAAGCAATAGAATTAAAAATTTAGGTTCTTTTGAAGCCTTGTCTAAAATATCTCATATATGACTCTTAATAATCTTTTATTTGGGAGGGAGCTTTGTGAGAAGTCTTATGGCATTGGATAAAGAGAAGGTGAGGTTATGTGAGAGGGAGGAGTGTGAGGGGATTCCACATGATTACTCCAAGCAAGCTTGCACCTTGATTCCTCCAATGGATTTGTTAATTTCTTTGGATTGCTCTGTGGAGAAAGAATTCAAGGCTAAAGATTATTGGGTTCCCTTCCTTCACCTGGAGGGTTAAAACGGATTGCAAGGTACTTTGCCTTCATAAAGAGGGTGAAAAAGCTACCTTCACCATGAGGGTGAAAAGAGCTTCTCATTCTCTGCCGCACTGGGTTGGTGGAAGTGATTTTTGTAAGGGCTTCTATGGCTTGATATTGGGGATAAAGGATAGACACTAAAGGTTAAGTACAATATCTAGAGAGGAGGAATCTAGGGAGTGGACATATGTCATTGTTTCACTGAACCACTATAAAATCTGGTGTGTTCATTCCTATTTTTATTACACATTTTAATTTTTACACTTTATATTTCTTGTAATTTATTTTCTTACAAATCTCTTTTGTGAACATTGTGATTGGTTTTGACTTATTTCATAGAGAAAAATAAAAAAATTATTTTTATATCTTGTAGTTTTTATTATATTAAAACACAAAAACTTTCTATATTGATTAGCCTTTGCATTGTTTGATATTTATTTTAATTTTGAGATGTGAATTTGGTAATTAAGTTTTCAAAGAGTATTTTGAAAAATGAAATTTTTTTAAAAGCAACAATTCACCCCCCCTTCCCCCCCCCCCCCTCTTCATGCATCTTTGGTAGTTCAACAAGGTTTAACACCCTCCCTTGAACTTTCAATTGGTATCAAAGTAGGTCTCAAATGTACAGTTTTAGAAAACCTTGAGAAAAATATTCCATGGGATACTTTGGAAATAGAAACACCCCTAAGGGCTATTCAATAACTCATCTGTCACTTTTTGACATTATTCCGTTTGATTTTTGAAAAATCTACATATCTACTTTTCTGCCATCAATTGATTTTCGCTTGTGGTATTTGATTCAAACTAGTTGTTTTGTATAGTCACTTATAGTTAATGGGGTAAAAATTGACATAACTTTCACTTAATGGAGTATTGAGGATAGAGACTTAGTTTAACTAAATTTAAAATATTTAAACTATTTTTTCTGTGCATTGAAATCTAAAGAATATATGAGAGTCTCTACATGAACTACAGGGAAAGAAATTTGGGATAGGTTATAATGGTATTAATGAAGTTAAGCAATCTAAATTAAACATTTTATTACATGACTATATACTTATTCACATGAAATATAATAAGAGTATAAAAAAATATACATTAGGTTTACCAAGATAGTGGCATCCCTGCATGCTTTAGGTTGAGAGCTATCAAATTCTAAAAAGGTCAACAAAATTTTGCCTTTCCTTCCTCGTAGTTATAATGCTAAAGTAACTTTTATTTATGAATATAAGGATTTGAGTGTCTATTCTATTAATAATTTGCTTGGCTCACTCATTGCCTTCGAGCAAAGAATGAGTCAAAAGTTACTTGATGAAAGTGACAAGAAGATGGGAAAAGTAGTGGAACTAAAAGCTAATGAATTTGAAAGTGATAGTTCTATAGCTGAGGCAGATGATGACATAGCACTAATGACTTGACAATTCAAAAGCTTTCTAAAGTGAAAGAAAAAGCATCATCAATATCAGACCAAAGGTAAACCAAATAGAAATTTTAAAGCATCATCTAATACTATTTATTTTTAATATAGAAAACTAGGCACTTGAGAATAGATCTCCTAAATCTAAAAACTCACTCTACCAAGGAGAAGGGTGAAGAGAAGGCCAAATTCAAAAAGGGGAAGTATCAAATACAAAAGGATTTGTGGGATGACTTAAACAAGAAGCATATTGCTTTAAATCAAGCTTCTAATTCCTTAAACTTTTAAATTTGATTTAATTAATTAAAACTTAATTAAGTTTATAATTTTAATATTTATATTCTATCAAATTAATTGGTGATATTATCACAATGGGCACAAGGACCAATGCCTTATAGGATACGTCACCCTATAGCTTGAGGTAGTCCAGCCTAAAAAACTTCATTAATAGGATTGTTAGTTTTTTGTTTAATGTTGATTTTTGATTTAATTTTGATGGATTAATACAACAACAAAAACATCAAGCCTTTATCCCGCTATATGGGGTTGGCAACATGAATACTTTTTTCTCCATTGTGTCTAGTTAAGAGTCATATTTTCATTTAGATCTAATTAAAAAGGTCATTTCTAATATTTTCTAACTAAGTTTATCTCAGGTCTACCACTACCTTCCTTAGCATAAGTTAAAACTAATATATCTACTCTCCTAACCAGGTCATCAGAAGGACACCATTTTATGTGACCAAACCATCTAAGGAGACTCTCTCTAATCATATTTTCCACTAGAACTACTCCAACCTTTTTATGTATATGCTTATTTTATATCTTGTCTCTAAGAGTAAAGCCACTCATCTACCTGAGAATCCTTATGTCTAAAACACTTAACTTAAAATTATGCTTCTCTTTTAATGGCTAACATTCTGTGCCATAAAGCATTGCAGGTCTAACCACCATCTTATAGATTTTTCCCATAAGTTTGAGTGGTACTTTTCTATTACACAATAGGCCCAATGCATTCCTCCAGTTCATCCATCTAACATGAATTCTACTACTAATATCCCCATCTATTTCACCATCACTCTGAACAATAGACCCAAGATATCTAAAATGTGTACTCTTATTAATGACTAGATCGCTCAAAGTTACAAACCCCTTACTAGATCTATTACTAATAAAATAACACTCCATGTATGCAATTTTAGATCTACTTAAATGAAAACCTTTAGACTCTAAGGTTGACCTCCATAATTTAATTTTACCTTTAACCTCCTCTTTAATCTTATCAATGAGCGTCAACACAAAACCAGACACCAGGGAACATCCTCTAGCAAATCTGTAGTAAGAACATCCATGACTAAAGAATAAAGATATGGGCTTAAGCCTGATCCATGATATAATCCAATTGAAATTGGAAAATACTTTGTTAAACCACCTCGTGTTTGAACACATGTAATAGCTCTATCATACATATCCCTAATTCAATGGATTAATGATTTACTAAAATTTTAATGATTTATGGATTTTTCATAATTAATGAATGTTTCATTGTAATTAACACACGGTCTATTTCTTAAGTTTTTGATTTACATTGCTTTCTAGAATTTTTTACCTTTTTAAAAAATACTAGACTCAAAGATGAGTCCAATACCTCTGAGTTCTCAAGTTAAGCGCATTTTATGTATTAGGTTTGACCAAAATATTGATTTTTAATTTATAACGAATTCTAAAGTTTTTTATTTTTATAAATACTACACCCATAGATGACAACAATGCCCTCGAGTTTGCTCGATTTGGAGTATTCTATAATTAGTTATGAATTATAGAAGTTTGACTATTTAATGGATTTATTTCATTATTTCATTTGATATATTTTTTTATTTTTATACCAAATCAACTCCAAATCTCTTAAACGTTTTCCCAAATGTCAGAAAAGACCTCTAGGGATGATTTCAACTATTTAAAATTATTTTGGTAATTTTATATTTATTAAACCTTAAATTTCTTGATTTTAAACTAATTTTTATTTTAAATGAAATTTTGGGGGGCTTTAATTTTCCTCTATTAATTTTTTAATTCTAAACATTTTAATATATTTTATGTAATTTTTGGTGTTAAACTGAATTTATTATGAATTTTTAAAGATCTTAGACCAATTATGTAGATGAATGTTGGTTACACTAAATGACAAACCAATTTACCCCCAAATACAATGAAATTTGAATATTGAGCTTCAAACCTAATAAATTTTTGATCATGAAAGCCTCCCTAAGTTGAAAAATCAATCACCAAAGTTAAATACATCTATAACTTTTGTGAATTATTTTAGTATCTAAATTCATTAGATTTGGGTAACCTTAGTGGCAAACTAACCCTGACATACATATAAACACACCACATAGAAATAAAAATTCGATTCTAAGTGAATGGATAGTTATGAATTTTCAGTATTATGGGTCGAAAAAAGACCTATAAACTTGAAAATTCAAATCACAAAAAATTTGATCAAACAAAGATCCAAAAAAATTAGTGTAGGTCAAGAATGCACCATAATATATAACATCAAAATTTGTGCTCCATTTGACCTTTGGATCATGAGAAATTGAAGAAAATTGGAAAACTAAAATATTTAATTTTCTAAATATTCACTAATAAAAAATTATTAAAAATATTTTAAAAATAAATTCAAGGTCATGAGCTTTGCAACAAGCTCAAGAACACTCAATTTGTATTTAAAATGGATTTTTTATGATTTCTGTAAGTTAAGCATTTAATTGAATTATTTAAATTAATTTAACCTCCGCCACCATCCTTACTAGTCATTAAAAATTATTGGTGATACGGTGATGTGGCACTACATCGTAGGACACACATCAACCAACATGTGTGAAAGTTTGTTAAGGATGTTAAGCCCTTATGAACAAGCCCGAGGCTAACCAAGATGGCAGGGGGGGGGGGGTGAATTGGTTATTTTAAAAATTTGTGAGCAAAAATGATTTAGAAAATCTTTTTGAATGTTTTAAAATATTTACAATTTTGCGATGATGTGCAGATCTTCAACAATAACAAAATAATAATCACAATCACTCAATCATCAACATACAAATAAGTGTGGAAAATAATTAGAAAGAATACACCAGATTTTATAGTGGTTTGGTCAACTTGACCTACGTCCACTCCCCGGAGCCTCCCCTCTGGCTATTGCACTAACACTAAATGACTCTCCTTCTGCTCCCACAGTAAGGCGGAGAAGCCTGTACAAAACTCCTTTCCACCAACCAGGTTAGGCAGAGAACCTGGACTCCTTTCACTTCCTCCTAAAGTAGGTAGAGAACCTGGACTCATTTCGCTTCCTCCTGAAGCAGGCAGAGAACCTGGATCTTCTTGTAGATGATCCTTCCACAGAGACACCAAGGATAAGAGATGATGACCGGAGAAGATGACTCAGATCCTTGCTTGGAGCAACCTTTGTGAACCCCTAACAATATCTTCTCTCTCTCTACCAAGCTCTCGCTCACTCCTTCTTAAGTCTCTCACAGGAAAGGATAGTGATAAAAGATCTCAATGATAGAAGACAAGAGATCTTAAATAATAAGGCTAAAAAATTTCCCTAAATTTCAACTGATCATCAAATACGGTCCAGGACGATCGGGTGATCATCCTGTACGATTAGTACAAAATCACTCATATCAGCCTAGACGATCTGGTTCCTCTAGAAAATCAGAAGACAAAATTTGTTCCTATCATCTGAGATGATTCTGTGATCATCTGGGATGATTAGTGTAAAATAGGAATATCATCCAGAGGACAGTGTGGGTTGTCCAGGGCAACTTAGGCTGGACGGTCTCAAAATGACTTGATCATCTAGGATAATACGTATATCATCCTGTATAATTAGTTCAAAAAGACCAAAATCATCCAACAGATTTCTCGGGTCGTACAACCAAACCATACTGGATGATTATAAAATGACCTGATCATCCCAGATGATATTTCTATCATCCTGTACAATCAGTTCAAAATTAAGAATATCATCTAGAGGATTATTCAGGTCATCCAGGTGAAATGCTCTAGACGGTCTTGTATGATGAGTGTATCATCCAGGATTATCTACTTAATCAGACCGACTTAGCATGATCACCCTAATTAGGGTTTCTATTTTAATGGATCGTCCAGGATGATGTGAATATCATCCAGGATGATTTGAATAAAAATTTGAACAGAAACTCTAACTCACTAAAACTTTCCCCATGAGTGTGTGTGTGCGCGAGGTTTTTTAGCTTGTGGATCCATTACAGTACACTTGACTAAAAAAAGATGGAAAATTACATTGAACCTGAAAAGACAAACGGAGTGACTCAATCTTGAGCTGGCTTGAATTACAATTGATCTTATGTACCTAAAATGTTAAACACTTAAATAGAAATAAAAAAGGTTTGCTATCATCAAAATCATAATACTTGAATCCAGATTCACAATAATCTCCCCCTTTTTGATGATGGCAAACATCTGTTAGTAATTCCAAAATTAGTAAATAACCATTAAGAATAATTATGATCCAAATCCAAAATACTGATCATTTGAATATTGATAATTCAAAGTACTGAACTGAACTGAACTTTGAAAGTATGAATGGGTTGTTAGACCTATTGATAATGTCCCTAGGCTAACCAAGAGGGGGGTGAATTGGTTCTTTTTAAAAAATTTCTTGGAATTTTGGAAGATTTTTAAGCAAATCATATTGTACGATTTCGGTTTGTATAATATGAACAGTTATGAATTTTGTACTTTTCAACCATAGAAAAATAAAGTGCGAAAAATAAAAAGAAAAGAATAGAAAACACCAGATTTATAGTGGTTCGGTCAAACACGACCTATATCCACTCCTTAGAGACTCCTTCTTTAGATATTGTACTAAATCAAAGTGACTCTCCTTTGGCCCAGGCGGAGAAGCCTTTACAAAACTCTCTTCCACCAAATCTCAGTGCGGCAGAGAACTGTCATCCTTTTTCACCCTCCTGGTGAAGGTAGAGAACTGTCATCATTTTTCACCCTCTTGGTGAAGGCAGAGAACCCGATCGTCTCCTCACACCCTCCAGGTGTCATTAGAGAACCAATCATCCTTTTCCACCCTCCTGGTGATGACAGAGAACCAGAGTCTCCTTGAATAAACTTCTTGCAAGAGCCTCGAAGGAGATTGGGAAGAAAATTGAAGTACAAACAATGATATCCTCATACTTTGATAACCTTGTGAATCCCCTCACAATTTTCTCTTCAAAGATCTCGTAAAACTCACTCCCAAACACTCTCCCAATCACTCTCCCTTTCACTCTCAAGAAGAAATTTTGTAGAAGAATACTTTACAAGTCAGTTTTTAGGACCCTGAAGTACTAAGGACAAGAAAAACCATCCAAAAATAGAAAATTTCAAGTTTTACGCAATCCTATCGTCCCGTACGATTGCATATCATACTATACGAATAGTTGAAAATATGAAATGTTTGTCCCATATGACCCAGTATGAACTTGAAACCGAGCCGTTCGTACCACACAACCTTATGTATGAAGTATATTTCGTACTGTATGAATAGTTCAAAAATTAAACAATTCATCCCGTACGATCCAGTACGAACCTAAACAGAGCTGTTCGTACAATTCATCCCGTACGATCCAGTATGAACCTCAAACTGAGCCGTTCGTACCTCATAAGCTTCTGCATGAAGTTAATGTCATACTGTATGAATAGTTCAAAAAATTGCACCATTTGTCCTGTACGATATAGTATGAACCTAAACCGAGCCATTTGTACCGACGGTTCATCCCGTACGATCCAGTATGAACCTCAAACTGAGTCGTTCATACCTCACAAGCTTCTGTACGAAGTTAATGTCGTACTGTACGAGTTTTACTTAGATAAAAATTTACTCAGGCAGGTTCATATCAGAGGAGAATTAACACAAATCATCTCGTACGATCATAGATCGTACAGTACGATTAGTTTTAAAAATTAAGCTTTTACTCCCTCAGTGTGTGTGTGCACAGTTATCCAACTTACAATTACACTCTCTCAGACTCAAGAAAAGTAAAAAATACAGACTTCACTTAAAATAAACATTAAAAAATTAACTTGAAGTCTTCAGCAGTCTGGAGTGTGAATTTCCTGAAAAATATATTAGTACACATAAAACAGAAACTCCAATATTTATTAGGAGAAAAAATAAAATAAACAATAATTATTTGTAATCATCAAAAATAACTTGTATATCAAAATTCACTTGAATGAATTGATTTTCACAAATCATAACAATCTCCCCCTTTTTGATGAGGGAAAAACATTTATTGTTTGATTTAAAGTAAACACAATGTTCAACATTTCTCCTAAGCTCCCACTAAACGTTAGCTCCCCCTAAACATAAGCTCCCCCTAAAGAAATGATCTAGTCAAACCAAGGAGTAAGAGGAGGTAAGAGGAGAAAAGAAAAGAGAAAAAGATGGAGAAACAAAGACAAGCAAGCACAAGCACATACCAAATATTGGTAAATGGAGGCTTGCTTCTATTTATGGAAGTAAGGATGTTTATAAGAGAAGGAAACTTTGGGAAAGATTGGAATTCTTCTCTTCAGATGATTTTCCTTGGGTGATTGGAGGGGATTTTAATTGTCTCCTCTCTAAAGAAGATAAGAAAGGTGGTACGAGATTTTGCTTTTCTCTTGGTTCTAAGGAGATGTACTCTTTCCTTTCTGCAAATGATCTGCATGAAGTAAATTATATTGGACCTAGATTCACATGGTGTAACAACAAATCCGGTGCTGATAAGATCCTGGAGAGATTGGATAAATGTTTTGTAAATTCAGTTGCCTTGAGCTATTCACATAAATTGGTGTCAGACACTTGGCAAGGATCGCATCAGATCATTGTCCAATTCTTCTTAATCTTCTGGATTGTAGGAAAGTTCCAAAGAAAATTATCAAATTTGAAAATGTGTGGGTATCCAATAAAGCTTCAGCTGTGGTGGTTAGGAGAGTTTGGTTGAAAAAAACTCAGGGTAGCCGCTCCCACATACTGAATTTCAAAATGGAAAAATCCTTGAAGGCACTTTTTTATTGGAGCAAAGCCAAGCATGCTAATTTAGTTCTACTGAAGGGAAACCTTATGGATGAAATTGAAGAGTTACAAGTCAAAGAAGAAGATGATGGAGGTCTAACAGAGGAGGATAGTTGGAAGCTCAAAGTTAAGACAGGGGAACTCAACTCTACCTTAGCTCGGTTGGACACTTGGTGGAGGCAAAGGGCCAAAATTAAATGGATGGAGGAAGGAGATTGCAACTCAAAATTTTTCCACTCATTTGCTTCGGCTAGAAGGATTTCCAATCTCATTGTTAATATTAAAAACAAGGAAGGAGAGTTACTGGATGACCAACTGCTGATTGAGGAAGAGCTCTTTAGATTCTTTTAGGAAAAATGGAAAGAAAGAACTTGTAACTTGGAAGGTTGGCCCAAACCGTGGAGATGCTTAGATGAGGATGATAAAATTATGTTGTCAAAACCCATTTCCTTTGAAGAAGTGGAGAAGGTGATTATGCACGGTGGGAACAATTCCTCCCCAGGTAATGATGGAATTACATATTCCTTTTTTAAAGCATATTGGGATATTATTAAAATTGACGTGCAGAATGCTATAAAAGAATTCTTTGATACAGGTGTTATGAATGATAAATGGAAGGTAACTATTATTGTGCTTATTCCTAAAATAAATAACCCATTGACTCCATCCAACTTTAGACCGATTAGTTTATGCAACACTATATACAAGGTGGTGGCTAAGGTGCTTATGAATAGAATCAATCATCTCATTCCAAAATTAATTTCCGATGAACAAGTTGCATTTGTGAAAGGGAGATCTTTAACTGATCATGTGTTACTAGCTCAAGAGGTTATTCACAAATTCAAGCATTCCAAATCCTCTAAAGGCCTAGTCTCCTTCAAAATTGACATGGAACAAGCATATGACTCTATGGGGTGGTCTACTTTAAGCAAAACTTTGGAGTACTTTGGATTCCCGGATACGTTTGCTAGGAGAATCTTGGGTTGTGTTCTCAATCCTAAGATCTCTAATGGAAACATGTCTAAGTGGGTTATAGTAAAAAGCGGATTTCATCAAGGTTGTCCCTTATCCCCTATTTTATTCATTCTTTGTGCTCAATTGTTATCCAATGCTTTTAGAAGTAAAGGAGATAAAATTGGTATTCAAATTAATGCAAATGGGCCTAGAATTTCGCATTTGCTATATGCGGACAATGTCATAACCTTTTCTGAAGCCAGGTTGAATTCTATTAAGCAAATCAAAAACATTCTGATCAAGTTTACTGATTGGACTGGACAAAAGATAATCAATAGCAAATCATGCATGTTGTTCGAAAATTCTGTCAAGAAGAGGAGCAAGAAAGCTATAACTCAGCTGATGGGATTCAAATCAATTAAGGAAATGAAATATCTTAGGGTGAAGCTTGCTTTAAGATGGTTGATTGGAGAGGATTTTCAATTTCTTATTGATAAGGTTTTAAAGATGATTAACATATGGGGAGGTAAATTCATCTCACTTGCAGGAAAAATTCTATTGATCAAATCAGTTTTGCTTTCATACACCATATTCCATTGTACTAATTCGCTGGTTCCTAAAGGCATACTTCTTGAGATTGACAAAATTTGTAGAAGCTTCTTATGGAACAAATCAGGTGGTGCACCTGGGATGCATTATATGAGCTGGAAAGTCATGGTATGCCGTGGCAATGGGGAGGGAGAGCATTGCATTCCTGTAGCAGTAAAACAGGTGCTTTGAGAGCTAAAATTGCTTGGAGGTATGTTCAAGATAAGGATTCCTTGCTACACAAAGTTTTGTATCCGAAATATGGAAGGAAGGCTCTCAATGGCATGGGGAAGAAAATAGGTTCTAGTGCTTGGAGAATCATTCAAGATGGAGCGAAACATCTAGAGCCGATTTGTAGAAGGAGCTTAGCAAATGGGGAGACTACTGATTTTTTCTTTAACATATGGGTGTTGGATAAAAGTCTAAGCAAATGGCCAACTTTTATTATAGCTGAAGATTGGAATAATACCTTGGTGAGGGATTTTATTTCTAATAGCACTTGGAAGAAGGAGGAGCTTACTAAGATTATGGGAATTGAATTGGTTAACTTAATTTCCCAAGTTCAAATCTGTCCGAATCAGGGGGAGGAAAAAATAGAACTTGTTCACCAATTATCTGGAAAATCAATCTTGGCTCTAGCATTTGAAGCTTCTTTACATAATGAAGTCTATACTCCTTATTGGCATTGGATTAAATCAGCCAAGCTGAACCCGAGAGTTGAGGTGTTTTGGTGCAAGATTTTTCATAATGGGCTCCCTACGTTCTATTTCTTATCTCAAAGAAAAATTAAAAATGGATTAGCTTGTCCAAGGGGATGCCAAGATATAGAAGACATCCAACATTTGATGGTGAGATGCAAGAAGATTCATGAAGTCATGATATATTTGTCAAAGTGGGGATTTAACATGCCAATTCTAAATTCTATTCAGGATTGTTACAGGTGGTTATCTAAATAAGATATCTTCTATAAAAATCTATATTGTACTGCTATATTTTTAAGTTGGAAAGCAAGGAATAAGTTGATTCACAAGAGGAAAGATGATAGCTCGTTAGTCATAGAAGCCAATGCAATGAGTTATGCCTCAATTTTGGTTTTTGGTAGCAAATACTCAGGAAAGCTGGGTACTAACCAACCTCTAAGGTTGTTTAATGAGCATTGGTATACTCCCCCTCCCGATTGGATTAAAGTGAATGTTGATGCATCCTTAATTCCTTCATGCATGGGAGGGGTAGGGGGAGTTTTCCGTGATCATAAAGGAAGGCTCTTGCTAGCATTTGGCAAATCTTGTATTCATTGGGATATCTCTACATTGGAGTTGGTGGCCACCCAAACAATCAAGGAAGTGATAAAAGATTGGATGTTCAAATATAAGGGAATTATCATAGAAGGAGATAATGCAAATATTATCAAGTTTCTTCAAGGGGCCCAAGAATCTGGCGTCCAAGGATGGGAAGATGGCTTCTCTTTAAGGGAGTTCAACCATGTTATTTTCAATTCTATTCCTAGAACTTGTAATAAGTTAGCCGGCCTATGTGCTAATTATGCACTTGTTAGTTCTTTTATTTGGGAAGATTGTAGTATGGATAAGATTCCTCCTCTTTTTATGGATTTTTTAAAGGAGGAATCTAATGCCTTGAGATTGTAGTTTGTTTTTCCTTTTTTCCATTTAATGCAATCTTGGTGCATTTTCTTCAAAAAAAAAAGCACAAGCACATACTACACACATATGCCCAACACACAGAACATACAATTTAAACAAGATAATTCACATATAAAAGACAATTCAAACACACATAACATACAATTCAAACATACATAACATACAATTCAAACAATACAAAACTCCCCCTTTTGACAACAACAAAAAGGGGAAACAATCAAAGTAGTTGGTGATTTAAATAATGTTAAACGAAGATGAACAACAATAGTAATATCAGATGCAAAATGTAAGGACTCAAAATGGTTTAGATCATATACTATAATAAGGAGAAGAGAAGATGATCTATGTGGATAATATAATAGATAGATTAAGTAACCACAACTATTGCACAAATGATGAAATAAAATTACCAAATTTCTAAGACAAAAGTGACTATTATTGCTTAGTGACATTTGAGAAAATATTAAAGGAAAGAATGATTGGTGACATTGCGCATCTTTTCAAATGAAAGGGCACATTTTGTGCACCTAGTCAATGTTTGGGCTAATTTTGTTCCTCTTTATAATTTTGGTCACATTGCGCATCTTTTATTGTATGGCACACTTTGTGCATCTTTTTAATTTTTGGCTCTTTTTGTTTTTACTAAATAAAATTCTTTCCAACAACATAATCCCTTGAGCACAAGTACAATAATGAACACTTTAATATAGAAATTAAGAGAAATATTATGACATCAAATATACAATAATTTAGGCTAAGTAATACATGTCTAAAATAATTTAAGGTAAGATCTTCCAATCTACACCAAATCACAATGAAATCTAAATATTCTGAGAAATTAAATTATGCACAGAAATTTTTATTGTAAGCAAAGTTGAGTTAACATTTTATAAATTTAATCAACTACGTTCGAGTGTTAAAGATCAGAATATTTCCAGTCACAATCAGATAACAATATACATAAAAATAGAACTTTTTTCATTCCACATGTTTCTAAACATATGATAAAGCAAGCTTTTACATTCAAATCAATCACCACAAAAAATAAAGCTTGCTATCCCAACCATTAGTCAGACAAAAATAAAGATAAACATCTCCAACAATATTAACCAAGAACCACAGCAATCAAAGCCTAATACAATTACAAAGATAACCACAGATAAAGCCAAACAAATAGAAGAACATCACTAATAGTCCGAAGGACCCTGATCTGGAGGGGGTGGAGGAGCAGCAAACATATCAAAATAGCTATTCAAGGTTGTGATGTTATTGTTCACTGACTTAATCTGCTCTCGAATCCACACCCTATCCTCATTATATCCATCATCCTGCATCTTGAGATGTTCTTTGATATTATCAAACCTTTGATCAAGACAATCAAAATGCTGGACCATATCCTGATTAAAGTTTTTATCAGGTCCAGGTGCAGGAGCAGGTGCAGATACGGGTTCTTCCTCAGAGCTATCCCTAAATCCCTCTCTCCCAAAGAGTGCTAAAAAAGAAGCATAAGTAAAATAGATGGGCAGTTCAGAAGGTCTGTCAGGGTGGACTAAATTATACTTCTTTTCTAGAATGTAGGAAATCAAATGACCTAGAGCAATTTTTTTTTCTTTTGACACTAGGTTGGCCAATATCGGTAAGAGTATAAAGATAGTCCAAGATTAATAGGGCTTCATCTATAGGTTGATCAGTCATAATTAAATAGGTAACAGTAGAAAGAAGGGGGGTCATATTTACTCGATCTCCAGGTTTGGGAATGATGGAGGTCCTAAGAACGTGTTGGATAATTCTTACATTTTGGTTCAAAGTGTCAACTCTAGGAAAGTGACTTGGTTGGCTTATACCTCTCAGAACTTTATTAACTTCAGACCAATCATAGTCCACTCTGGAAGTAAGAGTATGAGCCCGAATGCCTAGAGTTTTAAGATGAAGAATTGATCCAAGGTCCTTCTTAGTTATTTCTTCTCTTTGTTTGAGGACATAAGAAGAGATCCAAGTATGCTACTGATTAATTCTCATATTGGCTAGGAAAATATAAAAGAAGTCTTTATTGTAGGCATGAATAAGGGTGAGTAGGAAAGAAAATTGAGTCGAGTCGAACAGAGGCATTACTACAAAATATATATTTTCTTGCAGTAGAATATGAAAGGGGGTAATTTTGGATGCAGCATATCTATAGTAGGCTTCTTCATTTTGGGCACTCAAAAAGTTATCATCCAAATCTTGCCTAGATAATGAACCCCTAGACTGTCGCACTCTCTTTCCACTGCTTGACATTTCTACTATATGCTCAGAAGAGTTAGAAATTGGAAGTGAAACGAATGAAAATGACCCTTCTTTATAAAGAAAGATGATCAATCATACTGTACGAAAAAAATTTCATACGGGATGAAATAATTTTTATACGGGATGAAAATAATTTCATACTAGATGAACGAAAACAGTCAAAAATAAAATGGCTTTTCGAAACTACCCTTCCCGAGGCATCCTTTCATAAAGGCTTTTTGACTTCTTGATCATACAAACGATCATGTGTTCATCCGGGATGATCAAAAAATTAAAGATCGTTCAGGCGACGGTTAGGTTCGTCCTTATCCGAATAGATACATGGATCATACAGACGAATGATGTGTTCATACGTACCATCATTAATAATAACTGACACTAATCGTGAACCCACCCCATTCATACAGACGAACCTGTACATATCGTACAGTATGATGATGTCATCATACAGTACAAACAGATTATGAAAACATAATTTCGTTACTTAAACTCCACAGATTTTCATACATGAGCTACAAAATTTATGACACTGAAACAACACTAAAATGAAGAACTCACAAAAATTTTAAACAAGAAATATTTTTTATTTCATTTTTAAAAGACACAAATGATAATTATAGACACAACAAAATAGAAATAAATACTCTCACACTTGACATAAATAAACTCACAATCACATACAAAATAAATTTACAAAATTTTTAATCATGCATTAAGATCAATCACACCTAGCCTTGTCCTTGATATGCTAAAAGTGTCAAAAGCTAGTGGTTTTGTGAAAACATTTATAAATTGATCTTTATTAGTGACATGATGTAGTTCAATTATCCCTTTTGCTATATGATCTCTTATAAAATGATGCCTTACATCAATATGCTTGGTTCTAGAGTGTTGAATAGGATTCTTTGAGATGCATATTGAAAGTTCGAAAGGGATGTTAAGCCCTAGGGAACTAGTCCCGAGGCTAACCAAGAGGGGGGGTGAATTGGTTATTTAAAAATTTCACGATAACAACGAAAATCTTTTCGATACTTAGTAGCGGAAATAAGTAAACAAGAATGAAAAGATCAACCAAAGATATTCACCCAAGTAGTTTATATTGAAAAGTAAAGTGCAAAACTGAATCAGAAAAGCAAACCAGATTTTATAGTGGTTCGGTCAACTTGACGTACGTCCACTCCCCGGAGCCTCCCCTCCGGGTATTGCACTAAACAAAATTTCTCTCCTTTTGCTCCCACAGCAAGGCGGAGAAGCCTGTACAAAACACCTCCTTTTCACCACACGGTGAGGCAGAGAACCTGACCTCCTTTCGCTTCCTCCTGAAGCAGGCAGAGAACCTTCGAACTCCTTTTGCTTCCACCTGAAGCGGGCAGAGAACCCTGGATCTTCTTGCAAATGATCCTCCCACGAAGAACACCGACTAGACGACAGATGACGAGCGGAGAAGACGACTCTGATCCATGCTTGGAGCAACCTTAATGAATCCCTCACTAACTCCCTCTCACAAGATCTCTTCTCTCTCTCCCAACTCTCTCTTCTCTCTAGGGTTTCTCAGGGAAGGAAGGTAGCAAAAGATTTTTTCAAAAATTGGAAAAAGTTCTTTTAAAGGAGGGCTTAAAATTTGCCCTAAATCTCAACTGGTCGGCCAAGATCATCCAGGATGATCGGTAGATCGTCCTGTACGATCAGTTCAAATTCAGCTAATTCAGTCTGGACGATTAGGCTCTTCTGGACGATCAGTAGAAAAAGTTGTTCATATTGTCCCGTATGATACTGCAATCGTCCGGGACGATTAGTGCAAATTGAGGAAAATAATCCAGAAGACAGTTCGGGTCGTCCAGAGAAATCTATGCTGAACGACCAAAAAATGACTTGATCGTCCAGGACGATTGGGACATCATCCTGTACGATTAGTTCAAAAAGGCCAAAATCTTCCTGAACACAGTTCGGGTCGTACAGCTGAAATGCACAATACGATCACGATCGTCCGGGACGATCCTGCGATCGTCCAGGATGATGTGATCGTATCAATTAAACATTAATTGCTTTCCTTAATTTCCAGACTAATTTAGGCGTGATTGTAGTGAATCATCCAGGACGATACACGTATCGTCCGGGACGATCAGACCAAAATACTTAAAATAAAACTTGCCTAACTTAATCTGGCGGCTGAGAATTTTTGATTTGAGCATATCGTCCCGTACGATCCAAAGATAGTCCAGGACGATCGGCTTAATCAGACCCTTTTAACTTGGTTGCCCTAATTAGGGTTTCTGTTTTAACTGGATCATCCAAGATGATGCGACTATCGTCCAGGATGATCTGAATAAAAATTGAACAGAAACTCTAACTCACTCAATCTCTCCCCCTGAGTGTGTATGTGCAAGGTTACTTAGCTAGGGGATCAGTTACATTACAATTGACTCAATAAAAGAAAAAATCATACATTTGACACACTTGGACCTGATCTTGAGTTGGCTTGAGTGGCTCGCGGTCTTTTGTGCCTGAAACAGATTAGCCAAGCAAAACACTCTGGAAACATGTTTGTCATCATCAAAACTAGATTTGCAACACATATGGCACTAGTGTTATCACAAAAGATTGGTATAGTGCCAATAGAAAATCCTAAGTCAACCAATTATTATTTCAACCAAAGCACTTGTGCCACACAACTACCTAAGGTAATATATTCTGCTTCAGCTGTAGAAAGTGCTACTGAATTTTATTTCCTACTGGACCAAGATACTAAAGAATTTCTAATGAATTGACAAGTCTTAGAAGTACTTTTCTGATCAACCCTACAGCCTGCAAAATCAAAATCTGAGTATCCAACAATTTTAAAAGAAGAGCTATTCTTAGTATACCAAATCCCTAAATTTTGAGTTCCCAAAAGATATCTCAATATTCTTTTCACTGCTATCAAATATGATTCATTTGGATCCAATTGAAATCTAACACAAAAGAAAACACTAAACATAATATTTGTTCTCCTAGCTATCAAGTAAAGTAATGATCCAATTATTCCTCTAAATATCTTTTGATCAACAGATTTTCCCTTAGGATCCTTATCTAATTATACTGAGGAACCCATAGGTGTAGATACTGGTTTAACATTATCCATTTCATACTTTTTAAGGATGTCCTTAATATACTTAGACTGACTAAGAAAAAATCCTTCCTCATTTTGCTTTATGCTAAAACCAAGAAAATAACTTAAGTCTCCCATCAAACTCATCTCAAATTCACTTCTCATTATTTTTGAAAATTCATCATATAAAGTTTTATCAGTTGATCCAAAAATGATGTCATCTATATATATTTGAATAATGAGTATTTCATTATCTATCCTTTTAAAAAATAGAGTGGTGTCCACACTTCCTTTAACAAATGATCCTTTTAATAGAAAAGTGCTTAACCTCTCATACCACGCCCTAGGTGCTTGTTTTAGTCCATACAATATCTTTTTTAATTTAAAAACATAATTAGGGAATTTAGAATTTTCAAAATCTAGAAGTTGCTCAATATAAACATCCTCTTCTATCATCCCATTCAAAAAGGTACTTTTAACATCCATTTGGTACAATTTAAAGTCTTTAAAATAAGCAAAGGCTAACAAAACTCTAATTGCTTCAAGTCTAGCTACAGGGGCAAATGTCTCCTCAAAATTAATCCCTTATATTTGATTATACCCCTTAGCTACCAATCTAGCCTTATTTCTAATCACAACTCCTGAAACATTCATTTTATTTTTGAATACCCACTTTGTACCAACTACACTTTAATCCTTTGGCCTTTCAATTAAGTCCCAAACATCATTTCTTTTAAATTGATTCAATTCTTCTTGTATGGCCAAAATCCAAAATTCATCCAAAAGTGCTTGATCTATATTATTGGGTTCAATCAATGAAATAAAAGCTGAATGATTAACTTGTCTCCTCAAACCCTGCCTAGTCCTAACTCCTTCACTTGGGTCTCCTAAAATCAACTCTTTAGGATGACTTCTAATAAATTTTCATTCTTTAGGCAATTGGTTTTCTTCTTCATTTTCAACCCTTTCTTCAACTTTTTCATTTTCAAGTTTTGGGGTCATTTCCTCAACCTCATCATCATCTAACTTAGACCATTCACTATTATTAGATTCATAAAAAACAACATGAGTGGTCTCCTTAACTACCAATATTCTTTTATTAAAACTCTATTAGATTTTCCAACATTTAAATAACCTAAAAAAATTTCTTCATCAGATTTAAGATCAAATTTTCCTAAGAAAGTTTTACTATTATTATGTATGAACACTTTACATCCAAAAATATGAAGATGTGAGAGGTTAGGACTTCTACCTTTAAGGAGTTCATAGGGTGTCTTATTTAATTTTGATCTATTATATACCCTATTCAATTTAAAGCACGCTATACTAATTACTTCAGCCCAAAAATATTTTGGAAGTGAATATTCTGCCAATATGGATCTAGCAATTTCAATGAATGTTCTGTTCTTTCTCTCAACTACTCCATTCTGTTGAGGTGACCTAGAAGCTGAGAAGTTATATTCAATTCCATGAGATTTGTAAAAATCATCAAATAATTCATTTTCAAATTCTCCCCCAGGATCACTTTGGATAGTTACAATTTCAAAGCCTAATTTTCTCTGAATCCAAGTGGCAAAATCTCTAAACTTCTCAAATGATTCTCTCTTATGATTCAAAAATCTAATCTAGGTGAATCTAGAATAATCATCCATAATTACATACCCAAATCTTTTTCCTCTGAGACTTAAGGTACTAACAGGTCTAAAAAGATCCATGTGAAGAATTTCTAAGGGCTTGCTAATTCTAATTTCCTTGATTGAACTGAAAGAAGATCTGACTTGTTTTCCTAATTGACATGCATCTCACAAGTGATCTTTTATAAAATCTAATTTGGGTACACCTCTAACTAACTCTTTTTGGGTGATTTTCCTAAGATTTCTCATACTAGCATGACAAAGCCTTCTATGCCATAACCATGATTCATCGGATATAATTTTCAAACAAAAGGCAGTAGAAGGTTTTACAGAATTCAAATCTAGCATGTAAACATTATTTACTCTATCACCATTTAACACAACAATTCCATTTTGACTAATAACATAACTAGTAGGCAAGAATTTTATATGATAACCTTTATCACACAGTTGACTTATGCTCAACAAATTGTATTTTAAGCCTTCAACCAACAGAACATTTTCAATCACAAAATTTGTAGAGTTTCCAATCATACATGTACCTACCACTCTCTTGATAGTATTATCTCCAAGTGTAACCTTGCCTCCATTCCTAGCTTCCAGCGTTATAAATTGATTTGAATCTCCAGTCATATGCTTTGAACAACCGCTATCCAGGTACCAAACGCTCTCACGAGGTCTTGCATGAGAGCGATCCTACAAAATTATCAAACATTCGAATTGAGAACCCAAACAAGTTTGGGTTTACCTCTTGATAATTTTAAAATAGATGCATGTGTGATATGCTGCATTTTATGCATCTTAGGTCTCCACACTAAATATGTCCTATGATGAATAGTATAAGTATGAGAAATATGTCCAATCATACCACAAGAAAAGCACTTTACTCCAGGAAAAGTATTTATCAATCTATATGTCGTGAAAGATTTTCTCTTCAATTTTGTATTATTTCACTTGTGATAGATTTTGTGAAAATCTTCAAGTTTAGGTGGATTCCTATTTTACTCAAGTGCTTTCAATTTAACCTCAAGTAATGCATTTGCACTTTCTAGAATCGAATTATCAATCTTTAACTTATGCTCTCTGCTATCCGATTCATCCATAAATATTTTGAAATCATTTTCAAGTTCAGTGTGTGATGTTTTTAAAAGTTCATGCTGTTTATTTAAATCATCAAATTCATCCAACTATGTCATGTGGTTGCTATCAATTAATGCATGATCTTTCCTAGGAATTTCATATTCTTTTTGCAGTTTTAAGTAATCCAAATTCAGTTTTGCATGAAATTTCTTTAGTTTCCTATATGCAAAATTAATGCATTCAGAAACTTTAAATAATTCATCATAACTTAAGTCACATACCTCCTCTTGATCTAAATGATCAAGATTGTCAGCCATTAAGCACAAATTTGTGGCTTGCTCTTCAGGTGCTGTTTCTAAAGAATCTGAAGCTGAGTCTGCCCAAAAAGCTTGTTGAAGTCTCTTTTTACCCCTTCTTTCCTTTGGTTTCTCCATGGCTTTCTCCTTGCTAGGATTGACCTTGAGATTGGGGCATTCAATCTTTATATGACCTGGCTTCCTGCATTCATAACAAATAACATCATTGGAAGCCTTAACATTTTTATGGAACTTACCTTTGCTCCACTGTTGGCATCTTCTCTGCTTCCTCTTTAGGAAACTTTTGAACTGCCTTGTCATTAAGGCTATGTCTTCCTCATCCTCAGGTAGTGACTGATCACTATCTGAATCATCCACCTTCAAAGCTATGTTCTTCTCCTTCTGCTTGTCACCTGCATCAATCTGTCTTTGAGTCACGCATTGCTCGTAAGTAATTAGTGATCTAAGAAGATTGTCAATAGAATAGACATTTAAATCTTTCAATTCAGTTATGGTAGTTATCTTTACATCATAAGCAGTAGGTAAGTAACGAAGTATTTTATTTACTTTTTCTGCATTCGTTAATTCCCTACCTAAGGCATACAATGAAGTGGCTATATGTGTAAATTGTGTATACATGTCTGAGATTGGTTCATTTGGTTTCATGCAAAAAAAGTTCATAATCGTGCAAAAGAATGTTCAATCTAGTTTGCTTCACTTCATTTGTACCTTCATACGTAATACAAAGTCTATCCCATATTTCCTTTTTGGATTTACCAGTAGAAACACACATATAGTCTTCAGATTTATGAGCACAGGAAAAGCTATTCAAGCATTTTACATTTAGTTGTGCTAATTCCCTTTCTTCTAAAGTCCAATTAGTAAACAGTGTTTCAACTCTAATGCCATCTACAAGTCTAGTAGGTGTAGTATAACCATCCTGAACTAACATCCACATGTGATAGTCAAGAGATTATAGAAAAGTAGACATGTGAGTTTTCCAAAAATCAAATGGAATGTTGTCAAATAAAGGTGGCCTAGTGATCGAGTAACCTTCTATAGTGTTCCGGTTTCCAAAATTAGCCATGATCAAATTTTAAAAAGTAATTTAAATAGAAATTTTTGAAACAGACTCTGATACCACTTGAAAGTATGAATAGGTTGTTAGACCTATTGATAACGTCCCTAGGCTAACCAAGAGGGGGGTGAATTGGTTCTTTTTAAAAAATTTCTTGGAATTTTGGAAGATTTTTAGGCAAATCATACTGTACTATTTCAGTTCGTACAGTACAAACAATTATGAATTCTACTTCTCAACCACAGAAAAATAAAGTGCATAAAATAACAATGTGGAAAAATAAAAATAAAAGAATAGAGAACACTAGATTTATAGTGGTTCGGTCAAACACGACCTACATCCACTCCCTAGAGACTCCTTCTCTAGGTATTGCACTAAATCAAAGTGATTATCCTTTAGCCCCCACAGTAAGGCGGAGAACCCTTTACAAAACTCTCTTCCACCAAATCCCGGTGCGGCAGAGAACTGTCGTCCTTTTTTACCCTCCTAGTGAAGGCAAAGAACCATTATCCTTTTCACCCTCCTAGTGAAGGCAGAGAACCCAATCATCCTTTCACACCCTCTAGGTGTCGGCAGAGAATCAATCATCCTTTTTCACCCTCCCGGTGATGGCAGAGAATTGGAGTCTTCTTGAACAATCTTCTTGCAAGAGCCTCGAAGGATATTGGGAAGAAAATTTAAGTACAAACAATGAGATCTTCACACTTGGAAAACCTTATGAATCCCCTCATAATTTCCTCTTTATAGATATCACAAAACTCACTCCCAAACACTCTCCCAATCACTCTTCCTTTCACTCTCAAGAAGAAATTTCACAAAAGAATACTTTACAAGTCAGTTTTTAGGACCCTTAAGTACTATGGATAAGAAAAACCGTCCAAAAACTAAAAATTTCAAGTTTTATGCAATCCGATTGTCACGTACAATTGCATATCATACTGTACAAATAGTTTAAAATATGAAATATTCGTCTCGTATGACCCAGTACGAACCTGAAACTGAGCTGTTCATACCACACAACCTTATGTACGAAGTATATTGAAGCGATTGACATCCTCAGCATGCTGCTGCTCCTGGGAAATAACATAAGTCAAAGATAGCCTTCCACTAATCAAATAGATGCACTAGGTGATCAAGAGGTGACTCTATATGGAGAGGAGCAGGTGCAGCGGGTACAGGAGCAGCTTCTTCCTCTTCTCCCTTAACATCTGTGATGGGCTCCGGACGAAGACGTGTACTGTGAAGAACGTGGAAGGAGTTGTTGGAGTAGAAGGAAGGATTGATATCAGTTGGAACCGAATATTACAGATTATACTTCATTTTGAGAGCATAGGCAATGATGTGTCCTAAGGTTAGATTTGGGCATCTCCTATGGCCCGAATCCCTAATGCTAGTGAGGTATTTGATTAAGTGAAAGATGAGGTCAGTTGTATTGAAGTCGTGATGAGCCATAATGTAATAGGTAGTCCGAGAGAGTAAGGGGTAATGTGGATGCGGTCCCACCCTTTGGAATGATGGAGGAGCGAAGGATATACTGGATTGTCCTTATATCCTTGGCTAGGGAAGAACATGCATTATCGTGGTAAGGAGCATTGGTGTTTCTAAGAAAGTGATTGGCGACACTCCAGTTAAAATCAAGATCAGAGGACATAAGATAGAGTTTATCGCCAGTAATTAAAAGTTAGAGAATATCATAAAAATCATGGGTTGTTAGTCTGATAGGATGGCGATTAACATAGGAGCGAAGAGCAGAGTAAGTAGAGTCGATGTGAAGATTTACAAAGAAAATATAGAGAATCTCAGAGCTAAATGGGAATATAAGACTCAGAATAAAGGTGAGGGAAGTGTGGGCAAAAACGTCAAATACTAGATACGTGCGGATACGGGGGTTGATAATTTTGGATTGCATGATCCCCATATCAAGGTAGCGCAGGATCGGCTGCTTCAGGAAAGCGAGGATCGATAGTTCCCCTAGAGGAACTAGCACCCTGATGCTTAGATCATTTTCCACCAGCCATTAGAATATGATTGGATTAACGATTGAAAGAAGAATGGTGAAAAATGGTGGAGAAAATGGCTGTTTAAATAGAATTCATCCAGATCGTCCAGGACTATCGTAGGATCGTCCAGAACAATAGGAGCAATAATGGCGTCCAGGACAATTTTTCAAAAAGGCAGTCAGATCATCCAGGATGATCAGATATTATCCAGAATGATTAGACACAGATGATCGTCCTGAGGAGACATGCTGGACGACTTTTGACTAAAGGTATCGTCCAGGATAATTTGGTGGATCATCCAGGACGATTTGGTGGATCATCCAGGATAATTTGGTGGATCATCCAGAAATATATTAGTGGATCTTCTAGGATGATATATAATAAATAAATCAGTCGGGCTGAATTTGAATTGTCCAGCTTCTGCCACATGGATCATCCAGGACGATGAGGTGGATCATCCAGAACGATCACCAATAATTAGTACAGATCAGCCATTAGATCAAGATGGGGATGATTTGATCAGATCATCTAGGATGATGTATGGATCTTCAAGGATGATGTAACCAAAAAATTAAAAAATAATGAAGGATGGAGAGGAATGACCAGGGATCCCAAAACACATAAAAAAAGGAAAGATCAAAATCAAATCAAATAAAGGAAAAATAGAAATGAGAAAATAACATTAAAATATATATATATTTTTAAATTGATCAGCTCCAGTAAATCAGAATTTTTTCTTGAGTTTTAATTCAAAAGCTAATAAGAAGAAAATTGACGATGTTGAAATTTAGAAAAGTTGGAAAATGAATTTTGTAACTCCTACCTCGGACACCTTACAGGTTCAAATTCCTTTCAAATAAAAGTCTAGTTCAGAAGAAAAAAAATTAGATTCAAAAAGAGAACTTTTCAAGCATCATTCTAGAAAAATATTTGATAAAATAGTATTACAAAGTAAGGAATCAAAAATCATGATTTTTCATCTCAAGCTTTTGAAATTATGAAGTGGCGCATGGATTTCTCTAAGTTATTTAAAGATCCAAAAGGGAAGAAAGCTTATTTCTTTGTTTGCTCATTTTGTGCCTCTTTTTCAATTTATTTGGCACTCTTTAAGCATCTTTTGATTTTTGATACACTTTGTGTATCTTTTTAATTTGGCGACATTGCGCATCTTTTCAGCTTTGGGCTCATTTTGTGCCTTTTTTGCAAGCTTGCTTCCTTTTATAATCTCTAAATAATCTCAGTTGTGGAATTACCTTCTAGACATAAGAGCAGAGAAAACTTACTCTCTTCAGTAAGGAGGATTAACTCACAGAACAAAATCATACTCCATATGATAAGTGCAATCACTTGATTAAGAAAAGCATAATAATGATTCAAAGCTTTAAAAGCACTATTCATATGAGGTAGATTACTGTAGGAAAATAAAATAGATCTCTATTTAAAAAACCAACTTTTTAATTTTGAAGAAGATTTTTATCCAAAAGAAATAATGCACCATTAAAGGAGTTAGAGGAAGAGAAATAATCATCAATGTTTCTTCTCTGTAACAGATTCAGAGGTGTCAGACACTGCTTACAAGCTTCCAAACAAAAATAAGGCAAAACTCTCAGTCAAAAATCTAGTTTATCAGTAGTAGTGAGCTGTGATCTGATTCTGAAAAGAATAAATAGTAAATAAAAAAGGAAGAAAAAACAAACACACAAAAATTAGCAAACAAAAATTAGCAGGAAAATAAACGATTTAAAAAGAAATAAATAATTAAATCAAACAAAAAACTAAAAGAAAAGTGAAAAGAAGAAAAATTTATAAATCAACAATTATCAGATTCATGCATTTATGTCAATCACACCCAATCTGGTCCTTAAATTGCTGAATGAGTCAAAGGCCAGTGGTTTAGTAAAGATGTTAGCCAACTTATTTTCAGTTGCTACAAGGTGTAGCTCAATGTCCCCTTTTATAACATGATCCCTAATGAAGTGATGCCTTATGTCAATATGTTTGGTTCTTGAATGTTAGATAGGATTCTTAGAGATGCAGATGGCAGTAGTGTTATCACATAGAACTAAAATTATGCCAACAGGTAATCCTAGATCCAGAACTTGTTACTTCAACCAAAGGACTTGGGCCACATAACTTCCTAAGGCAATGTACTCAGCTTCAGCAGTGGAAAGTGCTATAGAATTTTGTTTTTTACTGGACCAGGAGACTAAAGACTATCCCATGAATTGGCGTATTCCTGAAGTGCTCTTTCTATCCACCCTACACCCTACAAAATCAGAATCAGAATATTCAATAATCTCAAAAGAAGTGTTGTACCTAGGATACCAGATTCTTAAGGTTGGGGTCCCTAAGAGATATCTTAGGATTCTCTTAATTGCAGTAAGGTGGGATTCAATAGGATCAGCTTGAAACCTAGCACAAAGATAAACACTAAACATAATATCAAGTCAGCTAGCAGTCAGGTAAAGCAATGATCCAATTATTCCTCTAAACTTCTTCTGATCAATAGATTTTCCATTTGAATCCTTATCTAACTGGATAGTAGAACTCATGGGAGTGTTTATTGGCTTGGCTTTATCCATTTCATATTTCTTCAAAATGTCCTTAATATACTTTGAATGATTGATAAAAGTTCCATCATCCATTGGCCCTATGCTAAACCCCAAAAAGTAGGACAATTCTCCCATTATACTTGAAAGTTTGATAGGGATGTTAAGCCCTTGTGAAGTAGTCCCGAGGCTAGCCAAGAAAAGGGGGGGTGAATTGGTAGTTTTAAAAATTCGAGAGTAAAACAACGATTTAAAAAATCTTTTTGAATGTTTTAAAACTTTTACAGTTATGCGATGATGTGCAGATATTCAATGATAACCGAATAATAATCACAATCACACAATCATCAATAGAAAACTAAATGCAAAAAATAATCAGAAAGAACACGCCAGATTTTATAGCGGTTCGGTCAACTTGACCTACGTCCACTCCCCGGAGCCTCCCCTCCAAATATTGCACTAACACAAAGTGACTCTCCTTCTGCTCCCTCAACAAGGCGGAGAAGCCTATACAAAAACTCCTTTCCACCAACCCGGTGAGGCAGAGAACCTGACCTCCTTTCACTTCCTCCTAAAGTAGAAAGAGAACCTAGACTCCTTTCACTTCCTCCTGAAGCAGGAAGAGAATATGGACTCTTTTTGCTTCCTCCATAAGTAGGCAGAGAACCCGGATCTTCTTACGAACGATGCTCCCACAGGAAATCGATAAGACAAGAGATGACGAACAGAGAAGACGACTCAGATCCTTGCATGGAGCAACCTTTGTGAATCCCTCACAAACTCCCCCTCATAAGATCCTCTCTCTCTCTCCCAAGCTCTCTCTCTCTCAAGGTTTTCTCTAGAAATAAAAGTGGCAAAAGATTTTTCTTATTGGAAGAGAAATATCTTAAATAAGAGGGCTCAAAAATTACCCTAAATCTCAACTGATCGTTAAATATCATCCAGGATGATCAACAGATCATCCTGTATGATCAGTGTAAAAACTCATATTTCAGCCTGGATAATCTGGTTTCTCTAGATAATTAGAAGAAAAGTTTGTTCAGATTGTCTCGTATGATTCTGTGATCATCCGGGACGATTAGTGTAAATCAAGAATTTCATCCAGAAGATAGCTCTAGTCATCCAGGGGAATTTGTGATGGATAATCTTAGAATGACTTGATCGTCCAGGACAATATGTCTATCGTCCCGTACGATTAGTTCAAAAATAAAAAAATTGTCCTACACACAGCTCTGGACGTACAGGTCAGAACATACTGGACGATTTCAAAATGAATTGATCGTCTAGGATGATATGTCTATCATCTGGTATGATTAGTTCAAAAATGATAAAATCATCCTACACACAGCTCTGGACGTACATGTGATAGGCACTAGACAGTCAGGATTTTGCATGTATCATCCAGGACGATCTTGTGATCGTCCGGGATGATATGATTATATCAATCATATATTAATTATTTTCTTAATTACCAGACTAATTTAGGCATGATTGTAGTGGATCATCCAGGATGATCCATTACATCGTTCGGGACGATCAGACTAAATATCTAAAAATAAAAACTTGCCTAAGTTAATTTGGCAGCTGAGAATTTTTGATTTGAGCTTATCATCTTGTACAATCATAGGATCGTCTAGGATAATCTGCTTAATCAGGCTGACTTAACTTTATCGCCCTAATTAGGGTTTCTATTTTTATTAGATCATCCAGGATGATGTGAATATCGTCCAGGACGATCTGAACAAAAAATGAACAGAAACTCTAATTCACTAAAACTCTCCCCCTAAGTGTGTGTGTGTGTGTGTAAGGTTACTTAGCTAGGGGATTCTTTACATTACATTTGACTCAATAAAGATGAAAGCAATATATTGGACCTGAATTACAAAATAGACTGACTCGATTTAGGGCTGGCTTGAACTTGTAATTGATCCTGCGAACCTGAAAGATTAGACAATCAACTAAAAATAAAAATGTTTGCTATCATCAAAATCATAGTCCTTAAAACTAGATTTGCAACAATCTCCCCCTTTTTGATGATGGCAAACATTTTTAAATAACTTCAAAATTAATAATTAAATAGTGGGTGAATAATATAAGAACACTGAACTAACCCAAAACACAAGAACTATTACTCCCCCTTTTGACATCTCAAAAAGGGAAAATAACATATAGAAACACTAAAACTAGTACAAGTCGAACACAAGAAAACATCAAAAGGATGAAATTAAAAAGGCCCTTTTTTTAAAATCAATCAACTCCAGTAAATCAGAATTTTCCCTTTGAGTTTCGACTTGAAAAGCTAACAAGAAAAAAATTGATGATGCTGAAATCCAAAAAAGTTGGAAAATCAATTTTTGTAACTCCTACCTCGGTCACCTGACAGGTTCAAATTCCTTTCAAACAAAATTCTAATTCAGAAGAAAAAAAATTAGATTCGAAAAGAGATCCTTTCAAGGCTCGTTCCAAAAAAATATCTGATAAAATAGTATTCCGAAGTAAGGAATCAGAAATCATGATTTTCTATCTCAAGCTTTTGAAAATATTAAATGGCGCATGAATTTTTTTAAGACATTTAAAGATCTGAAAGGGAAGAAAGCTTATTTTTTGTGGGCTCATTTTGTGCCTCTTTTTCAATTTATTTTGTGTTTTGCGAATCTTTTGATTTTGATACACTTTGTGTATCTTTCAGTTTGGCGATATTTCGCATCTTTTCAGCTTTGGGCTCATTTTGTGCCTCTTTTCAATTTGTTTGGTGCACTGCACATATTTTGTAAGCTTGTTCCTTTTATAATCGTTAAAGAATCACAGTTATGAAATTTCCTTCCAGACATAAGAGATGACAAAACTCACTCTCTACAGTAAGGAAGAGTAATTCACAAAATAAAAACCATACATCATATGATAAGTGCAATCACTTAATTAAGAAAAACATAACAATGATTCAAAGCTTTGAAAACACTATTCATATGAGGTAGATTACTAAAGGAAGATAAAATAGATCTCTATTTCAAAAACCAATATTTTAATTTTGAAGAAGATTTTTATCCAAAAGAAATAATACACTATTAAAGGAGTTAGAGGAAGAGAAATAATCATCAACGTTTCTTCCCTTTAGTAAATCCAGAGGAGTCAATCACTGCTTACAAGCTTTCGAACAAAAATAAGGCAAAACTCTCAGTCAGAAATCTAGTTTATCAGTAGTAGTGAGCAGTGATCTAATTTTGAAGTGAGTAATCAGTAAACAAAATAAGAAGGAAGAAAAATAGACATGCAAAAATTTGTAAATGAAAACCAGCAAATGAAAATTAGCAGAAAATAATCAAATCTAATACGCAAATCAAACAACTAAAATCAGCAGGAAAAGAAAAATTTTAAAATAAAATGGATAATCAAACAAACAAAAACTAAAAGCAAAATGAAGAAAATAAAAAAACATCACAATTCAGTAATCATCAGATTCATGCATTTATTTCAATCACACCCAATCTGGTCCTCAAAATGCTGAATGAGTCAAAGGCCAGTGGTTTAGTAAAGATGTCAGCCAGTTGAGTTTCAGTTGCTACATGATGTAACTCAATGTCCCCTTTTGTAACATGGTCCCTAATGAAGTGATGTTTTATATCAATGTGTTTGGTTCTAGAATGTTGGATGGGATTCTTAGAAATGCAGACGGCACTGGTATTATCACATAGAACCAAAATTGTGCCAACAGGTAATCCTAAATCCAAAACTTATTGCTTCAGCCAAAAGACTTAGGCCACACAACTTCCTAAGGCAATGTACTCAGCTTTAGAAGTGAAAAGTGCAACTAAGTTCTATTTTCTATTGGACCAGGAGATTAAAGACTGTCCTATGAATTGGAAAGTTCTAGAAGTGCTCTTTCTATCCACCCTACACCCTGTAAAATCAAAATTTGAATATCCAATAATCTCAAAAGAGGTGCTGTGCCTAGGGTACCAGATTCCTAGGTTCGGGGTCCCTAACAGATATCTAAGAATTCTCTTAACAGCAGTCAGGTGGGACTCTTTAATATCAGCTTGAAACCTAGCACAAAGATAAACACTAAACATAATATGAGGTCGGCTAGTAGTCAGGTAAAGCAGTGATCCAATTATTCCTCTAAACTTCTTCTATCAACAGATTTTCTATTTGAATCCTTATCTAACTGAACAGTGGAACTCATGGGAGTATTGATTGGCCTAGCTTTGTCCATTTCATATTTCTTCAAGATGTCCTTAGTGTATTTTGATTGATTCAGAAAGGTTATATCATCCATTTGCCTTATGTTAAATCCCAAAAAATAGGACAATTCTCCCATCATACTCATCTCAATCTCCTTACTCATTGTTTTAGAAAAATTATCACATAAATTTTTATCAGAAGATCCAAAAAGTATATCATCAACATAGATTCGGACAATGAGTAGATCATCTCCTACTTTTCTAAGGAAAAGGGTAGTGTCTACGCTCCCCTTAACAAACTCTCTTTCTAGTAGGAGTGTGCTAAGCCTCTCATACCAAGCTCTGGGTGCCTATTTCAATCCATATAAGGCATTTTTTAATTTATAAACATGATTTGGATATTGGAAACTCTCAAAACCTGGGGGTTACTCTACAAAGACATCCTTTTTTATTACCCAATTTAAAAAGGCACTCTTAACATCCATTTGAAACAGCTTAAATCCCTTATAACAGGCAAAGGCTAGTAGCACCCTAATGGCTTCTAGTCTAGCTACAGGGGCAAAGGTCTCCTCAAAATCAATCCCTTCAATTTGATTATACCCCTTAGCCACCAATCTTGCCTTATTCCTAAGCACCACACTAGAATCATTCATCTTATTCTTAAAGACCCACTTGGTTCCCACTACACTTTGATTCCTAGGTCTTTTTATTAACTCCCAAACATCTTTCCTTACAAATTGATTCAATTCCTCTTGCATAGCAATGACCCAAAACTCATCAGAAAGGGCTTGATTGATGTTGGTGGGTTCAGTCATTGAGATAAAGGCAGAATGGTTTACTTCCTTCCTATGTTCATGTATAGTTCTAACACCTTCAGAAGGGTCTCCTAAGATTAGTTCTTTAGGATGACTCAAAGCATATCTCCAATCTCTAGGCAAAGTGTTTTGAGGTTTTACCCTTTCCTCCAGATTTACATTTTCAACTCCTTGGGTAATCTCTCCTACATCTTCTTCTTCCTCAACTCTAGTCTCCTTAGGATCAGATTCATCAAACATCACATGAGTTATCTCCTCTATCATCAAAGTCCTCTTATTAAACACCCTAAAGGATTTCCCCACACTAGAATAGCCTAAGAACACTCCTTCATCATATTTGGGGTCAAATTTTTCTAAGGATGATTTTCCATTGTTCAGAATGAAAACCTTACAACCAAAGACATGAAGGTGGGACAGGTTTGGAGTTTTACCCTTAATGATCTCATAAGGTGTCTTATTCAGATTTGATCTAACATTCACCCTGTTCAGCACATAACAGGCAGTGTTCACTGCTTCAACCCAAAAGTATTTTGAAAGTGAATACTCAGCAAGCATGGCTCTAGTGGCTTCCACTAAGGTCCTATTCTTTCTTTCAACTATCCCATTCTGTTGAGGGGTCCTAGGAGCTGAAAAGTTGTGGCTAATCCCTTGCTCCTCACAGAATATTCCAAATCTCATATTTTCAAACTCTCCACCATGATCACTATGAATAGCCAAGATCTTATAACCTAACCTTCTCTGAATCCAAGTGGAGAAAGACTTAAATTCATCAAATGAATCAGATTTATGTGACAGAAATTTAATCCAAGTGAACCTCGAGTAATCATCAACAATTACAAATCCAAAGACTTTCCCCCCTAAGCTGGCAGTGCTAATTGGTCCAAACAAATCCATGTGAAGGACTTCTAAAGTTCTAGAGGTGTTGATGTCCTTAATTGAGTGGAAAGAGGAGTGGACTTGCTTCCCTAATTGACAGGCATCATACAGGTGGTCCTTAGTGAACTTAAGCATGGGGAAACCTCTAACTAAGTCCTTTTGGATGACTCTCCTAAGGGTTTTCATACTAACATAACATAATCTCCTGTGCTACAACCAATACTCATCAGCAGCAGTTTTTAAGCAAATTGAAACATCAATTTTAAAGAAGCTTACATCCAGCATGTAGACATTATTGATCATTTATCCCTGTAAAATAATTTTATCATTTAAGCTTATAATACAGCAAGTGGGCAGGAACTTGATGTTCTTTCCTTTGTCACAAAGTTGACTGATGCTCAAAAAGTTGTGTTTCAATCCATCTACAAGCAAAACATTATCAATAATGAAATTTTTTGAATCACCAATTATACCTGCTCCTACCACCCTCCTGGTGGTGTTGTCTCTAAGTGTAAACTTGCCTCCAGCCCTGGCCTCCAGTGAAATGAATTGATTTGTATCTCCAGTCATATATCTTGAGCATATGCTGTCTAGGAACCACATGCTCTCACGAGGTCTTATGTGAGAGCACACCTACAAAATCATCAAACGTCAGATTTAGGAACCCAAATAGGTTTGGGTTCCTTCTTATGAAAAGAAGAATGCAATGCATGTGTGCTGTGTTGTGCTGTGAAGCATGCAATTTGCGTCTCCACACCCAATGTATACTACGGTGAACTATGTAGGTGTGTGAGATATGTCCTAGAATGCCACAAGAAAAACATCTAACTCCAGGAAAAGGATTAACTAATCTATGTGGGTGATAGTGCCTCTTCCTAGGTGTGTATGAAACATGCTTTGATGATTCTGAAACAGATTCTTCAAAATGTGGAGGTGCATAAAATTGTGCAAAAGTATGAGGTGTTTCATTTTTCTTAAAAGCACAATTTTTTAGTCTTAGAAATTCATCTTCTTTCGTGAGACTTGCAATTTCAAACTTCAAATAATGCTCATCACTAGCTAAGTTACATGCCATGGTGTCCAATTCTTTATAAGCTTTTTCTAAATCAACATGCAATATTTTTAATGAGTCATGCTCAATAATTAGTTCAGAATGCCTTTTGTTCAATTCATCAAATTCATCAACTAAGGACATGTGATTGCTATCAAGTGTAGAATGATCCTTAATCATAACATTATGCTCCTTTTGCAAATTCAGGAAATCCAATTTCAAGCTGGCATGTGTTTTCTTAAGTTTCCTATACGATGAATGAATTTTCTCAGAAACATCTAGCAATTGATCATAGGTTAGCTCACATGCCTCTTCTTGATCAGACTGACCAGGATAATCATCAGCCATCAGACACAAATTTGTAGTCTCCTCCTCAGCTTCAGTCTCAGAGGAGTCGGATGCAGAATCTGCCCAGAATACCTTCTGAATCCGCTTCTTATCCTTCCTAAACTTGGGTTTCTCCTCACCCTTCTCCTTGCTTGGGTGAGCTTTAAGTGTAGGATAATCAGCCTTTATATGTCCAGGCTTCCTGCATTTAAAGCAAACATTATCAGATGAACCTTTAAAATTTTTACTACTCTTACCTTTGTTCCATTTATGAAAGTTCTTATGTTTCTTCCTTAGAAAGCATTTGAATTGCCTAGTGATTAAGGTAATATCATTGCTATCAGACCCAGAAGAGTCAGTGTCAATATCATTGGCCTTCAGTGCCATAATTTTCTCCCTCTTCTTCTCACCTGTATCAATTTGTCATTGGTTCACTCATTACTCGTAAGCAATGAGTGACCCAAGTAAGTTATCAATAGAATAAGTGTTCAAATCTTTGGATTCAATAATTGTAGTTATCTTGGCATCAAAAGAAGAAGGCAAAAATCTCAGAATTTTGTTCACTTTTTCATAGTTTGTAAGTTCTCTTCCTAAAGCATGTAAAGAAGTGACAATTTGAGTGAACCTAAAATACATTTTAGAAATCGATTCACTAGGTTTCATGCTAAAGAGTTCATAGTCATGAAGTAAGATGTTCAATCTAGATTGCTTAACCTCAGATGTACCTTCATAAGTAATGCATAATCTATCCCAAATTTCTTTACCAGTAGTGCAAGTAGAAACATGCATGTAATCTTCAGATTTTAATGCATAGAAAAAATAGTTCAAACATTTGGCATTTAGTTGGGCTAAGTACCGATTATCAAGAGTCCATTCAGTGAAAGGCATTTCAATTTCAACATTATTAACCATTCTAAAAGGTGCTTCATACCAATCCTTAACAAGCATCCACATGCGATAATCTATAGATTGAAGAAAAGTGGACATGCGAGTTTTTCAAAAATCAAAAGGTATGTTATCAAATAATGGTGGTCATGTAATTGAATAACCTTCAGCAGTTTACGATTACCAAAGTTAGCCATGGATCAAAATTCAAGAGTTTTTAAACTTAATTTTTGAATCCCGCTCTGATACCACTTGAAAGTTTGATAGGGCTGTTAAGCCCTTGTGAACAGGTTCTGAGGCTAAGCAAGAGGGGGGGTGAATTGGTAGTTTTAAAAATTTGAGAGTAAAACAATGATTTAGAAAATCTTTTTGAATGTTTTAAAACTTTTACAGTTATGCGATGATGTGCAGATATTCAACAATAACAGAATAATAATCACAATCACAGAATCATCAACAGAAAAGTAAATATAGAAAATAATCAGAAAGAACACACTAGATTATATAGTGGTTCGGTTAACTTGACCTATGTCCACTCCCCGGAGCCTCCCCTCCAGGTATTATACTAACACTAAGTGACTCTCCTTCTGCTCCCTCAGCAAGGCGGAGAAGCCTGTATAAAAACTATTTTCCACCAACCTGGTGAGGCAGAGAACCTGACCTCCTTTTGCTTCCTCTTAAAGCAGGCAGAGAACCTAGACTCCTTTCACTTCCTCCTAAAGAAGGTAGAGAACCTGGACTCCTTTCGCTTCCTCCTGAAGCAAGTAGAGAACCCGGATCTTCTTACGAATGATCCTCCCACAGAGACACCGATAAGACAAGAGACGACAAACGGAGAAGACGACTCAGATCCTTGCTTGGAGCAACCTTTGTGAATCCCTCATAAACTCTCCCTCACAAGATCCTCTCTCTCTCTCCCAAGCTCTCTCTTTCTCTCTCTCTCAAGGTTTTCTTTGAAAAGGAAAGTGGCAAAAGATTTTTTTTATTGAAAGAAAAATATCTTAAATAGGAGGGCTAAAAAATTGCCCTAAATCTCAACTGGTTGTCAAATATCATCCAGGACGATCGATGGATCGTCCTGTGTGATCAGTGTAAAAACTCATATTTTAGCCTGGACGATTTGGTTTCTCTGGATGATTAGAAGAAAAGTTTATTCAGATCGTCCCGTATGATTCTGCGATCGTCCGGGACGATTAGTGTAAATCAGGAATTTCATCCAGAAGACACCTCTGGTCATCCAGGGGAATTTATGCTGGATGATCTCAAAATGACTTGATCATCCAGGATGATATGTCTATCATCCCGTATGATTAGTTCAAAAATGACAAAATCATCCTACACACAGCTCTGAACGTACAAGTCAGAACATGCTGAATGATTTCAAAATGACTTGATCGTATAGGATGATATGTCTATTATCTGATATGATTAGTTTAAAAATGACAAAATCATCCTACATATAGCTCTGGACGTACAAGTGATAGGCACTGGATGGTCAGGATTTTGCATGTATCGTCCAGGATGATCTTGCGATCGTTCAGAATGATATAATCGTATCAATCAGATATTAATTACTTTCCTTAATTACTAGACTAATTTAGGCATGATTGGAATGGATCATCTAGGATGATATACGTATTGACCGAGATGATTAGACCAAATATCTAAAAATAAAAACTTGCCTAACTTAATCTGGCGGCTGAGAATTTCTGATTTGAGCCTATCATCCTGTACAATCATAAGATCATCCAGAATAATCTGCTTAATCAGACCAACTTAATTTTTTCTCCCTAGTTAGGGTTTCTATTTTCATTGGATCGTCCAGGATGATGTGAATATTGTCCAAGACGATCTGAACAAAAAATGAACAGAAACTCTAATTCACTAAAACTCTCCCTCTGAGTGTGTGTATGCAAGGTTACTTAGCTAGGGGATCCTTTACATTACATTTGACTCAATAAAGATGAAAATAGTATATTAGACCTGAATTATAAAACAGACTGACTTGATCTAGGGCTGGCTTGAACTTGTAATTGATCCTGCAGACCTAAAAGATTTGAAATTAACCAAAAATAGAAATGTTTGCTATCATCAAAATTATAATCCTTGAAACCAGATTTACAATAATTCTCATCTCAAACTCCTTACTCATTATTCTAGAAAAATCATCACATAGGTTTTTATCAGAAGATCCAAAAAGTATATCATCAATATAGATCTGGACAATGAGTAAATCATCCCCTACTTTTCTCAGAAAAAGGGTGATGTCTACGCTCCCCTTAATAAACTCTCTTTCTAATAGGAATGTGTTAAGCCTCTCATACCAAGCTCTGGGTTCTTGTTTCAATCCATATAAGACCTTTTTTAATTTGTAAATATGATTAGGATATTGGGAACTCTCAAAATTAGGGGTGTTGCTCTACAAAGACATCTTCCTTTATTACCCCATTTAAAAAGGCACTCTTGACATTCATTTCAAAAAGCTTAAATCTCTTATAACAGGAAAAGGCTAGTAGCACCTTAATGGCTTCCAATCTAGCTATAGGGGCAAAGGTCTCCTCAAAATCAATCCCTTCTACTTGGTTGTACCCCTTAGCCACCAATCTTGCCTTATTCCTAACCACCACACGAGAATCATTCATTTTATTCTTAAAGACCCATTTGGCTCCCACTACACTTTGATTTTTAGGTCTTTCTACTAACTCCCAAACATTATTCTTCATAAATTGGTTAAGTTCTTCTTGCATAGCTAAGATTCAAAATTCATCAAAAAGGGCTTGATTGATGTTGGTGGGTACATTCATCGAGATAAAGGCAGAATGGTTTACTTCCTTCCTAAGTCCATGCCTAGTTCTAACACCTTCAGAAGGATCTCCTAAGATCAGTTCTTTAGGATGCTCAAAGAATATCTCCAATCTCTAGGCAAAGTGTTTTGAGGTTCTACCCTTTCCTCTATATTTGTATTTTCAACTCCTTGGGTAATCTCTCCTACCTCTTTATCTTCCTCAACTCTAGCCTCCTCAGGATCAGATTCATCAAATGCTACATAAGTAGTGTCCTCCACCACCAATGTCTTCTTGTTAAACACCCTAAAGGATTTCCCCACACTTGAATATCCTAAGAACATTCCTTCATTAGATTTTGGGTCAAATTTTTCTAAGGATAATTTCCCATTATTAAGAATGAACACCTTACATCCAACGACATGGAGGTGGGATAGGTTTAGAGTTTTACCCTTAGTGATCTCATAGGGTGTATTACTCAGATTGGATCTAACATTTATCCTATTCAACACATAATAGGCTATGTTCACAGCTTATGCCCAAAAGTATTTTGGAAGTGAATACTTAGCAAGCATGGCTCTAGCGGCTTCCACTAAGGTCCTGTTCCTCCGTTTAGCTACCACATTCTACTGAGGGGTCCTAGGAGATAAAACGTTATGGCTAATCCCTTGATCCTCATAGAAGGTTCAAAATTTCTCATTTTCAAACTCCCCACCATGATCACTATGGATGATCAAAATCTCACAACCTAACTTCTTCTGAATCTAAGTGGAGAAAGATTTAAATTCATCGAATGACTCAAATTTATGTGAAAAAATCTAATCCAAGTGAACCACAAGTAATCATTGATAATCATAAATCCATAGACTTTTCCCCCTAAGCTGGCAGTGCAAATGGGTCCAAAGAGATCCATGTGAAGGAGTTCTAAAGGTTTAGATGTGCTAATGTCCTTAATAGAGTGGAAATAGGATTGGACTTGCTTCCCTAGCTGACAGGCATCACACAGGTGGTCCTTAGTGAACTTAAGCTTGGGGACACGTCTAACTAAGTCCTTTTGGGTGACTCTTCTAAGGGTTTTTATGCTGGCATGACATAATCTCTTGTGCCACAAATAAGACTCATTAGCCACAGTTTCTAAGAAAAATGAAGCAGCACATTCAATATGATTTAAATCAAGCATGTAGATGATGTTGATCCTCTTGCCCTGCAAAATAGTATTATTATTTAAGCTTATAATACATGTGTTTGCCAGGAACTTGATGTTGAACCCTTTATCACAGAGTTAATTGATGCTGAGCTGGTTGTGTTTCAATCCATCTACAAGTAAAACATTTTCAATCAAAAGGTTCTTGGAGTTTTTTATTATACTTGCGCCTACCACTTTCCTGGTGGTGTTGTCTCAAAGAGTGACCTTGCCTCCAACCTTGGCCTCCAGCGAAATGAATTTTTTTGCATCTCTAGTCATATATCTAGAGCATCTGCTATCCAGGTACCACATGCTCTCACGAGAACTTGTGTGAGAGCAACCCTACAAAATCATCAAATGTTAGATTTAGGAACCCAAACAGGTTTAGGTTCCTTCTTATGAAAAGAAGAATGCAATGCATGTATGCTATGCTGTGAAACATACAATTTGGGCCTCCACACCTAATGTGTACTATGGTGAACAGTGCAGGTGTGAGAGATATGTCCTAACATACCACATGAGAAACATCTAATACTAGGAAAAGGATTAACTAATCTACAGGGGTGATAATACCTCTTCTAAGGTTTGAATGATGCATGCTTTGATGACTTTAATTGAGATTCTTCAAGTGATGGAGGTTTGTAAAATTGTGCAAATGTAGGAGGTGTTTCATTTTTCTCAAATACACTAATTTTTACACTTAGAAATTCATTTTCCTTTTTTAGGCTTATAATTTCAAATTTCAAATAATGCTCATCACTATTTAAATAAGATGCATGAGATTTTAATTTCTTCAATATAGCTTCTAATTCAATATGTAATGTTTTCAGTGAATCATGCTCGATAATCAATTTATAATGCTTTCATTTAATTTATCAAATTCATCAAGTAATGAAAGGTGATAGCTATCAAGTGTAGAATGATCCTTAATCAAAACTTCATGCTCTTTGTAGTCTCCTCTTCAGCTTCAGTCTCAGAGGAGTCGATGCAGAATCCACCCAAAAAGCCTTTTGGATCTTCTTCTTGTCCTTCCTAAACTTGGGTTTCTCCTTACCCTTCTCCTTGCTTGGGTGAGCCTTAGTGTAGGACAATCAGCCTTTATATGTCCACGCTTCCTGCATTCAAAATAAATTGTATCAAAAGAACCGTTAAAATTTTTGCTACTCTTACATTTATTCCACTTCTGAAAGTTCTTGTGCTTCTTCCTTAGAAAGCTTTTGAATTGCCTATTGATTATGAAAACCTAATCGCTATCAGACCCGAAAGTATCAGTGTCCGTATCACTGGCCTTTAGCGCCATAGTTTTTGTTGCAAATCTGGTTTTGATGATGACAAACATGTTTCCAGTGTATTTTGCTTGGCTAATCTATTTCAGGCACAAAAGACCGCGAGCCACTCAAGCCAACTCAAGATCGGGTCCAAGTGTGTCAAATGTATGATTTTTCCTTTTATTGAGTCAATTGTAATGTAACTGATTCCCTAGCTAAGTAACCTTGCACACACACTCAGGGAGAGAGATTGAGTGAATTAGAGTATCTGTTAAATTTTTGTTCAGATCATCCTGGACGATAGTCTCATCATCCTGGACGATCCAGTTAAAACAGAAACCCTAATTAGGGCGACTAAGTTAAGAGGGTCTGATTAAGCAGATCGTCCTGGACAATCTTTGGATCGTACGGGACGATATGCTCAAATCAGAAATTCCCAGCCGCCAGATTACGTTAGGCAAGTTTTATTTTAAGTATTTTGGTCTGATCGTCTCGGACGATATGTATATCATCCTGGACGATTTACTACAATCATGCCTAAATTAGTCTGGTAATTAAGGAAAGCAATTAATGTTTAATTGATACGATCACATCGTCCTGGACGATCGCAGGATCGTCCCGGACGATCGTGATCGTCTTGTGCATTTCAGCTGTACGACCTGAACTGTGTTCAGGATGATTTTGGGCCTTTTTGAACTAATCGTATAGGATGATGTCCCAATCATCCTTGACGATCAAGTCATTTTTTGGTCGTCCAGCACAGATTTCTCTGGACGACCCGAACTGTCTTCTGGATGATTTTCCTCCATTTGCACTAATCGTCCCGGACGATCGTAGTATCGTACGGGATGATATGAACAACTTTTTTTACTGATCGTCCAGAAGAGCCTAATTGTCCAGACTGAATCAGCTGAATTTGAACTGATCGTACAGGACGATCTTCCGATCGTCCTGGACGATCTTGCCCAACCAGTTGAGATTTAGGGCAAATTTTAAGCCCTCCTTTAAAAGAATTTTTTCCAATTATTGGAAAAATCTTTTGCTACCTTCCTTCCCTGAGAAACCCTAGAGAGAAGAGAGAGTTGGGAGAGAGAGAAGAGATCTTGTGAGGGGGAGTTAGTGAGGGATTCACTAAGGTTGCTCCAAGCACGGATCAGAGTCGTCTTCTCCACTCGTCGTCTGTCGTCTAGTCGGTGTTCTTCGTGGGAGGATCGTTCGCAAGAAGATCCGGGGTTCTCTGCCCGCTTCAGGTGGAAGCAAAAGGAGTTCGAAGGTTCTCTGCCTGCTTCAGGAGGAAGCGAAAGGAGGTCAGTTCTCTGCCTCACCGTGTGGTGAAAAGGAGGTGCTTTGTACAGGCTTCTCCGCCTTGCTGTGGGAGCAAAAGGAGAGTCACTTTTATTTAGTGCAATACCCGGAGGGGAGGCTCCGGGGAGTGGACGTAGGTCAAGTTGACCGAACCACTATAAAATCTGGTTTGCTTTTCTGATTCAGTTTTGCACTTTACTTTTCAATATAAACTGCTTGGGTGAATATCGTTGGTTGAACTTTTCGTTATTGTTTACTTGTTTCCGCTGCTAAGTATCGAAAAGATTTTTGTTGTTATCGTGAAATTTTTAAATAACCAATTCACCCCCCCTCTTGGTTAGCCTCGGGACTAGTTCAGTAGGGCTTAACATCCCTTTCGAACTTTCAAGCGGTATCAGAGAGGGATTCAAAATTTAGGTTTAAAAACTTTTGAATTTGATCCATGGCTAACTGTAATAATCGTAATACTGCTGAAGGTTATTCTATTACCAGACCACCGTTGTTTGACAATATTCCTTTTGATTTTTGGAAAACACGCATGTCTATTTTTCTGTAATCTATTGATTATCGCATGTAGATGTTAGTTAAGGATGGATACGAACCACCTTTTCGAATGGTTAACAATGTGAAAACTGAATTGCCGTTTGCTGATTGGATGTTTGATGATCGTGATTTAGCACAATTGAATGCAAAATATTTGAACTGTTTCTTTTGTGCTTTGAAATCTGAAGACTATATGCGTGTTTCTACTTGTACAACGGGAAATGAAATCTGGGATAGGTTATGTATAACATATGAAGGTACAACTGAAGTCAAACAATCTAGGTTAAACATCTTGTTACATGATTATGAACTTTTTCGCATGAAACCTAGTGAGACTATTTCAGAAATATACACAAGGTTCACTCAGATTGTTACCTCTTTGCATGCTTTAGGTAGAGAACTTACCAACTATGAAAGAGTGAACAAGATTCTTAGATGTTTGCCTGCTTCTTATGATGCTAAGATTACTGCTATTACTGAATCCAAAGATTTAAATACTTACTCTATTGACAGCTTACTTGGATCACTCATTGCCTATGAGCAAGGGGTGAACCAAAGGCAACTTGATGCAGGTGAACGTAAGAAAGAGAAGACAGTGGCACTAAAAGCCAAAGATTCAGATGCTAGCACTTCCGGGTCTGATAGCGATGATGTTGCCTTAATCACAAGGTAATTCAAAAGCTTTCTAAGGAAGAAACATAAGAACTATCAAAAGTGGAACAAGGGTAAGTTCAATAAAAACTTTAAGGGTTCATCTGAATCGGTTTGTTTTGAATGCAAGAAGCCTGGACACATTAAGGCTGATTTTCCAACACTTAAAGCTCACCCAAGCAAGGAGAAGAGTGAGGAGAAACCAAAGTTCAGAAAGGACAAGAAGCGGATTCAGAAGGCGTTCTGGGCAGACTCTGCATCCGACTTTTCTGAGACTGAAGCTGAAGAGGAGGAAACAAACTTGTGTCTGATGGCGGATGATCACCCTGGTCAGTCGGACCAGGAAGAGGTATGTGATCTTACTTACGATCAGTTATTTGAAGTTTCTGAAAAGATTCATACATCGTATAGGAAGCTTAAGAAAACCCATGCTAATTTGAAATTAGATTATTTGACTTTACAAAAAGAGCATGATTCTGTAGTTAAAGATCATTCCACACTTGATTCCAATCACATGTCTCTGCTTGATGAGTTTGATGAATTGAACAAAAAATATTCTGATTTAGTTTCTAAGCATGATTCTTTGAAAACCACGCATGTTGATTTAGAAAAAGCTTTTAAAGAGTTAGATACAATGGCATGTGAAGTAGAAAGTAACTGTGGCGCTTTAAAATTTGAAATTGCAAGTTTAAAGAAAGAGAATGAGTTTTTGGAAGTAAAAATCAGCGCTTTTAAAAAGAACAAAATACCGCCTACCTTTGAACAGTTTTATGCACCGCCACCTTTTAAAAATTCTGTTGCAAGTTCATCAAAGCATGTTTCATACACTACTAGGAAGAGGCATTATCACTCACGACGTTTAGTTAATCCTTTTCCTGGTGTTAGATATTTTTCATGTGGCATGTTAGGACACATATCACACACTTGTACTGTTTACCGTAGTACACATTGGGTGTGGAGACCCAAACTGCCTGTTTCACAGCACAGCACGCATACATCGCATTCTTCTTTTCATAAGAAGGAACCCAAACCTGTTTGGGTTCCTAAGACTGACATTTGATGATTTTGTAGGTGTGCTCTCACACAAGACCTCGTGAGAGCATGTGGTACCTAGACAGCGGATGTTCTAGACATATGACTGGAGACGCAAATCAAATCATTACGCTGGAGGCCAGAGCTGGAGGCAAGGTTACACTTGGAGATAACACCACCAGGAAGGTGGTAGGCACAGGTATAATTGGTGATTCAAAGAATTTTGTGATTGATAATATTTTGCTTGTAGATGGACTGAAACACAACTTGCTGAGCATTAGTCAACTCTGCAACAAGGGATACAACATCAAATTCCTGCCCACTGGCTGCATTTTAAGCTTAAATGATGATGTTATTTTGGAGGGGCAAAGGATCAACAACGTCTACAAGCTGGATGTAAGTAGCATTAAATCTGATAATTCAATTTGCTTAAAAACTGCTGCTGATGAGTCTTGGTTATGGCATAGGAGATTGTGTCATGCCAGTATGAAAACCCTTAGGAGAGTCACCCAAAAGGACTTAGTTAGAGGTGTGCCCAAGTTTAAGTTCACTAAGGATCACCTGTGTGATGCCTGTCAGTTGGGGAAGCAAGTCTAGTCCTCTTTTCACTCAGTTAAGGACATTAGCACCTCTAGACCTTTAGAAGTTCTTCACATGGACCTCTTTGGACCCATTAGCACTGCCAGCTTAGGGGGGAGAGTCTATGGTTTTGTAATTGTTGATGATTATTCAAGGTTCACTTGGGTTAAGTTTTTGTCACACAAATCTGAGTCATTTGATGAGTTTAGATCTTTCTCTACTTGGATTCAGAAGAAGTTAGGATGTGAGATTATTACCATCCATAGTGATCACGGAGGGGAGTTTGAAAATGAAAGATTTGGAAGTTTTTGTGAGGATCATGGGATTAGTCACAATTTTTTAGCTCCTAGGACCCCTCAGCAGAACGGGGTAGCTGAAAGGAAGAACAGGACCTTAGTGGAAGCCGCCAGAGCCATGCTTGCCGAGTATTCACTTCCAAAATACTTTTGGGCTGAAGCGGTGAACACTGCCTGTTATGTGCTGAATAGGGTGAATGTGAGAGTCAAACTGAACAAGACACCTTATGAGATCATTAAGGGTAGAACACCAAATCTGTCCCACCTCCATGTCTTTGGCTGTAAGGTTTTCATTCTGAACAACGGGAAGTCACCCTTAGGAAAATTTGACCCCAAATCTGATGAAGGAGTGTTCTTAGGATATTCAAGTGAGGGAAAATCCTTTAGGGTGTTCAATAGGAGGACTTTGGTGGTGGAAGAAACAACCCATGTAGTGTTTGATGAATCTGATCCTAAGGAGTCTAGATCTGAAGTAGAAGATGAAGAGATTGTTGAGGTTACCCAAGGAGTTGGAAATACAAATTTGGAGGAAAGGGTAGAACCTCAAACCACATTGCCTAGAGATTGGAGATATTCTTCGAGTCATCCTAAAGAACTGATCTTAGGAGACCCTTCTGAAGGTGTTAGGACTAAGCATGGACTTAGGAAGGAAGTAAACCATTCTGCCTTTATCTCAATGACTGAACCCACCAACATCAATCAAGCCTTGTCGGATGAGTTTTGGATTTTAGCTATACATGAAGAATTGAATCAATTTGTAAGGAATGATGTTTGAGAGTTAGTAGAAAGACCTAGAAACCAAAGTATTGTGGGAACCAAGTGGGTCTTTAAGAATAAGATGAATGATTCTGGTGTGGTGGTGAGAAATAAGGCAAGATTGGTGGCTAAGGGGTATAATCAGATAGAAGGGATAGATTTTGAGGAAACTTTTGCCCCTGTAGCTAGATTGGAAGCCATTAGAGTGCTACTAGCCTTTGCCTGTTACAAGGGATTTAAGCTGTTTCAAATGGATGTCAAGAGTGCCTTTTAAATGGAGTAATTAAAGAAGATGTTTTGTAGAACAACCCCCAGGTTTTGAGAGTTCCCAATATCCAAGTCATGTCTATAAATTAAAAAAGGCCTTATATGGATTGAAACAGGCATCCAGAGCTTGGTATGAGAGGCTTAGCACATTCCTGTTAGAAAGAGAGTTTGTTAAGGGGAGCGTAGACACCACCCTTTTTCTGAGGAGAATAGGAGATGACTTACTCATTATCCAGATTTATGTTGATGATATAATTTTTGGATCTTCTGATAAATATTTATGTGATGAGTTTTCCAAAATAATGAGTAAGGAGTTTGAGATGAGTATGATGGGAGAATTGTCCTACTTTTTGGGGTTTAGCATAAGGCAAACGGATGATGGAACCTTTCTCAATCAATCAAAATACACTAAGGACATTTTGAAGAAATATGAAATGGATAAAGCCAAGCCAATCAATACTCCCATGCCCTCCTCAGTTCAGTTAGATAAGGATTCAAATGGAAAATCTGTTGATCAGAAGAAGTATAGAGGGATAATAGGTTCACTGCTTTACCTGACTGCTAGCCGACCTGATATCATGTTTAGTGTCTGTCTTTGTACTAGGTTTCAGGCTGATCCTAAAGAGTCCCACCTGACTGCTATTAAGAGAATTCTTAGATATCTTTTAGGGACCCCAAACCTAGGAATTTGGTACCCTAGGCACAGCACCTCTTTTGAGATCATTGGATATTCTGACTCTGACTTTGCGGGGTGTAGGGTGGATAGGAAGAGTACCTCTGGGACTTATCAATTCATAGGACAGTCGTTAGTCTCCTGGTCCAGTAGAAAATAGAACTCAGTTGCACTTTCCACTACTGAAGCTGAGTACATTGCCTTAGGAAGTTGTGTGGCCCAAGTTCTTTGGTTGAAACAACAAGTCTTGGATTTAGGAGTACCCGTTGGCATAATTTCTGTTCTGTGTGATAATACCAGTGCCATCTGTATCTCTAAGAATCCAATCCAACATTCTAGGACCAAATACATTGACATTAGGCATCACTTCATTAGGGACCATGTTACAAAAGGGGACATTGAGCTACATCATGTAGCAACTGAAAATCAGCTGGCTGACATATTCACTAAACCACTGGCCTTTGACTCATTCAGCATTTTGAGAACCAGATTAGGAGTGATTGATATAAACGCTTGATTCTGATGACTGCTGATTTATGATCTTTCTGATTGGTATTCTGATTTCTGTTAGTTAGGTTTAGTTTTTTGATTTCTGATTTCTATTAGTTAGTTTTTGCTTTGATTATTTACTTTCAGTTGATTTTATTTCTTCTGCTGATTTCTGTTTTAGCCTTACTGTTAGTTTAAGTTGAGTATTTACTTTGATGTGATTTTCTACCTGCTTGTATTCACTAGTCCATATCTTGCACTTACTATTTTTATGTTTTTCAAAATCTGATCACCGTTCACTATTTCTGAAAAATCTGAATTTCTAACTATGAGTTTTTACCTTGTTTTGGTTTGGAAGCTGGTACGCAGTGATTGATTCCACTGAACCTGTTAAAGGGAAGAAACATTGATGATTGTTTCTCTTCCTCTAACTCCTTTACTGGTGTATGATTTCTTTCAAATAAAAATTCTTTTCAAAATTAAAATGTTAGTTTTTGAAATAGAGATTATTTTATCTTCCTACAGTAATCTGCCTCATATCAATAGTGTTTTTCAAAGTCTTGAGTCATTAGTTTGATTTTCTAAAACCAAGTGATTGCATTTATCATATGGTGTATGGCTTTTGTTTTGTGGATCATTCTTCCTTACCAAGGAGAGTCATCTTCTATGTCTGAAAGATAATCTCACAGCTGAGACTCTTTAATAATTATGAAAAGGAGAAAGCTTATAAAAGATGCGCAGTACGCCAGATAATTTGAAAAAGAGGCATAAAATGAGCCCAAAACTGAAAAGATGCGAAATTGCCAAATTGGATACACAAAGTGTATCAAAAATCAAAAGATACGCAAAGCGCCAACCAATTTGAAAAAGAGGCACAAAATGAGCCCAAACCAAGCTTTCTTCCCTTTCAGATTGTTAAATGTCCTAGAAAAATCTGTGCGCCACCTAATATTTTCAAAAGCTTGAGTCTGGAAAATCCTGATTTCTGATTTTTTACTTTGTAACACTATTATATAAGATATTTTTCTGGAACGAGGCTTGAAAGGATCTCTTTTCAAATCTAATGTCTTTTCTTCTGAATCGAATTTTTGTTTTGAAAGAGGTTTGCATCGATAAGGTCCCCGGGGTCGGAGTTACGAAAGTTGATTATTTCCAACCTTTTCTGGATTTCAGCGCTGTCAATCGTCCTGTCATTGGTTTTTGAATCTAAAATCAAGGAAAAATTCTGATTTTCTTATTTTGTAGTTGTTCTATTTTATGTTTTATTTCACTGTTCTGTTTTTCCCTCCTCCTTTTTGTGATGTCAAAAGGGGGAGTCAGTTGTAGTCGTGTCTGTTTCTGTTTTCTGAGTCATGTTTTTTGTATTATTTTAGCTGTTAAATGAAAATTTAAAAAATGTTTGTTTTGTTTGATCTCCTAGTTTACTTTTATTTTCAGACTACTTTACAAATGTTTGCCATCATCAAAAAGGGGGAGATTGTTGCAAATCTGGTTTTGATGATGATAAATATGTTTCCAGTGTGTTTTGCTTGGCTAATCTGTTTCAGGCACAAAAGACCGCGAGCCACTCAAGCCAACTCAAGATCGGGTCCAAGTGTGTCAAACGTATGATTTTTCCTTTTATTGAGTCAATTGTAATGTAACTGATTCCCTAGCTAAGTAACCTTGCACACACACACTCAGGGAGAGAGATTGAGTGAATTAGAGTATCTGTTAAATTTTTGTTCAGATCGTCCTGGACGATAGTCTCATCATCCTGGACGATCCAGTTAAAACAGAAACCCTAATTAGGGCGACTAAGTTAAGAGGGTCTGATTAAGCAGATCATCCTGGACGATCTTTGGATCGTACGGGACGATATGCTCAAATCAGAAATTCCCAGCCGCCAGATTAAGTTAGGCAAGTTTTATTTTAAGTATTTTGGTCTGATCGTCCCGGACGATACGTGTATCGTCCTGGATGATTTACTACAATCATGCCTAAATTAGTCTGGTAATTAAGGAAAGCAATTAATGTTAAATTGATACGATCACATCGTCCTGGACGATCGTAGGATCGTCCCGGACGATCGTGATCGTCTTGTGCATTTCAGCTGTACGACCCGAACTGTGTTCAGGATGATTTTGGGCTTTTTTGAACTAATCGTATAGGACGATGTCCCAATCGTCCTGGACGATCAAGTCATTTTTTGGTCATCCAGCACAGATTTCTCTTGACGACCCGAACTGTCTTCTGGACGATTTTCCTCCATTTGCACTAATCGTCCCGGACGATCGTAGTATCGTACGGGACGATATGAATAACTTTTTCTACTGATCGTCCAGAAGAGCCTAATTGTCCAGACTGAATCAGCTGAATTTGAACTGATCGTACAGGACGATCTTCTGATCGTCCTTGACGATCTTGGCCGACCAGTTAAGATTTAGGGCAAATTTTAAGCCCTCCTTTAAAAGAATTTTTTCCAATTATTGGAAAAATCTTTTGCTACCTTCCTTCCCTGAGAAACCCTAGAGAGAAGAGAGAGTTGGGAGAGAGACAAGAGATCTTGTGAGGGGGAGTTAGTGAGGGATTCACTAAGGTTGCTCCAAGCACGGATCAGAGTCGTCTTCTCCGCTCGTCGTCTGTCGTCTAGTCGGTGTTCTTCGTGGGAGGATCATTCGCAAGAAGATCCAGGGTTCTCTGCCCGCTTCAGGTGGAAGCAAAAGGAGTTCGAAGGTACTCTGCCTGCTTCAGGAGGAAGCGAAAGGAGGTCAGGTTCTCTGCCTCACCGTGTGGTGAAAAGGAGGTGCTTTGTACAGGCTTTTCCGCCTTGCTGTGGGAGCAAAAGGAGAGTCACTTTTGTTTAGTGCAATACCCAGAGGGGAGGCTCCGGGGAGTGGGCGTAGGTCAAGTTGACCGAACCACTATAAAATCTGGTTTACTTTTCTGATTCAGTTTTGCACTTTACTTTTCAATATAAACTGCTTGGGTGAATATCGTTGGTTGAACTTTTCGTTATTGTTTACTTGTTTCCGCTGCTAAGTATCGAAAAGATTTTTGTTGTTATCGTGAAATTTTTAAATAACCAATTCACCCCCCCTCTTGGTTAGCCTCGGGACTAGTTTAGTAGGGCTTAACATCCCTTTCGAACTTTCAGTTTTCTCTTTCTTCTTCTCACCTACATCAAGTTATCTTTGGTTCACTCCTTGCTCATAAGCAATGAGTGATCCAAGTAAGTTATAAATAGAATAATTATTCAATTCTTTTGATTCAGTGATAGTAGTTATCTTGGCATCATACGAAGAGGGAAAACATCTTAAGATTTTGTTAACTTTTTCATAATTGGTGAGTTCTCTTCCTAAGGCATGCAGGGAGGTGATAATTTGAGTGAATTTAATGTATATTTCAGATATTGACTCACTAGGTTTCATGCAAAAGAGTTTATAGTCATGATGCAAAATGTTCAATCTAGATTGTTTAACTTCAGTTGTCCCCTTATAAGTGATACACAATTTATCTCAGATTTCTTTTCCAGTTGTACAAGTTGACACACGCATGTAATCTTCAGATTTCAGTACACAGAAAAAATAGTTTAAATATTTAGCATTTAGTTGTGCTAGATCCCTATCATCAAAAGTCTATTTGGCAAAAGGAAGTTCAGTTTTAACACCATTAATAATTCTATGAGGTGCATCATAATCATCTTTAACAAGCATCTATATGCGATAATCTATAGATTGTAAAAAGGTGGACATGCGAGTTTCCAGAAATCAAATGGTATGTTATCAAACAAAGGTGGATGAGTAATGGAATAACCTTCAGTAGTACTTTTATTACCAAAGTTAGCCATGGATCAAATTCAATATTTTTTTAAAACTAGATTTTATGAATCCCGCTCTGATACCACTTGAAAGTTCGTTAGGGATGTTAAGCCCTTATGAATAAGCTCGAGGCTAACCAAGAGGGGGGGTGAATTGGTTATTTTAAAAGTTCATGAGCAAAAATGATTTAGAAAATCATTTTGAATGTTTTAAAATATTTACAGTTTCATGATGATGTGCAGATGTTCAACAATAACAAAATAATAATCACAATCACACAATCATCAACAAAAAAATAAGTGCGAAAAATAATCAGAAAGAACATACTAGATTTTATAGTGATTAGGTCAACTTGACCTACATCTACTCCCCAGAGCCTCCCCTCCGGGTATTGCACTAACACTAAGTGACTCTCCTTCTGCTCCCATAGCAAGGCGGAGAAGCCTGTACAAAACTCCTTTCCACCAACCTGAAGAGAAAGATAACCCAGACACCTTTCACTTCCTCCTGAAGAAGGCAGAGAACCTGGACTCCTTTCGCTTCCTCCTGAAGCAGGCAGAAAACCTGGATCTTCTTATAGACAATCCTTCCACAGAGACACCAAGGATAAGAGATGATGACCAGAGAAGATGACTCAGATCCTTGCTTGGAGCAACCTTTATGAACCCCTCACAAACTCCCCCTTAGAAGAACTTCTCTCTCACTCTCTCTCCTTCTTAAGTCTTTCACAGGAAAGGACAGTGGCAAAAGATCTCAATGATAGAAGATAAGAGATCTTAAATAGTAGGGCTCAAAAATTGTCCTAATTTTCAACTGATCGTCAAATATCGACCAGGACGACCGGGCGATTGTCTTATATGATTAGTACAAAATCACTCATATCAGCCTGGATGATCAGAAGACAAAATTTGTTCCTATCGTCCAGGATGATTCTGCAATCATCCGGGATGATTAGTGTAAAACAGGAATATCATCTAGAGGACAGCTCGGGTTATCCAGGATAACTTATGCTGGACGGTCTCAAAATGACTGGATCATCCAAGATAATATGTATATCATCCTGTATAATTAGTTCAAAAAGACCAAAATCATCCAATAAATTCCTTGGGTTGTACAGCCAAACCATGCTAGACGATTATAAAATGACCTGATCATCCCGGACGATATTTCTATCATCCCGTTGATCAGTTCAAAATTGAGAATATCATCTAGAGGATTGTTCAAGTCATCCAGGTTAAATTCTCTGGATGGCCAAGATTTTTAATTGATCGTCCAGGATAATCTTACGATCGTCTAGGATGATATGATTGAATCACTTAAACCTTAAGTACTTTCCTTAATCACCTGACTAATTTAGGCATGATTATAATGGATCATTCAGGATGATACAATTATCATCCAGAATGGTTAGAACAAATCTCTAAAAATAAAAACTTGCCTAACTTAGTCTGGAGATTGAGAATTTTTGATTTGAGCATATTGTCATGTACGATGGGTGTATCATCTAGGACGATCTGCTTTATTAGACCAACTTAGCATGGTTGCCCTAATTAGGGTTTCTATTTTCAATGGATCATCTAGGATGATGTGAATATCATCTAGGATGATTTGAATAAAATTTTGAACAGAAACTCTAACTCACTAAAACTCTCCACCTGAGTGTGTGTGTGTGCAAGGTTACTTAGCTTGGAGATCCGTTACATTATAATTGACTCAAAAAAGATGAAAAATTACATTGAACATGAAAATACAAACAGACTGACTTGATCTTGAGCTGGCTTGAATTGTAATTGATCTTGTGTACCTAAAATATCAAACACTTAAATAGAAATGAAAAAGGTTTGCTATCATCAAAATCATAGTCCTTGAATCCAGATTCACAACAGTGTGGTCCACTTATACATGTTGACAAAGGATCTAACTCTTGGATCTGATATTAGAAGAATGGATGCTCTAGGAGTTGACACATTACCTGTGCATTTTGAGCATAAGACCCACGTTCAAACCTCAGAGTTGTTGCGCATGATCTAATAATCTAAGTCATCCAATTGGCTGATAAGATATCTCCTATTGATATAGTTTATTTAGTTCAAAATGAACTAAACTTTATATGCATATAATTTTCAATCTAACCATTTAAATCTGATGAAATTATAAATAGAGGATCAGGGTACCCTAGACTTCCAATCCCTGGAGTGTGGAGGATCCATCCATTAAGATCTTTGGGAAAAATTGTTTTGAATTTAAAACTTCAAGAGGGTATAACTCACTAACCTATAGATTGATTTTTATGATCTTCAGCTTATTATAAAGCTTGAAGGATCCACTTAAAGTTCCTAGAAGAGTCCAAGAGCTAATTTTCATTGGATCAGAAGTCGGATTTGAATTATCCTTTCTCTTTTTCTTTCTCTATGGGAGAGTTAGGGAGGTTGTTAAGGAGATGGGGAATCAAATTGATCAACCCTTTCTTCAAGGGAAGATGGATATTTATAGAAGAGAGAAATTTGAATGGAGGGCTTGGATTTTGCCACCTAAGCCATGGTCCACCTCCAAATCAATTTTGTACTAACTAATGGGAGCTAAAAGAACATTCTATAGAGTTTGAAAGCACATGGTTGGTTCTTGAGGGAGCTAAGCTGCAACCAAACATTGGAGAGAAGAAATCTTGGAGGTTATTTCCACTTTAATAGCTTATGAGGCCTGAGCTTCACATGACCTATATGGAGATCATTTTAGAGTGCATTCAAGTTATTGGTTGGGTTTAAGTTGGGCTAGGTTTTTTTAGGGTCCAAAAATATAGGTTTTGGAGGGCTTGGTTCAACTAATACTTTAGAATCATGTAAAACCAGGGGATCAAACTCTTGGGGTATATGCATGGTATTAATACACCCCTACTACAGTGTTTTTTAGAATTTATTTTGACAAGAGTAGTGATTTAGATCAGGAAAACCCTATAACACTTGGTTAAACCCCATTAGCCAAACCATGTGGGCCTCAGGGCTAGAAAATTTTTAAGCGACTCATATTGACCTTATGAATAGTCCTCATGAGTTTTATTTTATGATTTGGCCAAAGTAATAAAAATAAATTTTTGATGGCATGTTTTGGTCAACTATGGTTGACTTGTTTAACTAGGTTTGACCAAGGGTAATGGGCAGGTCTAATTCATTCCAAATGATATTTTGGACATGTTGGAAGGTGTCTCAAGGATTGGTGTGACCATTTAGTTCAAAATGTATGTTTAAGGAGGTAAAGGGCCCTTTGGTCAACCTAGGTTGACCTGGTTAGGGTTGACTAAGGGTTGGAACCTCTCTCAATACATTTTAAATAATTTTTAGGGTTTATTGGAGGTGGTCTCAAGATTTGGTGGGGTCTCCATGCATATAATGTATTTTAAATAGCAAAATGGTAATTTGGTCAACCTAAGTTGACTTTATAGCCTAGGCTTGACTAGGTCTTGGGGTTTGGCTCAATGCATTCTAGATCACATTCTAGAAATGTATGGAGAAGGTTGCATGGCTTGGTTTGACTAAGCTATATTGAGTTTTAAGGAAAATTTAATTTTTAATGTTTTTGGTTTTAGGTTTTTGTGGTCAACCAAGGTTAGATACTAGTTTAATGCATCATGCTAGTGATGATAATCATGATCAATGAGTTTGGAGAGGTCTCCAAGGTCAAAATTCACAAGATACCATGTTTAGTGGCATAGGATGTAAATATTTGAAGGTTTTACAGCCAATGAAAATGCTTTGAATTTTATGGGCTAAGGATCTTGAAATGCCTCCAAATTGATGTGGTTGAGCCTAGGGACATGACTAATTAATATACAAGTGATAGATTAGGAATGTAACTCATTTGGTCAGGTTTGAAGGTAGGGGAAATTTCTCCAAAAATAGGTTATGGACCAAGGGGTTTTGGGATTGGCTCTGATACTGGATTTTGGATTTTTGAATTGATCACTAAGTTCAGTCATTAGATATGATTTATACAATGATTTAGGAGAACATAGGGTTTGAAATGCTCACATCATTGACAATTATTGCTAATCATCAGTGATTGAATAGCATATCAGCTGGCTATCACTAGTGACTATCAACTAATGGATTTTGGGCTTGATTTTAATTTAGGTTTTGAATTGATGGATGCAAGCCAATGATTGGAGGTAATATAGCTTTATAATGATCATATAATTAATAATAAAAGGTGATTATCAAGTGGTAGTTGAGATGATCAAATGACAGCCAAGGGTGATAGTCAAGGAATGGTTTCAAGGGTCAATGATGAAATCACAATGCCAAAACATAATGATGAGTTTGATTTAGGATTTGAAATTTGTTTTAATTATTTAGGTTTAAAGATTAGTGTTTGATATGGGGAGATTTGACCTCATTTAGAAAAAGGGTCAACACTGATCATATGTCTAGACTTTCAAATGAAGAACATATATCTAATGAGCTTGAAAGTAATAAGTTTTTTTTCCTAATGAATAACTAGTTTCTTTACATCTGAATAGATTACCTTGGTTTGTCAATATTGTAAATTTTATTGTTAGTGGTTTGCTTCCATTTGAATTATCTTTTATTCAGAAAAGAAAATTCTTGCATAATGCTAAATATTATTTTTGAGATGAGCTTTTTAATTTTTTTATGTTTTTTTTCGGGGGGGGGGGGACCCACACAGGGGCCTACGCATTGATTAAAATAAGGATTACAATGTCCTTAAAAGGGACCTTGAGCTCACTACTGCTCAAAAGAGCTATAAGAAAATTAAAATAAAAACCTATGAGCTCAAGTTGCCTCCTAAACAAAATTACAAATAAGCTAGGTACATTTTACGACGGTGGAAAGCAGCCAACACCCAAAAAATAGGAAAGATCCTCTGATAGACAGTATGCATAGTCTCTCCTCCAAAAGAATCAGGAACATGCAAAAAAAATACTAGAAGGAACCTGCGAAAAAATACTAGAAGTAATCTGCAAAATAACAAGAGCAACACAAGAAAAATTGCAAAACCAAACATAAGACCTACAAAGATAAATGACATCCACATAATTCATGATAGAGATCTCATTAATAATATAATGCAGAATACTAGAGTCACAACCACTATTCAAAAAAGAAGAATAAATAGATAGATAAATAACAGCCGAGGGGTACAAATCTAGATACAACTAGCACTAGCAGAAAATAAAGCTATATGTAATATTAAGAAGCTACCCTAGATTCAGAATAATATGGAAGCCATATGAAATAATTGAATTCTCAGGCAAAACCTCCAAAAAAATAGCAAAAGAACTAGAATATCGCGTCAGACAACCATGCGAACAACACAAAAGGAAGGAAAAAGGAGAGCCATCCAACTAAAAAGTTCGAATAATACCATTAAACTAAAAACTACTACAAGGCTCAACATAGGTGAAATTATAATTCTCCAATCGATAAGATAAATGCCAAATAAAATCATCAGCAAACAAACCATTAGGATCAACCCAATAACACCTCCTCCAATAACTAGTAAAAAGCTCCCATTACCACACTCAAAGTAACAAATCTTGAAATCCATAAACATAATCTAGCTCAAGTGCAAAAATTTCAAACAAACATGAGCCCGAAAGGCCATCTGCTGCTCAATTATCAAGAAAGTAACAAAATTCCATTATAACTTCACACACCACCAGTAACAAGTAATAACGCTAGAGCCATAGCAACACCATACATACTCCAGCACAACTACTGAATATAGAGAGCCCGGGCTAATCAAGGGGAAAAACCCAAACAAAGACAATAAGAATAATCCAGAACTAAAAAATAACACCATATATTAGCCCCAAAAAAAGGATGACAATTCCAGAACAGATAAATCATGACAACCTTCCTAATTTGCCAACACCACACATTACCCAAAAAATAAGCTAGAGAAGAGCAACAAACAAGCCACGGGCTTTATTCCCTGTGAAAATAATCATAGCCAAAAAAACTAGAATAACCAAAATGAGCCTCTAGCTTAGAATATAGCCACCAAAGTAACCAAACCAAACCAAACCAAACACAAAAATTACAAAGAAGATCAAACTTAAGCCAGTCCAATCTTATTTAACCTAAGGATGCCTTTAACATAGGGAGGCAGTTGGCTAAAAGAGAAATCTATAAAAAAATTGGAGATTAGAACCATGATTAGCAATCCAATCAGAACACACATTCCCTTCTATATGAATGTGAGTCAACTTGACATTAAAATATATAAGAAGTTGCTAAATTTCCCTAATCAGATAAAGTAATTCAGAACTACAAATCTTTTCCTCACTATCTTTAAGGTAACAAAGCATGTGTAAGGCATCAACTTCAATCCAAATGTTAAGAATACCAAAGAAATACATAATTTCAAACCACTTAAAATAGCAGAAAGTTTAGCAAAATTCATGGAACACCTAGGTAGGGGCTAATATAAGCAATAACAAAATCCCCATTAAAATCTCTAATTACACCACCATAGCCACAAGAGTTCCCTTTAACAGAACCATCAGTATTAATTTTGAACATGTTATGGGGAGGTTTAATCCAATAAATCAACTTAGAAACATCATTGTTAAAATTATCTTTAAGCACAATCCCAAAATCCTTGGCAATATAAGAAAATTCTTTAAAATTCTTAGAAATAAGAAGATTAGCATTAAACAACTTAACAAATTTATCTTTATGTTTCTAATAATATGATCATGATGCATAGCAATATTATTAAAAAGCGAGTTATTCCTAGCAATCCAGATGTACCAAAGAATAAGAGACGGGACAAGATTGGAGATATGGCCACGTCAGTTAGTGAACCAAAGATTTAGGATATCCTTGATAGAGATGTTACCATTATAATGATTAAGTTTAAAGATACCCTCAAAATGAATCCAAATCTTAGAAGCAATAGGCCCAGATATAAAAAAATGATGTAAATTCTCCACATGGTAACAACATTGGAACTTAGAAGGCAGAATAAAACCTCTTTTCATTAACATATCATCCGTAGGCACATACTTGTGCATAATTCTCCAAATAAAGATAACAATAGTGCAAAGGATACTTTTATGCCAAACCATGGAAAAGTTTTTGGACTTAGTTTGTTTAGATCTAAAAATATTCCACGCATCTATGATTTTGAAATGCCACTGCTAGCCATATTGCACAACAAAAAATCATCGACATCATTATTTAAGGGAATTTGTAAGATCTGAGGGATAATGGATTCAGAAATAACTTGAACAAGTTTCCTATAATCCCAACTATTGTTCTCAATAAAATAGTTAACCTTGATAGCAGAAGTGCAGACTAAGTGAAGGAAATGATCAATAGATGTTTGACCCAGCCACTGATCCTGCCAAAAGAAAAGGTTAGCACAACCAATACACCAATTAATATAAGGCTCCGCTTCACACTTGATATTATAAAGTATTTTCCAAACTCTAGAGTCCCCCTTATTATAGGTATAAATGGTAGGATGTTTGCTAATACAATACTTAGTAGTCATAAACTTGGACCAAAGACTAGTTTTAGCATGAAAATTATACCATAATTTAAAAGAAAAAGAGTGGGCTAAATCCGCCATATCCTTGCACCCGAAAAAACCTTCCTTCTACACACCACAACAATTACTCCAAGAAGTCCAGATGATTTTGGAATTATCATTTTTACCTTTCCAAAAACATTTATTGGTCATTTTATCAAGTCTACTACAAATAGCAATAGTAGGTTAAATAGATTGAAAGATATAAATCGGTAAGGAGCAAAGAACACTCTTGATCAACACCAATCTACCACCAAAGCTAAGGAAATTAAATTCCTAAGAGTTAAGCTTATTATTCGCAGTAGTAATAAGATCGTCAAAAAGGAAAGATCTCTTACAACCTTTGAAAAGAGGAACACCTAAGTATTTTAAGGGAAAAGATCATTGTAAAATGCCAGCAATACCCTTAATAACATTAATGCGATCAGCCAGAATATTTTTAGAGGGGATAAAACAACACTTATTTTTATTAAGATTTAAACCACTCAATAATTCAAAATTGTTCAAAAAATGGATAAGAACTCTAACCATATTCACAAAACCATTAGAAAAAATGAAAACATCATCCACAAAACATAAATGGGAGATAAGCATGCCACCAAGGGATCTATAGTAAAGATTAGGGTGGTTATCATCGAGGTGGGTAAGACCTCTTAAAAGATACTCGGCCGCTATGATGAATAAAGCAGGGGAGATGGGGTCCCCTTATTTAATGTCATGTGAAGATTTAAGGAAGCCATTGCTTTTACCATTAACTATAATAGAAAAGTAAGAACCTTCAATACAATTTTGAATCAAAGAAATAAATTTCAAATTAAAACTAAAAAGCATTAAAACGTGATATAAAAATTTCCAATTTATGTTATCATAAGCTTTAGCAATATCTAACTTTAAGATAAGATTCCCACCTCTCACTTTGAGGTCCAAATCATGAACAAGTTCTTGAGGCAAAAGAATGTTATCAGAAAATAGCTCTACCTTTGACAAAACCCATTTGAAAGGGTGAGATAATTTTAGAAAGAAAAGGAGACAAACATTCCATAAAGATTTTCAAAATCAATTTGTAAAGAAAGGAATACATACTAATAAGATGGAAGTCATCCCACTTATTAGCAGCCACCTTTTTGGGAATAAGCATAGCACAAGTACCCAAAAAAAAACTTAGGAATAATATTACCATTAAAAAATCCAAAATAGCAGCAAATAAATCTTCACAAATAATATTCCAAACTTTTTGAAAAAATTTAGTCATAAAACCATCAAGCCTAGCCACAGAGTCAACATTCATAGCAAATATAATCTTTTTGACTTCCTCCAACAAAGGAAACATAGTAAGAGTGTTATTATCCACCTCATTGATGATGCAAGGAATAAGCTCAGGGTGGTCAGTAAGAAGATGTTCAAAATTTTTATTGAATCTATTTGAAAAGTGCTCAATAGTAGACTTAGTAATATCCTACTCATTCTCAATCAAGGACCCATCATGAAGATCCATGTTGTGAATAAAACTTTTAGCTCTATTTTTCTTCACTAAAGAATGAAAGTATTTAGTATTATTATCCCCTTCATTAATATGTTTCAAAGCCGATTTTTGTTTCCAGTAAACCTCCTCTTGCTTTTACAGTTTAAATAAGGAATTCTTAGCCTCTTTTAAATTATTATAATTGACATCAGAAGGATACATTTGACAAATATTCTCAAAAGAAATGACATTCTCCTTAGTAGAAGAAATATTAGAAAAAAGATTTTTGAATACATTTATATTCCACCATCTAATTTTATATTTAAGTCTTTTGAGCTTGAGCCATATTCTAGCCATACCAACAACATTATTATCAGGATGCAGAGGAGCCTCCCAATTCTCTTTAACCAAATCATTAAAAGAGTTATCTATCAATCACATATTTGAAATCTAAAAGTAGGGACAGAGTTATGATGCTTATAATTAATGCCAACAAGTAGAGGAGAATGATCAGAGCAAGTTTTACTTAAATGATCAACAAAGGTGTAACTACTAGAGTTAATCCATAAATCACTAAAAAGCACACAATCCAAGCATTTCCACAAATTGCCATGATTCCAAATAAAATGATTACCATTGAATCCAACATCAACCAAATTACACTTCATCATCATACTATTAAAATCCTCCATAGATTGGTAAACTAGATTAGAGCCACCAAGCCTTTAAGAAGGGTTAGAAATAGTATTAAAGTCACCACCAACTAATCAGGGGGAGTTAATTAAACTATTAAAGGTAGTAAGATGATTCCACAAAATCTTTCTAATATAACGGGAGGAAGAAGCATAGAACTCAAATTGCAAAAAATTGATTTGATAGTGCAAAACTTGAGAGAAATGACTAATGGCATCAATGGTTATCAGGTCCTTCCAAAAAATTTGGATTTTGTTAGAAATATTCACCATACTGTGATTAAAACCAAGGGCTCTAGCCATTTCACCCAGCTTAGTAATAGAAATGAGGGGTTCAAGTAAAGTAAGGAAAACTACATTATGAATACGTCATCAATTTTTAACCCTAATTCTCGAAGAGGGCAACCAATACCCCTAATATTCCAAATAATCACTTTAATCATTAGATTGCACTTTAATGGAAGTTTGAGAATGGGTACTTCTAGGAGATTGCACATTTAAGTTTTTCAATTTCTTATTTTTCTTACTTTTGGCTATAGTGAAAACATGCTTAACATTAGCAAAATCTTTAAAAACATTAGTAATATCACTTGCATCATGGTTAATAGAAGAAGAAACCTTATTACTTATATCATTAGCATCCTTCAGGCTTGTAGCTCTTTTATCCAAACCACTTCCATTATTATGGTGAAGGATGCCATTGTCCTGGTTACTAGCATGCTCGTCCAACTCCTCCTCCATAAATTCTCCTTCTTCTAAACTCCCTTCTGAAACATTATCCTGGTCATTCATCAAAGTATAATCAGAATTGATATTAGCATAATTATCATTAATAAAAAAAGGTCCAAATCAAATAGATTTTTATTAGTATCACATGACACATAAGAAATAGTTGACATGGAATTTTGTCTAAAAGTAATTACCACCATTTGCTCATCTACATTTTCAACTATATTAGCAACATGAAAGTTAGATTCTAGTAAAACCTAAGGAGGATCATTAGATTCTCCCATAGCCTTCAAAATTTTTTTTGCTTCATTCTTACTATCTTGTCTAGCATAGCCGATCTCCATAGGACGTAGAGGATCCTCATCCTCTAAAATTTGAGGAAGATTTCCATGGTTGACCTGGGAGAGGTTTGCCCCCGTTAATGGTTCATGCACTGGGATAGTGGTCTCATGAGATATCTGATCCACTAGAGCATTTTTCTCCTTAAAAACCTTACCCCTATCCTTATTGTTATGTAAGTGAGCGTGTAAAATAAAGCATTCCGAATTACAGTGGCCATGCATCTTACAGTGACTATAGAAAATAGGAAAATTTTCAAATTCAACTTTTGATTGATACCCAATAACCTCCAACCCAATCCAGATTTCATTAGTTTGCTTCATAGACACATCCATTTCAACCAATACCCAAGCCATGGACAGATGAGATACAGACACATTCTCCTGGTCCGTTTGTAAAGGTCTGCCAAAAATGGAAGCTAAAGCAAAAGTAATTTAATAATTAAAAAAATGGAGCCTTAAATTATGAAACGAAATCCAAATAGGAGCTATTAGTGATTCCTTTCTCACATCAAAATCAGGAGTCCACTTCAGAAGATGTATTTGACAACCAAGAATATAGTAAGTTCTTCTGGAAAAAATGCGACTGTAGTCTAAATCATTTGAGAGTTATTTCGCAACATGGCATTGATCCATCAATCCAACAAAAAAACTTCCAGAAAGCTTCTAGTTTAGAAAGAACTTCCAAATCACATCAAGATTAGGTCCCCGAAGAATGAATTTACCAACCAAAGAAAAAGCAAAGGGAGCAGCTAAATGAGAAACCCTTTATCACAGACATCAAAGCCAGCAAGCCTTTAAAGGAAGTATGAACCAAATCCATCTTAGCCATTAAAGAAAAAGAATCACCAAAAGTATGAACCTTTTTTTATTTAAAGCTTGCAATGACCAAGTTATGAAGAGATCTGTGTTTAAGGAAGAACTACAATCCATAACTAAGGAATATCATGATTCTCATTATGGAAGACATTTTGGATGATTTAGAACTACTTCTAAGGTTCTTAAATCAAGATTCTACTAGCCTATGTTTTTTAATATATGTTAATGATTATGTTTGGAAATGTGATTAAGGTCAAAGAGTAGGCAATATTTTTAGATGAAATGAAATGCCCTTGAACTATATTTTGGATATTGAGATATTTTATGTTTAGGGATTGTATTTTATGGGACTATTTATGTAATCCCATGGATGCTAGTATATTCTTATTATTATTCACTATGTATCAAAACAAATTGAAGGAGTGGCAACCCCTAGAACTGATGCTCAAGTTGTGCTTAGTTATTTAAAGATTTTTTTTTTTTTGAATTTAGAATGCCTCAAGTTTTAATTAGTCATGGGGGAAGTCACTTATGTAATAAGAGAGTAGAAATAATATTAATGAAATATGGTATTCACCATAGGGTTGCAATAACTTATCATCCTAAAACTAGTGGCCAAGCTAAAATAAGTATTAGGGAGATTAAAAGAATTTAGGAAAAAATGGTCAGTTCTAATAAAAAAGATTAGGCTATTAAGTTAGATGATGCATTATAGGCCTATAGAACCACTTTTAGCACCCTTATTGGCATGTCTCTTCATAAGTTAGTCTTTGGAAAATTATAGCATAATGCATTCTGGGCTATTAAAGAATTAAATTTTAATCTTAAGGTAGTAAAAGAGAAAAGATTAATAAAGTTGAATTAATTAAAAGAATTTAGAAGTGAGGCTTATGAAAATACAAAGATTTATAAAGTTAAAATTAAAAAATGTCATAACTGTAAGTATCTTAAGAATGAATTTTCCCCTGGATAAGATATTTTACTCTTTAATTCCAAAATAAAATTATTTCCCAGAAAGCTAAAATCAAGGATTTAGTACCATTCACTCTTAAGAAAATATTCCATTATAAAGTTATTAAAATTCGGGATAAGAAGAGTTTACATATTTTTAAAGTCAATAGCCTTAGACTAAAGCCTTAAAGTCTATGGGCATAGCTATGTACTAATACATTCACTACTACAACAACAACAACAACATCAAGCCTTTATCCCACTACGTGGGGTCGGCTACATGAATCCTTTTTCTCCATTGTGTCCTGTTAAAAGTCAAATTCTCGTTTAAATCTAATAAAGAAAGATCATTTTTAATATTTTCTAACCAAGTCTTTTTAGGTCTACCTCTACCTTTCTTAACATAAGTCAAATCTAAGACCTCTACTTTCCTAACCGGGTCATCGGGAGGCTGCCGTTTTACGTGACCAAACCATCTAACGCGACTCTCTCTAATCTTATCTTCCACTGGAGCTACTCCAACCTTTTCACGAATATGCTCATTTCGTATCCTATCTCTAAGGGTAAAGCCACTCATCCACCTGAGCATCCTCATCTCTGCAACACTTAACTTAGAATTATGCTTCTCTTTTAATGGCCAACATTCGGCACCATAAAGCATTGCAGGTCTCACCACCATCTTATAGAATTTTCCCTTAAGTTTGAGAGGTACTTTTCTATCACACAATAAGCCTGATGCATTCCTCCACTTCAACCATCCAACTTGGATTCTGCTGATAATATCCCCATCTATATCACCATCACTCTGAACAATAGATCCAAGATATCTAAAACGTGTACTCTTATTAATGACTTGATCGGCCAAAGTCACAATGCCCTCACTAGGTCTATTATTACTAAAATTACACTCCATATATTCCGTTTTAGATCTACTCAAGCGAAAACCTTTAGACTCTAAAGTTGACCTCCACAATTCTAGTTTACCTTCAACTCCCTCTCTAGTCTTATCAACAAGAAGAATATCATCAGCAAAAAGCATACACCAAGGTACATCCTCTTGCAAATGTCTAGTGAGAACATCCATGACTAAAGCAAAAAGATATGGGCTTAAGGCTGATCCTTGATGTAATCCAACCGAAATAGGGAAACACTTGGTCAAACCACCTTGTGTTTGAACACAAGTAATAGCTCCTGCATACATATCTTTAATGATTTGAATATAAGCGTTATTAACTCTTCTCTTTTCAAGAACTCTCCATAGCACTTCTCTTGGAACTTTATCATATGCTTTTTCTAAATCAATAAATATCATATGTAAATCCTCCTTATTCTCTCTATATTTCTCCATCAAACCTCTTAATAAATGTATGGCTTCCATAGTAGACCTACCCGGCATGAATCCAAATTGATTTTGAGAAACATTAGTATCACGCCGCAACCTATGCTCCATAACTCGTTCCCATAGTTTTAAAGTATGACACATTAACTTAATTCCTCTATAATTCGCACAATCTTGTGCATCACCTTTATTCTTAAAAATAGGGATTAACACACTCATTCTCCACTCATCTGGCATCTTTTTAGTCTTCAAAACAGTATTAAAAAGTTTAGTAAGCCAAGAAATTCCTTCATCAAAAAGTTTAGCAAAATATCTCATCCACCTTTGTTGAATATCATCTTCTAAAAAAAGTACTTTTTGATCTTCATCCTTAATACACTTCACTTGAACTAAATCCTTACTACTCCTATCTCTTTGTTTGGCTAGCTTATACATATATCTTTCTCCCTCCTTAGTATCTAATCTATTATATAAATCACTAAAAGCTAAACTCTTTGCATCGCATATTGCTTTCTTAGATTCCTTACGTGCCTCTTTATATATTTTCCAATTATCAGAAATTTTATAATTAAACCAATTTTTATAACAAATCTTCTTATTTTTAATCTTTTCTTGCACATTTGGATTCCACCACCAACTATTTTTACTATTAGGAGCTTTTCCTTTTGAAACTCCAAGCACATCTTTTGCAATATTCTTAATATAACTAGACACTTTTTCCCACATAACATTAGCATCCTCATGCACAGACAAAATCTTAAGATCTAAAATCTTACTCTCAAAAATATTTTTGTTAATATTCTTTAAATGCCCCCATCTAATCCTAGGAAATCGTTTTACTTTATTTTTTATTTTCTTCCCCATTATCTTCAAGTCCAAAACTAATAAACGATGTTGGGTACATAAATTTTCACTCGGAATAACTTTACAATCTTTGCAATCTAAACGATCTAATTTTCTTATAAGAAAATAATCAATCTGAGTTGTATTATATCCATTTTTATAAGTAATGAGATGCTCATTCCTTTTCTTAAATAAGGTATTAGCAATTAAAAAATCATAAGCTAAACAAAAATCTAAAATAGACTTACCACCTTCATTTGTCGTTCCAAAACCATGGCCACCATGAATGCTTTTAAAATCATCTACCTCTCTACCAACATGTCCATTTAAATCTCCTCCAATAAAAACTCTTTCTTCAAGAGGTATCTTTTGTATTAATTCTTCTAAGTCATTCCAAAATTTTAATTTTGAATCCATATCCAAACCCACTTGAGGAGCATAAGCACTTATAATGTTAACAACCTTAGCATCAACAATAATCTTTAAAGCTATAATTCTATCTCCAATTCTATTAATATTTATAACATTATCCTTCAAACTCTTATCTAAAATCACGCCTACACCATTTCTAGTACGACTCCTACCCGAATACCAAAGTTTAAATCCTAAACTATCAATCTCCTTAGCCTTCTCTCCAACCCATTTAGTTTCTTGAATGCACAGAATATTTATCTTCCTATGAATCATAACATCTATTAATTCCATTAATTTTCCTGTAAGGGAACCTATATTCCAAGTTCCTATCCTAATTTTAGTTTCATGGACTAGCTTCTTTGCCCACATCCGTCCTTGATGTGGGAACCCTTGCCTATTTAACACTGCACCCGGGCGGCGGTGCAGCGGCCCTTGCACACTTGTCGCTGTATTCAGGCCATACAACGCGTCGCTTCAAGGGGACGCCCTAGCATTAACACAATTTCTTAAAGGATTCATGTCATTATTATTCGACAAGTTTTACGCTGGCTGTCGACTACCTAACGCAACCCTCCACTTTTCTCATCCAGGACTTGGGACCTGGCAACGGCAGTGTTAAATACATTCACTACTAAATTAAAAAAATAATAATGATTAAGTTTAAGAATAAGATGTGGGTAGCTTAAATTAGGAAGATCATAGTAAACTTAAAAACTGAATTAGTGAACTTATTGAATCCTTATTTTAAATCAAATAGAGTTATAGGAGGATAAAACCAAATCTGATATTCAAAATCATTAAAGATGTACTCCACAAAGTATAAAAGAATCAATTCTAAAAGAGATGTGTGAAAAGGAGAAAGATGAGTACATTAAAAAATTAGAATCAGTTGAAGCTTAATTCCAAATGCATCCTAATACTCAAATAAAAAAGGACAAGGTAAGTGAACTAGTACATATGATGGTGCACTAATGAACTTCCAATTTAACAACAAGCATAACTAATCCATAAGTTATATTATTCATTTCTAAATTTACAAGTCAAATTTTACACTTACATACATAGTTGATAGATTCAATATAAGCAATAGTAAAGGTGACTAATTAAGATACTTATTATGACTTTATAAATTTGAATTTTAACTTTTCTCATTTTAAATTACTTCTAGATTGTGATGTATTATCTTATATTTTAGTACTTTTAAATTATTAATTATTTCTTTGGCTATTAAGTGATCAATAGGTGATTTTTATCATTGCCTAAGTATGAGCAAGAGTTAAAGCTAGAGAAAATTTATTAAGTGTAAATTATGCACTATTTATTGTATTTAAATTTAATAAAAATATGTTGCTTTACATTAGTTTAAGAAGGAAATTATAGGAAAAGGCAAACAACTACAAGTGTTGAACAGCAATGCACCGCCATTAGATAAAGCACTGTAGCATTTTAATCATCAATATTGAGGTGCTTACTTCAGATATTACAGAACCAATTTCTTTTTTTCTAGCACTGTAGTGACACTGAGGTCACCGTAGAGATGTAACATAGCACTGTTATGCCCAAATTTAGCACCACATCAATGGAACCTTAGGAAAAGAAGCACTGGAGCACTTATCCTTAAAACACCTTAGTGCAAAAAATCACATTCAAGTGTCGCACATTCAAGCACCATAGTGGTTAAATTTTATAGCATCATGACTGAGTAGTTATTGATATGAAGAGCCACACCGACTTAGCCAAAAGATTCATGAATTTAGCCATTAACCATGCCAATTCATCTAATGCCACAACAGAGCAAGATTACAGTGCTATGGTGCTAGTTCATTTCATACCACCGTGGTGCAACCTTGTCATGTGCTATGGTGCCCATGCATGACCCTGTACTTCTTATGAATTATTTCTTTTCAGATCCATTATTTAAGGAGTTTTGTTGCTTGAGAAAAATTATATGATTCTTAGTGTATTTCCTTAGTGCCCCCTTAGAGTAAAGTTTAAGAGAGGTTAGGAAAGTGCAAGATATTTGTATTGGGAAATCTTAGCCTTCTTGTCAGAGCAATTTTATTATTGGAGAAAGAAGGAGTGTGGAGAAGATAATTTATCTTTCTAGGTGATAATTTTTCTATTACTTCTCTAGTCTCTTCTTTGAATGAATGAAATGAAAATGATCTTATTATATCTTTTATGTTTGGTTAATTCACTAGTTTTGGGCTAATAATATAAAGGCATAGAAAATACTAATGTAGACTCTTGTGCCCTTAATGAATATATAGATGTTTTCAATATCTCACATTATTCATTTAATATATATACTGTTCATGTGCGTAGTTAATATATAGTGTGATGTCTAAGATATCTAACGAAACATATGAATTAAAAGAGGAAATGGCTACTAATAATTTTTTGTGGCTTGTTGATAAGGTAAATCCTAAGAGAGTAGTAAGAGTATATGAATCTAATGATTTGCCAATTTTGACTAAACAAGTTGTAGCCATTTCTAAGAAATTAAGTATAATAAAAGAAAAATGTAGAATTTGATATTAAATTATCCATGCAATTAGAGGATCAAAAGTTAATTAAAAATAATAATGTGCAAGGGAATGAAAATATTTATTTGAATGGAAGAAAAAATAATCCCTATTCTAATACATATAATCCATCTTGGAGAAACCATCCAAATTTTAATTGGTAAAATAATGTTGCTGGGAATAATTAATAGAACTCTAATCAAAATAATTAGGGAGTAAATTGGAATAAACTTTATCAACCTACAGATAATTTTAAACCTGTATATAATCCTGGATTTAATCAAAGTAATTAGTTTGGAAGTAAAAAATCACCATTGTAGCGATGTAGTTAAGAACTCAATTGCAAAATCAAGCTACTTCTATTAAAAATTATCAAACCCAATTAAGTCAGTATGCAATTTCAGTCAGTAGTAGACCACTTAGATAATTACCAAGTAATACTGAAGTTAACCTAAAGGAAAAAGAAAAAGATCCAAGTGATAATCATTTAAGTATTGGTAGTAAAGTACCGTAGAGAAATTGATAAATTTAGGTAAGTATTGCTGAAGACTATAACTTAAGGCAGTATGGGAGGCAACCCAGATTTATATTTAGAATTATATGTTATTTATTTAAATTTATATGAGTTATGTTACATATGTTGTTAGTTTTTTCATGTTTTATATTTGTTTTATTTTAATAATTAAAATTATAATCAAATTTTATTACATAAGAATGAGCAAAAATTAATTGAGTGTCGTAACATTGAGTGATTAAATGCCGCGGTGCTGATCTCGCAAGCACTGCTACTTTGAAAATAAGTGCTACGACATTAAACCTTAGGAAATGCTCATTTTGAGCTCACATTTGCTTGGTTAATTAAGCACCATAGTGTAGTTTATTTGAGCGCTACTGTGCCTAGTTATTCAAGTCAGAATGTATGGTTCTGCCAAGTCAAAAAGAATATAAGTGGTTATAAATTTAATTATGAAACATTGGTAAGCATTGCATTGCTAGTAACTGATGTTACGGCACCATTGCACTTACATAATCATTTCATTAATAGTGACACGGCGATTACTAATACAAACACCTTTGCGCTTACACTTGTCAAACATTATAGCGGAAGCCAATTCTAAGGTGACGTTTTAATTTTTGAAAATTTGTGCTACTGTGCCACGTGGTCTGGATTGCTGCACCGCTTGTCAATGTGACTATTTTATCATTTTGTTCATAGATTGAGTGCTGTGGTACCATTTCCAATAGTGTCGCATCACTCGACCAACTTATAAAATGGGGGGTAACATTTTTCATTTCATTCATAGTATAACCATTCTTTCAAACTTTTCTAATCTCTAATCCTCTCTAGCTTGATGGACCCAAAGATGTTTGGAAAGAAGAGGGCTTCTTCCTCTTATGATAAGAGTATATTCATATTGGATGATGCTGAATCTAATTTTTTCAATTGTTATCATAGTTATGACAAAATAGCATATTCTAGAAATACGTTTTCAGAATATTAGCCACAAAATCATGCAAATCATTGCTACTAAAGGTTGGGAGCATTTTGTGATAGGCCATTTGTTGTAATTATTAATTTGGTTAGAGAATTTTTGGCAAATGAAAAGAAGGCTGTGGAAAATAAATGTTATGTTATGTGTAAGTGGATCCATTTTAATGTTGTGGCTATAAAAAAATTTTATAAACTTAGGGACTTTGAATTTGATGAATACACAACATTTCTTGGGACACTTATAGATCCTCGGGATATTCTGATTATAGTATATAGACCCAATAATGGAGCAATTTGGAAATAGAGAGAGAATAAGATTATTAATTTTCCTGCCACCTACTTAACGTAAACTTTCAAGCCTAGCACTATTTTATCTTAGCCCATTTACTTCCTAGTAGAAATTTTAATGAAGTTACCCATGATCGTGCCCTTTTAAACTATTCTATTCAAATGGGGTATTCCATTAGTGTAGGGAAATTTATCTTCTCCTCTATCATGTACATCATTAGGGGTATCACTTTTGTTGGATTATGGCATCCTTCTCTAGTTTTTGCTTCATGTGTTGTTGTGGGTTTAAGGGGGGATCAAACTAAAGAACAATTATTCCCCATTATAGCCCTTATAAAAAGAAAAATTTTGGGCTTCAAGCAAGCTGAAAGAGAGGAGGGGGAAGGAGACCTTAGTAAACTTAGAGTGTCTTGGAGACCTAATAGTAACAACAACAGTAACAAGAGTACTATAACTCCTAAGAATCTAGGAGATTAAGTAGTTGAACTTAGAGGAAAGATAGAAATAGTGACACAATTCTATGAGGAATTAAAATATTGGCAGCATGAGATGAGAATAAGGATGGCTCATAGTATGGATCATCAAGAAAAGCATATAGATATGCTGTAGACATTAATGATGCTCTTGTAGGAATATTTAGAAGTAGTCCTTTTGTGGAGCATCCTAATCAACTTCAGTTTTGTTTGGCATCCTATTGAGAGAGACCATGATGGTGATGATGATGAGGAGGAGGAGGAAGACCCAAACTCAACTAGTAAGGAGTTATTTTTGGCTTGAGGAGAGTGAGAGTGAGAGAGAGAGAGAGAGAAAGATTATATGCTACTTTTATTTTGTAGCATATTTTTATTTTGTTTCTTTTTCATTTCTTTACTTGCGGTGATCCAAGTAATATGATGATGTGATAGTGTTGTTCTAGTATGTTGACTGTTTGTTGCTTTGATAACCACTAAATGTGTGATGGTGCTTATAACAGTAGTTATCTTTCTATTCAATTATATTATTTTATATCACTTGTTTTGTACCTTTTTATCATTTATATAAAAATATGTGTTAATGTTTATGTGTGCTGTTATTTACGTTTGATTAAATTCCCCTTATACTTAAATTTTTATATTTTCTTCTGTTAATATTTTTTATATTCTAATTATTTAATTAACCCTAAATAAAATAACAATTTAAAATTATATAAAATTAGGATAATAATAAAACCTTAGATCATAGTTCAAACAAATTTTCCAACATAGATTATTTAAATTATTGACTTAACTTAAATTTATATTTCATAGATTAGAAAAATTAATAATTTATAAACTTAGATCATTTAAATTATCAACTTAACTTGAATTTATAAGTTATACATTTATACATTGATCTTTGAATTGATGATGAATAATTAATGTTAAAAAGTTGATATAAGTAGATTAAAATTAAAATTCATAAGTATCCTGAATTTGGAATTAGCAATCTTATTAAATCCTACAATTAAACTTATTAAGACTGTAAGAAGATTTAAAGCAAAACTGATATTCAAAATTGTAAACTATGTACTCCACAAAAATAAATGTGAAAAGTGTTTAAAAAAAGAAAAGAAAAAAAGGAAGAAAAGGTAAGGGAGTAAAATCAAAAATTGATATCAAATAAAAGTTTAGAGTCTAACTACAATCATATACTTATATTCATAAAGGATAATATTGGAGAAGTAGTACAAATATTAGTGAACTTATAAAATTTTAATTTTAACCAAAAATACATCTAATCTTTAAGCTACATTATTCCATTCTTAATTCAAAAGTTAATTATTATGTTTATAACATGTGAATTCAAATTAAGAAATAATAAGGATGACTAGTATAGATAAATGTTAGTATTTTTTGAACTAGAATTATAACTTTATTCGCTTCCACTACTTCTATATCGTCATGTATTATCCTATATTTTATTAATTTTAAATTATTAATTTTAATTTTTATTATTTAAGTAATTAAAATTATAGATTTTTTTATTTACTTGAGGACAAGTAAGAGTTTAAGTTACAGAGAATTTGAGAAGTATAAATTATATATTATCTTATGTATTTTATTTTTAATGAAATGTGTAATTTTAGTTATTTTTATGCAGAAAAAACTCAAAAATGGCAAATATTCTAAGGAGCTCATTGCATCGTGGTGTTTGCCAAAACAACACTACAGTGCTACCTTCAATACCACTTAGGTGCCCTATTTGTAACATTATGGCATCAAGTTCTTAATTTGTAAGTGTTGTGCTGGCAACACAATATCGTAGCATTATGAGCACCCCAGTATTAGAAAATTAACTTGGCAATGACAGATTCTTTATTTTTAAATATTACGGTGCCACAATTTCCCATGCCTTAATATCATTTTTTGTACTTTGGTGCCGAAGCACTCTAATATCCATAGTGTTATGGCATTATAGTTGTAACCTCTAATGTCTATGTACTATCAGTGAAGAGACAATACTATTCACCAAGTAACCAATCCACATTAGCAAGCACCGTAGTGGTGCAAAAGCTTCAGCACTGAGGCATTAATCCACTTCAAGGGCACCACAGTGCCATTATTTCAAGCACCTCAGCGCTAGATGCCTTTTTATGTTTTCATATAAATAGTTATGATGTTATGTTTGTAAGGGAGTTCAATCACTTATGTAAAATTCAAAACTTTATAGATTACTTCTCTAGTTCTCACTTAGAGAAGAATCCAAGAGAGGCTAGGGAATTACAAGATATATTCATTTGGAGAGTTTAGCTTATATTTCTTGAAGCAACTCTGTAAGTTAAAGGAGGAGTGCATAGGAGATACATTGATTATTCCTAGTGATATAACTCGCTTGTATTTTCATTATTCTAAGAGTTTAATTACAATGAGTTGCTAGTTATTCATTCTATGTCTAGCTAATTCTCTTATTTTGAATTGATGAAGAAAAATACATGTTAAGTACTAATAAAGACTCTTATTCTATAATAATTAAAAGATGTTTTCAATATTATCCTGCTCTTTATTTAGTATACATAGTGGCCATATATATAGTTAAAATTTAGTGTGATGTATAGCCTCGATGGTGGAATACAAGAATAACCAAGAATATTGATATTGGATATTTGCATGCCTAGACATAAGATGTATAATGTTCTAGGTTCTTAAGAAGATACTATAACTGTAGGATGTCAGTAGATAACCTTTTCACCCCTACAAGCTTAATAGAGATCTAGAGATGCATATGCTCTAAATCTTATTAGCATGAAGAGTCTCATTAGGAAAAATATGCAATTTAAATTCAACAATCCTAAATATTTTAATTAAATATTATATCAAATATTTTACTATTTTATTTAGTGATAAAATCTCCAAAAAATATCATTTTTATTTTAGTAGGATATATATTATAATTAGAGTAAATAATAGTAGTTTGTTATAAGAAAGCATGCTTCCTCGTGGGTTTGACACTCTACTCAATCACTTTATTGCTTAATTCGGCACATATACTTATGTATATTAAGTGGAGTTTATTATTTTTTTATCAAAGAAAACCTAAGCATTGTTTAGAGGTGAAAGAGCCCTAAATTTTTTGATAATTAAAAAGTTCACTCCACAGCTCCCATTAGAATGCTGGAATAATTTGGATTATTAAAATAGAATGTTGGCATGCCTAGACATAGGAACTTTGAATATTCTAGATGAATCTAAAGCTATAGGAATGTCATAAATCATTCTTTTTACCCCTATAAGCTTGACAAAGATCTAGAGATGTAATTGCTCTAATCCATATCTAAATCAAGTGTCTCAGTAAGAAAACTATGTTGTAGCATTCATTAGTCATAAACAATTTATTTTTATTTGTATCAAATCTTCTTGCAAGTTTTTTTATGTGACAAAAACTAAAATATATTCATTTTTACTTTCAGTAGGATAAATTGTGCATTTGAATTAAGTAGTTGTAGTGTAACTACAATTAAGCAGAACACTTCTCATGTGATTATCACACTACTCTAATACTTTATTACTTGATTGACACATCTACTTACATGTAGTGAGCTTGAATTATTTTTATATCAAAGAACTAAGCAGATTTTCACATCAATTCAAAACAAGCACCAATTTTAATCAAGCCTCACATCAATATCCACCAAGATAATATAAAACTACATTAATATGCAAGAAAGTAAAAAACATAAACCACAACATTGCCTTATACCAAGGCTAGAATTGGTTATCTTAGAAATGAAATCTTTTGTGTGTGCCATACTATGTGTTTTAGATATACCTTAAATGTATTTGTGATTTGAGTTATATATGAGTTTAGTTTATTCGTTATAGACTAATAGGATTTAATTTAATTTAAGTTTATGTTTTATTACTTTAAAATTTATTTTTAGCTTTGAAATATTTATTTTTGTTTACTAATATTTTAAATAACCATGTTAATTAATAACTTCAATATGCCTTGAAGTTTTTAATGAATAAGTCCTAAGCTTTAAATTGATTAATTTGTTTATCCCTAAGGATAAAGTAAATATAAAAAGCCTCCATTAAATTAAATTTTATTTACTTTTAGGTTTTAAGGAATCAAGTTATTTAACAATTTCAAAGTGGCAAGGGAGATCAGGTTTTTTTGATGATGTTGTTCTTTCTAAGGTAGAAGTTATCTAGGAAGCTCATGAGGTTCTCCTATCGAGGGGTTTAGTTCTTGAAGATGATCGTAGGTCTCTCTCTTCCATTTCTAGAAGCGGTGGGAATCAAATAGAGAACACTAAAGAAGTTATGCATTATTCTGAAATTCATGGTGGATCTAATCAAGATACTGAGAGTTCTTCTATGAATGTAATAAAGTTCCTTTATATGTGCAGCGAAGAAGCTACTGTCGATTATAAATGATTAATTAAAGATACTATTATTATTAATAAGAAGGAGATCAGTAACTCATTGATTGAAGGCTTTTGTAATGCTGGTTAGCTCAATATTTGGAAAAGACCCTGTCATCATAATGATGTTATTCGTGATTTTTACTGAGTTTTTGGAGGATGGAGTTGTTGTTAAGTTTCATTCTAATAATGAATTGGCAAATATTAAGAAACTAGAAAGAGCTCTTTTAATTAAAGTATTTGGACATCATCTTCCTTTTCAAATCATTAAATTTAAATAAAAGTGGCAATGGGGTAAGTATGGGTTTTTTTCATCTGAAAAGTTTAGGAATTGATTGGATTTTGTATTTGTTCTAGTCTAGTAAAGTATTGGAGGCTGTATTAAGTGGTGAACCTTAGTATGTTGGGGGTCACATTATAGGAACAGACAAATGGTCTTTAACATTTTCTCTATTGTCTATGAATGGTTTATCCTCTCTTGTTTGGATTCAACTGCCTCATCTCCCACTCCAATGTTGGGATGAAATGAATATAGTTTGAATAGCCTCAAGAATTAGGTTGCCTATGCTAGTTGATGCACAAATGTTTAATTGGGGTAGGAGGGAATTTACAAGAGTTTGCATTTGACTTAATCTTAATAGCCAACTTCCTTCGTGTTTGGGTTGAAGGTTCTCATGGAAGATTCTTTAAAAAAGTTGAGTATGAAAAATTTTCAAATTTATGTTTTCACTGCAATAGAATTGGGCATCTTCGAATTAACTACCCCGAGCTTGTTCAATCTGGTGTTAATAATGCTTCTAATGTTGTTACTAGAATGGTTATTGGAAATTGTACTCTTCATAAAGGTAAAATGCTGATGCAAAAGGGTCCTTAGATTCATGTCAAGTATGGTAGGAGCAAGTTTTAGTTTTGTTCTAGAGGGAATTCAAAAGGTGTTGCTAAGAAGGTTTATTTTAGAAACCAGGACCTTTAAAGATATCTACTGATAATGCTAATGTTGTATCTATTCTTATCAATAAAAAGATTGATCCTAATGTAAAGGAAGACCCAAAGCATGTTCTTTAGAAAATGGTTCAATTTATCCTATTAATGGTGAGGAGGTTGCCTCAATCAATGATAACCTTCTTGCTGCGAATTGTAGTCTTCTGAATGAAATTCCTTTAGATAAAGCATATGAAAATGTATTGAAAGAATATGGAGGTAACATCAATTAAGTTTATTATTCTTAAAAATTCATTTTTTTTTCCTTTGATGCAAAATAGTAGTATGGAGGAGAGTTATGGTCTAATCAAGATAGGAATGAATCCCTCTTTTTATGGTAAGGCTATTAAGGAGGAAAGCATGTTATCAGTGAAATTGCAAATGGAGGAGGAGGTAGTAGTTAAGGATTCATCCTATATGTCAGCTGATAGTGGAAGAAAGTCAGCTAACATAAAACACATCCTCAATAAAGAATTCAAAAGATTGGGTTCTATAGAGGAAATTCCTAGGAAGAAGAAAGGGAAATTATTTAAGGTTTTGGGCGAGGCCTTTTTCCCTTTATAAGATAAATATCATCAATTTCCTTCTGGAATTGCAGGGAAGCTAAAAAGAACGAGGATGCCCTGTACTTGAGGGGCCTTGTGAAGATAAATGATATTTTCTTTATTAGGATTATGGAGAAAAAGTTGTCTTCTATGAAAAGGTTGAGGTTAATAAAATTATTGGAGATGGATGGGATTTTCATCATCTAGTTAATGGAAATTATGGTGGTATTCTTGTGCTTTGGAAGAAGGAGGTAACATCATTTACATTGATTGATGCTTCCAATCAATGTGTGATTGGTTCATTCAAAACTCCGAAGTATGGTAACTGGGTGTTCTATATTATTTGTGGGAATAAGGATGTTCAAATTAGAAGAGCCTTATGGGAGAATATTGAAGCTATTACTCCTAAGAATCTTTCAGCAGTTGTTGGTAAAATTTTTAATTGTATAATATCTTCTGAGGAGAAGATAGCTGGGAAAAGTTTTGTTATATCTCAAGGTCCCTAGGAAAGCAGAGACTTCAAGGCTAAAAGTTACTTTCATAATGGATGGATGTCTTTAGAATTGGATGGATGTCTTCTAAATTATGAAGCTCTCAAAGATGTTCCCTTTGTTATGGTTAGACATTTAAATATAATGTCCTATGAGCAATGTCCAATTGTGTTAAAATATGATAATTCTTATCCTCCTTACAATAAATATGTTCATTTTGAGAATATTTAGACCTCCTATCCAGCTTCTTAGGTATTTATTCATAAGGCTTGGAAGAAGAATGATTTTGGTAATGTTGCTAAAATTATTCAAAGGAAACTTAAAAGATCTCTTCATGCTCTTTATTCTTGGAGTAAGAATAAACTTAAAATTTAATGAGTAGTAGAGAATGTCTTCAGGAGAAAATTCTAAAGTTGAGAAAGAAAAAATGCTCAAATGGCTTGGATTAAGAGAAATTACTTCAGCTAAGAGGAAAAGTCCAAGAGTATAATGCAACTTTGGCAAGGATGGCTACATGGTGGTGGTAGAGAGCTGAAACTCGGTGGCTAGAAGAAGGTGATCAAACTCAAAATTATTTCATGCGTTTGCAATAGCAATAAGGTATGGTAATAGGATCTTTCAAGTCAAGAATGCTGATGGAATTTTGGTTAAAAAAACCTATTGAAATTAAATCTATTTTTTTTTTAAATTTTCTCAGAGTAAGTGGAGGGATTGAAGATGTTCCTTAGCTGGTTGGCCAGAATTCAATAAGGAGCATCTGATGAATGAGCCATTATTATCTATGTTGAATGCTAATTTTTCTAAGGAAGAGATGTGCAAAGCTGTAAGGTGTTTCGGATCTAATAAATCTCCAGGTGTAGATGGAATTACTCACTCTTTTATCAAAGCATATTGGAAAATTATTAAAGATGACCTTCGGAAGGCTTTACTTTAGTTATTTGAAATAAGAATTATGCCTTCATATTGGAAAGATACATTAATAGTGTTGATTCAGAAGGTCTAGAATGCAATGGAGCTTTCTAAATTTAGACATATTAGCTTGTGTCATACTTTATATGAAGTTATTGCAGTAATTCTTCTCAATAAATGAAAATTTTGTAAAGCAAAGTTTATTTCTTTAAAGCAGGTTACTTTCATTCCTAGAAGATCTATGACTGATCACTATCTTTTAGCTTAAAAGGTATTTTGAAATTTTAGATTCACTGCTTCAAAACAAGGATCGATGGCTCTTGAATAAGACATGGAGCAAGCTTATGATAGTTTGGGATGGTCAACATTGTCTCAAGTTTTGATATGCGTGGTTATGCGTTTTAAATTGTCCAATTGGATTATGCAATGTGTACTTAATCCAATATTTTTTATTTTAATAAATAGAAGAAGAACTAATTTATAGAAGCAAAAAAGTGGATTTAGGTAGGGGTTCCCTTTGTCACCTTATCTTTTTGTTATGTGCTCTAAATTATTATTTAAGGATTTTCATTAATGAGATGGTAATAAGGGCATAAAAATTGCTCCTAGGGCTAAGCCTTTTTCCCATCTCCTTTATGCAAATGATGTCATAATTTTTACTGAAGCCTCTTCCAAATTAGTGAAAAGAATTAATTGTGTTGTTGCTTATTACAATTTCTGGATGGGTCAACGAATTAACAAGTGTAAATCTGTGCTGATTTTTGGTAAGTCTGTAGCTGGTCAGAAGAAGAAAAAGTTAGCTTCTCTACGGGGTATAAATTGGTCAATGAAATTACTTATTTAGAAGTTAAGATTGCATTGAGAAGATTAGTGGCCTCTAATTTTCAATGCATAATGTATCATGCTTTAGATAGACTTAATGCTTCTGGCTTTTCTTTTTATTATAGGTAAAAATTCTCTAATTAAATCAGCAGTTCCAGCTCTTCTTTCATTTCTTCTTACACATTCTTTAGTGTGTAAATGTGTTCTAAATGAACTGGATAAGTTGCTTTGGAATTTTTTATGGCATAAAGACCAAGGAAGGTAGAGGATTCATTATATTGCTTAGGATCAGCTCTATCTTCCGACTGGAAGGGGGTGATTTGGGTATAATTTTAAGTAGTGCAAGGTAAGGTCCTTTGAGGGCTAGGCTTGATTGAAATTTTCTTAATAATGTTAAGTTTCTACTAAATAGAGGTCTAATTTTCAAGTATAGAGTTTATTTATGGAATGGTGAAGTTAAAAGGGGATCTTCTACTACATGGAAGATCCTTGTTAAGGATGTAAGAATCCTTAAGCATTTGATTAGTTAGAAGTTACCTAATGGGAGTAAGGTACGCATTTTTGAAAATACCAAAATTTTTTATAGAGATCTTCTAAGTTGGCCAACTATGGTTTATGTGTGGACAAATTTAACATTCAAATTGCAATATCACACAAGATTTACTTTAAATTTATATTTTGGGTTTCTTCAATCAAATTTATATAGATTAACATTATAAAATCCCTATAATTAGACTAATGTTTTTTTTATCAATTTGAGAAGAGAAATTTTCCATTAATGATTGAATACTGCATAGGGAATATTCAATTAGCCCCAAAGGAGAAAAGAAGCAGTCAATTATCATTTCAATTATGAAATTAATTCAATGTATAAAGCTTAGGCCTGTGTTCCATAAATCATTCTCCTACCTTAGAAAGAAATTAAGATAGGGTTTATTTTATTTTGGGTTGTAAACTCCTTATAGGGGAAAACCCCTTTATTTAATTATATCTCTTAAGAGAATACTCTTGATTAAAGTAAAGACTAAAGATTTTCAAATACATATAGATCTAAAAAATAATTTTGTCTTACCAGCTTTAATGATAAGCTTTAGAATATGAATTCTCTTGTTATCCTCAGAAATTAGATTTAGACTTTTTGGATTTTAAAAGAATTGAATAAAAATGTGCAAAGACTGATGAGGTGTTTCCATTTTATACGTATAGTTGCTTGGAGTGAGTTGTCAGCTAATAATGCTAATACACAATTAATCACCATAGACATAATACATGATCTACTAAGCTCTATCCTAATAAATCAAAGGATGAATCATTCTCTAAAATTTAGGACTCAAGATGAGTAATTTTAACTTTAAGCTCAAATGACACTAGTAGAAGACTCACTAAAAACTCTAAATTTTATCATATTTAATTTACCTAACTAAATTTTCTAACCACCAAAATTTCTTAGAAATTTTTGCAGTATAACAGCCTTATACCAAAAGGAAAAGTGTAACATCCTTCGAGCCTAATGAGGACCCAACTATATTGTCCATATTGGATATAAATATTTAGGCTTAACATACGTTGCATAAAAAAATGTGTGCATGTATGCATGTATAGGTAAAGGGGTTGGTGTATATGGTAGCCAATATCGCATCATCCTAGAACTAGTATACATGTTTCGACAAAGTTTGGAACTTATACACCAAAAGAAAACTTGAAAAATTTCTACCCACTCATCCAAACTTTCACCATATGAATGCAAAGCAAGAAGTAATGTAATAAGTGAAAGGAAGATATAAAAAGTAATTTATTCATTCATTTATTTGATAATTTATAACAAATTGAAACTTTGAAGAAAAGAAAGGTACTCAGGCTTCACCACAATAAACATGAATTTTTAGTCCTACCATATAGACATATATATATATATATATATATATATATATATATATATATATATATATATATATATATATAATTAAATATAATTGCTTATAGTCTTCAAGCTCTAAGTCTTCTATGAAATTCCACAAGAGAGCATCCTCCAAAGAAAAATATTTCATCTTCTAGAGCCCCATTGATATATGTATAAGTAGGTATATTAAAATCTCTTATAACTCAAGATGATGTACAACTCAATTTATATGTTTTTAACTTTTACAATGACTTGTTCAGGTATACATCATTTATATGTACATTCTACTTTGACTTTTGTAAGAATTTAAAGGCAATATAAAAGCATATAAAGTGCAAAGAAGTTATGTAATAACCTAATTCTTCTAATGTAGTCCTTAAAGAGTTTAGGTGCACCACAAGGAATTTAAAAGGTATGAAATCTAGATTGCTAAAAATAAATAAACATACACAAGGTACTCTCTAAGTAAAGCACCTGAAAAATAAATCATACCACCAGCCTAGCCTAGGCTAAGTTGGTTGTCCTAGCAAACCATCTAAGTTTGTATAGAAAGGTCATGCTGCTTGGATAGTTCTTAGGTTTAATTTGTTTAAAGTTATCTATAAATGAGCTTATTTGTTCAAGGTCTTTCAAGGATAATTTGAATTTAAGTTTTAATGATTTTGAGGTTTTAAATTTCTTTTTAAAGATGTTTTGATTATTGAAGTTGTCTACCTTTAGATTTTGAAGAATATAGTGTTCAATAACTTTTAAGTGCCAGAAGCTATTGATCAGTATATATTATACTCAAAATGCAATGCTACCATTCCTTCAAGACTAGGGTAGATTGATAGCATGGATTTTTCCATTTTAATTATATGTTTTGATCCCTAAAGTTTCACAAGTCAAAACACCTTTGCCCTCCTTAAAGGAAGCAAGCACAAGGGTATAGAAGCTATCATGTTTAAGTATTTTTATTAATTATTTCAAATTAATTTAATTTAATTGATTATTATTTTATAATATTTATCATTTTAATGGTTACATACTGTCAAATTCATTTAAGGTGTTATCACAACAAGCAAGAGGACCAAGTCCTCCTTAGGGCACATAACCCAATAACCTGAGGTAGTCCATCTTAAAAAAACTTCAATGATGGGATTATTGGTTATTCATTTAAGTTTATTTATTGATTTAATTTCATTGGATGAATGAATTCCTAAAATTTTAATGATTTATTGATTTTTCTTATTTAATGAATATTTTAATGCATTTAACAAAGGGTCCATTTCTTAAACTTTGATTTACATTGGTTTCTAGAATTTTTATATTTTTCATAAATATTAAACTAAAAGATGACTCCAATGCCTTTGAGTTTACTGAATTTAGATTTTTGTGGAATTAGTTATGGATTTTGAAATTTATGTGCATTTTATGTATTAAGTTTGACCCAAATGTTAACTTTTTGATTTACAGTGAATTCTAGAGTTTCTACATTTTTTATAAATACTAGCCCCATGGATGAGTCCAATGCCCTTAAGTTTCCCCAATCTGAAGTTTTTTTTAATTATTTATGAATTTTTAAAAGTTTAGTGAATCATATATTTATTTAATTATTTAATTAGGTGAGCATTTTCTAATATTTTTGCTAAATCAACTCCAAATCTCTTGAAATCTTTCCCAAATGTCAGAAATGACCTCTAGGGATGATCTAAATTTTTTAAAGTTATTTTGGTAATTTTTATATATTTTTAACTATTTATTTTAATTAAATATTAAATTTTTTATATTAAAATAAATTTTTATTTTATCGGGGTATAAATTTTCCTCTGTTAAGATTTTAATTTTGAGCATTTATATATATATGCAATTTTGGGATTTAATATGAATTTATTGTAAATTTTCTAAGATCCTAGGTTAATTATCTACAAGAATCCTGGTTTTCTAAATGATAGACCAAATGAACTTTAAATACAGTGAAATTTGAAACATATGTACATGAATACATGTGTTTCAAACCCATTGAATTTGGGCTTATTAAAGCCTCTCCAAGTTGAGATATCAATCTCCAAACCTAAAGCATCTATAGCTTTTGTGATTTGTTTTAGAATTTAGACTCAATATGTTCGGGTAAAATTAGTGGCTAACAAACTGATTAACATAGCATTGCAATCACACCAAAGATCAACCCCTAATTCTCTATGGATTCTTGGTTATGAATTTTGAAATTCATAGGTTAAATGATGACCCGTAGACTTGGAAAATCCATTTGAACTTCTTAAACTCTTCCCATCGAGCTGAACAATTTTTGGAGATGTGTTAAATATCTCCAACAAACATTCCTTCAATTTGATCCCATGTTGATCTATATTTTATAAATAATCCAAGAAATACCATAGTGGGTTTTTCTAGAATTACATGTAATGTGTTGCTAAACTTGACATATAACCATGGGGGTTTGATAGTACTCAAGCTAAATCCATAAACCCTAAGATATCCTAATTTGGATAAGTGGATTAAGAGAAATCATTTTTCAAAGTTCTATTTTTTTTATTGATGTTAAATCCCTCAATTACATAATAAAATGACCTTTCTATGTGGCATGATGTGATTGGGTAGATAATGATTAGCGCACTAATGATATTAACGCACATACATTATACCCATCTGATTTAAGATCAGATAATCAGGATTTAAAGCAGATCTAAACCATATATCTGACCGTAGTCGCTAATTGAAATGGACAACCACCATTTTGTCTTCAACCTCCCATAGAGCTTCTCATGCATGAATGAATTTTGCCAAGATCCAGGGAAATGGCTGGATAGAATTGCATCAAACATCACAACAAATATCAATAAAGTAAGAACATTCAATCCAATGATATGATCAATGTGGATTGAACATTTCTTTTACACTTTCCTGGACCTAACTAAGGTGAGAATCATGAAAGAAATGTTGTAACTTAGTTTTGAAAACTATGTTTTTATATCATATGAGTTATTAATGATACCAAAATATTATTCTGTTGATTATTGTTTCTCCTAACAGATATTAGATACATTTTTATTTGTGTTTATTGTGTGTACTAACGTTTCAGGAAAATCATACTCCATATTGCCAAAGACTTCAAGACAGATTAGACTAGGAGTTCATGTTATGATGTCCATACTTTTTTTTATTTTTCTTGAGTCTGAGAGTGTGTGATTGTAATTGGGTAACCATACACAAACACACACTGGGGGAGTGATTAAAAACTTAATTTTTTTAAAACTAATCATATTGTATGATTTTCAAATAATATTTGACAGTTTGTCATGGTCGTTCCTCCAAAAATGAAGTTAATAAAATTATGGCAGGAAATTATTTTTTAGTACTGTTCATACTGTATGATGTTTGGTTCATACAGATGACTCACAGAGTATGAAATGGATGCGTACCAGATCATCCCACACAAATTTGCAATTTTTTGATCTATTCGTATTGTACAATTTTATGTTTGTCCTGTACAATTTATGTTCGTACAGACGATTCACAGAGTACGAAATGGTGTTGTCCACTTTCGTACTAAGGAAGACATGATTTTTTTTTACTATTCATATTATACAATATGGGGTTCATACAAATGATTGACTGAGTATGAAATGGGGTTCGTACACGATCGTACTAAATGAATGTGTTCAGTTTTGAACTGTTTGTACAGTTTGTACAGACGATCCACAGAGTACGAAATCAAGTTTATACAACATCGTACACCAATTTTTGAACTATTTGTATGTACAAAGTATGATCATATTATACGGTCCAAGTCCATTCAATTTGAAATATTTAGTTTTTTGGGTAGTTTTTCTTGTCCTTTGTATAAAAGGGTCCTAAAAACTGACATTCAATGGCTTTTCTATGAATTTTCTTTTGGGAGTGATAGAGAGTGTGTTTAGGGAGAGTGTTGGGAGTGAGAATTGAGAGATCTTGTACGTGAAAATTATGAAAGGTTCATAAGGTGAGGATCTCTTTATGTGTACTTCAAATCTCTGCCCTACCTCTTTGAAGACTCTTGAGAGAAGATCTTTGGAAGAGATCCGGTACTCTACCATCACCAGGAGGGTGAGAAATGACGCCGATACTCTGTAGTCACCAGGAGAGTGAGAAAGGATGCTGGTACTCTACTGTCATTAGGAGGGTGAGAAAGGATGTTGGTACTCTGCCATCACCAAGAGGATGAAAATGGATGAGTTGGTACACTGGCATCACTTGGAGGTTGTAAAAGGCGTCAATTCTCTACCACACTAGGTTGGTGGAAGAGAGTTTGTTAAGGCTTCTCCGCCTTGCTGTGGGGGAAAAAGGAGATATACTATTAGGTAGTGTAATACCTAGAGAAGGAGTCTCCACGGAGTGAAAGTAAGTCTAGTTGGACCGAACCACTATAAAATTTGGTGTCTTCTATTTCTTTACTTTTTACTAGATTTTATTTTTTTGCAAGTTTAATTTATGTGGTTGAAAAATAGTATTGTGAAAAATTCATTATTATGTAGAATATCTTTAATTAGTTTTCTAAAATCCAAAAGAATTTTTAAATTACCAATTCACCCCCATCTTGGTTAGCCTTTGAATAGTTGTAGTAGGCCTAAAAACTTACACGTACTTTCAAGTGGTATCAAAAGCCATTTCAAAAATTAAAGTTTAGACTACTTTTTAAAAAATGATTATGGCTAATTTTGAAAACTATAACACTCCTGAAGGATATTCAATCACTAAACCACCGCTATTTGATAACATTCCTTTCGATTTTTGAAAAACCTGCATGTCTACTTTTCTGCAATCACTAGACTATCGCATGTAGCTGTTAGTACAGGATTGCTATACTGCTCCTATTAGACTTATTAATGGTATTAGGATTGAAAAACCATTTACTAATTAGACATTATAGGAAAAAGACTTAGATCAGTTAAACATAAAATGTTTAAATAGATTTTTCTGTGCTCTTAAATCTGGGGACTATATGCATGTTTCTACCTATAAAACTGGAAAACAAATTTGGGATAGACTGTGCATAATATATGAAGGAACTAATGAGGTGAAATAATCTAAATTTAATATTCTTTTGCATGACTATGAACTCTTTTGCATGAAACCAAATGAATCAATTAGTGACATGTATACTCATTTTATACAGATAGTCACCTCATTGCATGTTTTAGGTAGGGAACTAAAGAATTTAGTAAAAGTAAATAAAATCTTATGTTGTTTACCTACTGCTTATGATGCAAAGATAATCGCCATTATGGAGTCAAAAGACTTAAAAATTTATTCTATTGACAATCTGCTTGGATCACTTAATGCTTACGAGCAAGGAGTGACTCATAGATAGATTGATGCAGGTGACAAGCGAAAGGAGAAGAATATCACACTGAAAGCAGATGACTCAAAAAGTGATCAATCACTACCTGAGGATGAAGAAGACATTGCACTCATGATGAGGCAATTCAAAAGTTTCCTAAGGAGAAAGCAATGAAGATGTCAGCATTAGAATAAAGGTAAATTCAATAGGAATACAAAAGTGTCAAATGACGTTATTTATTATGAATGCTAGAAGCCCAGACATATTAAGACAGATTGCCCTAATCTCAAAGCTAATCCTAGCAAGGAGAAAGTAGAGGAGAAAACCAATGTTAGGAAGGGCAAGAAAAGACAATAGAGAACTTTCTGGGCTAACTCAGCTTCAGACTCCTCATAAATAGAAGTGAAAGAAGAAGTCACAAATTTGTCCTTAATGGTGAACAATATTGATATTTCGGATCAAGAAGAGAAACGCTCTCATACAAGACATCGTGAGAGCATTTGGTACCTGGACAACGGATGTTAAAATCATATGACTGGATATATAAATTAATTTATAATGCTGGAATTCAGGAATGGAGGCAGGGTAACACTTCGAGATAATACCACTAAGAGAGTGGTAGGTACAGGTATGATTAGCAACAAGAATATTTTTTTCATTGAGAATGTTGTATTGGTTGAAGGCTTGAAACATAACTTGTTGAGTATTAGTTAGTTTTATGATAGGGGTTTCAATATTAATTTTTTTCCTGCAAGCTGCATAATAAGTCAAAATGGAATTGATGTGTTGTATGGAAATAGGATAAATAATGTGTACATGCTTGATTTTAAAAAATATTCTAATATTTTTTGTCTCAAAATAATCACTGATAAATCATAGTTATGGCATAGAAGACTTTATCATGCATGCATACAAAATCATAGCAAGATTAACCAAAAAGAGTTGGTTAAAGGAATACCCAAACTAGACTTTACTAAGGATCACCTGTGTGATGCATGTCAATTAGGAAAATAGGTGACGTCATCCTTTCATTCAATTAAAGATCTTAGAACTATCAAACCTCTAGAAATCATTCATATGGATCTTTTTGGACCGATTAGCACTGTAAGTCTAGGAGGTAAAGTTTTTGGGTTTGTAATTATTGATGATTTTTTAAGATTCACTTAGGTCAAACTTTTATTTCATAAGAGTGAATCATTTGATGAATTTAAAAGTTTTTTTACTTGGATTCAAAGAAATCTAGGGCGTGAAATTTTATCAATTCAAAGTGATCATGGAGGAGAGTTTAAAAATAAAAATTTTAAATATTTTTGTAAAGAACAAGGAATTGATCATAATGTTTTAGCACCTAGGACCCCTCAGCAGAATGGGGTTGTTGGAAGAAAGAACAGAACTCTGATAGAAGTTGCTCGAGCCATGTTGGCTAAATATTCACTTCTAAAATATTTTTAGGCTGAAGCGGTTAGTACTACTTGTTATGTTCTCAATAGGGTGAATATTAGATCCAAATTGAATAAGACACCCTATGAACTTCTTAAGGGAAGAACACCTAATCTTTCACATTTGCATGTTTTTGGATGTAAGGTATTTATTCATAATAATTGTAAAACTCCTTTAGAAAAATTTGATCCAAAATCTGATGAAGAAATTTTTCTAGGATATTCTAGCATTAGCAAATCCCATAGGATTTTTAACAAAAGAACTTTGGTAGTTGAGGAGACCACACATGTAATTTTTGATGAATCTGGCATTTTGTAAGAGCCAAGGTTGGAAGAAGATCATATTGAAAATATCTCCCAAGGAATTGAAAAGACAAATTTGGAAAAAAATGTTGGAAAGGAAAATAATTAACCTAGAGAATGGAAATTTTCTAAGAGTCACCCTAAAGAATTGATTTTAGGTGAACCAAGTGAAGGTGTTAGAACTAAACATGGACTTAGCAAAGAAGTGAATCATTCTACCTTTATATCAATGATTGAACCTACTAATATTAATCAAGCACTTTTAGATGAATTTTGGATTTTGGCCATGTAAGAAGAGTTGAATCAATTTGTTAGAAATGATATTTGGGAATTGATTGAAAGGCCTAAGGATCAAAGTGTTGCTGAAACTAAGTGGGTGTTCAAAAATAAAATGAATGATTCAGGTGTTGTGATTAGAAATAAGACATGATTGGTGGCCAAAGTGTATAATCAAATAGAAGGAATTAATTTTGAAGAAACTTTTGCCCCTGTAGCCAGACTTGAAGCGATAAGGGTATTAATAGCCTTTGCTTGTTTTAAAAGTTTTTAATTATTTCAAATGGATGTTAAGAGTGTCTTTCATAATGGGGTGATATAAGAGGATGTTTATGTTGAGCAACCTTCAGGTTTTGAAAATTCAATCACATGTTTAAATTAAAAAAGGCATTGTATGGTCTAAAATAGGGACCTAGGGCTTGGTATGAGAGGTTAAGAACTTTCCTATTAGAGAGATCATTTGTTAAATAAAGTATGGATACCACTCTCTTCTTGAAAAGGATAGGAAATGATATACTCATTGTTCAAATATATGTTGATGATATCTTGTTTGGATCCACCGATAAAAAATCTCTGTGATGAATTTCCAAAAATAATGAGTAGTGAATTTGAAATGAGTTTGATAGGAGACTTAAGTTACTTTCTTGGTTTTAGCATAAAACAAAATGAGGAAGGAACATTTCTTAGCCAGTCAAAGTATATTAAGGACATCCTCAAGAATATAAAATGGATAATGCTAAACCAGTGAGTAAACAAATGAGTTCTTCAGTACAGTTAGATAAGGACCCTAAGATAAAATCTGTTGGCCAAAAGAAATTTAGAGGAATAATTGGATCATTGCTTTACTTGACTGTTAGCAGACCAAATATCATGTTTAGTGTTTTTTTTGTATGATATATTTCGAGCTGATCCAAAGGAATCACATCTGACTACTGTTAAGAGAATTCTAAGATATCTTTTGGGAACTCAAAACTTAAGGATTTAGTATCCTAAGCACTGCTCTTCATTTAAAATCATTGGATATTCTGATTCAAATTTTATTGGATTTAGGGTAGATATAAAGAGTACAATTGGGACTTGTCAATTTATAGGAAACTCCTTAGTTTCTTGGTATAGTAGAAAGTAAAATTCAGTAGCTCTTTCTACTGCTGAAGTAGAATAGATTACCTTAAGTAGTTGTATGGCACAGTTTCTTTGGTTAAAATAATAATTGATTGACTTAAGATTTTCTAGTGGCATTATTCTAATTTTTTATGATAATACAAGTATCATATATATTTCAAAGAATCTTATTCAACATTCTAGAATCAAGCATATTGATATTAGGCATCACTTTATAGAGATCATGTGGCTAAGGGAGAAATTGAATTACACCATGTTGCAATTGAAAATCAACTTGTAGACATTTTCACAAAACTACTATCTTTTGACACGTTTAGCACCTTAAGCACCTGATTAGGTGTGATTGATCTTAATGCTTAAATTGATTACCTACAAATTTAATTTATAATGTATTGATGTGTTTGTTTATTTTCTTAGGTTGTTTGTTAGAGTTTGTATGTTTGTATGTTTTCCTTTATTTTGTTTGTTTTATTTATTTTTTGGTTATTTTTTCTTTTGTTAATTTTGTCTTTTTTATTTACTGGTAGCATGTTATCCGATCTTCAGTGATTGGTGTTTGAAAAGTTTTTCTGTTTATCATGTGTTTTAATTGTTCACTTTATACTGTACAAATTTTTTTGTACTGTATGAATTGTATAGCATATACATGATATTTTTTTTGTGTTGAGCATGCATGACTGTGTTTTACAATGAAGATTATACTGTACGATGTCATCATCATTCATATGATTTATTCTTATTCATCAGTTATTGACTATAGATCATACGTACGAAATCGCACTTTTTATGTACAATCCTGTTGTCAGTTTCTCATGTGGACAAACCTAACCATCATAAAATTATCTTTAATATTCTGATCATCCCAGATGAACACGTGTTCATCCATACGATCGTGTGGTCAAAAAGCCTGTATGAAATGACACATCAAGAGTGGTCGTTTATGAAAACTCATTTCATTTTTGGCCATTTCATTTCATATCTATAAAATATTTTTTTTCCCGTATGATTTCAAAATCCTACGTATGAACTAATTTTCGTACTGTACGATTAGGTCATTTTCTTTAAATTGGAAGTCATTTGTAAAGTTTTCTTCACCAATCTCTTTTAATCTCAAATTTTCTTGTGTCTAAAACTTTCCAAATGGCGAGCAGTAGCAAGCGGGGACATCTTTCAAGAGGATCCTCCTCTCACACTAGAGAGGTAGATAATAACTTTTTGTCCAAAGAGAATGAGGAAGCTTATGTACATTTCTTTGAGGCGAAGATTACACCTTCCTGTCTTCTCATTCAAAGAGACATCAACTTTTTAGTAATGCCTCTTTTTTATTCTACCCAATTCTCTTTCATTCTTACCTTGATTTATGCTTTCCACCATGACATATTTCACTACTTCATGGCCAACCTTAGAATGAATGAAAACCAAACTAGAATGTCATCCTATGTTTTTAAAAAGAGAGTTGAGATAAAAAAGGAAGATTTAGGAACCTACCTCCCCCTTAGAACTCAAGGTGTTAGGGCACACACTATGACCTCTAGGTCAGATTATGACTGGTTTGAAATCAATCAAACTCTTAGAGGTTTTGCTTCTGTTAATCATCTACCTCATATGTACTCCCTAAGTCAAAATGCCAGGATTATCCAGTATATCTTGAGAACTTTGATTATTCCCAAAGCTGGTGATTGTATTATTACAAACCTGAATTTAAGGATTATAATTTTGATGATAACAAACATTTCTGTATTCTATTTTGATTGGCTAACATTTTAGGTACAAAAGATTAAATGTAATTCAAGCCAACTCAAGATTGGGTCCGCATGTGTTTAAATGTAATTTTTCTCTTTCTTGAGTTAAATGTAATGTAATTGATCCCCTAGCTAAGTAACCTTACACACACACACTCAGGTGGAGAGTTTTAGTGAGTTAGAGTTTCTGTTTTAAATTTTGTTCATATCATCCTAGACGATATTCATATCATCCTGGACGATCTAATAAAAATAGAAATCCTAATTAGGGTGACCATGCTAAGTCAGTTTGATTAAGCAGATCATCCTGAATGATATATCCATCATACTGGATGATAGGCTCAAATCAAAAACTCTTAGCTGCTAGATTAAGTTAGGCAAGTTTTTATTTTTAGATATTTGGTCTGATCATCCTGGATGATACGTGTATCATCCTAGATGATCCTTTACAATCATGCCTAAATTAATCTGGTGATTAAGGAAAATAATTAATATTTGATTGATATGATCATATCATCCTGGACGATCGCCATATCATCTGGGACGATACATGCAAAATCCTAATCGTCCATAGCACTTCACCTGGATGATCCAAGAAATGTGCTGGATGATATTCCTTATTTCAAACTAATCATACGGGACGATCATGATATCAGCCTGGATAATTAAGTCATTTTGAGATCGTTCAGCATGTTTTGGCTGTACGACCCGAGCTATGAGCAGGATAATATTATCATTTTTGAACTAATAATACAGGATGATATAGATATCAGCCTGGATGATCAAGTCATTTTGAAATCATCCAGTATAGGTTGTTCTGGATGACCCGAACTATCTTCTGGATGAAATTCCTAATTTACACTAATCATCCGAGATGATCTCCGAATTATATGGGGTGATGTGAACAAATTTTGTCTACTAATTATCCAGAGAAACCAGATCGTCCAGGCTTATTCATGTGATTTTGTACTGATCGTACAGGATGATCGACCGATCATCCCGGACGATCTTTGACGATAGGTTGAGATTTAGGGTAATTTTTTAGCCCTCCTATTTAAGATCTTCTTCTTTTAACAAGAAAGATCTTTTGCCACCTTCCTTTCTAGAGAGAACCTTGAGAGAGAGAGAGCTTAGGAGAGAGAGAGAGGATCTTGTGAGGGGGAGTTTATGAGTTGTTCACAAAGGTTGCTCCAAGCAAGGATCTGAGTCATCTTCTCTAGTCATCGTCCCTTATCTTTTTGGTGTCTCTGTGGTAGGATCGTTTATAAGAAGATCCAGGTTCTCTACCTGCTTCAGGAGGAAGTGAAAGGAGTCCAGGTCCTCTGCCTGCTTCAGGAGGAAGTAAAAGGAGTCTAGGTTCTCTTCCTGCTTCAGGAGGAACCGAAAGGAGTTCAGGTTCTCTGCTCAATGGGTTGGTGGAAAGGCATTTTGTACAGGCTTCTCGGCCTTGCTGTGGGAGTAGAAGGAGAGTCACTTGGTGTTAGTGCAATACCCAGAGGGGAGGCTCTGGGGGGTGGACGTAGGTCAAGTTGATCGAACCACTATAAAATATGGTGTATTCATTCTGATTATTTTTCACACTTATGTTTTTATTGATGATTGTGTGATTGTGATTATTATTTTGTTATCATTGAATATCTGCACATTATCACAAAATTGTAAATATTTTAAACATTCAAAAAGATTTTCTAAGTCATTGTTTGCTAATGAATAATTAAAATTACAAATTAACCCCCCTCTTGGTTAGCCTCGAGACTAATTCATAAGGGCTTAACATCCCTAACAAACTTTCAAGTGGTATTAGAGTGAGATTCAAAAATTAAGTTTAAAAACTTTTGAATTTTGATCTATGGCTAACTTTGGTAATTGTAATACTGCTGAAGGTTATTCAATTACACGACCACCGTTATTTGATAACATACCTTTTGATTTTTAAAAAAAATGTATGTCCACCTTCTAACAATCTATAGAATATCGCATGTGGATGCTTGTTAAAGATGGCTATAAAGCACATTTAGACTTGTTAATAATGTTAAAACTGAACTGCCTTTTGCCGAATGGACTTTTGATGATCGGGACTTAACCCAACTGAATGCAAAGTGCTTGAACTATTTTTTCTGTGCTTTAAATTCTAAGGATTACATGCGTGTCTCTACTTGCACTATTGGTAAGGAAATTTAGGATAGACTATGCATTACTTATGAAGGTACATCTGAAGTTAAGTAATCTAGATTAAACATCTTACTTCACGACTATGAACTCTTTCACATGAAACTTAGTGAATCAATTTCTGAAATGTATACTAGGTTTACTCAAATTGTCACCTCTCTACATGCTTTAGGAAGAGAACTCACTAACTATGAAAAAGTGAACAAAATTTTGAGATGTTTGCCTTCTTCTTATGATGCCAAGATAACTGCAATTACTGAATCCAACGATTTGAATGCCTATTCTATTGATAACTTACTTAAATCACTCATTGCTTACAAGCAAGTGGTGAACCAAAGATTTCTCGATGCAGGTGAGAAGAAGAAAGAGAAGACTATAGCCCTGAAGGCTAGTGATTTTGATTCTAGCTCTTCAGGATCTGATGATGATGATGTTTCCTTAATCACTAGGTAATTCAAAAGCTTTCTGAGGAAGAAACCCAAGAACTATCAGAACTAGAACAAAGGTAACAATAGTAAAAATTTTAAAGGTTCTTCTGATATAGTTTGTTTTGAATGTAGGAGGCCAGGGCATATAAAAGTTTATTGTCCTACACTTAAGGCTCACCCAAGCATGAAGAAGGATGAGGAGAAACCCAAGTACATGAAGGATAAGAAAAGGATTCAAAAGGCTTTCTGGGCAGATTTTGCATCCGACTCCTCTGAGACTGAAGCTGAAGAGGAAGTTACAAACTTATTTTTGATGGCTGGTGAGCATCTTGTTCAGTCCGACCAAGAAGATGTATGTAAATTGACTTACGATCAATTGCTTGATGTTTTTGAAAATATCCATTCATCATATAAGAAGCTTAAGAAAACTCATGCTAGCCTGAAATTGGAATTTCTAAATTTACAAAAAGAGCATGAAATTTTAATTAAAGATCATTATACACGTGATAGCAATCGCATGTCATTTCTTGATGAATTTGATGAGTTGAATAAAAAGCATTCTGATTTGATTATTCAGCATGATTCATTAAAAGCATCGCATGTTGAATTAGAAGCTGAATTTAAGAAATTAGAATCACATGCATCTGATTTAGATAGTGATGAGCATTATTTGAAATTTGAAATTGCATGTCTCAAGAAAGAAAATGAATTTCTAAGTGTGAAAATTAGTGCATATGAGAATAATGAAACACCTCCTACTTTTGCATAATTTTATGCACCTCCACTATTTGAAGAATCTCATTTAAAATCATCAAAGCATGTTTCATTCAAACCTAGGAAGAGGCACTATCACCCACATAAATTAGTTAACCCTTTTCCTGGTGTTAGATATTTTTATTATGGAATGCTAGGATATATCTCTCACATCTGTGCTATTCACCGTAGTACACATTAGGTGTGCAGGCCCAAATTGCATGTTTTATAGCCCAGCACACATGCATTACATTCTTCTTTCATAAGAAGGAACCCAAACCTATTTGGGTTCCCAAATCTGATATTTAATGATTTGGTAGGTGTGCTCTCACAAAAGGCCTCGTGAGTGCATGTGGTACCTGGACAGCGGATGTTCAAGGCACATGACTGGAGATGCAAATCAGTTCATTTTGTTGGAGACCAGAGCAAGAGGCAAGGTTACACTTGGAGATAACACCACCAAGAGGGTGGTAGGAGCAGGTATAATTGGTGATTCAAAAATTTTCATTATTGACAATGTTTTGCTTGTAGATGGACTAAAATATAATTTGCTCAACATCAGTTAACTCTATGACAAAGGACACAACATAAAGTTTCTGTCAACTTGTTGTATTATAAGCTTAAATGACAAAATTATTTTGTAGGGAAAAAGGATCAATAATGTCTACATATTGGATGTAAGCTACTTTAAAGCTGATGTTTTAATTTGCTTAAAAATTACTACTGATGAGTCTTGGCTGTGGCATAGGAGGTTATGTCATGCTAGTATGAAAACCCTTAGAAGTGTCACCCAAAAAGACTTAGTTAGAGGTGTCCCCAAGCTTAAGTTCACTAAGGATCACCTGTGTGATGCCTATCAATTAGGGAAGCAAGTCCAATCTTCTTTCCACTCAATTAAGGACATCAGCACCTCTAGACCTTTAGAGTCCTTCACATGGATCTCTTTGGGCCCATTAGCACTGCCAGCTTATGGGGAAAACTCTATGGATTTGTGATTGTTGATGACTACTCGAGGTTCACTTGGATTAAATTTTTGTCATATAAGTCTAGGTCATCTGATGAATTTAAATCTTTCTCCACTTGGATTCAGAAGAAGTTAGGTTATGAGATCTTAACCATCCATAGTGATCATGGTGGAGAGTTTAAAAATGTGAGATTTGGAACCTTCTGTGAGAAGCATCGGATTAGCCATAACTTTTCAGCTCCTAGGACCCCTCAGTAAAATGGGGTAGCTGAAAGGAAGAACAGGACCTTAATGGAAGCTGTTAGAGCCATTCTTGCTGAGTATTCACTTCCAAAATACTTTTGGGCTGAAGCGGTGACTCCCTGTTATGTGCTGAATAGGGTGAATGTTAGATCCAATCTGAATAAGATACCTTATGAGAGCATTAAGGGTAGAACTCCAAACCTGACCCACCTCCATGTCTTTGGCTGTAAGGTTTCATTTTGAACAATGGGAAATTATCCTTAGAAAAATTTGACCCTAAATCTGATGAAGGGGTGTTCTTAGGTTATTCTAGTGTGGGGAAATCCTTTAGGGTGTTTAATAAGAGGATTTTGGCGGTGGAGGAGACAACTCATGTGGTGTTTGAAGAATATGATCCTAATGAGACTAGAGTTGAGGAAGAAGAAAATGTAGGAGAGATTACCCAAGGAGTTAAAAATGCAAATCTGGAGGAAAGGATAGAACCTAAAAACACTTTGCCGAGAGATTGGAGATATTCTTCGAGTCATCCTAAAGTACTGATCTTAGAAGACCCTTCTGAAGGTGTTAGAACTAGGCATAGACTTAGGAAGGAAGTAAACCATTCTACCTTTATCTCAATGATTGAACCCACCAACATCAATCAAGCCCTTTCTGATGAATTTTGGATCTTAGCTATGCAAGAGAAATTGAATCAATTTGTAAGAAATGATATTTTAGAGTTAGTAGAAAGACCTATGAATTAAAGTGTAGTGGGAACCAATTGGGTCTTTAAGAATAAGATGAATGATTCTGGTGTGGTGGTTAGGAATAATGCAAGATTGGTGGCTAAGGGGTACAACCAAATAGAAGGGATTGATTTTGAGGAGACCTTTGCCCTTATAGCTAGATTGGAAGCCATTAGAGTGCTACTAGCCTTTGCATATTATAAGGGATTTAAGCTTTTTCAAATGGATATCTAGAGTGCCTTCTTGAATGGGGTAATAAAGGAGGATGTCTTTATAGAGCAACCCCCAGGTTTTGAGAGTTATCAATATCTTAATCATGTTTACAAATTAAAAAAAGCCTTATATGGATTGAAATAGGCACCCTGAGCTTTGTATGAGAGGCTTAGCACATTCCTATTAGAAAGAGAGTTTGTTAAGGGAAGCGTAGACACCACCCTTTTTCTGAGGAAAGTAGGAGATGATTTACTCATTGTCCATATCTATGTTGATGATATACTTTTTGAATCTTCTGATAAAAACTTATGTGATAATTTTTCTAAAATAATGAGTAAGGAGTTTGAGATGAGTATGATGGGAGAATTGTCCTACTTTTTGGGGTTTAGCATAAGGCAGATGGATGATGGAACCTTTCTGAATCAATCAAAATACACTAAGGATATTTTGAAGAAATATGAAATAGACAAAGGCAAGCCAAACAACACTCTCATGAGTTCATCTGTTCAGTTAGATAAGGATTCAAATAGAAAATCTGTTGATCAGAAGAAGTATAGAGGAATTATAGGATTACTACTTTACCTGACTGCTAGCCGACCTGATATCATATTTAGTGTTTGTCTTTGTGCTAGGTTTCAATATGATCCTAAAGAGTCCCACCTGACTGCTGTTAAGAAAATTCTTAGATATCTCTTAGGGACCCCAAACTTAGGAATCTGGTATCCCAGGCACAGCACTTCTTTTGAGATAATTGGATATTCTGATTCTGATATCATAGGATATAAGGTGGACAGAAAAAGCACTTCTGGAACTTATCAATTCATAGGACAGTCTTTAGTCTCTTGGTCCAGTAGAAAATAGAACTCAATTGTACTCTCCACTGCTGAAGTTGAGTACATTGCCTTAGGAAGTTGTGTGGCCTAACTCCTTTGGGCGAAGCAATAAATTTTGGATTTAGGCTTACCTGTTGGCATAATTTCAGTTCTATGTGAAAACACCAGTGCCATCTGTATTTCTAAGAATCCAATTCAACATTTTAGAACCAAACACATTGACATAAGGCATCACTTCATTAGGGACCATGTTACAAAAGGGGACATTGAGCTACACCATGTAGTAACTGAAAATCAACTGGCTGACATCTTTACTAAACCACTGGCCTTTGACTCATTTAGCATTTTAAGGACCAGATTGGGTGTGATTGACATAAATGCATGAATCTAATAATTTTTTATTTCTAAATTTTCTGGTTTTGATTTTTTTATTTAGTTTGTGTTTGATTTGATTATCTATTTCTTATTTATTTTTATTCTCTGCTGATTTTCTTTTTGTTGTTGTTATTTTCCTGATTTGAGTATTTATTTTGATGCAATTTCCTACCCTAAATTGCTTTTTTTATAAATCAGATCACTGCTCACTATTGCTGATAAACTAGATTTCTGACTGAGAGTTTTACCTTATTTTTGTTTGGAAGCTTATAAGTAGTGATTGACTCCTCTGAATCTGTTAAAGGGAAGAAACATTAATGATTGTTTCTCTTCCTCTAACTCCTTTAATGGTGTATTATTTCTTTTGGATAAAAATCTTTTTCAAAATTAAAAAATTGATTTTTTTTAAATAGAGATCTATTTTATCTTCCTACAGTAATCTACCTCATATGAATAGTATTTTCAAAGTTTTGGATCACTGTTATATTTTTCTTAATCAGGTGATTTTTTTTTTGAAGAAAGGCATAAGGATGCCAGAATATTATTAAGATAAAGGCCTAGGAAATGCCATCAGATTCCTCCTTTAACAAAGAATAGAAGGAAGGAGGAATCTCAAAAGAACCAACATCATCCCAAACAAAAGAACTTAAAATAGCATAGTTAGCACAAAGTTCCGCTAACTTATTGCCAACTCTATGTATACAATTGAAAACAACAAATTGAAATTCATTGAAACAAAAAGGATGCTCCAACTCTTTATTTGACTTCGAGATAGCATGAATGAACTTAATAATATTAGCATTGTCACCTTCAACAATAATCCCCTTGTAATCAAACATCCATCCTTGTAAGTGAGCTTTGATAGCTTGAATGCCCATAAGCTCTAACCAAGAAATATCCCAATGAACCAGAGATTGACCAAAAGCCAACAAAAACCTTCCTTTGCAATCTCGGAAAACACCTCCAATCCCTTCTTTATAAGACTGAAGAAGGGATGCATCAATATTTACCTTTATCCAGTCGGGTGGAGGGGGATGCCAACGAGACTTGAACAGCTTTGGAAGCTGATTAGCAACCCATATACCCAATCTAACTTGACTCTTGATATATAAGACTGAAGAAGGGATGCATCAAAATTTGCATTGTCATCTTAATCAGGTGATTGCACTTAACATATGATATATAGTTTTTGTTCTGTGAATTACTCCTCCTTATTGTAGAGAGTGAGTTTTGTCCTCTCTTACATCTGGAAGGTAATTTCATATTTGAGATTCTTTAACAATTATGAAAGGAAGCAAGCTTGTAAAAGATGCACAAAGAGTGCCAAAAAAAAGGCAAAATGAGCTCAAAAGATGAAAAGATGTGCAATCTCGCCAAATTGGAAAGATACACAAAGTGTATCAAAAATTAAAAGATGCGCAAAGTGTACCAAATAAATTGAAAAAGAGGTATAAAATGAGCCCAAAATGAAACAAGCTTTCTTCCCTTTCAGATTCTTAAATTTCTTAGAAAAATCTATACGCCACTTAATATTTTCAAAAGCTTGAGATGAAAAATCATGATTTCTGATTCCTTACCTTGTAATACTATTCTATCAGATATTTTTCTGGAATGAGGCTTGAAAGGATCTCTTTTCAAATCTAATTTCTTTTCTTCTGAATTAGACTTTTATTTGAAAGAAACTTGAACTTGTAAGGTGTTTGAGGCAGAAGTTACGAAAGTTAATTTTTCAACTTTTTTCCAGATTTCAGTGTGGTCGATTTTGCTTCTTATTGGCTTTTGAATAAAAAATCAAGGAAATTCTATTTCATTGAAGCTGATCGATTAAAAAAAAATTCATTATTTTTACTATCGTTTCCTCATTTCTACTTTTTGTTTGATTTAATTTTGATTTTTCTTTTTTTGTGTGTTTTTTGGATCCCTAGTCTTTGCTCTCCATCCTTTATCTTTGTCACATTTTTCTTCACAACATCCTCGACGATCCCCACATCGACCTGTATGATCCTACATCATCCTGGATGATCCATTCAAATTATCCCCACCATGATCCAACGGCTGGTATACACCAATTATTGGTGATTATCCTGGACGATCCACCTCATCAACCTAGATGATCCATGTGGTAGAAGTTAGATGATTTAACTTCAGCCTGTCTGATTCATTTATTGCCTGTCATCCTGGATGATCCACCTAATCGTCCTGGATGATACCTTTAGTCAAAAGTCGTCCAGCCTGTCTCCTCGGGATGATCTTCTGTGTCTAATCATCCTGGATGATATCTGATCATCCTGGATGATCCGACCGCCTTTTTGACCAATCATCCTGGACATCATAATTGTTCCTATCGTCCTGGATGATTCTGTGATCATCTTGGATGATCTAAATGATTTCTATTTAAACAGTCATTTTCTTCACCATTTTTCATCGTTCTTCCCTCGATCCTTCATCCCCTCATCTTCTAATGGCTGGTGGCAAACGATCTCGGCATCAAGGTGCTAGTTCCTCTCGGGGAACTACCGATCCCCACTTTCCTGATGCAGTTGATCAAGCTGCATTTCAAAGATATCTTGATGCTGGGATCACTATCTCTAAAACTATGAACCCACGTACCCTGACCTATCCGGTACTTGATCTGTTCACTCACACATCCCTCACCTTCATTCTTACACTGTCTTTTCCTTTCAGCACTGAACTTCTTAGAGTTTTCTTTGTGAATCTTCGCATTACCGCTGATTACTCTGCCCTTCAGTCCTTTGTTAATCAATGACCTATAGAATTAACCCTCCAGGACTTTCATAATATTCTTCAACTGTCCACTTCTAGCGATAAGCTTCATATTTTAGCATCTGACCCTAACTTTAATTTGGGTGAAACACAAATGCTCAATACCACGATTAGGCCTGCTCCTCCCTAGTCAAGGATGCTAGGAAAATCCAACATGTCCTCCGCTCCTCCATCATTCCTAAGGCTGGGGACCGCATCCACATCACTCCTTTTGTCTCCATAACTACCTACTATATCATGGCCTATCATGACTTTAATTCAACTGATTTAATTTTTCGCTATATTGAATAACTGACTACCATTAGGGATTCGTGCCACAGGAGACACCCCAATCTAGCTTTAGGACATCTCATCCACTATACCCTTAAAATAAAATATAATTTTCAATATCCAGATCCGTCCAGAATCCCACCTATCTTCTTCTCCAACAGCTCTTTTCATACTCTCCACAGTACTAGACTTCATCTAGAGCCCGTAGCAGATGTTTAGGGAGAAGAGGGGGAGGCTGCTCCTGAGCCAGCTGCACCTGCTGCACCTACTCCTCTCCGTATAGCATCACCCTTAGATCACTTGGTGCAGTGGTTTGAACAGTGGCAGACTCGCTTTGACTCCTACATGGCAACACAAGAAGAGGAGCATGCGACTGATGTTTCTCGCTTCAATTCATTTATAATTCACTAACAACAACAGCACGACTAGGACATGGCCTCGTTTGGTGAGCAGTTCGCCACCATTCATAGCTACTTTCATCCACCACCACCTCCTCCATCTGATCAGGATCCACCTCTGTGTTAGTTTGGTGTATTGTGATGTTTTAGTTTATTGTTGTTTTGTCTTTTTTTCTCTTTTTTGTGATGTCAAAAGGGGGAGTTATTTTTGTGGTACTAGTAGTTTCTTTTGTTGTTTATTTGTTGTAGTAGTTTCTTTTGTGTATTGAATGTCACTGTTTATCAATGATTAGTAAAATTTGTAATGACAAATCTTCTCTCGTTTGTGCTTTAATTACTGCAATCTACTTGATTTGAAATAACTAAATAAATGTTTTCAATCATCAAAAAGGGGGAGATTATTGCAAACCTGAATTTAAGGATTATAATTTTGATGATAACAAATATTTATGTGTTCTGTTTTGATTGGCTAACATTTCAGGTATAAAAGATCAAATACAATTCAAGCCAACTCAATATCGGGTCTGCGTATGTTTAAATGTAATTTTTCCCTTTCTTGAGTTAAATGTAATGTAATTGATCCCCTAACTAAGTAACCTTACACACACACTCAGGGGGAGAGTTTTAGTGAGTTAGAGTTTCTATTTCAAATTTTTTTCATATCATCCTGGATGATATTCATATCATCCTGGATGATATTCATATCATCCTAGACGATCCAATGAATATAAAAACTCTAATTAGTGCGACCATGTTAAGTCGGTATGATTAAGCATATCATCCTGGATGATATACCCATCATACCGGATGATAGGCTCAAATCAAAAATTCTCAGCTGCTAGATTAAGTTAGGCAAGTTTTTATTTTTAGAGATTTGGTCTGATCGTCCCGAATGATATGTGTATCATCCTGGATGATCCTTTACAATTATGCCTAAATTAGTCTTGTGATTAAGGAAAGTAATTAATATTTTATTGATACGATCATATCATCCTAGACGATCACCATATCATCCAAGATGATACATGCAAAATCCTGATCGTCTAGAGCATTTCACCTAGACGATCCGAGAAATGTGCTGGACGATATTCCCAATTTTGAACTAATCGTAAGGGATGATCACGATATCGGCTCGGACGATCAAGTCATTTTGAGATCGTCCAGCATGTTTTGGTTGTACGACCTGAGGTGTGTACAAGTTGATATTATCTATTTTGAACTAATTATACAGGACGATATAGATATCGACCTCGATGATCAAGTCATTTTGAGATCATCCAGCATAGGTTGCCCTGGATGACCTGAGCTATCTTCTGGAAAAATTTTTTGATTTACACTAATCATCCCGGACGATCTCTAAATCGTATGGGATGATATGAACAAATTTTGTCTACTAATCATCCAGAGAAACTAGATCATCCTAGCTAATTCATGTGATTTTGTATTGATCGTACAGGACGATCGACTGATCATCCCGGATGATTTTTGACGACCAGTTGAGATTTAGGGTAATTTTTTAGCCCTCCTATTTAAGATCTTTTTCTTTCAACAAGAAAGATCTTTTGCCACCTTCCTTTCCAGAGAGAACCTTGAGAGAGAGAGAGAGAGCTTGGGAGACAGAAAGAGGATCTTGTGAGGGGGAGTTTATGAGGTGTTCACAAAGGTCGCTCCAAGCAAGGATCCAAGTCTTCTTCTCCGGTCATCATCTCTTATCTTGTTGGTGTCTCTGTGGTAGGATCCTCTTCAAGAAGATCCGAGTTCTCTGCCTGCTTCAGGAGGAAGCGAAAGGAGTCCAGGTTCTTTGCCTGCTTCAGGAGGAAGCAAAAGGAGTCTAGGTTCTTGGCATACTTCAGGAGGAACCGAAAGGAGTCCAGGTTCTCTGCCTCACCAGGTTGGTGGAAAAGAGTTTTGTACAGGCTTCTCCGCCTTGCTGTGGGAGTAGAAGGAGAGTCACTTAGTGTTAGTGTAATACCGGGAGGGAAGGCTCCGGGGAGTGGACGTAGGTCAAGTTGACCGAACTACAAAAAAATTTGGTGTGTTCTTTTTTATTATTTTTTGTACTTATTTTTCTATTGATGATTATGAGATTGTGATTATTATTTTGCTATCATTAAACATCTACACATCATCACGAAACTATAAATATTTTAAACATTCAAAAAGATTTTCTAAATTGTTGTTTGCTAATGAATAATTAAAATTACTAATTCACCCCCCTCTTGGTTAGCCTCGGGACTAGTTCACAAGGGCTTAACAACCCTAACAAAATTTCATATATCAATATGACTCCTCTTTTGTTCACTGTCACATATCTTATCATGACCAGCACTCCTATAGATGAAGCCCAATTGATTTTGGATTACATCTATAAGCTTATTGACATTAGACTCCCACACAATAGGAGGAAGAAAAATGTGGCTTTAGTACACCTGATAGCATATATTCTTGAGAAAAAGTACAACCTTATCCATCCTGATCCTCCCACTGTACTTCCAGTTTACTTTATTGATGCATATTTTCATTCACTTTTTGGTCGAGATCAAGGATCTAAGGGAGAAGAAGCACCTACTCTAGCACCTGCACTTAGACCCAATTAGAATTTCTATCAAGAAATGGTCCAACATTTTGACCGATTGGAAACTCATTTTGATCAACATTTTGATCAAATTGAGAATCACTTAAATCAACAGGATGCAAGATATAATGAAGACATGGGGTGGATCCGAGGGCAATTTGATTTGGTCAACACTAATATAGCTACGATCAATAGTTACTTCATGATGTTCAGTCCTTAAACACCTTCAGACCAAGGCCCCTCTGTGTTTTAGTTGTTACTTCTTTGTTGTATGTATTATTGAGAGTTTGTACTTTTCATTATAATGTTCCTTGTGATTTTATTTGTTGGTTTCTTTAGGTTGAGGTTCTTCTTTTTATGAGTTGATGTAGTAGTTGAATGGGTTGTCTTTGCTATGCTACGGTTCTTTATTTTTCCTTAGTGAAAATTGTGTATTGATGATGTGATGTATGAGTGTAAGTGTTCTATGTGTTAATTGAAATGATGTTTTGACATAAATTGAAACTTCTCTTCTTGAAATGTTTATGTTTTTGAAGACAAATCATTTGTAGTTGATCTGTAAAATGAAATTTTGAATTACTTTGCTCTACAAATTAAATTTCTTGTAAAATTTAATCTCTCAAAATTTTAAATTACATTATGACTGAATGTAGATTAGAAAATCAATTTCATGTTCTAATAGACAGGTATTACTTAACTATAATTGTTGCAAAATAGATGTCTTATTTGTATTTTAATTATTTTTAATGTGTTTATTTTTATTCATTATTAGAATCTGTGTTAAGATTTATTGATATTGGAAAGTCTGAAAATCTAAAAAGATGCACAAAGCATGCCAAAATTAAAATGCTGCACAAAATGTGCCACTTATTTTAAAAGATGCGCAATATTCGCCAAAGTGAAAAGAGGCACAAAATTAGCCCAAACTGAAAAGATGCACAAAGTGTGTCACAAACAATTGAAAAGATGCACAATATAGCCAATTGATACTGTTCTTTCCTTTATCACTCTATCTCTCATACAAATCTAAATAATCGGCAGTAATCTTCACTATTGAATTAGAAAATAATTCATCTTTATTTTATCATGTCTGCATAATTATTTATTTTTTTTCTAGAACGAACAGTGAACCTAGTTGACTTTTATTATCTTAGTTATTCTTTGATTTAAAATTTGAATTTCTTTCCTTATAACATTAGGAAGTTAATGTTGTATTTGTAATTACTTTAAAATCTTCTAATTCTTCATCAACTATTTTGAATTATCCATTGAAACCTATTTTTTCAAGAGGTACTTCCCTTTTTATTGTTGTCAAAAGGGGGGGGGGTCATTAGAAGTTATTGTTTGATATGTTCTTTTTTGTTTTATGTGTGATTAGGGGGAGTCATTAGAAGTGTTCTTTTTGTTTTATATGTGATTAGGGGGAGTCATTAGAAGTTATTGTTTAATGTATGTGTGTATGATTATTTGTTGTTTAAGTTTTTCTTATTTGTTTTTGTTTTGTTTAGTTTGTTTTTATGGTTTTGATTTTCATTGGAATCCCTTATTTTAAATTGATTACTCATTGAGGCGGAACTTAGGAGAAAAATTGGCTTAAGTGTTAACTCAAATAATAATTATTTTCCAATCATAAAAAAGGGGGAGATTGTTGCAACTTAGTTTTGAAAACTATATTTTTATATGATATAAGTTTTTGATGATACCAAAATATTATTGTGTTGATTACTATTTCTCCTAACATATATTGGATATATTTTTGTTTGTGTTGTTTGTGTGTATTAACATTTCATGGAAATCATTCTCCAGATTGCCAAAGACTTTAAGACAATTAGACTAGGAGTTCATGTTATGAAGTCAGTACTTTTTTTTCTTTTTTTTTTTTTTTTGAGTCTGAAAGTGTGTGATTGTAATTAGGTAACCGTGCATGCACACACTAGGGGAGTGATTAAAAACTTAATTTTTAAATAAAACTAATCATATTGTACAATTTTCAAATCATACTAAACAGTTTGTCATGGTCATTCCTCCCAAAACGAAGTTAATCAAATCATGGCTGGAAATTTTTGTGTACTATTCGTACTGTATGATGTTTGGTTCATACACACGACTAATAGAGTATGAAATGAATGCGTACCAAATCATACCAGATGAAATTGTAATTTTTTTATCAATTCGTACTGTACGATTTTATGTTTGCCATGTACGATTTAAGTTCGTACAGATGATTCATAGAGTACGAAATGGTGTTGTCCACTTTCATACCAAGGAGGACATGATTGTTTTTAACTATTTGTACTGTATAATGTGGGGTTCGTACAAACGACTGATAGGGTATGAAATGGGGTTCATACATGATTGTACCAAGCGAATGTGTTCAGTTTTGAACTATTCGTACAGTACGATGCGGGTTCATACAGATGATCCACAGAGTACAAAATCAAGTTCGTACAACATCGTACACCAATTTTTGAACTGTTCGTACATACAAAGTATGATCATACTATATGGTCCAAGTCCGTTCAACTTGAAATATTTAGTTTTCTGGACGGTTTTTCTTGACCTTTGTATGTAAGGGTCCTAAAAACTGACATTCAATGGTTGTTCTACGAATTTTCTCTTGGGAGTGATAGAGAGTGTATTTAGGGAGAGTGTTTGGGAGAGAGAATTAAGAGATCTTGCAAGAAGAAATTGTGAAGGGTTCACAAGGTTGCTCAAAGGTAAGGATCTCTTTATGTGTACTTCAAATCTCTGCCCTACCTATTTGAAAACTCTTGAGAGAAGATCTTTGGATGAGATCTGATATTCTGCCATCACCAGGAGGGTGAGAAAGGACTCCAGTATCCCTAGTATCTGATTTTGACTATGACAAATAATATTGACTGGATTACTATATTCTTTCTTGAAAAATATATATGTTTATTTTTGTCTTTGAGCACTAACATTTCAGGTAAGATACATATCACTCAAGACTGCTGGAGACTCAAGACTTGGTAGAATAGGATGTAAATGAATTTGTATTTTATATTTTCTTTATTATTTTTTTTTTGAGTCTGCCACAAAAGAGTATATACAAATGGGGTGACCAAGCATACACACACAGGGGGAGAGTTTCTTTTTTTTTAAGATAAAAGTTTTTTTTAAAGAATATCATAATGTATATTTTTTTAATCGTACTGTACGATTTGTCATTAAAACTCAGGCTTAATGACTAATTTTGAAAGATTTATTTGTGAACTAATCATACTAAACGATTATGATTGTACTATACGATTTGTTTCCATCTAAAAACTCTAGCCGCCAGCATAATTTAAGTAAGATTTTGAATTTGATTTTTGAACTAATCATATTGTATGATATTAATCGTACTGTATGATCATTTATATTCTTACCAAAATTTCCCCCATAATCAGACAATTAAATCATGGTTTCTTAATTACTATCATTTGTACTATACGATATGAATCGTACTGTACTAACTATAGAGATGAATTTTTCCGTCCCACAGATTATACCTGACGAAACTATGGCTTTTTGAACTATTCATCCCGGATGATATTTATATCATATAGGATGATAAACTGAATTGAACTATTAGTACTGTATGAAGTGCACAGTGCGGGATGATTTACATAGATGATTTTTTGTCTTCCCATAAGTCATCCCATATGAACAGTGGAAAATAAAATGATCGTCCAGTATGATCCCTTGATCGTATTGTAAAATATGGTTAAAAATTTTGAACTATTTGTCTGCCTTCATACTGGATGAAACTAATTTTGAACTGATCGTACTGTACGATATTGGATCGTACTGTACGAACAGTGTTCATCTGAATTGAATTATTAGGGTTTTCTGGAGCCTAACATAAAAATAAGTTTTTCTTCTTGTGAAGGTTTTATATGAAGAAGAGAAACGTGATAACTGAAGGAAGTCTTGAGAGGGAGCTTTTGAAGAAATCCAGGGTTTGTGAGAGGAAGGAGAAGGTGAGCTTGAGCATGAAAGAGAAAGAGTGCGAGGGGATCACACGGTTACTCCGAGCTAGCTACACGCTTGCTCCTCCTATGGCCATGGTGAGTCTTGTGGAAGATCTCTAGGGAGAGAGGCTTCTAGGTCAACTTCCTCGACGTTCTCTGCCATCTCCAGGAGGGAGAAAAAGGAAAAAGTCCGCTGCCGTCACCATGAGGGTGACATAGCGTCTAGTACTCTTCCACAACGGAGAAGGTGAAAGTGAGTTTTTATTAAGGCTTCTCCACCTTGCTGTGGGAGCAGAAGGAGAGTCAACTTTTAATAGTGCAACTCTTGGAGTGGAGGACTCCGGGGAGTGGACATAGGTCAAGTGATCGAACCACTACAAAAATTTATGGTGTGCTTTTTTCATTTTTCACATTTTACTTTTATTGCATTTATTTTCTGTGTTAACTGGTTGGTGAAAAATCTAATTTTAACATTTTCATTGTGAGATTTTAAATTTTATCACCACTGTTGTAATTATGAACAAATCATTAGCTTCCCTATTTGACTAGTTAAATTTTTATTTTTAAAATCTAAAAAATCATTTAAAGAATAAGAACTCGTATTTAGGATTTATTTTAAAATACCAATTCACCCCCCCCCCCCCCTCTTAGTGCATCTCATACTTTTAAGTGGTATCAGAGCGGGGTTTCAAAATAGTGTTTTAGAAAACCTAGAAATATATGGTCCATGGCACAGTTTGGTAACCGTAACACTAACCCGTTCCCCCTTATTTGACAATATACCATTTAACCTGTCCCCCCTTGTTTAATACTGATTTGAAGACTAAAAAGATGTCAGATGAGTGGAGAATGAGCGTGTTAATCCCTATTTTTAAGAACAAAGGTGATGCACAAGATTGTGTGAATTATAGAGGAATTAAGTTAATGTGTCATACTTTAAAACTATGGGAACGAGTTATGGAGCATAGGTTGCGGCGTGATACTAATGTTTCTCAAACTCAATTTGGATTCATGCCGGGTAGGTCTACTATGGAAGCCATACATTTATTAAGAGGTTTGATGGAGAAATATAGAGAGAATAAGGAGGATTTAAATATGATATTTATTGATTTAGAAAAAGCATATGATAAAGTTCCAAGAGAAGTGCTATGGAGAGTTCTTGAAAAGATAGGAGTTAATAACGCTTATATTCAAATCATTAAAGGTATGTATGCAGGAGCTATTACTTGTGTTCAAACACAAGGTAGTTTGACCAAGTATTTCCCTATTTCGGTTTGATAACATCAAGGATACTCAATTTGGATTCATGCCGGGTAGGTCTACTATGGAAGCCATACATTTATTAAGAGGTTTGATGGAGAAATATAGAGAGAATAAGGAGGATTTAAATATGATATTTATTGATTTAGAAAAAGCATATGATAAAGTTCCAAGAGAAGTGCTATGGAGAGTTCTTGAAAAGATAGGAGTTAATAATGCTTATATTCAAATCATTAAAGGTATGTATGTAGGAGCTATTACTTGTGTTCAAACACAAGGTAGTTTGACCAAGAATTTCCCTATTTCGGTTTGATAACATCAAGGATCAGCCTTAAGCCCGTATCTTTTTGCTTTAGCCATGGATGTTCTCACTAGACATTTGCAAGAGGATGTACCTTGGTGTATGCTTTTTGCTGATGATATTCTTCTTGTTGATAAGACTAGAGAGGGAGTTAAAGGTAAACAAGAATTGTGGAGGTCAACCTTAGAGTCTAAAGGTTTCCGCTTGAGTAGATCTAAAATGGAATATATGGAGTGTAATTTTAGTAATAATTGACCTGGTGAGGGGATTGTGACTTTGGGCGATCAAGTCATTAATAAGAGTACACGTTTTAGATATCTTGGATCTATTGTTCAGAGTGTTGGTGAAATAGATGGGGATATTATCAGTAGAATCCAAGTTGGATGGTTGAAATGGAGGAATGCATCGAGCTTCTTGTGTGATAGAAAAGTACCCCTCAAACTTAAGGGAAAATTCTATAAGATGGTGGTGAGACCTGCAATGCTTTATGGTGCCGAATGTCGGCCATTAAAAGAGAAGCATAATTCTAAGTTAAGTGTTGCAGAGATGAGGATGCTCAGGTGGATGAGTGGATTTACCCTTAGAGATAGGATACAAAATGATCATATTCATTCGTGAAAAGGTTGGAGTAGCTCCAGTGGAAGAAAAGATTAGAGAGAGTCACCTTAGATGGTTTGGTCACATTAAATGGTGGCCTCCCGATGACCCGGTTAGGAAAGTAGAGGTCTTAGATTTGACTTATATTAAGAAAGGTAGAGGTAGACCTAAAAAGACTTGGTTAGAAAATATTAGAAATGATCTTTCTTTTTTAGATTTAAACAAGAATTTGACTTTTAACAGGACACAATAGAGAAAAAGGATTCATGTAGCCGACCCCACGTAGTGGGATAAAGGCTTGATGTTGTTGTTGTTGTATAGACTATCGCATATGGATGTTGGTATAAAAAGGTTACTCTGCACCTTTTCGTATTATCAGTCAATGAATGGAGTAATGAGGATAGGGAACTTGCACAACTAAATGCAAAATGCTTGAATTATTTCTTTTACGCATTGAAATCAGAAGATTATATGCAAATGTCTACTTGTAGTACTGGTAAGGAGATCTGGGATAGATTGTGTATCCTGTACGAAGAAACCAGTGAGGTTAAATAGTGTAGGCTAAACATATTACTACATGATTACGAACTCTTTTGTATGAAACCTAGCGAGACTGTATCTAAAATGTACACTAGATTCACCCAGATTGTGACATTCTTGCATGCTCTAGGAAGAGAGTTATCTAATTTTGAAAAAGTTAATAAAATTTTGTGATGCTTACCTAGTTCTTATGATGCAAAAATAAATGCAATAACTGAGTCCAAAGATTTAAACATTTATTCAATTGACAATTTGCTTGGGTCGCTCATTGCCTACGAGTAAGGAGTGAGTCAAAGGCAAAGTGATACAGGGGAAAAGAAGGAGCGAACTGTGGCTCTAAAAGTGAATAATTCAGAAAGTGACAGTTTTGCAGGGAAGGAAGATGACGACATAGCCTTGATGACTCATCAGTTCAAAAATTTTCTAAAAATGAAGCAATGGCGTCATCAAAATAACTGGAACAAAGGTAAAATCTCAAAGAATACTAAAGTTACATCTAACATAGTTTGCTTCGAGTGCAGGAAACCAAGTCATCTTCGAGCTGACTGCCCCAATGTGAAGATTCACCCTACCAAGGATACGAGGAGAAATCAAAGTATAAGAATGGCAAGCTAAAAACATAAAATATTTTTTAGGCCGACTATACTTCAGAATCATCAAAAGCTGAAGCAGAGGAGGAGGTAACAAATTTATGTCTTATGACTAATGATAACCTTGATCTATCAGATCAAGATGAGGTATGTCAACTCTCTTATGATGAACTATTAGTTATTTTTGAAAAAATTTATGACTCGTATAGAAAGTTAAAGAAAATGCATGCTAGTCTTAACACTGATTTTAATACTTTACAAAAGAGCATGCTAGTTTAGTTAAAGAACATTTTGACTTCGATAGAGATCATATGTCCCTGCTTGATGAAATTGATACATTCAACAAGAAGCATGTTGAATTAACTATTATACACGATTCCTTGAAATCATCACATGTTGAACTAGAAAATACATTTAAGGAATTAGAAGAACTTGTTTGTCAACTAAATAGCAATGAGAATGTATTGAAACTAGAAGTAATAAGCTATAAAAGTGCAAATGAATATTAAGAGCAAAGGTTATAGCATTAGAAAATAATAAACCATTACCCTCACGTATCCAATGGGACAACCCCTTAACATTGCAAGCTTTACACAAACTTAGGAAGAGGCACCATCACCCACACAGGCTAGTGAACCTATTTCCTAGTGTTAGGTGTTACTCTTATGGCATGCTAGGTCACATAGCCTGCACTTGCATAATTCAACATAGGACACATCTAGTGCGGAGACCTAAGTTGCATTAATCATAGCATTGCATGCTTATATCTTATTCATTCAAGCATAAGGAGGAACCCAAACTCACTCGAGCTCCCAAAACTAAGCTTTGATTGACATTATAAAGGTGCTCTCATAAAATACCTAGTGAGAGCATGTGGTACCTAGACAGTGGCTGCTTGAGACATATGACTGAAGACGTGAAGCAGTTCATGACACTAGAGGCCAGGTCAGGAGGCAAGGTGACTTTAGGAGATAACACCACCAGGAAAGTGGTGGGCTCAGGTATCATTGGAAACTCTAAAAATTTTATAATTGAAAATATTCTATTAGTTGATGGTTTGAAGCACAATCTATAAAGTATTAGTCAACTGTGTGACAAGGGTTTTGACATAAAATTTTTCTCTAACAAATGCATGATTTGCTTAAACAATAAACTTGTGTTAGAAGGAAAATAGATAAATAATGTCTATATATTAGACTTCAATTGAATTGAAAATTTGAACCCTTTTTGTTTAAAAATAATAACTGATGACTCTTGACTATGGCATAAGAGACTATGCCAGGCTAGCATGAAAACACTTAGGAATATCACTCAGAAAGACCTAGTTAGATGCATACCTAAGTTAGACTTTACTAAGAACCACCTATGTAATGCCTGCCAACTAGGGAAATAAGTGAAATCATCATTTCATTCAATCAAGGATATAAACACCACTAGGCCACTAGAAATTCTTCACATGGACTTATTTGGACCTGTTAGTACAGCTAGCCTAGGAGGGAAAACTTATGGATTTATATAGTGGATGAATACTCTAGATTTACATGGGTAAGATTCTTAGCACATAAAAGTGAGTCATTTGAAGAGTTTAGAACCTTCTCCACTTAGATTCAAAAGAAATTAGGATGTGAAATCTCAATAATCCATAGTGATTATGATGGAGAATTTGAGAATGATAGGTTTGAATTGTTCAGTCAAGAGATAGGAATAGAACATAACTTCTTTGCCCCTAAGACCCCTCAGCAGAATGGAATAGCTGAGAGAAACAATAAAACCATAGTTGAAGCTGCTAGGGCAATATTAGCTGAATACACTCTTCCTAAATATTTTTGGGCAGAAGTAGTGAATACTGCTTGTTATATTTTAAATAGGGTGAATGTTGGACCCAAACTTAATAATACACCCTATGAACTCCTTAAGGGTAGGACACCTAATCTTTCTCACTTATACATTTTTGGATGCAAATACTTTATCTTAATTAATGGTAAGTCACCCTTAGGAAAATTTGATCCTAAATCTGATGAAGGCATCTTCTTAGGCTATTCATCTGTAAGTAAAGCCTATAGAATCTTCAATAAGATGACACCTACAGTAGAAGAGTCTACCCATGTGGTATTTGATGAATCAAATAAGACCTCTAAACTTAATCCTAAAGAAGAAGAAGTCAAGGTCATTCAGGGGGTAGAAACCATTTCCATAGAAGATAGAGTAGAACCTCAGGAGTGATTGCCTAGAGATTAAAGATATTCTTCTAGTCATCCTAGAGAGTTGATCCTAGGAGACCCATCTAAAAGTGTAAAATCTAGGCATGGACTGAGGAAGGAAGTCAGTCATTCTGTATTTATCTCTATGATTGAACCCACCAACATAGATCAAGCCTTAGAAGATGAATTCTAGATCCTAGCAATGCAAGAAGAGCTAAACCAATTTGTTAGGAATGATGTATGGGAATTAGTCAAGAGACCTAAGGAATAAAGTGTGGTTGGAACAAAGTGGGTATTTAAAAATAAGATGAATAACTATGGAATAGTAGTGAGAAATAAGGCTAGATTAGTAGCTAAGGGGTATAACATAATTGAGGGAATAAATTTTGGGGAAACCTTTGCCCTAGTAACTAGACTTGAATCCATAAGGGTATTCTTAGCTTTTGCTTACTTTAAGGGATTTAAATTATATCAAATGGATGTTAAGAGTACTTTCCTAAATGGGGTAATCAAAGAAGATATTTATGTTGAACAATCCCCCGAATTTGAAAACTCACAATTTCTAAACTATATATTTAAATTGAAAAAGGCATTGTATGGGTTAAAGCAAGCACCTAGAGTGTGGTATAAAAGACTTAGCACATTTTTACTAGATAGAGGCTTTATTAAGGGTAGTGTGGACACCACGCTCTTCTTAAAAAGGGTAGAATATGAGATACTCATTGTTCATATTTATGTATATGACATCTTATTTGGATCTTCAAAGAGAACCTTATGCTATGAATTTTCAAAAATAATGAGTGACGAGTTTGAAATGAGCATGATGGGAGAACTTAATTACTTCCTTGGATTCAGTGTAAAATAGATAGAAGATGGAACATTCCTTAGCCAATCTAGGTATATCAAGGATATTTTAAAAAAGTGTGAAATGGATAATGCTAAGGCCATGAACACTCCCATGAGTTCTACCATTCAATTAGATAAAGATCCAAATGGAAAGTCAGTAGACCAGAAGAAGTATAGGGGAATAAATGGATTGCTCCTCTATTTAACTACAAGTAGACTGGATATAATATTTAGTGTATGTCTCTACACCTGATTTCAAGCTGACCCAAAAGAATCCCATATGATTTCTATCAAGAGAATTCTTAGATATCTACTAGGCACCCCGAACTTAGGGATTTTGTATCCTAGATACAACACTATGTTTGAAATCTTAAGGTATTCAGATTCTAATTTTATAGGATGTAGGGTAGATAGAAAAAGCACCTCTGGTACTTATCAATTCATAAGACAATCCTTAGTTTCATGGTCCAGTAGAAAATAAAATTCGCTAGCCCTTTCAACAGCTGAAGAAGAAAATATAGCAGTAGGAAGTTGGGTTGCTCAAGTTTTGTGGTTAAAATAACAACTTTTAGATCTTGGACTACCTATAAAAACCATCCCAATTATATGTGATAACACTAGTGCAATTTACATATATAAAAATCCAATTCAACACCCATGTATAATGCATATAGATATTAGGCATCACTTCATAAGAGATCATGTAGCCAAGGGAGATATCGAACTATACCATATAGCTACTGGAGATTAACTGGCTGATATATTCACAAAACCACTAGCTTATGACACCTTTAGCCCCTTGAGGACAAAACTAGGTGTCATAGACATTCATGCTTAATCCAAAAAAATAAAAATAAAAATAAAAACAAAAAAATTAAATAAAAAAATAAAAAAAACATTTCAATTTTTTTAATAAACTCATGTATTTATACTCATTTTTGTGTGTTGTTATTTTGTTAGAAAATTAAAAAAGGGGGTTCCTGATCATCTCACACACATCTTAGTGACATCAAAATCTTGAACTTTTATTTATATCGTATTATATGATACACAATCATACTGTACAATCTTTATAAATGCACAAATCGCATCCTTTAATTCCATCAATGCTCCGGATTTGCCTGCTAATATATGGATCGTACTGTATGAACCACCACTCGAATTGTATGATACACATTATTGATTATCGTACTGTACAATTCCTCTCTTTGTATGGTATAATCCATGTGTCAAATTGGATTGGGATGAATTTGAACTTGATCGGTATGATCATAATTGCTCTTCATATTAGATGAACACCTGTTCATACTGTACGATACCTTTTGTCAAAGGTCGTACCAACGACTCCTCAGGACAAACAAAATATCTTAAGATCATCCAATATAATACCGAACGTACTGTACGATTTAATTGCTTTTTTTGACAAGTCATCCAGATGAATTAATTCACTTGATCGTACTATACGAATACCTATCATACTGTACGATCATCTAGAAAATCTATAAATTGAAGGGTTTCAATGGCTTAAGTCACTCTCAACCTCTCTAAATCTCTCATCCCTTCAATCTTTCTGTCCAATGGCCGGTGGAAGAAAATGTGGTAGACTGATCAAGGGGAGCTCCTCCTCCTCTCGGTGGTTCGACGATCATTTTCTCTCCACCACTAATGAAATAGCCTACAATAAGTTCAAAGAGGCAAAGATCACTCCTTCTCGCATGCTAAACCAAGGCGCCTTAAACATTGAGGTTATGAACCTTTTTTTGCCTCCACCACTCTCCAGTTTCTTCTTACCATGGCCTTCCCCTTTCACTCTGAACTCCTCTATATTTTTTTAGCAAATCTTCAGATAGATTTTGAATGCACAACCTTGACCTCCTTTATATGCAAATGCATTGTCTAAATCACTAAAGATGATCTAGCTGAACACATTGAACTCTCTATAGAAGGACCTCGTCCCAAATCTCTACTCACAAATGATTATGATTGGACCTCGGTTAATATACTGCTTAGGAATGTGCCCACAAACCAACACCTATCACTTGTCCAAACTCTAACTCAAAATGCCCGTATCATCCAGCATGTTCTTTGAACATCTATTATACCAAAAGCTGGAGATCGCATACACATTACCCCACTTCTATCTATAGTCACTTACTTAATCATGTCCGCCACCAAATTTGATGAAGCCCAAATGATCTTAGACTACCTTCATAACATGCCTGTTATTCGATATCCCAGCGCACGACGTAAACAAAATCTTGCCTCAGGATATATCATAGGATACATCCTTGATGCCAAATATTAACTCAGCTATCCTATTCCACCTGATAACCATCCTATCTTTTACACAGATGCCTCATTCTGTATTCTTTACCATCGGGGGCAAGAGCATGTTGATCCCAATTTTGATGAAGAAGGGGAAGTTTCTCCTGTAGGAGGACCTCCACCACCACCAATACCACCACCTAGATCTGGCTACCCTGCCTACACTCAAGATGGTATTGTTCAACGACTTGATCGACTTAAAACTCAGTAGGACTACCACATTTACCAACAGCAACGACAGCACAAAAATGATATGTGAAGGTTTGGCGAACGATTCACCTCTATAGATCATCAATTTGTGTCCATCCATCAGTATTATCAGCCACCACCACCACCACCACCTGATCAGGATCCCAACTACTAGTTGCTTTTGCTTGTTTGTCATGTATTTCTTTTACTTGTACTATTTTACTTCCATGTTTTGTGTGTACCCCTCTTTTTGGTGATGTCAAAGGGGGAGAAGTTCTATGTTATGTTCTTGCAAAGCTTTATATTCTCGTTATTTGTATGCTATGTTATTTTTTAAGCTGCATATATTTTTTTATGTTGTGTTATTTTTTAATCTCGTTATGTTTTGTTTGTGGTTTAAAAAATTAAAAAAAAAAAATTAAAATTAAAAAAAATTTGTTTGTAAATCCTTCCATCTTTTAAAATCCATCATCTACTTAGGGGGAGCTAAGGAAGCAATAACATTTATCTTGCCTATCAGATAACATTATTTAACATCATCAAAAAGGGGGAGATTATTGCAATCCAAGATCCCTAGTATCTGATTTTGATGATGACAAATAATATTGAAAGGATTACTATATTCTTCCTTGAAAAATATAAATATTTATTTTTATCTGTGAGCACTAATATTTCAGATAAGATACACACCGCTCAAGACTGTTGGAGACTCAAGACTAGGTAGAATAAGATGTAAAAGAATTTATATTTTATATTTTCTTTATTTTTTATTTTTTGAGTCTACCACAAAAGAGTGTATGCAAATGGGGTGACCATGCATACACACATAAGGGGAGAGTTTCTTTTTTTGAAGATAAAATTTTTTTCTAAAGAAAATCATATTGTACAATTTTTTTAATCATACTGTACGATCTATCATTAAAACTCAGGCTTAACGGCTAATTTTGAAAGATTAGTTTGTGAACTATTTTTACTATACGATTTTGATCATACTGTACAATTTGTTTCCATCTAAAAACCCTAGCTGCAAGCATAATTTAGGTAAGATTTTGAATTTAATTTTTGAACTAATCGTACTATATGATATTAATCATACTGTACGATTATTTAAAATCTTGCCAAAATTATCCCCCATAACCAAGCAATTAAATCATGATTTCTTAATTACTGACATTTATACTATACAATATGAATCATATTGTATGAACTATAGAGATGAATTTTGTCATCCCATAGATCGTACCAGATGAAACCATGATTTTTTGAACTATTCATCCTAGATGATTTTTGTATCGTACATGATGATAAACTGAATAAAACTATTCGTACTGTATGAAGTGTACAGTACGGGACTATTTATAGAGATAATTTTTTGTCATCCCATAAGTTGTCCCATATAAATAGTGGAAAATAAAATGATCCTCCAGTACGATCCCTTGATCGTACTATATGATGTGCTAAAAAATTGTGAACTGTTTGTCTGCCTTCGTACTGGATGAAACTTTTTTTGAACTGATCGTACTGTATGATATTGGATCGTACTATACGAACAGTGTTCATCTGAATTGAATCATTAGGGTTTTCTGGATCCTAATATAAAAATAATTTTTCTTATTGTGAAGGGTGTGTATAAAGAAGAGGAACGTGATAACTAAAGGAACTCTTGAGAGGGAGATTTTGAAGAAATCTAGGGTTTATGAGAGGAAGGAGAAGGTGAGCTTGAGCGTGAGGGAGAAGGAGTGTGAGGGGATCACACGGTTACTCCGAGCTAGCTAAACGCTTGCTCCTCCTATGGCCTTGGTGAGTCTTATGGAAATTTTCTAGGGAGAGAGGCTTCTAGGTCAACATCCTCGAGGTTCTCTTCCTTCTCCAGGAGGGAGAAAAAGGAGAAGGTCTGCTACCATCATCAGGAGGGTGACATAGCATCTGGCACTCCGCCACACCGGGGAAGGTGAAAGTGAGTTTTTGTAAAGGCTTCTCCACCTTGCTGTGGGAGCAGAAGGAGAGTCAACTTTTAATAGTGCAACTCTTAGAGTGGAGGACTTCGAGGAGTGACGTAGGTCAAGTGATCGAACCACTATAAAAATTTTTGGTGTATTTTTTTTTGTTTTCCATATTTTGCTTTTCTTACATTCATTTTTTATGTTAACTACTTGGTGAAAAATCTGATTTTAACTTTTTAATTATGAGATTTAAAATTTCATCACCACTGTTGTAATTATGAACGAATCATTAGCTTTCGCATTTGACTAGTTAAGTTTTTACTTAAAATGTAAAAAATCCTTTAAAGAATTAGAACTCGTATTTAGGATTTATTTTAAAATACCAATTCACCCCCCCCCCCCCCCCCTCTTGGTGCATCTCGTACTTTCAGTAGGTGCTTTTGATGACTTTAGGCTAACATAATGTGTCAACTAAGGTTAACCTAATGGTTGGGCTAACTAGGGCATATGCAATGAGTCACATGGAATGCAATAAAAGTGCTAACTTAGGTCAATCGAGTCAAGGTTTAGATTAAGTCCATATAATGGTCATTTTGACCACTTGGGCCAAGCAAAGTGACTAACCAATGTGGACTTAATGCATTGGTTATGTAAGGTTAGCTTCTAGGGATCCCATAGATTGCCCTATAAGTTTAAATCAATTAAATCAAGCCTTGGTCAATGAATACACAAAGGATTTCAATTTATGCAAGCTTGGTCGACCATATTTAACTTGGTGAACCAAATTGACTCATGGGCTGGGGTTTGGTTTAAACTATTCCAAATAAAGTTTTAAGTTTTTTGGAGACATTTCTATGGCTTGGTATAGTATTTTTTATAAAAAATGCATGTTTAACCCTTAATGATGTATTTAGCCAACCAAGGTTGACTTGGTCAACTAGGTCAACCAATGGGATATGTTAGGTTCAAATTTTTCTAAATAATGTATTGGACATATTGTAATAGGTTTCATGCAATGGAAATATTCAAATGCATGAGTTGTAGCTTTAGGGTTCAATCGTTTCATAAGTTCAACCTAGGCTGACTTGGTCAACCAAGGTTAATGATAGCTTCAGTTTTGGTTGAATGCATGTCAAATGGTGCCTTGAACATATTTATAGAAGTTTGCATAGCCTAATTTGACTAGGCCATGTTGATGTTTAAGGAAAATTCAATTTCTAAAGTCTAGGGTTTTAGGGTTTTGTGTCCAACCATAATCAACCATGGTCCACCAAGGTTTAATATGATTTAATGTATCATGCCAATGATGATAATCATGATCAATGAGCTTACAGAGGCCTCTAAGGTCAAAATCACAAGATGATATATTCAGTGGCATATGTTATAAATATTTAAAGGTTTTGAAGCCTATGAAAATACTTTATGTTTTAGGCGTTAGGGATCTTAAAATGCCTTCAAAAAAATGTGGTTGATCTTAGGTGTATGCCTAATCAATATGCAAGTGATAGATAAGGAATCCAAGGTCATTTGGTCTAGTATTAAGGCAAAGGAAAAATTTCCAAAATAGGTTACGGACCAAAGAGTTTTGTTTTGGTTCTAAAAGTGTTCAACACCCTTGCAAGACTATTTGATACATTAATGAAGGGTGGAAGGCACCATTCTCAATTCACGTAGCCATGGTCTAGCCAAAAGAGTATTAAAAGAACCTTCAAGATCTATTATATTAAATTTGGCTTCAGTTTTTAAGTTTCCTACATCAAAAGAAAGGTAATTAAACACAAAGCCCTCTCACTTTTTTCATTAAACCCTCGCAATATCATTTTATTAGAACTGAGTTTATGAGTATCCACTATTAGGTATGCGAGAGTTCAAATAGTCATAATGTTGACCCATGCAACTAGATCAACATGAACACAAGACAATTTGAAATTGTCTACATTCGTAGCTATATATAATAGGTGATTATGATCAGCAATTCCCAATAATAAATCAATATCTGAGAATATAACTTTAGGAAATTCTTTGCAACTCAATGTTTCTTCAGACTGCGTTGATGCTCACTATGCCATATAAATCTCTAGATTGAGCAAAGCTTTGATTAAAGCCTCCTTCATTTCTTTGGGAAGAACCAAAGCATTGTAGATACTTAGTTTCACAGGCTATTTTTTTAGATGTGCTAATACATTATAATCCACTTTAGCAATATCTGAATTAGCCCCATCTGAATTTATTTGAACTAGTATTGAAGTTTCTAGATTACCATCCACTTTTTTTCCTTTATTAGCTGTAGATGCTAATGGTGGTAATAGCTTACCATAATGTAGATTTACTTGGACTATCCCTTCTGAGGAAGAAATAGTCAATTCTTTTGATTCTAAATGTTCATTTATTTGTAATTCTTCATAAGATGAATTATCAAAATCAAACATCTCAATTTCTATATAGATAGGATCACCCTAAAAATCAAGGACTAGGGAATCACTATTAGAGAATCATTGAAGAGATTCTTTTACTTCATCTATATTTATTTATAATTCTTTAGATTTATATACTTTTGCACCATTCATGTTATCACTTGTACTATCATCACCAGAAATAGACAAAATGTACACTGAATTATTCTTTAATACTTTATAGTCCCTAGAGGGATGAAATATAAATTGTAAGAGACACAAGAGATTTTTTTTTCCATTAGAGTAAATTACAACTTTATTTTTCACACTACTAATTTTATTTTTGGGTTCCTCATTCTGAATTTCTGAAGACTAATCAGCTGATGTCTTCTTACTTTCTTTAATTCAAACCTATTTTTTGAACTACTTCTTCAGGAAGCTGCTAGATCAACCCAAAGGGGATTGTGCAGTCCTTGGGATACATGAGTAAATGAATGATAGAGTCTATAAAGAATGTTCTTAGAAGATCAGGATAAAGCTATATCTTAATCATCTTCTAATTTTAAATTTGAGATTGATGCAGAAGGTTCACCAATTATACATTTAGTTGTTCCTTGACTAAAATAAACCAAATACTCCTTGGGTATCAATACCAATCTATATTTAATGATTCTTTCAAGCTACTCTTTCAATGTTATATAATCCCTTATATCATGACTTATCATTTGATGATATGGGTTATTTCCCTTTATGTACTGTAGAACTGACCCAGACTTCTTTTCTAGCATTTTCTCAAGCTTAACCTTTTTGGTTTCAATAGAAGATTGATCTTTTGAGAAAGTTAATTGAGACATCTCCTCTTAAAGATTATAGGCCTTACTCAATAATTTCTCAAAAGTTTCCGTTGTGAACCCTTTCAATAAGAAAGAAATTAGACCATAGATATTCCTTAACATAATTTCTATAACATGCTAGTCTTAAAGCTGAGGTTCACATTTCATACTGATGTTTCTCTATCTTAGTACATAATCAACCAAGCTTTCATTGAGTTTCTTCTTTTCTACAGCTGGATCCTCTATTGTTATATGGTGGTGTCCTCTAGCAAACCTTTATACAAATATATGTTCTAACTTAGAAAAGTTGTGTACTGACCCATTTGGTATTTAAGCATACCATTCAAAGGCAATGCCAAATAGACTGCTTATAAATTATTAAAATAGAAGAGCATCACTATTCCTGCATTACAGTAGCTAGCTTTGAAGTGGGTAACTGTTGATTTGGATTTCTTGTTCCATCAAAACTTTAAAGGCAGGTAGAACAAATCCTTTTGTATAAGGAATTAAGTCATGATCTTCTAGGTAGGGTATATCCCTTAGATAAAATGAGGTACCCTTAGATTGTGCTAGAGCTTTTTTGACTTATTATATCATTTGCAATATGTCAAATGTTTGTACTATCGCCTTTTTTGATTTCACTACTTCAATTTTATTATTCTTAATTACATCTTTAGATTTATTACAAAATTGCATAGACTAGACTGGAGTAGAATCTGTAAGAGCTTTAGTAGAAGAAACTTCTTTGTTTTGCATAGCTGGTTTAGTCACCATTAACTCTTCCATTTTCTTCTCAATTCTAGCTATATGTTCATCTTTCTGACTTAGCCGATCTAGAAGACTGCTAGTCATATTAGGGGTATATTCTTCATCATCAACTTCTTCCTCCATATTTTCTATATCTGCTCAATTTATCTTTGTCTTCTTTTTATCTTACTAGTTAGACGATTGTGTATCCACCATGAATACACTTTCAATCATTTTCACATCTAAACCATTTAAATTTGTTATTTCATATTCTTATTTTTTTATCTATTTTTGGATGCATTCTTTAAGATAGTTCATCATTTTTTCTATATATCTTTTTATGCACATTATACTGGTCAATAAGGATGTATTCTTTCTTTGAAGAAGATTCTTCTTGATCTCTACTATACTTTGTCCGGTCTTCTATTATACCTTATTTATTAACAATAAATGCAGTAGAAGTGGTAACTATTTTAGGCATACAAACATTCTTCTCATCGAATAATGAGTTTGACTGATTCATTGGTTTTAGCCTTACCATATGAGAATGAGAAGATGATTTACTACATTTGGAATAATGCTGATCAACCCTTCGTGATTGATGAGCCAAGGACTAACAGGAGGCTTTGCTTACTTAACTTCTTTGATAAAGATTTTGAAGGTAGATAGGGTTATAATTTTATAGGATTTGAATCTTTATACCTTTGATCATTGGAATGACTATATTTATGATCAGATTGATAAGATCCTCATAGCACTCTTTGAGGATTGCTTACCATTGCAAATTTTTTATATCTAAAATCTCTCACTTGGATTCTATCCTTTTTATTGGTGGAAACCTTTTCTTTACACAATTAATATTCTGCCTGAGTAGAAATTACCCATTTCACAGACTTCAAGAATTCTGACTTAGATTCTTTATGACTATTTGCAAAGCCATAGACTAATCTGTCTAACAAATTTTAAAATTTTCTCTTTCCCCCTCAGATAGAGAGGCCATATCAGGTTCCTTATGGAGAACTCGAGGTGAAGAATTTGCTATTTGAAGAACAATCTCTTCTCCAATAGCATGAGGCTGAGGATGGAAACGATTGGGACTTACCATAAGTGACTTATACACAACTTCAAATTCTTTAGTTGCAAGTTCAACAGACTTCAATGTAGCAACTTTAGCGAAAACATTAGAGAGGCAATTCTCTTCTATTACTTTCAGCTTCTCAGCCTTACAGATCAGATGATGATTCTTGTTCCTTCGCTAAGATTCACTCATCTCTGCACCAACGGAAAATGACACCATCTTGAATTGACTCATATAGGGGAGTCCAACAGACATCTCAATAGTTTTCCCTTCTGGCTTATAGAAAGCCTTGGGAAAGTATGCCTAAAAAAATTGAGGGTTTAACAATTACAAGGATAATTATACACCCACCTAAATAGGGTGTTGAGCAAATTCAGATTTGACCACTTTAGACTATGTTGCACAGAAGTTAAACTAAATCGTGTTCAATGATCTAAACTATATCACAGTAACATCAGTAGATAGAACCTAGTTGACAGTCATGTTGATGTTATTGGAGAATGAGAAGATCAAGTTTGCAAACAGCTTTCTTTATTTGAACAGAATCATATATCAAATTTATGAAATTCACAGTCCTTTAAGTAAGACATAAGTCTGAAAATGTACTAAATAAAGTTTATTGAATTTCCAAAGTACCATTAAACTGAGGTGAATCAGAACTCTTTGAATTTTTATAATTCAATGATTTCGAAAATTGGAAGCATAGACATAAGTGAATAATTGATGTTTTACTTTACTTTTAATGGTTCACATAATATTTCCAGTCCATATGACTTTGAATCAGAAGGAATGATAGAGATTTGACATGATTTGGATTTTATATTCAGACATTGAGTTCAATGAAAAGAGAATATACTAGTGGAGAAATGACTATGATTTATAATCTAAAGACTGACATTTATATACCCACATTTTTAATTAAATCTATTTGAATTTTATAAAAATTTAGTATCCAGTAAAGATGGAGAGAGAATTTTATCCCCAGTGGAGTCACCAGAAAAATTTGTGGACAAATTAAAAGTCCAAATTACAATGTCACACAAGATTTGCTTTAAATTTATATTTTGATTTTCTTTAATCAAATTTGTATTGATTAACATTATATCATCCCCAAAGATAGACTAATGTTTGACTATCAATTTAAGAAGAGAAAATTTCCATTCATGATTGAACACTACATAGGGAATATTCAATTAGCCCCGAAGGAGAAAATAAACATTCACATATCATTTAAATTATGAAATTAATTCAATGTTTAAAGCTTAGGTTGGCATTCTACAAATCTTTTCCCTACCTTAGAAAGAAGCTAAGATAGGGTTTACTTTATTTTGGGTTGTCGACTCCCTATAGGGGCAAGCCCCTATAGTTAATTACATCTCTTAAGAGAATTCTCTTAATTAAAGACTAAAGATTTTGAAGAAATACTGATCAAAAGAAATATTTGGGATGACATGATTTAATGTATAAACTTTAGATTATAAATTTTCTAGTTATCCATAAAATTTAGATTTAGACTTTTTGGATTCTAAAGAATTATATAGAAATGAGCAAAGACTAAAGAGGTGTTGATAATCTGTACTTATACTTGCTTGGAGGAGTTGCCAGCAAATAATCCTAATACAAAATCAATCGCCTTAAATGTAATGCATGAAAGGCTAAGCTTATCCTATGTGATCAAAGGATGAATCAGACTCCAAAATTTGTGACTTAGGATCAGTACTTATAACTTTAAGTTTAAATTACACTAGTAAGAAGACTCACTAAGAACTCTAAATTTTATTGTATTTCATTTACTTAACTAAATTTTCTAACCACCAAAATTTCATAGAAATTTTGGCAATATAATGACCCTATACCAAAAGGAAAAGCATAGTATCCTTCGAGCATAACAAGGACCCCACTTCCTTGCCCATATTGGGCATAAATATTTTGGATTAATGTACATTCAAAAAATAAAATGCTTGCATGTATAAGTAAAGTGGTTGGTGTATATGGTACCCAGTATTATATTGACATAGAACTAGTATACATGTTCCTACAAAGTCTAGAATATATATACTTCAAGAAACCTAAAAAAATTCCTACCCACTAATGCAAACTACTACCCATATGAATGCAATGTATGAAGCAATGTAACAAATGAAAGACATAATATAAAAAGAAATTTATTTATTCATTAATTTGATAATTTACAGCAGACTCAAACTCTATAGAAAAGAAAGATAGTCAGGCTCCACCACAACATACCTAGATTTCTAATCCCGCTATATATATAGACTCAAAAATTTCTAATCCTTTTTCAAAGTTTTAAAGATTTTTCTTTGGAACTAAATCCCTCAATTAAACAATCAAATGCCCTTTCTATGCAATGCCATTTGATGGGGCAGGTAATGATCAGCGCACTAATGGTATTACACGCTATCATTATAGTCGTCCAATTCAAGATCTGATGGTTAGGATTTCAATTGGTTCAAAATTGTGAGATCTGATCATAAGCACTGATTAAAATAGATGGACATAATTGTATCTTTAACCCCCCATAGAGCTTCCCATCTATGAATGAATTCTGTCAAGATCCAAGGAAATGATTGGATAGAATTACATCAAACTTCACAGAAGCATTGTTAACCTCATTTTTTGGTGAGTTAATTGATTTAATAAAAAAAATCTAATCTCTACACTCAAATCATTGAACTACACTTCAAACTTCAAATTCATCCCATCACTGTGCTCTAGCATAGTGATCAAATCTTTTACTTCAAAATCATCACTTGAAAATCACCCCTAATTATAATTTGATCAACTGATCTATCACCTGATAATCACCAAATGACTATCAGTGATATTATCATTACAAAACTAAATTTCCTTCAAACATTAATCTTTATTGATTAATTCAAAACTAGATTAAAATCAACCCTTAAATCCATCAGTTGATTGTCTCAGTGATAATCAGGGGATCACCAGTTCAATTACAGATAATAATCATTGATTGTCAATGATTTAAGCACTATAAACCCTAAATATTTCTAAATAATTAATTTAATCAAATTTAAATCAAACACATTGATCAAATCTAGTGCAAATCTCAAAACTCCAAAATTTGTTATAAGAACCAAACCTAAAACCCCTTGATCTATAACCTATTTTGAATAAATTCTCATTGCTCCAAAACCTAACGAAAAGTCCATGGATTCAATATCTATCACTTGCATATTGATTAGGCATGTACCTAGGGTCAACCATATAAATTAGAAGGCATGTCAAGATCCTTAACCCCTAAAACTCAAAGTATTTTTGTAGACTATAAAACCATTAAATATTTATAGCCTTTGTCACATGGCATCTTGTGATTTTCACCTTGAAAACATCACTAAACTCATTGAACATCACCATTGACCAAAATATGATGCATTAAATTAATATTAAATCTTGGTTAACCTTGGTTGACCATAAAATCCTAAATTCCCAAACATTGAAAATAGAATTTTCCTTAAACCTCAAAAAGGATGAATAAAACCAAGCCATGAAATGTTTTATAAATATGTTCAAAATACAATTTGGCATCCATTGAACCAAACCCAAAACTTTGGTGAACCCTGGTTGACCAAGTCATTCTAGGTTGACCAAATTTTCCTTTTTTCCCTTTATACTACATTACAGTCATGGAGACCCCACAAAACCCTTGGAGCACCTCTAGCAAATTCAAAATTACATTTCAAAAGTATTGAACCCAAATACAAGAAATGGTTAACCCTAGTTGACCAAGTCAACTAAGGTTGACCAAAGGGCCCTTTGAGCCCTTAAACATGCATTTTATACCAAATGACCTCACCAAGCCATGGGACAAACATATCCAAAACATTATTTGGAATGAGTTAGACCCACAATTGACCCTTGGTCAAACATAGTCGACCAGGTTAACCCTTATTGACCAAAATCACCCTATACACTTAAAAAATTTATTTTTCATAATTTTAACCAAATCATTGAACCAAACTCATTGGGACTACTCATGAGGTCAACATGAGTCTCATAAAAAATTTCTAAGCCTCAGGCTCACATGGTTTGACCAATAGGGTTAAATCTTGTGCTAAAAATGGGGTTTTTTTGCTCTAAAACACCACCCTAAATAAAATAAATTTAGAAAATTACTATAGTTGGTGTATATTAACGCTATACACACACCACAAGAGTTTGAACTCATGATTTGACCTCAGTCAAAAAGTATAGATTGAACCAAGCCTCCCAAAACCCATTAAATGGAGCTCCAACCCAACCCAGTCTAATTTAGCTTGAGCCAGTGCATGGGTAGGCTCTAGAAGCTTCATTGCACATGCCCAAACTATCTCATGCCACATAGGCTATTGATGTGGCAATAACCTCTAAAATAACCTCTCTTCAATGATTAGTTCAAGCCTAACTCCCTCAAAAAACTCTAATGTTCTTTCCAGCTCTCTAAAACCTTCTCATGGCCCCCATTAGTCAGTCCCTAACTAAAATGGCTAGTGGCATATACTTAGGTGGTAAGATTTAGACCATCCATTCAAATTTCTCTCTACTATAAGTACCCCCACTTTTTAAGGCCCAAGGGTTAATCAACTCATTTATCCAGATCTATAGGAACCTCCTTAGCTTCCCTATAGTTCTCTCTAGCCCTTGTATAGTTTAAAAATCTCCCAAACTAGTATGATACAGAAAGAAAGAAAGAGAAATGATAATTTAGATACATTTCTTGATCTAGCCATCATTGACTCTTAGAGTCTTATAGGAAGTTGAAGAGAGTCTCTCAAGCTTTTCAACAAACTCGGTATCAAGAAAATCTAGCTATAGTTTACCAAGTTATATTGATTTAAAGTTATATAATCAAACCCAATTTTCACCTAAAATTTAATGCACATAGCCTTGAAACTCCTAAAATTTCATCAAATTTGGTTTATGTAGCACAATCTAGATTATTTGATCCTCCCGCGATCGGATCAGATGATCGAATTGGCCATCCGACGTGTTTAAGTGGCTGACCTATAGCCCAACGTGTGTCCCAATGTGTATTAGCTTAAGAAATGGCAATGCTGCCATTTTAACTTATTAAAATGAATTAAAAAATTATTATATGCTTATAAACATCAAATAATCATTGAATTCATTTTTTATCCAAATTGAGTGTTCTTGGACTTTTTTGATATCTCTTAAGCTCTACTATTTTCCAAAAATAATTTCAAGCAATTTTGACATCAGGATTTAAAAAAAAAATAGAGATGATTAGTTTCCAATTTTTTAAAGTTCTCAAGATCCAATATTGAAATTGACCTCAAATTTTGATGGTGTATATTAGGATGTATCCTTCACCCACCCTATTTTTTTTGGATCATAGTTTGATCAAATGTTCCTAAATTTTCAATTTATGTGTCCATTTTTAACCCATAATTTTGAAAATTCAAAAATCTTCATGTACTTATAATTATATTTTCATTTTTCTATGGTGTGTTTATATGTATGTCAGGGTTCATTGTCTACTGATTGCACCCAATTCCAGCAAGTGTTACTCATAAAATAAGTGACCAAAGCTATAGATGTATTTTGATATGGTGATTAATTTTTTAACCTCTGAAGGCCTTGATAAGCCCAAATTTAATATTTTTGGAGAATATGTATTTGCTTACCTATGTTTCAAATTTCACTATGTTTGGTGGTCATTTGGCCAGTCATTTAATGAACCAAGATTTATATACATAACTAACCTAACATATTTAAAAATTCATAATAAATTTATTTTAAATTCAAAAAATATAAATAATATATATCAAAATGATCATAATTTTTTTTTGCATTTTATTAAAAGAAACCTAATACAACCTACTCAGTGATAAAAAATCTATCACATTCCTCCTTAAACAATGAAATAAAAGAAGGGGGAATATTATTGCAACTAATATCATCCCAAATAAAATCAATAAAAGAAGTATAGGTAGCACATAAATCAACTAACTTATTATAATTCCTATTTGAAAAATGAAATAAAACATGACTAAAATTCCTTAAAAAGGAGAAATCTTCTAGCTCAAAGCTATCCTTCTTTGGATTTGTTTTATCCATCATCCTTTATGAAATTAGATAACATTGTAATTATCACCTTCAATAATAATTCCTTTAGCATCTAGCATCCACTCTTATAAAACTTTCCTCAAAGAGAGAATAGATAACAACTCCAATTGCAAAATATTCCAATGAAGATAGCTGAATCCAAATTCAAACAAGAATCTTCCTTTATGATCTCTGAACACTCCACCTTTACTAGCTTTATTGGATCTCAATAAAGAAGCATCGATACTAACTTTAATCCATTCGGGAGGAGGAGGGTGACAAAAATTATAAGACAACTGAAAAAGCTTATTCGTACCCCAGCTTTTCAAAGTCAGATTAATTTGACAAGATGCAACAACAAAACTAATTGCATTAGCCATAATAAACGTCGAGCTATCTTCCATTCCATCATGCTAATATTATTCTTGCTCTTCTAAGAAAAAAATAGCTGAACAATACATATTTCCAATAAAGGGATTAGAATTTGCTAACTTTTCCAACTCATTATTACACTCCTTAAGAGATAAGAAGACCAGAATAGTAAAACACCATTTATTAAGATACAAAATCGCTTGAATGAGCTTCACACAATTGATTGCAATGTGTTCTGAATTTTCAGCAGAAATACAACCTCTTGGACATTCATTACAGTCCAATAATCTCCTGTACATCAGAAAATCATTTGTCAGAATTGCATTATTATTTAGCCACCACAAAAATAATTCAATATGAGGTATCAACTTCAGTTTTTTTATCCAACTCCAATACTTATCTTCCCCAAAGTCTTCATTCATCTTTTCAGAAGTTAGAGAAGAAATAAATTTTCCTAAGAACTTTGATAAAAGCTCCAATTGATCTTTTTTAGCTCGGACCAGATATTAATAAACTTAATAACATCAACCGAATGTTCTCCAAAGAACAGACTTAGCTGGGACTTATTCCATTTACCATCCAAAATGAATTCCCCAAGATACTTACCAACCTCATCCATATCCGCAACAAACTTAAGCCACTTCACAATACTTTTATCAAGAATCCACACATCTTTTATAGTATTGATAGCACAACCTATAGAAACTTTCCATCTTACAATAGGATGTAGATATTTTGCACCATTCAAAATGATCTTCCATGTTGTTGAAACATTTTTCTTTCTTTCAGAATTCTAAATTTCCTTCCCATATTTTGACATCAATGTTCTATTAAGAAAAGATTCCACCTTAAAAATGAAATTCCAAGCAAATTTAGCACTCAAAGGACCTACTTTTGAAGCTGTTTAGTGCAATCCATGTCCACCCCTGTTCTTTGATTTTCATAAGACATCCCAAGCAACAAAATGAAGCCCTTGATTTTTGTCTTGTTTGTGCCATAAAACATTTCTACACATTCTATTAAATTCTTTCAATACTCCCATAAGAACTAACAAATGAGTAGATAAAAATATTGGAAGATAAAGAAATGCTGAATTAACAAGAAGAAGCCTTCATGCAAGAGAAATACATCTATTTCCCTAAAAAAATCAATCTATTTAATGCTTTTTCCAACAAGTTTTGAAAATCAGAAAATACCAATCTCCTCAATGCGATCTTAATACCAAGATAATTCATTTCATTGGAAACCTTGAAACCCAAAAGTTTTGAAATAACATTCTTCTTCCTTCTTTTAACTAATTTCCCAAACATTATAAATGATTTTAGAATATTGACCTTTTGTCCAGACCACTTGCAATAATCTTTAAAAATACGCTTCACTTTCTTTACACTCTTATGATTTGCTTTAGAAAAAATAATAATATTGTCTGCATAAAGTAAGTGAGAAATGTTTTTGTGCATTTGGTGCCACTTTAATTCCAATCTTCCTCCCTCTTTGAGCAAAAGCATCTGATAAAAGCTATGAACATATAATAAAAAGATATGAAGACAAGAGATAACCTTGTTTAAAACCACTCCTTGCCTCAATCCAATTAGAATTGTTACCATTAACCATAATAGAAAATTTTGGATCCACCATACATTCTACTAGAAGTTTTGAAAATTTATTTGCAAATCTAAAATACTCTAAGACTTGCTTTAAAGTAGACTAGCCCATACTATCATAGGCCTGTTCCATATAAATCTTAATCCCCACCAGCCCTTTCTTCGATTTAGAATATCTAAATTTATTAAACACCTCTTAAGCGAGTAAAATATGATTTAACAAAGAATGACCTTTAACAAATGCAGATTGGTCTTCTGAAATAATTTTAGGAATGATAAAATTTACTCTATTTAACAATATTCTAGCAATAATCTTATAAATAGACAAACAAAGGCTTATTGGATGGTAATTCGAGGGGATCAAAGGATTTTTCACCTTAGGAATCAACACAATAGAAGAAAAATAAAAGCCTTATCAGATTCATCCAAAATAAAAATTTAATTTCGAAATTCAAGAAATTTAATAATTAATTAAAAATATTTAAAAATATATTAAATTACTAAAATAATTTTAAACACATACAATCAGCCCAAAATATTATTTCTGATATTTGGGAAAGATTTCAAGAGGTTTAGAGTTAATTTGATAAAAAATAAGAAAATATCACTAATTAAATAATTATAATAATACAAAAATACACCAAACTTCAATAATTCATAATTAATTCTAAAAAAATCAAAATTTAGGAAAGTCAATGGCATTAGACTCATCTCTAGGTCTAGAATTTATAAAGAATATAAAAACTCTAGAATTCTCTGTAAATCAAAAAGTCAACATTTGGGTCAAACTTAACACATAAAGTGTATTAAACTTATAGAATTCATAACTAATTCTAGAAAAAATTAAAATTTAGTAAACTCAAAGGCATTGAACTTATCTCTAGGTCTAGTATTTATGACAAAGTATAAAATTTTTAGAAACCAACATAAATAAAAAGTCAAGAAATATATCATTTATTTAATGCATTAAAATATTCATTGAAAAATGGAAAGTAAATAAATCCTTAAAATTTTAAAAAATCATAAATTCTATAAAATCAAATCAGTAAAAAAACATTAAATAAACAACTAACATTCTTGTCATTAAAGTTTTTAGGTTAGACTACCTCGAGCTATATGCATCGTGTCCAAAGGAGGCCCACGGTCCTTATGCTTGTTGTGACAATGCCACGAATGAATTTGATAAAATATAAATTTAAAAATATTAAATTAAATAAATAAGTAAATAATGAATTAAATTTAAAAAAATCATTAATAAAAAATGTAGACATTACAACTTTCCATACCCTTGTGCCTGATTCCTTTTTGGAGGGCAAAGATATATTAGATTGAGAAGCTTTAAGGATCAAACTATTTAATTAAAATAGAAGACTCTATGCAATCAATTTACACTGGTCTTGGAGGATTAGTAGCATTATAAATATGATCCTAGGACTTGCTGATCATTAGCCAATAAATTTACCCCATTCTTATAGGATTGGTAGCATTAAAAATATGAGCCTAGGACGCACTGATCAATAGCTTTTGGCACATAGAAGTTATTGGATGCTATGTTTTTAAAACCTAAAGTCAAAATAACTTCAACAATCAAAACATTTTTTTAAAGAAATTTAAAACTTCTAGATCATTAAAACTTAAATTTAAACCACCCTATAAAGACTTTGAATAAATAAATTCATTTATAGACAATTTTTAACTAATAAAACCTAGAAACTATCCAAGCCACATAGCCTTTTTGCACATTCATAAATGGTTTGCTAAGACAATCAACTCTTAGGCTAAGCTGGTGGTTTTATTTGCTTGCCAAGTACTTTGCTTAAATAGTACCTTGTGTATGTTTATTTATTTTTAGCAATCTTGATGGCATACAATTTAAATTTTTGTTGGTGGACTTAGGCTCTTTAAGGACGACATTAAAAGCATTAGGCTATTACACAACTGCTTTGCACTTTTACATGCTTTTACATGCTTTTATATTACATTTAAATGGCTACAAGAGTCAAAGTAGAATGTACCTAGAAATAATGTATATTTTTCTGTTCTTATAAATTATAGATTATATATAGATCGAGTTGTATAGCGTCTTGGATTGTAAAAGATTTAAATATACCTGCTTATACATATGCAAATGGTGAATGTACATATAGGTTGTTAGACCTAGTACAACTATCCCAAGGCTAACCAAGAGGGGGGTAAATTGGTAATTTTAAAAAATCTCTTGGATTTTAGAAAACCAATTAAAGATATTCTATGCAATGATGAATTTTTCACAATACTATTTTTCAACCACAGAAATTAAACTTACAGAAAAATAAAGTGTAGTAAAAAGTAAAGAAATAGAAGATACCAAATTTTATAGTAGTTCAATCCAACAAGACCTATGTCCACTACCTGGAAACTTCTTCTCCAGGTACTGCATTACTCAATAGTGTCTCTCCTTTTGCCCCCACAGTAAGGCGGAGAAGCCTTTAGAAACTCTCTTCCACCAACCTGGTGCGGCAGAGAACCGATACCATTTACACCCTCCAAGTGATGGCAGCATACCAACTCATCCTTTTTCATCCTCCTAGTGAAGGCAAAGAACTCAACATCCTTTCTCACCCTCCTGGTGATGGCAGATTACCAACATCCTTTCTCACCTTCCTGGTGATGGCAGAGTACCGGCATCCTTTCTCACCCTTCTGGTGATGGTAGAGTACCAACATCCTTTCTCACCTTCCTGGTGATGGCAAAGTATCGATGTCTTTTCTCACCCTCCTAGTGATGTCAAAGTATCGGATCTCTTCCAAAGATCTTCTCTCAAGAGTCTTCAAAGAGGTAGGGCAGACATTTGAAGTACAAATAAAGAGATCCTCATCTTTGAGCAACCTTGTGAACCCTTCATAATTTCTACTTGCAAGATCTCTAATTTCTCACTCTTGAACACTCTCCTTAAACACACTCTCTATCGCATCCATTTCATACTCTGTGAGTCATCTGTATGAACCAAGGATCGTACAGTATGAACTGTGTTACAAATCTAGATTCAAGGATCATAATTTTGATGATAACAAACATTCATATTTCTCTATGAATGTTACTACTGCACATTTATTTGTTGTTGCCCTGTCTACTAACTTTTCAGGTCCATAAGATCAAGTGTAATTTAAGCAAGCTCAAGATTGGGTAAATTAAGGCTGAGTTAGTTTATAATTTCAAATTCTAATGGTTTTTTACCTTTTCTTAATTCAAATATAATAAAGTGGATCCTGATGCTAAGTAACCTTACACACACACACTCAGAGGGAAAAGTTTAGTGTGTTAGAGTTTTTTCTATTGTTGATCATATCATACAGGACGATCCAAATATTATCTTGGATGATCTATTAAAAATAGAAACACTAATTAGGGCATCTAAGATAAGTTAACATGATTAAGTAAATCATCCTAGATAATCCACCCATCATCCTGGATGATATTCTTAAATTAAAAAAACTTAGCCACCAAACTTATTTAGGTAAGTTTTGAGATTGAATTTATGTGTCTAATCATATAGGATGATCCCACATCATCCTGAACAATTTGTACCAATCATGCCTAAATTAGTCAGGAGATTAAGGAGAGTAATTAAGATTAGGTTACTCGATCATATCATCCGGGACGATCGCAGGATCATACAAGATGATTAGTAAGAAAAACCTTAACTTTCTCCTAGAAGTCCCAAACTATCTACTGGACGATATGTCCCTTTTTGTACTAATCATACACGATAATATCGATATCATCTTGAATGATCAGTTATATTTTAAGTCATCTCGGCTCATCTGTTGGATGTCCCAAACTATCTGTTGGATGATAATGTCTTATTTGGAACTAATCGTACAGAACAATGTGGTCATCATCCTAGACAATCATTTATATTTCTATATATTATCCCGATCTATCTCCTAAATGACCTGACATATGTTATGGATGATTTAGTCAGTTTTGTACTAATCGTCCTGGACGATTAGTTGCGCAAAATTAGAAAACTAGGTTTTTTGAAGCCTGTTATTTAAGCAAATTATTTTGACTTGAAAAAGTAATCTTTTGCTGTATTCCACTCCAAGAGACCTTAGAGGAGAGGGAGAGTTTGGGAGAGAGAGAGGATCTTATGAGGGGGAGTTTGTGAGAGGTTTCATAAAGGTTTCTCTAAGCAAGGATTTGATCATCGTCTTCCTTCCTCGTCCTTGGTAACTTGGTGGCTCTAGGGAGATGATTATCAGCATCAGATCTAGGTTCTCCACCTGCTTCAGGATAAAGCAAAAGGATTATGGGTTCTCTACCTGCTTCAGGATAAAGCAAAAGAATTCTGGGTTCTTTGCCTACTTCAGGAGGAAGCAAAAGGAGTTGGGGTTCTTTGTCTACTTTAGGAGGAAGCAAAAGGAGTTTAGATTCTCTGCCTCACCGGTGTCGGTGGAAAGATTTTGTAAGGGCTTCTCTACCTTGCTGTGGGAGCAGAAGGAGAGACACTATAATTTAGTGTAATACCTGGAGGGGAGGCTCCGGGGGGTGGACGTAGGTCAAGTTGACCGAACCACTATAAATCAGGTGTGCTCTTTTCATTTATTTTTCTGCATTTTAATTTTTGCATATTTTTGTGATTTGATCAGTGGTTGAAAATTTGATTTTGGTTATTTACTTCTGCTTACATTATTTGTGTTTTTAAATATTCGAAAAGATAAAAATAGTTTTTATTTTGTGTAAGAATTTTTAAAATACCAATTCAACCCCCCCCCCCCCCTTCTTGGTTAGTCTTGGGACTAGTTCATAAGGGCTTAACAATGCTAACAAACTTTCAAGTGGTATCAGAGTGGGATTCATAAAATCAAGTTTTGAAAACCTTTTGATTTTTGATCCATGGCTAACATTGGAAATCGTAATACTGTGGAAGGTTATTCAATCAAATGACCACCTTTATTTAATATTATTCCATTTGATTTTTGGAAAAATCACATGACCACCTTTTTACAGTCAATCAATTATCGTATGTAGATGCTTATTAAAGAAGGTTATACTGTACATTATAGACTTGTTAATGGTGTTAAAACTAAAATCTATTTTATTGAATGGATAATTGATGATAGAGATCCTACTCAATTAAATACTAAATATTTGAACTGCTTTTTTTGTGCATTAAAATTTGAAGATTATATGTGTGTTTCAACTTGTACAATTGGAAAAGAAATCTAGGATAGATTACGCATTACCTATGAAGGAACGAATGAGGTTAAATAATTTAGACTAAACATTCTTTTGCATGAATATAAACTCTTTAGCATGAAACCCAATAAATCAATTTTTGAGTTGTACACTAGATTTACACAGATTGTCACTTCCCTGCATGCCTTAGGAAGAGAGCTTATAAACTATGATAAAGTGAACAAGATTTTATGATGTTTGCCTTCTTCCTTTGATGCTAAAATTACTGTAATTATTGAATCAAAAGATCTGAATAATTATTCAATTGATAACCTACTTTGGTCACTAATTGCTTACGAGCAAGGAGTGAACCAAAGGCAGCTTGATGCAGGTGAGAAAAAGAAGGAGAAAGCCATAGCCTTGAAGGCTGATGATTCTGACTCTAGCTCTTCAGGTTCTGATGATGATGACATAGCCTTAATCACAAAGCAATTCAAGAGCTTCTTAAGGAAGAAACAAAAGCATCATTAGAAGTGGAACAAAGGTAAATCTGGCAAGAATTTTAAAGGTTCATCTGATGTTATTTGATTTGAATGCAGGAAGCCTAGGCATCTGAAGTCTAACTGCCCTACACTTAAGACTCACCCAAGCAAGGAGAAGGGTGAGGAGAAACCCAAGTCCAAGAAGGACAAGAAGAAGATCTAAAAGGCTTTCTGGGCTGATTCAGCATCTCACTCCTCTAAAACTGAAGCTAAAGAGGAGGTAACCTACTTATACTTGTTGGAAGATCATCTTGATCACTCTGATCAAGAAAAGATACATAAATTAACCTACAATCAATTACTTGAAATTTCTGAGAAAATTCATTCATTGTACAGGAAGTTAAAAAAATTGCATGCTAGCCTGAAACTAGAATTGCTGAACTTACAAAATGAGCATGAAATTTTGATTAAAGAACATTCCACCATAGATAGCAATCATATGGTATTACTTGATGAATTTGATGAATTAAATTAAAAATATTCTGATTTATTTGCTGAGCATGATTTATTGAAAATATTGCATATTGAATTAGAAATTATATTCAGGGAATTAGAAACTCTTATATCTGATTTAGAGAGTAGGGAGCATGCATTGAGAGTGGAAAATTTAATTCTTGAAAGTTTAAATAAATTTTTTGATGCTGAATTAACTGCTTTCATGAAAAATAAATAACCACCAATACTTGAGGAATTTTATAAAACTTCATTAAAGCATGCATCATCCAAACCTAGGAAGAGACACTATCACCCAATTAGATTAGTTAAACCTTTTCTTGGAGTTAGATGTTATTATTGTGGCATGCTAGGACACATCTCCCACACTTGCACCATTCATTGTAGAACACATTTGGTGTGGAGACTAAAATTGCAAAATTAACAGCATCGCATTCTTCTTTTCATCACAAGGGACCCAAGCTTATTTGGGTTCCTAAATCTAACATTTGAAGATTTTGTAGGGATTCTCTCACAAAAGACCTCATGAGAGAATGTGGTACTTGGACAGAAGGCATATGACTGGAGATGCAAATTAATTCATTTTGCTAGAAACCAAGGCAGGAGGCAAGGTAACACTTGGAGACAACACCACTAGGAGAGTGGTGGGATCAGGTATAATTGGTGATTAAAAAATTTTTATCATTGACAGTATTTTACTTGTAGATAGAATGAAACACAATATGCTCAGCATCAGTCAACAATGTGATAAAGGTTTCAGTATAAAATTTCGGCCATCTTGCTGCCTTATAAGCTTAAATGATAAAGTTATTTTGCAGGGAAAAAGGATTAACAATATTTACATGTTGGATCTAAATTGCTTTAAAGCTGATATTATTATATGCTTAAAATTAATTATTGATGAATCATGGCTGTGGCACAGGAGATTATGTTGTGCAAGCATTAAAAGACTTAAGAAGATCACCCAAAAAGACTTAATGAGAGGTGTCCCCAAGCTAAAACTAACTAAAGACCACCTATGTGATACCTATCAGTTAGGGAAGAAAGTTAAATCCTCCGTCTACTCAATCAAAGACATACATACTAGCAAACCCATAGAAGTCCTAAACATGGATCTCTTTGGACCTATCAGCACTTCAAGCTTAGGAGGGAAAGTCTTTAGGTTTGTGATTGTTAATGATTATTCGAGGTTCGCTAGGTTAGATTCATGTCTCATAAGAGTGAATTATTTGAGGAGTTTAGAACTTTTTCCACTTGGATTCAGTGGATGCTAGGTTGTGAGATTATGACTATTCATAGTGATCATGGTGGTGAATTTGAAAATGAGAAGTTTAAAACCTACTATAAGGAGTAAGGGATAGATCAAAAAAATTTTAGCTCCTAGGACCCCTCAGCATAATAGGGTAGATGAAAGGAAGAACAGGACCCTGGTAGAAGCCACTAGAGCCATGTTAGCTGAGTACTCACTTCCTAAATACCTTTGGGCAGAAGTAGTGAATACAGCCTGTTATATTATGAATAGAGTAAATCTTAGATCTAAGCTAAATAAAATACCCTATGAAATTCTTAAGGGTAGGACACCCAACCTCTCTCACCTCCGTGTTTTTGGATGTAAAGTATTCATTATGAATAATGGGAAGTCTCAACTAGGAAGGTTTGACCCAAAATTTGATAAAGGAGTGTTCCTAGGTTACTTAAGTTTTGGGAAATCCTATAGAGTCTTCAATAAGAGATCACTAATTATTGAGGAGACCACTCATATTGTGTTTGATGAATCTGATAATTCTGGAGGGTCTAGGGTAGAAGAAGAGGAGGTTGTAGAAGTCACCCAAGGAGTAGAATCTGCAAATTTGGAGGAAAGGGTAGAACCTGAAGTTTTACTGCTTAAAGAATGGATATATTCATCAAGTCATCCTAAAGAACTGATCTTAGGAGACCATTCTAAAGGTGTTAGAACTAGGCATGGACTTAGAAAACAAATAAACCACTCTACCTTCATTTCAATGATTGATCCCATTAATATCAATTAAGCCCTTTCTGATGAATTTTAGATTCTAGCCATGCAACAGGAATTAAACTAATTTGTTAGGAATGATGTTTGGGAGCTGGTCGAAAGACCTAAGGACCAGAGTGTAGTGGGAACCAAGTGGATCCTTAAGAATAAAATGAATGATTCTTGTGTAGTGGTTAGGAATAAGGTAAGATTAGTGACTAAGGGGTACAACCAAATGGAAGGGGTTAATTTTAAGGAAATCTTTGCCCTTGTCGCCCGTTTGGAAGCCATTAGAGTGCTACTAGCCTTTGCCTGTTATAAGGGATTTAAGCTTTTCCAAATGGATGTCAAGAGTACCTTTTTAAATGAGATAATAAATAAAGATTTGTTTATAGAGCAACCCCCTGGCTTTGAGAAATTACAATTTCCAAATCATGTTTTTAAATTAAAAAAGGCCTTGTATTGATTAAAACAGGCACCCATAGCATGGTATGAGAGGCTTAACACATTCCTATTAGAAAGAGAGTTTGTTAAGGGGACCGTAGACACTACCCTTTTTTCTGAGGAGAGTAGGAGATGAATTACTCATTGTCCAGATCTATATTGATGATATACTTTTTGGATCTTTTGATAAAAAATTATATGATGATTTTTCTAAAATAATGAGTATAGAATTTGAAATTAGTATGATGGGAGAATTATCCTACTTTCTTGGATTTAGCATAAGGTAAATGGATGAAGGAACCTTTCTTAATCAATCAAAATACATTAAGGACATCTTGAAGAAATATGAAATGGATAAAGCTAAGCCAATCAACACTCCCATGAGTTCCAGTGTCCAGTTAGATAAGGATTCAAATAGAAAATCTATTTATCAGAAGAAGTACAGAGGAATAATTAGATCACTTCTTTACCTGACTGCTAGTAGACCTAATATTAAGTTTAGTATTTGTCTCTGTGCTAGATTTCAGGCTGATCCAAAGGAGTCTCACCTTACTGCTGTTAAGAGAATTCTTAGATATCTCTTAGGAACTCAAAATTTAGAAATCTGGTATCCTAGGCACAGCACCTCATTTGAAATTGCAGGATATTCTGATTCTGACTTTGCAGGATGTTGGGTGGATAGAAAGAGAATCTCTGGAATATGTCAATTTCTACGACAATCCTTAATCTCTTGGTCCAGTAGAAAATAGAATTCAGTTGCACTATCCACTACTGAAGCTGAATATATTGCCTTAGGAAGTTGTGTGGCCCAGGTACTTTGGTTAAAATAACAAATCCTGGATTTAGGACTTCCTGTAGGCACAATCTCTATCCTATGTGATAACACTAGTGCCATCTGCATTTCAAAGAACCTAATCCAACACTCTATAACCAAATACATCAACATCACGCACCACTTTATTAGGGATCATGTTACCAAAGGAGACATAAAGCCACATCACGTAGCCACTAAAAACAAACTGGTAGATATTTTTACAAAACCATTAGCCTTTAAAACCTTTAGCACCTTAAGAATAAGATTAGGTATCATAGATATTCATGCTTAAAATTGATACTCTCTATTTATGTTTCAGCACTAAGTTTTTGTTTGATTTGTTTGTCTATTTCTTTTTATGTGTTTTTTTTTTCAATTTCCTACCGAGTTTTCTCATTTTTTTGTTATTATTTATTTGATTTGGTTATTTCTTTTTATGTGCTTTCCTTTTATTCCTGATTTCCAAGTTATTTTCTTCAGAATCAGATCACTGCTCACTACTGCTGATAAACTTAATTTCTAAATGAGATTTTTGCCTTATTTTGTTTAGAAGCTTGTAAGCAATGATTGACTTCTCAAAAATAGTTAAAGGATAAAACATTGAAGATTGTTTCTCTTCCTCTAACTCTTTTAATGGTGTATTTTTCTTTTTTAATAAAAATCTTTTTTAAAAATTAAAAAGTTGGACTTTGAAATAAAGATCTATTTTATCTTCCTACAGTAATCTATCTCATATGAGTTGTATTCCAAAGCATTGAATCAATTTCGTATTTTCTTAATCAGGTGGTTGCATTTATCATATGAGATGGTTCTATTTTATGGATTACTTTCCTTATCTAAGAGAGAGAGTTTTTCTTCTCTTATATCTGAAAGATAATCGCACAACTAAGAGTCTTTTAGAGTTTTTGAAAGAAAGGAAGCTCGCAAAAGATGTGCAAAGTGCGCCAATCAATAGAAAAATAAGCATAAAATAAGCCCATCACTAAAAAGATGTGTAATATTCACCAATAAATTGAAAAGATACACAAAGTATATCAAAAATTAAAATATGTGCAAAGTGCACCAAATAATTAAAAAAGAGGCACAAAATGAGCCCACAAAGAAATAAGCTTCCTCCTCTTTCAAACTTTTAAAAATTTTAGAAGAATTTATGTGCCACTTAATATAATCGAACACTTGAGATTAAAAATCATGATTTTGATTTTTTGCTTTATAATACTATTTTATCAGATATTTTTCTAGAATGAAGTTTGAAAGGATCACTTTTCTTATCTAATTTCTTTCTTCTGAATTAGATTTTATTTGAAAGGAATTTGAACCTGCAAGGTATCCGAGATAAGGTTTACAAAAATCAATTTTCCAACTTTTCTGGATTTCAGCTCATCAATTTCTTCTTGTTGGTTTTTCAATCAAAACTTAAGGAAAAATTTTGATTTACTAAAGCTGATCAATTCAAAAACAACTTTGTTTTTATTTATTATTTTTGTTGTTTGTTTGCTTTTTTATTTATATTTTGATTTGAGTCCTTTTTTGTATTTTGGACTCCCTTGATCATTCCTCTTCATCATCTAACTTCTTCAAATTTTGTTGGCATCATCCTGGACGATATGATCACATCTCCACTCCAACAGCTGATCTAAACCAACTATTGGATATCGTCCTGGATGATACATCTCATCGTCCTGGAAGATTCACACCCTGGATGATTTAAATTCAGTTGGTAAGATCCATTATTGCCGATCATCCTGGATGATCCACCACATCGCCCTGGATGATACTTTTTGTCAACGATCATTTAAAAGGACTCCTTGGGATGATCACCTCAGTCTAATCGTCTTGGATAATACCTGATCCTCCTGGATGATATGACCACCTTTTTGACCAATCGTCCTGGCCTACATTATTGCTTCATATCGTCCTGGATGATATCATGATCTTCTTGGATGATATGGGTAACTCTTTACAAATAAGCTAATTTCAAAGTTATTCTTCACTCCAACTTCCTTTTTCCCTTCAAAGCTTTCTCTCCTTCAGTCAAGCTCACAAATGGCTAGTAACAAATGTTCCAGGATGCTTACTAGAAGCTCCTCGAGGGGAACTGTGGACCTTCTCTTCACTTATGCAGCAGATCAGGCTGCTTACCTTCGTTATAAAACTGTAGGGATTACACTCTCCAAGACAGTCGATCCCCATACCCTGACATATCCAATGTTAATATTGTTTGCTCATACTACTCTGACTTTTATTCTGACCCTTGTGGTTCCTTTTCACTCTGAACTTGTCTATGAATTTTTTGCCAGTCTTCGAATCAACTCTACCTATACTGCACTTCAATCCTATGTAAATAAATGACCTGTAGAAATCACTTATCAGGACTGCCATGAACTTCTTCAACTTTCCATAACTAGAGACAAGCTTCACACCTTTATCTCAGATCCTGATTTCAATTGGAGTCCTGTTAATCAGTACCTAAGGAACACAAATGTCACTTACCATGATGATGCCTCTAGTTTATTGGTTAAAGATGCTAGGACTATCCAACATGTCCTTAGAACTTCTATAATTCCCAAAGCTGGTGACCGTGTTCACATTACTTCTTTACTTTCCATCACCACCTATTATATCATGGCTCATAGGAATTTTAATGCTACTGATCTTCTCTTTTGATACATTTAGCACTTGACTAGCATTAGGGATCCTGGACATAGGAGGAAACCAAATTTGGCCCTAGGACACCTTATTGCTTATGTTCTTGAAACCAAGTACAATCTTCAATATCCTACCCCACCAAATTATCACCCTTCTTTCTACACAAACAACTCATTCCATGTCGTTCATAGCACACGCCTCCATCCGGAGCATGCGGCAGATATGGGAGAATAGGAAGAAGCAATTCCTACACCAGTTCTTGAACCTGCTCCTATTCGCCAGCACTCATAGCTAGATCACCTAGTGGAGAGGTTTAATAAGTGGGAGGCATGCTTTGACTCTTATGTTATTGCATAAGAGCAGCATCATACAGCAGATGTCGATTGTTTGAATGCCTATGTGGCCCAACAATAGTAGCAGAACGATAAGGATCTGGCCTAGTTTGGCGAGCAATTTGCTTCCATGCACCAGTTCTTTCAGCCACCACCACCTGATCAGGGACTATCGTTCTATCATATATGTAGATTATTTTGTGGTGTTATTGTTTGCTTTCAGTGTGATGTTTGTATTGTTGTTCTTTCATGTCTGTGTTCTGCTTTGTGATTTTCCTCCTTTTTGTGTTATCAAAATGGGAAGTAGTGTAAGTGTTAGTGTTGTATCGTTTGCTTGATTCAGTAAAATGTGCTTTTCTTTACTTATAGTGTTTTGCTTTGCTTTATATTACTGCTTGATTTGAAATTATTTAATAAATATTTGTCATCATCAAAAAGAGGGAGATTATTGCATATCTTGACTCAAGGATCATAATTTTGATGATAACAAACATTTTTGTTTCTCTACGAATGTTACTACTGCACATCTATTTGTAGTTGCCCTGTCTACTAACTTTTTAGGTCCACATGATCAAGTGTAATTCAAGACAGCTCAAGATTGGATAGATTAAGACTGAGTCAGTTTGTAATTTCAAATTCTAATGGTATTTCACCTTTTTTTGAGTCAAATATAATAAAGTGGATTATGATGCTAAGTAACCTTGCACACACACACTCAGTAGAAGAAATTTAGTGAGTTGGAGTTTTTTTTATTTTTGATCATAAAATACAGGATGATCCGAATATCATCCTAGACGATCTGTTAAAAATAGAAACCCTAATTAGGGTATCTGTGATAAGTTACCTAATTAAGTAAATCATCATGGACGATCCTCCCATCATCCTGGATGATATTCTTAAATCAAAAATACTCGTGATCTGGCGATCATCCTAGACAATCAGTTGCGCAAAATTGGAAAACTAGGTTTTGAAGCCTGTTATTTAAGATAATTATTTTAACTTGAAAAAGTAATCTTTTGAAGTACTCCACTCCAAGAGAGCTTAGAGGAGAGGGAGAGTTTGGGAGAGAGAGAGAATCTTATGAGTGAAAGTTTGTGAGGGATTTCACAAAGGTTGCTCCAAGCAAGGATTCGATCGTCATCTTCCTTTCTCATCCTTAGTTTCGTGGTGGCTCTAGGGAGACGATCATCAGCATCAGATCTAGGTTCTCTGCCTACTTCAGGAGGAAGCAAAAGGATTCTAGGTTCTTTGCCTACTTCAGGAGAAAGCAAAAAGATTCTAGGTTCTCTACCTTCTTCAAGAGGAAGCAAAAGGAGTTGGGGTTCTCTGCCTGCTTTAGGAGGAAGCAAAAGGAGTCTAGGTTCTCTGCCTCATCGGTGTCAGTGGAAAGATTTTGTAAGGGCTTCTCCGCCTTGCTGTGGGAGTAGAAGGAGAGTCACTATAGTTTAGTGCAATACTTGGAGGGGAGGCTCTGGGAAGTGGACGTAGGTCAAGCTGATCGAACCACTATAAATCTGGTGTGCTCTTTTCATTTATTTTTCCACATTTTAATTTTTG